>OZ002731.1:9876115-11076115 GCA_963924305.1 Polygonum maritimum | reverse complement strand
GAAGATCTCTTCCTGGGAGAAACGACCAAAATTCTTGTTGGGAAGGTCGTGCATGGCATCTGGCGGAGAGGGACGCAGACTTAGCATATTGCGGACGGTACCCTCAGCAACTGAATACTCGTCCCCATCAATTTCGAACGTCCCTTGAGGCTTCCCTTTTACTTCTGATATTTCAAATTTGGAGTAAAAGCGGAGAACCTGTTCGGGGTCTACTTCGGCGGCCTCTGCACCAAGGTGCGTCCATCCCTGGAACTCAAGCAGTTCCAAAAACTCTTGGCGTTGATTCTCTTCTAGGAACTGGGCGGTGAATAGGAGCGGCGACAGAATTTTCTTCAAACGTTTCTGCTTAATGCCGTTGCTCACTATCACTTCATCACCAGCGTCTTCTTCATCGCCGTCTCCCTCCTCGTCCTCAGGATCCTCATCCTGGTGAGGAGCGTCCTCTTCGTCTGAGGCCTCGTCCCGTTGCTCATGGGACTCGACCATTTCCGTGTCCTCAGCAGCGGACGCTTGTTCTGTAGGAGGCGCGTCCACCATTGGAGTCCGTGCCAAGGACTCGGTAGGGACAGTTGAAGGAGGCGTCCTTTGGACTTTAGCAGTTTCCTCGACAGCCTGAGCGGGCGGAGGAGGAGGAGGAGTTGAAGCTCTGGGAGGAGAGGGAGAGGGAGTTCTTATCTTGGCCTTTGTGGGGGCAGATGAGGAGCTTGGCGGAGCCATAGATATGGGCTTCACTTTGAGCGGAGCAGGGGGAGGAGGCGGCTTCTTGGCAGGAGAGTCCTCAAGAGTAATAACTTGTGGTACAGCGTCCTTGGCCGGTACCTGTACGTGAGGAGTCGCCTGCTGAGCGGTTGGCATGGGCTTTGCCAAGTCCGCCTCGATTTCCGCCTGGAGCGGATCTGAAGTAGCCTCAGGAGCAGGAGCAGGAGTGACGTCCTCTATCCTTGGTGGAGGAGGAGGGAGTCGTGGGACGTCCTGCAAGCTTTGCTGGATCGCCGCAGCAATGGCGTCCTTTTCGGCCTGCTCTTGCCTGGCCTTCTCCTCTCTCTCTATTTCAAGCTCCGAGAGGCGGATAGCTGCCATTTGTTGCTCGGTCACGCCCTCGAGCTCAGCAGACGTCTTCAAGCGTCTTTTAGGGGCGGGAGGCGGGGAGGAAGGGACCGGTTTGACTTGGGAGGAGGAGGGAGGCCCTTTGGCTTGTGGTTTGGAGGGGGATGAGGAGGATGGCCGTTTCCGTTTCTGTGATGGGACGGAGCCAGCGGGAGCCACCAAGAACTCCATGATGTCGGGGAAGAGTTTGGCGAGCTCGTCGACCGTCCCACCGAAAGTATCGGAGATGATGCCTGGCCCCATAAAGGGTGGGTTGGTATGGTTGGTTTCTTCGAGGCGGGGCTTGACATATGTAACCATGAAGTAGTGGAGGAGGCGTTGGATCTTTTGAGGGTGGTCATGAGTGGACGCCCGTAGGCAGATATTGGCGAGCGTCCTTGGCTCTTTTTCTAGCCAGTCCTCTATAAGTGGGTCAAGAGGAGGACGGCGCTTGGGTTGAGAGGGAAGCCGTCCAATTGAGCCACTGTAAACAGACGCTTTTGAGACATTTTCTGGCTCAAGCTCGGGTTTGAAGGGCTTCTCCAGAAATGGAAACCGTTTTTGAGTGGATTTGGATTGAGAGCGAGGAGGGTGTTGTTTTTGTTGTGGAGGTTGGGAGCGAAGGGGCTGGGGGGGGGTGTTGGAGTGGCGGCGCTGGGTGGTTTGGGAAGATGAATGGTGGCGAGGGGGTTCTTGGCGCCCAGTAGGTCGCCCTCGCGAGTCCATTAGCGACCGGCCTCTTACCGGAGGAGACCGCGAGGAACTGGGGTTCTTCGCCGCCGACGAGGGAGAAGGATTTTTGGTTGCTCTGGTGTTAGCCATTTGAGATTGAGGTTTATATAGAGGAAGATTAGGGTTGAAAAGTGGATTTCGGGAAGAGAGTTTGAGGATTTTGCGAGATCTTGAGAGTTTGCTAATTCAGTGTAAATGGCAGGGGAGCAAGGGTAAAAGGATACAGGGGCCTATTTATAGGAAGAAGACGAAGTGGAACGGTCAAGGGTAAAAGGATATTAACACATGACTTCCTCCATCCGCAATCCCGCACGTGGCTTCCTTCTTTGCTAAGAAACACAACTGTTCTCCACCCGTTACACATATCCCGAGATCTGCGTTCAACGTCTCCAAAACGGTTCAACTTCCTTCTTTCAAATTTCAAAATCTCACAACTGTAAAGGACTCTGACTTGGCGTCCTTTAGGCACACAACACTGCAATACTCAGAACTGAACCACGGCGTCCCAGACACTGATCTCAACCTCTGAACTTAGAACTCTGTACGGATAACTCTCAGCTCTTAACACGCGTCCCTTTGATCACTTAGAACCATTTTTGAAAATCAAGCAAGTACGTCCCGTAAAGATAAAACAAAGAACGCTCATAGGACGCGTTTGCGAGATTCTCGGCTTAGGTAAGCTTAGAGTTCCCATCATTTCGGCTTATAATGAGGGTAGTTTGATCAGGGATACTCTTGAGATGAAAAGCGAATTGAATACCGTTCAAAAACACAAGCAAAACATATGTCTTAGACTAGCGTCCTTTAAAGATGACTTTAAATGAATGCCTTACTTTAAAACAAGTTCTCAACAAAACATAGCCAATCATGGAGGGAATAATAGAACGGGACTTGATCATTTGAAAGTTATCATCCCTAAGAGAAGCCGGAGGTGCTCGAAGGGACGTCTATCAAGTGCTTTTGTGAAAATATCGGCCACTTGGTCCTCAGTCCTGACATGATCTACCTTAATTAATCCAAGTTCAACATTATCACGAAGAAAGTGATGTCTTATATGAATATGCTTCGTCCTAGAATGATGAACAGGATTCTTGGCAATACTTATAGCACTGGTGTTATCACACAAGATAGGGACTGTGTTGAGGAACGTACTATAATCTTCAAGTTGATACTTGATCCATAGGACTTGTGAGCAGCACGAAGCAGCAGCAACGTACTCAGCTTCCGCGGTTGAGAGTGCCACGGAGTTTTGCTTTTTGGATCCCCAAGATACGAGGCATGATCCAAGGAATTGTGCCATGCCGGATGTGCTTTTCCTATCCACCACGTGGCCAGCGTAATCTGCGTCAGAGTACGCTACCAGGTTTAGGGACGTTCTTCTGGGATACCATAGGCATAGGTCATCTCGTCCCTTGAGGTATCTGAAGATTCTCTTGACCTCTTGCATGTGGGACTCCTTTGGATTTGCTTGGAAACGAGCACACAAGCACACAGCGAACATGATGTCGGGACGACTTGCCGTTAGGTATAGCAAGGACCCTATCATTCCTCTGTAAAGCTTTTGATCTACACTCTTGCCTTCTTCATCAGCATAAAGGTGAGTGTTGGGGGAGATGGGAGTATCAATGGGTTTTGAAGAGTTCATTCCATACTTCTCGAGCATTTCACGGATGTACTTTTGTTGGTGAATGCGCGTCCCATCTTTGAGCTGGGTGATTTGGAGTCCCAAGAAGAAGTTGAGTTCTCCTATGAGGGACATCTCAAACTCACTACTCATCAAGTTCTTGAATTCCTCTACAAGTTTCATGTTAGTGCTTCCAAAGACTATGTCGTCGACATAGACTTGGACAATCAAAACATCTTTAAGGACTTTCTTTAAGAATAGTGTTTTATCAATGTTACCTCGTGTGTACCCGTTGGACAAGAGAAAGGACGCAAACCTATCGTGCCATGCACGAGGAGCTTGCTTGAGTCCATAGAGTGCCTTATCCAAGAAGTACACATGATCAGGGTGATCAGCGTCCTCAAATCCTGGAGGTTGAGCGACGTCAAATCCTAGGTTCCTTGTCTTTTCCCTCTCAAGCTCTAGTTCAGTAGTCTTGCTAGCTTCAAAGTCACTAGGGAGAGAGTTCTTTGATCCTGATTCATACCCTAGTCCTTTCCTAGCTGGAACAAAAACTATTGGGTTAACAGTTTCAGTCATCGGACTTTTTCCTAGAACTTTGACCTCGTCCCTAAGACTAGCATTTTCGAGTTTTAAGCACACAATCTGACTTTTAAGGGACTTGACTTCTTCCTGAGAGGACTCAAGTTGAAAAGACATGGTACTACAATTTTCACATTCCACAACAATGTTCTCGGATTCAGCTTCTTCAAAACTTTGTTTCATAGCATAGCTTTCTTGCATGATTTGAGTTATCAATTTAATGAGCTTTGGTTTTGAACATTTTTCAAGAGAATTTAACATGGTTTCATGGGTCACCTCTTGCTCAGTTTCAGAGATGTCCTCTGGGGCGTCTTCCATAGCCATGTAAGACACCTGATTTTCTGGCTCTTCATCACTTGAGTCAAGGTCGTCCCATGCACCCTCAAATGCACCAACAAGCGCCTTTTCCTTCATTTCCTTTGATGTTAGTCTTGTGGTACATTTCTTGGCCATGTGTCCCTTTCTGTTGCATTTGTAGCACACTATTTCCTTCATCTCTGCATCTGTAAGCTTGCGAGATTCTTTCTTGACAGGCATCTTCATTCTTGGGACTTTGCCTCTTCTGTACAGTGCACGAAGAGTTTTGCTCAATAGGGACAAATCATCTTCCTCGGAAATTTGTTCTTCTGTTTTTCCTTTGCGTTCCACTGACGCTTGGAGACGAAGATTCTCTTGGTGCTCTTGATTTTTAGCTTCTAGCATTGAGTTTATCTCTCTTTGCCTTTGATAGTATTGCTCATACTCTGGCGTCCTAGCTGCGAGAGTTAAAGCCAGCTCATTCTGGGGACTCTTTCCCATTTCTGCCAGATCTTAGATTCTTCTTGCTTCGTACCCTTTGAGTTTTCCATAGATTTCCTCCATGGACAGTCCCTTGTTGGCCTGGTTCTCTTTGAACGTCATCCTATCAAAGTTCCATGGTCCCGTGAGTCCATCTATCAAAACTTGAACCTTCATCCTCTGAGTGATTTCTGTTTCTTTGACACACAAGTTTTTCAACTTAGTTAGAAGGGCCTCAAAGCGAAAGGAGTAGTCGGTGATGGTCTCGTTTGTGAACATCCTGAATTTGTAGAAGTCCCTTTTTGCTTCAAACTGGACGTCTTCTTTCATCTCAGGCGTCCCAACATGATACTTCTCCAGGGCTTCCCATTGAAGCTTAGCCGTTGGGAGATTGCTCACACGGGTGGCGTCCCTTTCACAGAGGGACGTCTGTAGAAAACAGATGGCCTTTGCATTTGCTTCCATAAGCTTGAACTCTTCAGGACCCCAATCTGCCTCCTTGTCCTTCTTGGCGGCAGGAACTTCGAGGTCGCCGTTCTTAATCACCAGCCAGCATTGGTAGTTTTGACTACGCACGAAGCATTCGAACCTTGTCTTCCACCGATTGAAGTTGCCGTCCGTCAGGCGAGGTGGTTTTGCACTTGAGATACTTATAGGTTCCATCTCCATGTTTCCTGCAACTCAAACTTAATCTAGAGCGCCTGCTCTGATACCAATTGTTGGATCGTAAGTCTGTTAGTGAAGGCGTCCTTAACTGGGTTAAGGGCGTCCTTAGGTGCAGCGGAAATTAGACTTAACAGGAAATGCAATGAGATAATGGACACGAGTATTTATAGAGGAACCCCACTAAGACCAACTAGTCTTATGGGTAAACCTCTACCTCCGCTTGGAGGATTTTCAATAGCCGTCCTTATCTTATTAAGAGAGAGTCCTTACAACTTAGGCGAGTCGTTACACTTCACTGAGCTAAGCGTCCGTCCTTAGCCTTACTAGTAACACTCCTTCCACCTAACAAAGTAACCTAACTCTCTTAGCTATAAGGAAGCTATCACACACGTCTCTCACGGTTCGTTGTGAAAGACAAACTACAACTCTAACTATTTTGTGGTTTGTTTTGGATTTGATGTGGTTGGACTTTCTTTCTCTTGCTTCAAGCTCACTTGATCTTCTTGATCTTCGTTCGTGTTCTTGAATGCTTCGGGAGAGCTTGAGAGAAAGTCTTCAAAAGTCCACACCGCTATGCATACCCCTTGGGGGGTATTTATAGCGGAAGTGGTTCTTGTCCTCTAGCGTCCTCTAATGCTTGGCAGGATCCTTGATCTTCCATCAACGGTGCGATGCGCATCTTGAGGAAGTCAACTCTGTTGACGCTTGGGAAGCCTCCGCGTGGATAGGGGACCATCGCTGGGAAAGCGACATCTTTGGAATTGTTCACACGTGCCCAGACAAGGGAAGCTTCCTTCTGAGGACTACGGCTGACTCGGCTAAAGTCGTTGTGGTATATACCACTTTGCTCCTAAGGATGATCATCATATTCATACAAACTTTACTTCTTTCTAATAAAATGATGTTGTTGGATCGTAAGTCTGTTAGAGTGGTCGTCCTTAACTGGGTTAAGGCCGTCCTTAGGTGCAGCGGAAAATAGACTTAACAGGAAACGTAATGAGACAATGGACACGAGTATTTATAGAGACACCCCACTAAGACCAACTAGTCTTATGGGTAAACCTCTACCTCCGTTGGAGGGTTTTCAATAGCCGTCCTTATCTTATTAAGAGAGAGTCCTTACAACTTAAGCGAGTCGTTACACTTCACTGAGCTAAGTGTGCGTCCTTAGCCTCACTAGTAACACTCCTTTCTGCCTAACAAAGTAACCTAACTCTCTTAGCTTATAAGGAAGCTATCACTCACGTCTCTCACAGTCCGTTGTGAGAGACAAACTACTACTTTAACTATTTTGTGGTTTAGTTTGGATTTGATGTGGTTGGACTTTCTTTCTCTTGCATCAAGCTCACTTGATCTTCTTGATCCTTGTTCTTGAACTTGAACACCTTGGGAGAGCTTGAGAGAAAGTCTTCAAAGTCCACACCGCTATGCATACCCCTTGGAGGGTATTTATAGCGGTATGAGTTCTTGTCCTCTAGCGTCCTCTGAAGCTTGGGAAGAATCTGTCGTCTTCCTTCAACGGAGAGATTTGCATCTTGAGGAAGTCACCTCTGTCGATGCTTGGGAAGCCTCCACGTGGTCAGGGGACCATTGCTGGGAAAGCGACATCTTTGGAATTGTTCACACGTGCCCAGACAAGGGAAGCTTCCTTCTGAGGACTACGGCTGACTCGGCTAAAGTCGTCGTGTCAAGATCAAAGATAAATAACCAAAACAAACAAACTAGTATAGCATGCAAGTAAGGGGTTGAACCCAAGAGAACTTAAGGCTTCTAGTATGAATATAATTATCAACCAAAGAAAGGGGGTTTGAAGAGAGAAATATATACTAAACTAATCCAGAAAACAAATAACAAACGAATAAACAAATAGATAAGAGGCAGGTTCATTCCAAAGATCCACTCATGAAATAATCACTCGATCATAGATTCATCCATTGATTTCATTCATACCTATGGTTAATTCCTATCCTGATCATTAACAATCGCAAGTCCACGGTCCAAGCAATTCTATAACCCTAGGCAAGGACGCTTAACCTAGAACTAGCATAGAGAACAAGGATATGCAGGATAAAATATCAAACAATTAAGCTATGAGTCAATTGCAAGATAAAACAATAAACTCTCTTCTTAATCCTAGTTGCATAGACAACAGGTCTAGGTTAAGTTTTTTTTACAGATTAGTTTTGTCCACGGTCCAAACCTAATCAAACAGTAGAACATAAATCAATTCAATAGGTTCATGACTCCTAGAATCAATAAACATTCATAAGATGAAGCACAAGAGAATCAATATTAACCAAAGGAATAGAAATCAATTACCAAAACCTCACGAGTTCATACATTAGAGCACCCAAGGAGACTAGCTCTTCATAACTAAACTAAAGAAGAATTGAAGAAGAAGGTAGGAGGTAGAATGTAGAAGGTAAGGTACTAAAAACCTAAGGCATGCTCCTCCTTATATTTCCCAAGGAACAAGCTCCACGCGATAGATAAGGAAAGAGGCAAAAGATAGAAAAGGAAACAAGATAGAAAGATTTCGGCCTGCTTCGGATCTAACATCACCGCGGTCACGTCATATCCACCACGCCCGCGCTTTCACGATAGAAAAGAACTTTGTCTCTGGACAGCCACCGCGGTCGCGCTTCTCCCACCGCGGTCGCGGAATTCTGACAGAAACTCTGGCGTCACTTCGGAGGCTGTTTTGACCATCTTCGTCTTAGAATCTGAGTTTAGTGTAAAACGATGAATTGAAGCTCTTCGAGTTAGCTTTCGAATGGAACCGGAATCAGCTCCATCCGTCCTCCGTAGCTCCATATATAGCCTTCGCAAGCAAGTGGTGTCGGGAAGACAACTCAAAACGCCTTAAAACTCTTGATTCTTGAATTCTTGTGTCTTCGGCCTAGATATAACAATTACGCACAAACTCTAACCTAAACACACTCAATAAAACCCTAAAATACAAGAGTAAACCCATACAAAATAGCCCGAATCAAATTCCCGCATACTTAGATCTTGCTCGTCCTCGAGTAAGCTCAAACAAATATAACAAGATAGCACATCTAAGATCTCAGGAAATACAAGGTAAGATAAAAACACACACCTCACAACATAGATATAACACCCAAGCTCTAAAAAGTGTAGAGCATCCTAGGATCTACCCAAATCTAACATGTAAGCCCCAAAGTCCCTAAGCAAGAATGTTCCTAAAACACTCAAATTTTTCCGCTCAATTCTGCTTAGGCGCCCTTTCGGGTTTTCACCTAACCGCACTTTTCATTTTTCACAAGGTGTGCTCACAAATACTCACAACTCTCATAAACCTAATATTACCCCAACCTATTGCTGGTCCGGGTTACCTGCTTATTACCTGAGCCGCCCTTTTCGGGTTTTCGACTCATCCCAGGATTTATATGCCTTTTTCAATTTTTATGGCTTTTTCTATCTTTTTCTTTTTTTCTTTCTTTTTTATGCAAAAAGTATGGTGCAAGTGCTCCATGAAAAGAAGAAAATCAAAAACCTGAAGCAAATCACTAACTAAGCTAACTATGATAAACGAATGCGAGCACTCCCTCCCCCATACTTAAATCCTTCATTGCCCTCAATGAAGCAAAGAGAACGGATAGAAGCGAGGAGAAAGGTATATCAGAAGACTCACAAACGATGAAGAGAGGTGGAATGGAAGAACTCTTCTTAGGTGGTAGAAGAATGGGCGAAAAGGAACCTTGAAATCTTGTTCTGGTGGCTAATCGCGGGCGTAGGTGTACGGGCCGCGGGCCCGGAATCAATGTCGTAAGCAACATCATCCACCATGAGACAACCGCGGGCGCGGTAAGGGAAGAACGGGCGCGGCCTTGAGCGAATGCGAACTCGGACGTCTCCTCGAACATGAATGCTCAATGTGCCTCTCGGATATTAGGCTCGTCTTCTTATGACATGTGTGAACTCTTGAACTTGAACCTCAATGATGCTATTCGGGGAAACAAAGCTCCCCCATATGTAGGCTTTGAACATAGCCAAAAGAATGGAAATCTAAAGATGGATGAAAAGAATATATAGAAGGTGGTGGAAAGAGATAGATAGAAAGAGATAGAGATACAATGGGACCAAAAGGTCCTATTTTTTTTTCTTTTTCTTTTTCTTTTTTTTCTTTTTTTTTCTCTTTTTTCTTTCGAGGCCAATTGCATCACCACCGCGGGTGCGGTTTGAGGACCGCGACCGCGGTGTCTAGTACATGTACGTCGGGAATGTCTGTATTCGAAACGCGACCGCGGTTGCGCACCCGCGGCCGCGGTTTAAGCACATAACGTTCTTTCGAACCTAGTACCTACATGTTAGCCCGAATTTTTTTCCTTTCTTTTTTTTTACACACAGTCAATAAAAATATCAATACTAGAAAGAAACCTAAGTTCCCCGGCAACGGCGCCAAAATTTGACTCGGCTAAAGTCGTCGTGCCAAGATCAAAGATAAATAACCCAAACAAACAAACTAGTATAGCATGCAAGTAAGGGGTCGAACCTTAGAGAACTTAAGGCTTCTAGTATGAATATAATTATCAACCAAAGAAAGGGGCGTTTGAAGAGAGAAATCTGTACTAAACTAACCTAGAAAACAAATAACAAACGAATAAACAAATAGATAAGAGGCAGGTTCATTCAAAAGATCCACTCATGAAATAATCACTCGATCATAGATTCATCCATTAATTTCATTCACACCTATGGTTAATTCCTATCCTGATCATTGACAATCGCAAGTCCACGGTCCAAGCAATTCTATAACCCTAGGCAAGGACGCTTAACCTAGAACTAGCATAGAGAACAAGGATATGCAGGATATAATATCAAACAATCAAGCTACGAGTCAATTGCAAGATAAATCAAATAAATTCTCTTCTTAATCCTAGTTGCATAGATAACAGGTCTAGGTTAAGTTGTTTTCACAGATTAGTTTTGTCCACGGTCCAAACCAAATCAAACAGTAGAACATACATCAATTCAATAGGTTCATGACTCCTAGAGAAACAATAAACATTCATAAGATGAAGCACAATAGAATCAATATTAACCAAAGGAATAGAAATCAATTAACAAAATCTCACGAGTTCATACATCAGAGCTTCTCCCTTGAACAAACCATGGAGACTAGCTCTCCATAACTAAACTAAAGAAGAATTGAAGAAGAAGGTAGGAGGTAGAATGTAGAAGGTAAGGTACTAAAAACCTAAGGCAGACTCTTCTTTATATAGCCCAAGGAACAAGCTCCACGTGATAGATAAGGAAAGAGGCAAAAGATAGAAAAGGAAACAAGATAGAAAGATTTCGGCCCGCTTCGGATCCAACATCAGCGCGGTCGCGTTGTATCCACCGCGTCCACGCTTTCACGACAGAAAAGAACTTCGTCTCTGGATAGCCACTGCGGTCGTGGAATTCCGACAAAAACTCTGGTGTCACTTCGGAGGCTGTTTTGACCTTCTTCGGCTTAGAATCTGACTTTGGTGTAAAACGTTGAATTGAAGCTCTTCGAGTTAGCTTTCCAATGGAACTGGAATCAGCTCAATCTGTCCTCTATAGCTCCATATATAGCCTTCGCAAGCAAGTGGTGTCGGGAAGACCACTCAAGACGCCTTAAAACTCTTGATTCTTGAATTCTTGTGTCTTCGGCCTAGATATTAAAATTACGCACAAACTCTAACTTAAACACACTCAATAAAGCCCTAAAATACAAGAGTAAACCCATACAAAATATCCCGAATCCAATTCCCGCGTACTTAGATCTTGCTCGTCCTCGAGTAAGCTGAAACAAATATAACAAGATATCACATCTAAGATCTCAGGAATTACAAGGGAAGATAAAAACACTCAACTCACAACCCGAACCCAAAACAATAGTGAAATCATGAGCATAAAACAATGAAGCTCAAACACACACCTCACAACATAGATATAACACTCAAGCTCTAAAAAGTGTATAACATCCTAGGATCTACCCAAATCTAACATGTAAGCCCCAAAGTCCCCAACCAAGAATGATCCTAAAACACTCAAATTTTTCCGCTCAATTCTGCTTAGGCGCCCTTTCGGGTTTTCACCTAACCGCTCTTTTCATTTTTCACAAGGTGTGCTCACAAATACTCACAACTCTCATAAACCTCATATTACCCCAGCCTATTGCTGGTCCGGGTTACTTGCTTATTACCTGAGCCGCCCTTTTCGGGTTTTCGACTCATCCCAGGATTTATATGCCTTTTTCAATTTTTATGGCTTTTTCTATCTTTTTCTTTTTTTTCTTTCTTTGTTATGCAAAAAGTATGGTGCAAGTGCTCCATGACAATAAGAAAATCAATAATCTAAAGCAAATCACTAACTAAGCTAACTATGATAAACGAATGCGAGTACTCCCTCCCCCATACTTAAATCCTTCATTGTCCTCAATGAAGCAAAGAGAAAGGATATAAGTAAGGAGAAAGGTATATCAGAAGACTCACAAACGATGAAGAGAGGTGGAATGGAAGAACTCTTCTTAGGTGGTAGAAGAATGGGCGAAAAGGAACCTTGAAATCTCGTTCTGGTGGCTAATCGCGGGCGTAGGTGTACAGGCCGCGGGCACGGAATCAATGTCGTAAGCAACATCATCCACCGTGAGCCAACCGCGGGCGCGGTAAGGGAAGAGTGGGCGCGGCCTTGAGCGAATGCGAACTCGGACGTCTCCTCGAACATGAATGCTCAATGTGGCTCTCAGATATTACGATCGTCTTCTCATGACATGTGTGAACTCTTGAACTTGAACCTCAATGATGTTATTCGGGGAAACAAAGCTCCCCCATAATTAGGCTTTGAATATAGCCAAAAGAATGGAAATCTACAGATGGATGAAAAGAATATATAGAAGGTGGTGGAAAGAGATAGATAGAAAGAGATAGAGATACAATGGGACCAAAAGGTCCTCTTTTTTTTTCTTTTTCTTTTTCTTTTTTTTTGTTCTTTTTTTTCTTTTTTTTTCTCTTTTTTATTTCGAGGCCAATTGCATCACCACCGCGGGCGCGGTTTGAGGACCGCGACCGCGGTGTCTAGTACCTGTACGTCGGGAATGTCTGTATTCGAAACGCGACCGCGGTTGCGCACCCGCGGCCGTGGTTTAAGCACATAACGTTCTTTCGAACCTAGTACCTGCATGTTAGCCCGAATTTTTTTCCTTTCTTTTTTTTTTACACACAGTCAATAAAAATATCAACACTAGAAAGGAACCTAAGTTCCCCGGCAACGGCGCCAAAATTTGACTCGGCTAAAGTCGTCGTGCCAATATCAAAGATAAATAACCCAAACAAACAAACTAGTATAGCATGCAAGTAAGGGGTCGAACCCTAGAGAACTTAAGGCTTCTAGTATGAATATAATTATCAACCAAAGAAAGGGGCGTTTGAAGAGAGAAATATGTACTAAACTAACCTAGAAAACAAATAACAAACGAATAAACAAACAGATAAGAGGCAGGTTCTTTCAAAAGATCCACTCATGAAATAATCACTCGATCATAGATTCATCCATTGATTTCATTCGTACCTATGGTTAATTCCTATCCTGATCATTGACAATCGCAAGTCCACGGTCCAAGCAATTCTATAACCCTAGGCAAGGACGCTTAACCTAGAACTAGCATAGAGAACAAGGATATGCAGGATATAATATCAAACAATCAAGCTACGACTCAATTGCAAGATAAATCAAATAAATTCTCTTCTTAATCCTAGTTGCATAGACAACAGGTCTAGGTTAAGTTGTTTTCACAGATTAGTTTTGTCCACGGTCCAAACCAAATCAAACAGTAGAACATAAATCAATTCAATAGGTTCATGACTCCTAGAGAATCAATAAACATTCATAAGATGAAGCACAAGAGAATCAATATTAACCAAAGGAATAGAAATCAATTACCAAAATCTCATGAGTTCATACCTCAGAGCTTCTCCCTTGAACAAACCTAAGGAGACTAGCTCTCCATAACTAAACTAAAGAAGAATTGAAGAAGAAGGTAGGAGGTAGAATGTACAAGGTAAGGTACTAAAAACCCAAGGCAGGCTCTTCCTTATATAACAAGCTCCACGCGATAGATAAGGAAAGAGGCAAAAGATAGAAAAGGAAACAAGATAGAAAGATTTTGGCCCGCTTCGGATCCAACATCACCGCGGTCGCGTCGTATCCACCGCGCCCACGCTTTCACGACAGAAAAGAACTTCGTCTCTGGACAGCCACCGCGGTTGCGGAATTCGGACAAAAACTCTGGCGTCACTTTGGAGGCTGTTTTGACCATCTTCGGCTTAGAAACTGACTTCCGTGTAAAAAGATTAATTGAAGCTCTTCGAGTGAGCTTTCCAATGGCAGCAGAATCAGCTCAATCCGACTTCTATAGCTCCAGATACAGCCTTTGCAAGAAAGTGGTGTCGGGAAGACAACTCCAAACGCCAAAAATCTCTTGATTCTTTAATTCTTGTGTCTTCGGCCTAGATATTACAATTACGCACAAATTCTAACCTAAACACACTCAATAAAGCCCTAAAATACAAGAGTAAACCCATACAAAATAGCCCGAATCAACGGCCTTCGTTTGAATTTAAACTTCGTCCGTATTTTGGCGCGCGTCCCTTCTTGATGAGGACGCCGTCCTATCTACGCAGGGACTCCATTCTTTTTGTTCAGCTCTGGAAGTTTTGATGGAGTACGTTCCTACAGCTTAGGGACTCCCTTTCACTTGTTGTTCTTTTCACTCATGTGCGTCCTCTCGACTTACCTGAGATTAACACTTGGACAACTTATCAAATACCTTTGAGTTTGTCATTATCAAAACTAGGGACGATCATTATTGGTTTAGATATTAATGACTGGCGTCCTTAATATCGTCCCAACAATTTCCCCCTTTTTATGATGACAAACTCTTTTAAACAATGCACACAGAAGTAAAGCTTTTAGCATGAGAGACTACACTTTGATTTTCTTTTCAGCTTAGGTTGACATGCAACTCATTCTTTCAAGTGCGTCCTATTTTATTCTTAACTAGAGTCCTTTGGACTTGGCCAAAATTCCCCCTAAACACATGCTTTCTATGACAACTTAAAACAATCGCATCTCTGCAAAACTATACTTCCCCCTTTTGGCATCATCGAAAAGGAGAGCAAGTTGAAAAGCATGCACACACAAAGTCATAACTAAAGAAAGAACGCTTAGACAAAATGAATTGCAAAGTAATGAACGCCATTCAAACGAGATAGTACGATCATTACAGACACTCACAAGAGATGTTCACGGGGGAAAGCGTCCCGAAGACTTAGAAGAAAAGAAAACAAAAGTTAAACTTTTTAAGGGTTCAGAAGGGGAGGAGAGATCATTGCCGGGGACGCTTGCCAAGAGCCTTTAGAGTCTGCGCATGAAGATCGTTGTTCTTTGCAAGCAGCTCATTGTTGCGCTCAAGAAGGTCAGTATGTTGGTGAAGCGTCTCATGGACTTGCTGGACGAGGTCTATCATCATACACTGATTTTCAATCATCATCCCTAGCAAAGTCTTGGTAGTGCACTTCTCAGCCTCAACATTGACATTCGCAGCTTCGCCTTCATTGGCGTCCTCAGCATCGGCAACGGGCGTCCCTACCACTTGTAAATTTCCCTCTTGTTCATCTTCCTGAGCAGCAGCGGCAGCTTAAGCAGCTCTGCTCTCAGCCTCTTTCTTTTCTTTAGCAAGGCGCTTCCTTATGGAGGGAAGCTCCTCGCCGTACCTCAGCTTGCCGATTGGAGGAGCGGTGATCTGCCAGACGTCCCAATGAATGCCGAAGGTCTTCTCCTCTTTAAGGACGTAGAAGCCTTGCTGCTCGAGAATCCTTTTAACCAGGTCGGGGAAGGGAAGCGAGTGACGTCCACCTGTGCACTTGCCCATGTGCTCTAAGACTACCCGCGCCAAGTTGATCGTCTTGCGGTTCAGGAAAGCGTTCAGGATGATACTATCAGTGATTTGGACGAATGACTTCTTTTCCTTACGTGGGACGACCATGCGCACAATGAAGTGGTGCGCAAGGACGCCCGTCTTAGACAGACAGTGGGCGACTCTATCCTTAGCCAGAGGCTGCTTCCCATTGAATATATTGTTGAAGATGTCTTCGGCGGAGAAGCGGCCAAAGGATTTGTAGGGAAAGTCGTGCAGAGCGTTAGCAGGGGAGAGGTGCAGGCCGAGCATATTACGGACGGTACCCTCGGCAATAGAGTACTCGTCCCCATCTATTTCGAACGTCCCTTGAGGCTTCCCTCTTACTTCATATACTTCAAATTTTGAGTAAAAGCGGAGAACCTGTTCAGGATCCACAACTGCGGCCTCTACACCAAGGTGCATCCAACCCTGGAATTCAAGCAGCTCTAAGAATTCTATGTGGCCGTTCTCTTGTAGAACCTGAGTATCAAACAGGAGCGGCAACAAAATCTTCTTCAGCCTCTTTTTCTTGTTGCCGTTCCTTATGACAATGACGTCGTCACCGGCATCTTCTTCTTCGCCTTCTCCCTCCTCGTCCTCATTGTCCTCATCCTGGTGAGGAGCATCATCTTCATCGGAGGCCTCGTCTCCTTGTTCCTGGAACTCGGACATTTCCTAGTCCTCAGCATTGGACGCCTGATTTTGAGGAGGCGCGTCTGCAGCTGGACTCCTTGCCAAGGACTCTGTGGGGACTTCAACAGAAGCCGTCCCCTGGACTTGTTTATTTTCCTCAACAGCTGGAGCAGGCGGAGGGGGAGGAGTTTGGACTTTGGGAGGAGAGGGAGAGGGAGTTCTTAGCTTGGCTTTGGGTGGGGGAGCAGAAGAGGGGCCAGGCTTCACCACCAAGATAGGAGTGGCGACAATTGGAGCTGGAGGTGGAAGAAGAGGCTGCTTCACGGGGGAGTCCTCCACTTGGATGATAGTGGGCACAACGTCCTTGGCCTGGACCTGTGCGGGAGGAGCGTCCCTTTGGACCTTGGGCATGGGCTTGGCCAGGTCCGCCTCAATCTCCGCCTCTAGCGGATCAGCAACAACAGGGGTGACGTCCTCTACCCCTGGTGGAGGAGGAGGGAGTTGAGGGACGTCCTGTAGGCTCTTCTGGATCGACGCGGCAATGGCGTCCTCTTCTGCCTTGGCCTGCCTCGCCTTCTCCTCTTGTTCTATCTGCAATTCTGAGAGGCGAATGGCGGCCATTCGTTGTTTGGTGACGCCCTCAAGATCAGCCGACGATTTGACCTTCTTTTGGGGGCGGGGGGAAGGGAGGATGGGACTTGTTTGGGTTGGGAAGAGGAGGGGCCTTTTGGCTTTTTAGAGGGAGGGGGAGAGGACTGCCTTTTCCGCTTCTGGGTGGGGACGGAGCCGGCAGGAGCGACAAGGAACTCCATTATATCGGGCAGGAGTTTTGCAAGCTCTTCCACCGTCCCACCAAACGTATCGGAGATAATGGCATGTCTCATGAAAGGGGGGTTAGTGTAGTTGGTCTCTTGAAGGCAGGGCTTGACGTATGTCACCATAAAGTAGTGGAGGAGGCGTTGAATTTTGAGGGGATGTTCATGAATGGACGCCCGGTGACATATGTTGGCTATGGTTTTGGGCTCTTTTTCAAGCCAGTCCACAATGAGTGGGTCAAGGGGAGGACGGCGTTTTGGTTGAGCGGGGAGTCCCCTTACTTGGGACTTTGTAGGGCTCCCTTGCTCTGACTCAGGGACAAAAGGCTTTTCAAGGAATTGAATGCGTTTTTGTGGGGGTGTGGATTGAGATCGGGATTGGGAAGATTGGGGTTTTGGTGGCTGTGGTTGGGATCTTTGTGACTTGGGAGGGGTGGTAGAGGGGCGGCGCTGGGTGGATTGAGAGGATGACTGGTGGCGGGATTGGTCTGGTCGCCCAACATTTCTTCCTCGGGAATCCATGAGCGACCGGCCTTTTACCGGAGGAGTGGTTCTCGCCGCCGAAGAAGACGACGGAGAGGGATTTGAGGATTTGGTGTTTCTTATGTTGGCCATTGTTGTGAGATTTGGGTTTTATAGGAAGAGTTAGGGTTGAGGCGAGGTGATTTCGAGATATGTAATGAAAGATTTGGGGAGATTTGGTGAGGGGTTTCCGGATTTAGGCAAACAACAAAGAAAGTGAAGAGGTTTCTCAGATGGCACAGGGGTGTATTTATTGGAAGAAGACGAAGGAAAACGGTCAAGGGTAGTAGGGACATTTCCTATGGCTTCCTCCACCCGCGTTCTCACACGTGGAAACCTTCTTCACTAAGTAAACATATGTTTTGCACCCGTTACACGGATCTCGAGCTCCGCGTTCAACTTCTCCGAGACGGTTCACCTTCCCATTTTCCAATTTTACAACTGCAAAGGACTCTATCTTGGCGTCCTTTCCACACACAACACTTCTTCTCTGAAATCTGTACCACTGCGTCCCAAAAACGGATCACAAAATTTTAGAACTCTGCCCTGACGTCCTTCAGACTTTAACAAGTGTCCCTTTGATCACATTAGAGCCAGTTTTGAAAATCAAGCAAGTACGTCCCGTAAATATGAAACAAAGAACGCTCATAGGACGCGTTTGCAAGATTCTCGTCTTAGGTAAGCTTAGAATTCCCATCATTTCGGCTTATAATGAGGGTAGGGTGATCAGGGATACTCTTGAGATGAAAAGAGAAATGAATAGCGTTCAAAACACAATCCAAACATATGTCTTAGACTAGCGTCCTTTAAAGATGACTTTAAATGCATGAAATACTTCAAAACAAGTTCTCAACTAGACATAGCCAATCATAGAGGGAATAATAGAACGGGTCTTGATCATTTAAAAGTTATCATCCCTAAGAGCAACCGGAGGTGCTCGTAGGGACGTCTATCAAGTGCTTTTGTGAAAATATCGGCCACTTGGTCCTCAGTCCTAACATGATCCACTCTAATTAGTCCAAGTTCAACATTATCACGAAGAAAATGATGTCTTATTTCAATATGCTTGGTTCGTGAATGATGAACAGGATTATTGTTGGATCGTTAGTACAAAGAGGGACATCCTTTACTTAGGTAAAGGCGTCCTTGAGTCAGGCGTCCTTACTAGGTGTAAGGGCGTCCTTAAGTTGTGCAGCGGAAATAAACTAAACAGGTGAACTTTAGACAAAATCGAACACAGCAATGTATAGAGGAACCACTCAAGATCATGTAGTCCTTCAGTGTAAACCTCTACCTCCTTGGAGGATTTTTGAATAGATTTTCCTTTCTTATTAAACGTCCTTACAGTTGTACTGGCGAGTCTTTACTGTTCTCTGGCACTTAGCGTTCTTCCTAAGTCCACTAGTAAAGGACTACTCTAAGCCTACAACTTAAGCGAGTTTAATCTTCTAAAGTACTCTATCCCAACGTCCTACAGTACGTCGCAGGACTTCTCTCTTTTCTTTTTCTTTTCTGAGTTAAAAACAGTTTTGGTTTGGGTTACAAGTTTTCTCTCGATCAAACACTAAGTCCTAGAAGAGTTCTAAGCTTGTTCTTCGTGTTCTTGATCGAGGTCGCTTTCTCTCTAAATTCTCTGAATATTCTCTGAAAGCGTTAGCGTCACAATAAATGTCTTAGGGCTATTTATAGGACTTGGGAAGGGCGTCTTTCCTCTTGGACGATCATGTCCTTTGTGGAGGTGGCTACAGGATCTTCCTCCACGTAGTATGGCGGTGATGAAAGGAAGTTTCCTGTATCCAGCTGTGATGGACTACGCTACAGGCGTGTTGATGAACTCTGCTACAGTTACTGCTTCCACGTGGTGATGGACTTTGCTACAATATTGGTCTCCACGTGTCCTGGATGATTGAATGTTGTCGAGTGATGTCATCCTGTCAGATGCTGAGTAAGGACTCTCTTGGAGTTGAAGCTCGCATTCCTACTTGCTTGGGACTGCGTCCTTGCTCAAGTAGTCGCTTAGCTGGTCCTTACTTCCTGGTACCTAGCGTCCCTTAGCCTCAAGGACGTCCATACACTTGTTGTCCTTTTGTCACTAGCGTTCCTGAACACTTGGACAAATTTATTAGAATCAAAGTGAGTTTGTCATATCAAAACTAAGGGACAGTTGTGTGGTACACTAACAAGTACGCAAGCGTCCTTGATAGCGTCCCAACAATTTCCCCCTTTTTGATGATGACAAACTCTTCAGCAAAATAGTTTTGACATTTGAACTTAGAATGCATGAAAACTTAGTAGCGTCCTCTAACACTTAGAGCAAATTCTATAAGCATAAGTTTTCAGCCTTGGATTCTCTAAAATTTGGATTTTAAGGAGAGAGTAGCGTCCTAGAAAACTGTCTAAGCGTCCTCTTGTTTATTCTAGCATGGCGTTCCTTAGACCTTTCACTTAATAGTTCCCCCTTAACACTTGCTTATTCTAGATAACTAATGTATAGCGCATCTCTGCAAAACTCCTCCCCATCGACAGGCGTTCCTTATTTACTCTTCTCAGAAGAGCTTGAAGAAGAACTTGAAGAGGAGATGTGCTCTGGCTCAACATTTTCTTGGACCAGTACCCTTGGAGTTTCACCGGTTTTACGGCGTTTGAAGGTGTGCTCTAGGGCTGGACGTTTCTCTGCGTCCTCTGGGCCAGATTCTGATGAAGGACAGCGGGACCTAGGAGTCTCGGGGTCCTTAGGAGGGGAAATGTGAGCGGGGGCTGAGGGGAAGTTGGCAAAATTCAAAGGTGAAGGACAATAGGGGATGAGAGCTTTGTCTTTGGAGGCTTGAGGGGAAGGAGGGGGAGTTGGGAGCTGAATGATTTTGAGGGATGGTTGAGCAGGGGCCAGCTATGATTTTTGAGGTTTGGACGGTCTTTTTGTGGAGCTGGGTTTGGTAGAGGAGGGGACGGCTGATGACTTGGCCTTTTTGAGGGGCCGTTTGTCATGAACTTTCTTAGAGCGTCCCTCCTTTAGGTTTGGTGGAAACTTGTCCACTATTTGTGTAGGTTTAGATGAGGAGGTTGGTTTTAAGGATTTTGAGAGGGGGACTTAGAGGGTGCGGGCCTTTTGGCTGGCAAGATTTTCTTAGGGGCAATTGGAGGAGGTGGGGGAAAGGGACATGGTAAGCAATTCTCTAACATGCGGAATGCAGGGGAATCACTTGGATACATGGGGAAGTCAGGCAAGATGGCATTATGGAGGTTAGGGATGAGGTCAAGGAGAGTAGAGAGATTCTCACCACCATATTGCGAGAAGAAAAGCACGTCCTCCATCCTTCCTGGCAGATCTTTGTAGTTGTTTCGGTGAAGGCTGTGAAGGACGAATTTGTCAAGAAACTTCTCGTAGTTCCTCGTTCTTTGAGGGTCACTCTTGACGTCCTTCCTTTGCATTCGTTCCCTTATCAATTGGTAGAGAGTCTTTGGCTTCTTATTGATGAAGTCCACCAATGATTCATCCAACACAAGCTGTTTGGGCTTCTCGATTGTGTGGGACTTCACAAGCTTTCGTCTCTTGCCGCCGGCAGAAGTTCCGGCCACGTTCCCAAGTAGAGAAGACATTTTTCAGATGATTTTCGTGAGAGAAAGTTGTCGGAAGTTGTAGAGAGAAGTCAGAGCTGTTTGAGAGCAGGGAAGTTGTTGAGCGTAATAAATGAGTGAGAGCGACTGTTGCTGCCTTATATAGAGGAAGCGGTGGCACAATTTGTAAATAAAACTGAGTTCCAGTGCGACACGTGGCAAAACTTCCCTCTTAAGATTTGAGCGAATACAACTGTCACTGTTCAAACGTTCAAAATTTCAAATTTCTGACCCTTCAACTTCTTCTCAAAACTGATTAATACTGAACTGGCGTCCTCTCTTAGAAACAACTAGCGTCCTCTTAGACTTAACATAATTACCTCTTTTAGCAAACCAAGAGCCTGAGCAAACGTCCCTGAGATCACCTTGTGAACTATTTGAGAACAAAGCAAGTACGTCCCGTAAAAGCAAATATGAAGCTCATAGGACGCTTTTGTAGAGTTCTCGGCTTGGGTAAGCTTAGAGTTCCCATCATTTCGGTTTATGATGCGGGTTGGGTGATCAGGGATACTCTTTTCAAGACAAAGAGAGAAATTGAATGGCATTCCAAAGTAGCAAACACATGAAGTTTTAGACTAGCATCCTTGCAAATATGAATCAATGCATGATAGCCCTTAAACACTTGGAATCTACTAAACATAGCCAATCATTGAGGGAATAGTAGAACGGGACTTGCTACTTAAAAGTTATCATCCCCAAGAGCAACCTGAGATGCTCAAAGGGACGTCTATCAAGCACCTTAGTAAAAATATCAGCTATTTGGTCTTCAGTCCTCACATGCCCTATACTAATAAGTCTTTGTTCAACATTATCACGCAAGAAATGATGCTTATATGAATATGCTTTGTGCTTGAATGAAAAACACGATTCTTAGCAATTTCAATAGCACTTGTATTATCACAAAGAATGGGAATAGTTTCAAGATTGATACCGTAGTCCTCAAGTTGATATTTGATCCAAATAACCTGTGAACAGCACGAGGCAACAGCGACGTACTCAGCTTCCGCAGTTGAAAGCTCCACAGACTTTTGTTTCTTAGATCCCCATGAGACTAAGCATGAACCAAGGAACTGTGCCATTCCCGAGGTGCTTTTCTTCTCAATCACATGACCAGCATAATCAGCGTCCGAGTAGCCAACAAGCTTGAAGGACGTCTTCCTTGGGTACCAAAGGCAGATATCATCGCGTCCCTTGAGATAGCGAAAGATTCTCTTGACTTCCTTCATGTCAGTCTCCTTTGGATTTGCTTGGAAGCGTGCACATAAGTAGAGGGCAAACATGATGTCAGGATGGCTTGCGGTCAAATAGAGCAAAGAACCAATCATTCCTCGATAGAGCTTTTGATCAACGTCCTTCCCTTGTTCATCTGCGTAAAGACGCGAATTGGGAGAACAAGGGGTGGCAACAGGCTTGGACGAGTTCATCCCATACTTCTCAAGCATTTCACGGACGTACTTCTGTTGGTGAATGCGCGTCCCATCTTTGAGTTGGTTAATTTGAAGTCCCAAGAAGAAGTTGAGTTCTCCAATGAGGGACATTTCAAACCTAACATTCATTATGGACTTGAACTCATCTACAAGTATCATGTTAGTACTACCAAAGACTATATCATCAACATAGACTTGGGCAATTAAAATGTCCTTGTGAACTTTCTTAATGAACAAAGTTTTATCAATTGAACCTCTTGTGTAGCCATTGGACAAAAGAAAGGACACAAACCTGTCGTACCATGCACGAGGAGCTTGCTTGAGTCCATAGAGAGCTTTGTCTAAGTCGTACACATGGTCTGGGTGAGAGGCGTCCTCGAAGCCAGGGGGCTGAGCAACATACACTTCCTCCTTGAGTTTTCCATTGAGAAAGGTTGTCTTGACGTCCATCTGAAATAACTTGAATCCTTTGTGAGCGGCGAAGGCAATCAGGAGACGGACGGCCTCAATTCTAGCAACAAGAGCAAAAGTTTCATCATAGTCAATGCCTTCCTCTTACTTGAATTCTTGAGCCACCAGCCTTGCCTTGTTCCTTAACACACGTCCACTTTCATCAAGTTTCTTTCTGAACACCCAGCGCGTCCCTATGATGTTTTTGCCGTTGGGACGAGGGACAAGGGTCCAAACTTTGTTCCTTTCAAACTGATTGAGTTCTTCTTGCATTGCTTGAATCTAGTCAGCGTCTTGGAGTGCTTCCTTGATGTTCTTGGGTTCCACCATAGACACAAAGGCATTGAATGCACTAAAAGCCAAATTTATACTCTGGGACTTGCTTGCAGCTAACCTTGTTTGAACTCCTTGAGAGATATCTGAGACAATTTGAGTTGTTGGGTGATCTTTAGAGAAGCGGGACTCCCTTTGAAATAATTGAACAAATCTTGGATCAATATCTCCATCAGAATCTTCACTATCACCTTGATCATCGTTCTCCGTGTGTTCCCCCTCAGAGAGAGCGTCCACACCTTGACATTGCTCACCTTGTTGACTTGATTCAGCCACATCTTGTTGAATTGGAGATTCACTACGAGAGGGAACTCCCTGAGCAACACTAGGAGCGTCCACTGAAACTTCTTTTGGATTGACACCGGCGTCCTTAGGAACATAGTACTTACCAGAGGACCAAACGTCAACTTCATCTTCAGAGTCGTCCTGTTGTTGTGACGAGAAGCGTTCTTTCTTACTTGGTTTTTCTTTGTGAGAAGAACTCTCTTTGAACACAACATCAATACTCTCCTCAAGCTTAAGAGTCTTTTTGTTGAAAACTCTATATGCTTTGCTTGTGAGGGAGTACCCAAGGAATATGGCTTCATCACTCCTTGCATCAAACTTTCCAAGTCTTTCTTTGTCATTGTTGTGGACGAAGCACTTTCATCCAAAGACTCTGAGATAATCAATGCGAGGCTTCCTTCCATTCAACAACTCATAGGACGTTTTCTTCAGCAGAGAACGGATCATGGCAAGATTGATGATGTAGCAAGCTGTAGCAATAGCTTCCGCCCAGAAGTACTTGGGGACACTATTCGCTAGAAGCATAGTCCTTGCCATATCCTCCAGCGTCCTGTTCTTTCTTTCCACAACACCATTTTGTTGAGGAGTCCTTGGAGATGAGAAGTTGTGAGAAACACCGTTTTGTTCATAAAAGGCCACGAACTCTGAGTTTTGAAACTCCGTCCCATGGTCTGATCTTATTGCTTTCAGAGGCGTTCCAAGAGCAACTTCCACTTGTTTGATGAAGACTTTGAAGGCGTTGAAACATTTTGCTTTTGACACCAAGAAAGGAACCCAAGTGAATCGTGAATAATCATCTATGAAACGAACATGTACCTCTTTCCACCGTAGTTCAGCGTCTTCATTGGTCCACAAAGGTCCATATGGAGAAGTTCCAGAGGCTTCTTCGTACTGACTTCGTTTTTGGACTTGAAGGACGTTCTTGTTTGCTTCCCTTTGATACAGGCTTCGCATTATTCAACTTTCTTAGGATCAATTCGGGGAAGTCCTTTGTCAAGATTTCTTTGGTGTAGCTTAAGGATTGTGCTTAGTCCAGCATGGTCAAGACGGCGATGCCAGAGATCAGCGTCCTCCTTTGAAACAGACAGACACAACTCAGATGGAGGTTTGAACTCTTGATTGAAGATGTAGACATTATTCTGGCGTACTCCTTTGAGAACAACTTTGTTTGATTTCTTGTTGATAACAAGGCACTCCTTTGAGTCAAATGTGACTAGGTTTTCACCTTGATCACACATTTGAGAGACACTCAGAAGATTGAAGTCAAGTCCTTCAACAAGACTGACATTTGATACTTTAATGGACGAATTGAGAATTGTATTGCCCGTCCCTTTGATCTTTCCCTTGCCCTTGTTGCCAAACGAGACAGTTCCTCCCGTGGCACTATTTTGGATAGAAGTGAGATGGATCTGGCTTCCCGTCATGTGATTTGAGGTGCCACTATCAATGATCCATGGGCGTCCCCTCACTTCCACCTGCTAAAACAAAGTTAGTGTTTGGCGACCCAGGCAAGGTGTTGTTTACCTGGTTCGTTACAGAAGTAGAACTCTGGTTCTTGCAAATAGTCATTCAGATTAACATCATTGGAGGTAGCATGCTTTCTAAATGAACTTCTAGAACGTCTAGGACGCCTAGCATTAGGCTTAGGGACGGACTCATTATTTTAATTTGTAGTCCTAGCAGCTTTTCCATTTTCAATGTCTTCCTTCAACTTAACACAGTTATATTTAAATTTTAAAGTGATCTCCTTTTCCACAGTACCAGCATGTCCTGTAGTAATTACCAAGGTAATAATTCTTGTTGGGACGTTGGATTTTATTTTCTTGCATTTTTTGTGGATTGCAAACCTTAGAACCTTCCCCCTTAGCAATTTTCTTATAGATCCTATGGCTAGTGGAGTTAGTGTAGTAGTCCTTTTGGCCTTTCTCTCCATTCTCTAGTACTCTAATTCGCTCAACAATGTTGATATGGCTCAACCCGAGCCGCTAAAAAAGTCGACCCGCGAACGGCGCATTCCAAGAAGATTTGAAGATTAATTTGTTTAATTTAGTTAGTTGTTTTGTTTAATTTAATTTATGTATTTTTGGACAAGAGTTTTACTCTCTTCTCAGGTTTTCTTTCGGGTTCTTTTCCCTGAGTCGTATTTTTATTGAACCCGTAAGACATAGCTTATAAATACTCCTATTGTAAGCTTGTTGAGATTTATCCAAAAAATATATCTATCCTGCCCTAATTCTCTCCCTCTCTAACCTCTCAACCCCCTTCCTCTTCTACGCTTCTCATCCCCCTTCCCGGTTACCGGTTACTTGTGGTACAAGCTATCCTAGCTCGTATCATTTTGGTGCTTTCATCCCGACACTCATCCAAATCATGTCCATGGAAGAAAGTACTTCATCGGATCCCGTCACCGTTGCCCTCGAACGGTTGACCGTGTCGCAGGACCGCGCCTCCGACCGCGTCCTTGCCGCCCTTGAACGATTGGCGGCGACGGTTGAGGCCAGTGTCCGCACCCAGGAGACTACCGGTGCACGGACGGCGCAATTGTTCAGCATCCTAAACGGCACGCAGCCTGCGCCGTTGCTCGGACGTGATGCGACTCCGGCGTCCGGGTCCAACGCGTTACGGCTCGGTCAAGACCCAACCCTACCGCCCGCGCCGATTGCGAACCCTACAGCCGACAACGACCCTCCGCGCGGCAACGGCTTGTTGCCCGCCCCTGCAGACCGCCACCTAGAGTTTCACCCGATCGGGAGCGCACTCGGCCAAGTGAATGTCAGGCCCTATGGTGGGTCTGCAACCTGGGTCTAAACCGGTGAATGTCAGGCCCTACAGGTACCCGTACTTTCAGAAATCGAAGATAGAGCGTCAAGTTCAAGATATGTTGCAACAGAGCATTATTCGTCATAGCACGAGCCCATTCTCTTCTCCGGATCTGTTGGTCAAGAAAAAAGACGGCAGCTTTCGGTTTTGTATTGACTATCGCGCGCTTAATGCGGCAACTGTGGTCGACAAGTTCCCAATCCCGACGGCTGACGAACTTTTTGATGAGTTACGCAGTGTAGTGATCTTCACTAAACTCGACTTACGTTCGGGTTATCATCAGATTCGGATGCACTCGTCCGACATCTACAAGACTGCCTTCCGCACTCATGACGGCCATTTTGAGTTTTTGGTTATGCCCTTCGGCCTGACCAATGCGCCGTCTACCTTTCAAGCTGCGATGAATAAGCTATTTACGCAGTTTCTTTGGCAATTTGTGATCGTCTTCTTTGACGACATACTGGTGTACAGTGCATCTCTAGAGGATCATGTGCGCCATCTTGACGTGGTCCTTCGGATCTTGCGTGACAACCACTTCTTCATCAAGGGTTCGAAATGCTCTTTTGGTACATCACAGGTTGAGTACTTGGGCCACATAATCACAGCCGGCCAGCTGGTTGCCGACCCGACTAAGCTCGCTGCCATGTCTGAATGGCCGAAGCCGACGACAATAAGGCAATTACGAGGATTTCTCGGGTTGAAAGGATATTACCGGAAATTCATCTGCAATTATGCGACGCTGGCCGCGCCTCTTACCGCGCTATTGCAGAAAGATAAGTTTTCTTGTACCGATTCTGCTGATTCTGCTTTCCGTCTTCTTAAGGCCACAATGTTGAAACCACCTATTTTACAACTGCCCGATTTTTCCCTTCAGTTTGTGGTCGAGACTGATGCCTCCGACTAAGGGATTGGCGCCGTCTTATTACAGCAGGAGAAACCGGTTTCGTTTTTCAGCAAGGTGCTAGGCATTCGGCGTAGAGGGTCATCAGCTTATCATCGCGAACTATTTGCCATTGTCTCAGCCGTTCAGAAGTGGAGACAGTATCTATTGGGTCGGGAGTTCCTTATTCGCACCGACCAGAAAAGCCTCAAAGAGCTCTTATCCCAAGTAATCCAAACGCCGGACCAACAGTTTTTCATCCAAAAGCTCATGGGTTATAATTTTCGCATTGAGTAGAAGACCGGCGCCAGCAGTAGAGTAGCCGATGCATTATCTCGTTGCATGATACAGGATGATGCCTCTCTGAAAGAATTTACAGCCTTGTCGTCCCCTTTGCCTGAATTACTTCAGCGTCTGCAGCAGGAGAATTTGGCCAGGCCAGACCTACAGGCATTACACGCAGCCGCCTCCAAGGGCGAGCTCCAGGCCCCATTTAGGATCCATGACGGCGTCCTCTATTATCAGCATCGGCTCGTGTTGAGTAGAGATTCTGAGTTGAAAGCTGAAATCCTGTAGGAGTTTCATTCATCACCTAGCGCCGGACACCCGGGCGTGGACCGGACCTTTCACCATGTTGCTGAGGTTTTCTATTGGCCTATTATGCGCAGGGATGTACGGACTTTTGTTGATTCCTGCTTGATTTGTCAATCCACTAAGTATAGCACACGGAAGCCCGCCGGTCTACTTCATCCACTCCCAATTCCTATTCAAGTTTGGGATGAGGTGTCCATGGATTTCATCACGGGTCTTCCCCCATCCCATGGCCAGACCACCATCTTCGTGGTCGTTGACAGGCTCTCTAAGTACTCTCACTTTGGTACTTTGGGCCCGTCGTATGATGCACCTAAGGTGGCCGCTCTTTTCGTGGATATTGTCGTCCGGCACCACGGCGTACCATCCTCTATTGTATCGGACCGTGACGTCATATTCACGAGCGCCTTTTGTAAAGAGCTACACAAGCTCAGCGGTACCACACTTTGTCATAGCACCGCCTACCAACCTCAAACGGACGGGCAAACGGAGGTCAAGAACCGTTCATTGGAGCAATATCTAAGAGCTTTTACGCAAGGTCGTCCTAAGCAATGGACCGAGTACTTGCCCTGGGCCGAACTAGCCCTGAATTGTGCTTATCATGAGGGGATTTAAACATCCCCATTCCGAGCTCTCTATAGGCGTGACCCGCCCTCGCTGTGTCGCCCGACTCAGCCAACCGGCTTTCCTTCCACAGCTTGGTCAGTTGTCCAGGACTGTGAGCGTGCTCTTGAGCTCATCCGGGGCAGTTTATTGAAGGCCCAATAGCGTATGGTGGCGCAGGCCAACTCTCATCGCTGCGACCTCCAATTTGAGGTGGGCGACCTTGTCCTGTTGAAGCTGCGACCCTATCGGCAGCATTCGGTTGCTCGGCCGTTGTCTAATAAGCTAGCACACAGGTTCTATGGGCCGTTTTAGGTGTTGGAACGCATCGGTGCCGTTGCGTACCCTATGGATCTACCCAAGGACGCCAAAATCCACAATGTCTTTCATGTTTCACTACTTCGGCCGTTTGTCGCCTCCAATGCCGCGCCGGTTCAGCCCATCTTCCCGGACGAGTTCCTTCATGATCGCCCCATATCGTGTCCGGTTAAAGCAGTCGAAGAACGCCAGGTGATGGTTGATGGCAGTGCTCGTACCGAATGGGGCGTGGTGTGGAGTGACGGGTCGGACGCAGAAGCTACCTGGGAGCCGACCGAACAGCTGTTGCAGACTTTTCCTTCGTTTCGACTTGAGGACAAGTCAAATCTCAGCGGGGGAGAGATTGATACGGCTCAACCCGAGCCGCTAAGAAGGTCGACCCATGAACGGCGCATTCCAAGAAGATTTGAAGATTAATTTGTTTAATTTAGTTAGTTGTTTTGTTTAATTTAATTTATGTATTTTTGGACAAGAGTTTTACTCTCTTCTCAGGTTTTCTTTCGGGTTCTTTTCCCTGAGTCGTATTTTTATTGAACCCGTAAGGCATAGCTTATAAATACTCCTATTGTAAGCTTATTGAGATTTATCCAAAAAATATATCTCTTCTGCCCTAATATCTCCCTCTCTAACCTCTCAACCCCCTTCCTCTTCTACGCTTCTCATCCCCCTTCCCGGTTACCGGTTATTTGTGGTACAAGCTATCCTAGCTCGTATCAAAGGTTCTTAGTTTTCTCCCTTTCAAGTTCAAGTTCTGAAGTTTTGCTTGCCTCAAAATCACTAGGGAGAGAGTTCTTAGTGTCCGACTCATACCCTAGTCCTCTTCTAGCAGGGATGAAAACTACTAGTTTGACTTCCTTAGTGATAAGACTCTTTCCTAACACTTTAACTTCTTCCCTAAGTTTAGCATTCTCAAGTTTGAGACACATTACTTCAGTTTTCAGGGATTTGTTCTCTTCACTAGAGGACTCTAGTTGTAAAGACACTGTTTCACAGTTCTCACATTCAACTATTATGTTTTCATCTTCAATTTCATCTATCCTATGTTTCATAGCAAGGCTTTCTTTCATGATTTTACCAATGAGTTAATAAGCTTGGGTTTTGAACATTTCTCTAAGGAACTCATCATGGAATCGTGAGTTACCTCTTGTTCATTTTCGGAGGCGTTCTCTTCAACAACAGGGGCGTCCTCCATGGACATGTACGCGACTTGATCACGTTCTTCATCATCAGAACTAAGATCGTCCCATGCAGCTGCGTATGCTCCTATGAGAGCTTTCTTCTTCGTATCTTTGGAGGACATTCCCGTAGTACACTTCTTGGCAAAATGTCCTTTCTTGTTACATTTGTAACAAGTGAGTTCCTTCATTTCTGCCTCGGTGTACTTGGGACTCTCCTTTTTGTAAGGCATCTTGTGCTTTTGAAAGTCCTTGTTCCTTTTACCCCAGGAACAGAGAGCTTTGTGCAGAAGAGCAAGTTCTTCCTCTTCATTAAGTTGTTCTTTTGACTTGCTTTCATTCTCTTTCAAGGTTTGAACACGCAAGTTCTTACGGTGTTCTGTTGTTTTAGCTTGCATCATCAAGGCTAGATCTCTTTGTCGACGTAGGTACTCTGCGTACTCTGGCGTTGTCGACGCCAAAGCAAGATCTGTTTAAGGGTTCCGTCCTAGCTCAGCCATGTTAGAGTTCCTTCTTGCTTCATACTGCCTCAGCTTCCCATAGATCTCTTCCATATCGAGAGTCTTGTTGGCTTGATTCTCCTTGAAGGTAGTTCTAGCAAAGTTCCAGATTCCAGTTAGTCCATCAATGACCACTTGAACTCTGCTCCTCATTGAGATTTCAGCTTCTGGGATACCCAAGTTCAACTTGGTGACAAGAGCTTCAAAACGGTAGGAGTAGTCCTTGATCGTTTCATTTGGCAGCATTCTGAATGCATAGAACTCTCTCTTTGCTTCTAGCTGAACGTCCTCCTTCATCTCAGCAGTTCCTACGCGGTACTTCTCAAGAGCTTCCCACTGTTGCTTCGCTGTGGGTAAGTTGCTAACTCTGATGTCGGGACGGCTTGCCGTTAGGTATAGCAAGGACCCTATCATTCCTCTGTAGAGCTTTTGATCTACACTCTTGCCCTCTTCATCAGCATAAAGGCGAGTGTTGGGGGAGATGGGAGTGGCAATGGATTTGGACGTATTCATTCCATACTTCTCAAGCATTTCATGAATATACTTCTGTTGGTGAATGCGCGTCCCATCTTTGAGTTGTGTGATTTGAAGTCCCAAGAAGAAATTAAGTTCTCCTACGAGGGACATCTCAAACTCACTACTCATCAAGTTCTTGAATTCCTCTACAAGTTTCAAGTTAGTGCTTCCAAATACTATGTCATCGATATAGACTTGAACAATCAAAACATCTTTAAGGACTTTCTTTAAGAACAAGGTTTTGTCTATGTTACATCGAGTGTACCCGTTGGACAAGAGAAAGGATGCAAACCTATCGTACCATGCACGAGGGGCTTATTTGAGTCCGTAGAGAGCTTTGTCCAAGAAGTACACATGGTCAGGAAGATTAGCGTTCTCAAAACCAGGAGGTTGAGCAACGTACACCTCTTCCTTTAGCTTGCCATTGAGGAAGGCCGTCTTGACATCCATTTGAAAGAGCTTGAATCCATTGTGAGCGGCGTAGGCAATAAGGAGGCGAATAACTTCAATTCTAGCGACAGGAGCGAAGGTCTCATCGTAGTTGATCCCTTCCTCTTGCCTATAGCCTTGAGCCACAAGCCTTGCTTTGTTTCTTGACACTCTGCCACTCTCATCAAGCTTATTCCTGTAGACCCACCTCGTCCCTATTATGTTTTTGTTTTTAGGACGAGGGACGAGGGTCCAAACTTTGTTTCTTTCTAATTGATTGAACTCTTCTTGCATGGCTTGAATCCAATCAACGTCCTGAAGTACTTCCTTTATGTTCTTAGGTTCAGTTAAGGACACAAAGGCGTTGAATGCACAGAACGCCATGTTGGCGCTATGGGACTAATTCACAGCTGATCTGGTTTGGACTCCTTTTGAAATATCTGAGATGATTTGATCTGTTAAGTGAAGTCTAGAAAGGTTGGATCCTTTGTGAGTAGCGTCCCTTGTAGGAGTACACCTAGGATCCGTCCAATCAGAATCATCAGAGTCAAACCCTTCTTCTTCATTGATAGGCTTAGTGTGTTCCCCCTCAAAATGAGCGTCGACACTCTGCCTTTCTTCTCCTTGTTGACTTGATTCAGCAGCATCCACTTGGTTTAGCGACCATGTTTGAGAGGGCTTTTGTTGTTCGCTAGGGACTCCCATTGAAAACCTCATCACGAGTTTCAAGGGCGTTCCTAGGAACGTAGTACTTGTCAAAGGACCCTCTGGGTTCTTCTTCATCATCTTCATCATCGTCCTTTGGGGGGGAGCGACGTTCTTTCTTACTTGGTTCTTTCTTGTGAGATGAGTTTTCTTTGAACACCACATGGATACTTTCCTCAAGCTTAAGAGTCCTTTCGTTGAAGACTCTATAGACTTTGCTTGTGAGGGAGTATCCAAGGAATATTTCTTCATCACTCCTAGCATCAAATTTGCCGATGTTGTCTTTGTCGTGGTTGTGGATGAAACACTTGCACCCACAGACTTTGAGGTGTGAAATGTTTGACTTCCTTCCATTTAGTAGCTCATAGGACGTCTTTTTGAGCAAGGGACGAATCATGGCTCGATTGATGATGTAGGTTGTTGTGGCTACGGCTTCTGCCCAAAAGTGTTTGGGGACGCCGCTAGCCAAAAGCATCGTCCTTGCCATATCTTCCAGCGTCCTATTGTTTCTTTCAACGACGCCATTTTGTTGAGGAGTTCGAGGACAAGAGAAGTTGTGGGAGACTCCTTGTTGGTCACAGAAGTCAAGGAACTCTGAGTTTTTGAACTCCGTTCCATGATCTGACCTTAGAACTTTCAAACTCGTCCCAAGAGCAATTTCTACTTGCTTGATGAAGATTTTTAACATCTGGAAAGCTTCTGCTTTTGACCCCAAGAAAAGAACCCAAGTGAATCTTGAAAAATCATCTACAATAACGTACATGTATCTCTTTCCACCATAGCTTTGGGTCTGCATGGGTCCACATAAATCCATGTGAAGGAGTTCCAAAGGCTTCTTTGTGCTCACTTCATTTTTGGATTTAAAGGACGATCTTGTTTGCTTCCCTTTGATGCATACTTCGCATTGCTGCTCAAGATCGATTCGGGGAAGTCCTCTTACAAGCTCTTTTTGATGAAGCTTAAGGATTGTGCTTGGTACAACATGCCCAAGACGTCGATGCCAGAGATCGGCGTCCACAGCAGAGACGGATAAGCACAACTTGGATGCAGGCTTGAATTTTTGATTGAAGATGTAGACATTGTTTTCACGAGTCCCTTTGAGAATGACTTCATTTGTTTTCTTGTTGATGACAAGGCATTCTTTAGAGTCAAATGTGACTAGGTTTTCACCCTGATCACAAATTTGAGAGACACTAAGAAGGTTGAAGCCGAGTCCCTCAACAAGACTAACATTGGACGCTTTGATGGATTGATTTAATTTTGCGGTGCCCGTTCCTTTGATTTTTCCTTTGCCCTTGTTGCCAAACGAGACAATTCCTCTCGTGGCATTAGATTGGATAGAAGTGACATGGATCTGGCTTCCAGTCATATGATTTGAGGCGCCACTATCAATGATCCACGGGCTTCCTCTCACTTCCACCTGAAAAGAAGATTTAGTTCTTTGCGACCCAGGCAAGGTGACCCTTACCTGGTTCGTTGCATGGGTACAAATCTTTCACGGGCAAGTAATCGTACACATTTACATCATTTGTCCTTCTAGCATGCTTCCTAGGAGATTGAGTTTTAGGATTAGGCACACTAGCATGCGTCCTATCAGCAGATTTAGGCTTAGTGTTCTTACTACCACTTCTAGCCTTTCTTCCATTCTCAAGCTCTTGTTTCAGCTTAAGGCACTCATACTAGTAGTGACCACCTTTGCCACAATGCCAGCACGTCCTATAATACTGCCCAAGGTAGTACTTCTTATTTGGACGTTGAATTTTATTCTTTCATTTTCTCAGGATCAACTACCTTAGAACATTTCCCCTTAGCAATTTTCTTGTAGATTTTATGACTAACTGAGTTTATATTATAGTCCTTTCTTCTAGATTCTGCACTTTCTAGGACTCTTATACGCTCTTCTAGGTTCTTTGTCTTTTCTCTCTCGAGTTCTAGCTCAGTTGTTTTGCTAGCTTCGAAGTCACTAGGAAGAGAGTCCTTTGAGCTTGGTTCATACCCTAGTCCTTTCCTAGCAGGAACAAAGACAATAGGATTCACAGTTTCGGTCATTGGACTCTTTCCTAGGACTTTCACTTCGTCCCTAAGATTTGCATTCTCAAGTTTTAGACACACAAGCTGACTCTTAAGGGATTTAATTTCTTCTTGAGAGGACTCTAATTGAATGGACATGGAGTTGCAATTTTCACATTCCACAACAATGTTCTCTGATTCAAGTTCATCAAAACTTTTTTTCATAGCATAGCTTTCTTGCATGATCTGAGTGATTAATTTGATGAGCTTGGGCTTAGAGCACTTGTCAAGGGTGCTTAACATGGATTCATGAGTTACCTCTTGCTCAGCTTCAGAGGCGTCCTCTGGACCGTCTGAAGCGTCCTCTATGGCCATGTAAGCCACTTGGTTCACAGGTTCTTCATCATCTGAATTGATGTCGTCCCATGCAGCCTCATATGCACTAAACAAGGCTTTCTTTCTGATTTCTTTTGATGATAACCCCGTGGTGCAATTCTTGGCGATGTGTCCTTTCTTGTTACATTTAAAACATGTCACTTCCTTTAGTTCAGCATCTGATAGCTTTGGACTCTCCTTCTTGTAGGGCATCTTCATCCTTGGGACTTTGCCTCTTTTAACCCATGCACGAAGAGTTTTGTGCAAAAGGGCTAGCTCATCTTCTTTAGAAATTTGCTCTTCAGTCTTCCCTTGTCGTTCTACTAGGGCCTGAAGACGAAGATTCTCATGATGCTCTTGAGTCTTGGCTTTTAGCATAGAGTTCAATTCTCTTTGCCTTTGATGATATTACTCATACTCTGGCGTTCTTGCTGCAAGAGTCAAAGCCAGCTCATTTTGTGAACTCTTTCCCATTTCTAGCAAATCCTGATTCCTCCTTGCTTCGTACCCTTTGAGCTTTCCATAGATCACTTTCATGAACAGTCCTTTTTTGGCTTGGTTTTCTTTGAAGTCATCCTATCAAAGTTCCATGGTCCCGTGAGTCCATCAATCAAGACTTGAACCTTCATCCTTTGAGTGATTTCAGTTTATTTGACACCCAAGTTTTTCAACTTTGTTAGCAAAGCTTCAAAGCGGAATGAGTAGTCGGTGATGCAAGAATCAGGACAACTGGAGGAGAATGATACAAGAATAACATATATGTCTAAAAAGAGGGAGTTGGAGGTCAATCGACGAGCTAAGCCAAGACCTTTCCGTAGGTCACGAGCTTTCAAGTTCAAGAAGGTTTTCAAGTATGGCGAATATTTATTTTAATGCTATCAATTCACACGTCCAAGGCCTCCCCGAAAAAGGATTAAACTTGGAGATATTTTCGGAAGTTTGAAATCCCGTCACAGCTTGAGTAGTGTTCAGTAAAACAGCCATACCTTTGGCTAGAAAATTGATCTCAAGTCCGTTCAATATGCGTTAGGTAGATAATTAAAAGATCTACAACTTTGTAGTTTACGTCGAATCCAGAATCCCATAGGAAAGAGGTGAAAATCGCGATTGACTGAGAGCTGGTCAAGTCTTACGGGAATCTTATCTTTAGCCTTAATTCTATCTATAACTAGATATTGTCTTTATGATATTTTCGGCCATAGGAGGTTTGTTAGAGCTGAAATATATATTGCTTCAACTATTATTCATATCTTTTGAGTTTTAGGTTTAGTTAATAGATAGATTTTTTTCCAAGCAAAATTCTATCTTAAGATCATTGTTAGATATAGAATTTTTGCTTCCGAGTTTGTCTATTTAAGCAATGTTGGGACACTATCAAGAACGCTTGCGTACTTGTTAGTGTACCACACAACCGTCCCTTAGTTTTGATATGACAAACTCACTTTGATTCTAATAAAATTGTCCAAGTGTTCAGGAACACCAGTGACAAAAAGACAACAAGTGTGTATGAGCGTCCCTCAGGCTTAGGGATGCTAGCTAACAGGAAGTAAGGACCAGCTAGAGACTACTTGAACAAGGACGGAGTCCCAAGCAAGTAGGAACGCAAAAAAGGAGTCCTTACTCACTAGCCGACAGATGACATCACTCGACAATGTTTGATCATCCAAGGACACGTGGAGACCGATCCTGTAGCAGAGTCCAACACTACGTGGCGGACGATCCTGTTGCAAAATTCATTAACACGTGGCGGCCGATCCTGTAGCGGAGTTCATCATACACAGCTGGATACAGGAAGCTTCCTCATCACCGCCCTACTACGTGGAGGAAGATCCTGTAGCCACGTCCTCGAAGGGCATGATCGTCCCAGAGAAATGACGCCCTTCCCCAAGTCCTATAAATAGCCCCAAGGCATTTATTGTGACGTTAACGCTTTCAGGAATATTCAGAGAGAATCAGAGGAAAGCGACTCACTCAAGAACATGAAGAACTAACTCAAGAACTCAAGAACAGTGCTAGAACTTGTGTTAGATCGAGTGAGACTTGTAACCAAACCACAAAACAGTTTGTAATCAGAAAAACCAAAAAGTGAGAGAGAGTTCTGTGAAGTACTGCGGAACGTAGGGATAAGAGTCCTTTAGTAGATTGAACAAGCTTTAGTTGTAGGCTTAATGGAGTTCTTTACAAGTGAACTTAGGGAAAAGCTAAGTGTCAGAGAACTGTAAAGACTCGCCAGTACAACTGTAAGAACGTTCAATATAAAGGAAGAGCTATTCAAAAATCCTCCAAGGAGGTAGAGGTTTACACTCAAGGACTACTTGGTCTTGAGTGGTTCCTTTATAATTCATTGCGTTCATCACTTACCTGTTTAGTACTTTATTTCCGCTGCAATACTCAAGGACGCACTTACTCCTCGTAGGGACGCCTGACCTTAGGACGTCCTCACCAAAGTAAAGGACGTCCCTTAGTACTAACAATCCAACAATTGGTATCAGTGCAGGCGCTCTAGATTCTTACTGAGTTGCAGGTAAAGATGGACATGGAACCCATTGGAATCTCTTTTGTGAAGCCTCCGCGCCTGACGGATGGCAACTTCAGCCGCTGGAAGACAAGCTTTAAAAATTTCTACAGAAGTCAAAATTATCAATGCTGGAAGGTCATTATGAAGGGAGATCTCAAGGTTCCCGCTGACAAAGCTGATAAGGAGGACGAGTGGAGTCCTGACGAGTTTAAGTTGATGGAAACCAACGCAAAAGCTATTTGCTTCCTTCAAGCGTCCCTATGTGAAAGGGACGCCACTCGAGTTAGCAACTTGCCAACAGCGAAACAACAGTGGGAAGCTCTTGAGAAGTTCCATGTAGGAACAGCTGAAATGAAGGAGGACGTCCAGCTAAAGATCAAGAAGGAGTTCTATGCTTTCAGCATGCTTCCAAACGAAACGGTTAATGCCGTTTTGAAGCCCTTGTCACCAAGATGAGGAACTTAGGCATCCCAGAAACAGAAATCTCCATGAGGAATAGAGTTCAAGTAGTGATTGATGGATTGACTGGAGTTTGGAATTTTGATAGAACAACGTTCAAAGAGAATACAGCCAACAAAAATCCAGATATGGAAGAAATCTATGGGAAGCTCAGGCAGTACGAAGAGAGAAGAATTTCTAAAATGGCTCAACTTGGAAAGAATCCTCAAACTGATCTTGCTTTGGCGTCCACAACACCAGAGTACGCTGACTATATTCGTCGTCAACAAGAAATCTCCTTAATGGTGGAAGCCAATAAGAATGAGAACCGCGAAAGGATGCGTGTTCAAGCCTTGAAAGAGAAAGAAAGCAAGACTAAGGAACAGCTTGAAGAAGAGGAAGGACTTGTTCTCTTTAACAAAGTTCTGCGTTCTTTTGGCAAAAGAAACAAACAATTCAACAAACATAAGATGCCTTACAAGAAGGAGAGTCCCAAGTATACTGAGGCAGAGATGAAAGAACTTACTTGTTATAAATGTAACAAGAAAGGACACTTTGCCAAAAAGTGTACAACGGGAATGTCCTCAAAAGAAATGAAGACAAAAGCACTCATCGGAGCGTTCGCATCTGCATGGGATAATGGTAGCTCTTCTGATGATGATGATGAAGAACCTGATGAGCAAGTGGCGTACATGGCCATGGAGGACGCCACAGTTGTTGAGGAGGACACTTCGAAATCCGAAAATGAGGTAACCCGTGAGTCTATGATGAGTTCCTTAGAAAATTGTTCTAAATCCAAACTCATTAAACTTATTGGAAGAATCGTGGAAGAAAGTGTTATCATGCAACATAGAATGGATGAACTTGAACTTGAAAATGAAAATATTGTGGTTGAATGCGAAAATTGTAGTTCAATGACCATTCAACTAGAGTCCTCATGTGAAGAAACTAAGTCCCTAAAAACTGAAATCATGTGTCTCAAACTTGAGAACGCTAAGCTTAGGGAAGAAGTGAAAATGATGGGTAAGAGTCCCATAGTTGAAGAAGTTAGACCAATGGTCTTTGTCCCAGCTAAGAGAGGTCTAGGTTATGAATCTGACACTAAGAACTCTCTCCCTAGCGATTTTGAGGCTAGCAAAACTTCAGAACTTGAACTTGAAAGAGAAAAAACTAAGAATCTCCTTGAAAGAATTAGAGTCCTAGAGAGTGGAGAGATAGGAAAAGAGGACTACTACACTAACTCCACTATTCATAGGATCTACAAGAAAATTGCTAAAGGGGAAGGTTCTAAAGTTTGTGATCCTCAAAAGATGAAAGAAAACAAAATCCAACGTCCTAACAAGAAGTACTACCTCGGTACGTACTATAGGACGTGTTGGTACTATGGACAAGGAGACCACTTCAAATTTGAGTGTGAAAAACTGAAAGAAGATATTGCAAGTGGCAAAGCTGCTAGGACTAACATTGAAAATGATAAGTCCGTCCCTAAAGCTAATCCTAGGCGTTCTAGACGCTCTAAGAACTCTTTCCGCAAGCATGCTACTTCAGATGATGTGAATATAAATGACTACATGCCAGAACTAGAGTTCTACTTCTGTAACGAACCAGGTAAGGAACACCTTGCCTAAGTCGCCAAACACTAACTTTGTTTTGGCAGGTGGAAGTGAGGGGATGCCCATGGATCATTGATAGTGGCGCCTCAAATCATATGACCGGAAGCCAGATCCATCTCACTTCTATCCAAAGTAGTGCCACGGGAGGAACTGTCTCGTTTGGCAACAAGGGCAAGGGAAAGATCAAGGGGACGGGAACTGCTATTCTCAATCCGTCCATCAAAGCATCAAATGTCAGTCTTGTTGAAGGACTTGGCTTCAATCTCCTTAGCGTTTCCCAAATGTGTGACCAAGGTGAAAATCTAGTCACATTTGACTCAAAGGAGTGTCTAGTTATCAACGAGAAGTCCAACAAAGTCGTTCTCAAGGGAGTACGCCAGAACAATGTCTACATCTTCAACCAGGAGTTCAAGCCTAAATCAGAATTGTGCCTATCTGCTTCAAAGGAGGACGCTGACCTCTGGCATCGCCGCCTTGGCCATGCTGGACCAAGCACAATCCTCAAATTGCATCAAAGAAATCTTGTGAAAGGACTTCCCCGAATTGATCCTGAGAAAGTTGAACAGTGCGAAGCCTGTATCAAAGGGAAGCAAACAAGAACGTCCTTCAAATCTAAAAATGAAGTTAGCACAAAGAAGCCTTTGGAACTTCTCCATATGGATCTTTGTGGACCAATGAAGACATTAAGCTATGGTGGAAAGAGGTACATTTACGTTCTTGTAGATGATTTTTCTCGATTCACTTGGGTTCTTTTCTTGGCAACCAAAGCAGATTGTTTCAATGCGTTCAAAGTCTTCATCAAACAAGTGGAACTTGCCCTTGGAACGCCTCTCAAAGCCATAAGATCAGACCATGGGACGGAGTTCCAGAACTCAGAGTTCCTGGCCTACTGTGATCAACATGGTGTCTCGCACAACTTCTCCGCTCCAAGAACTCCTCAACAAAATGGAGTTGTGGAAAGAAAGAATAGGACGCTGGAGGATATGGCAAGGACTATGCTCTTGGCTAATAGCGTTCCCAGGTACTTCTGGGCGGAAGCTATTGCCACAACTTGCTACATTATCAATCGTGCCATAATCCGTCCTCTGCTGAAGAAGACGTCCTATGAGTTGTTGAATGGAAGGAAGCCTCACATTGACTATCTCAGAGTTTTTGGATGCAAGTGTTTCGTCCACAACAACAACAAAGAAAGCCTTGGAAAGTTTGATGCAAGGAGTGATGAAGCTATATTCCTTGGGTACTCTCTCACCAGCAAAGCATATAGAGTTTTCAACAAAAGGACTCTAAAGCTTGAGGAGAGCATTCATGTTGTGTTCAAGGAGAGCGTTTCTCACAAAGAAAAACCGAGTAAGAAAAAACGCTCCTCCTCACAACAGCAGGACGACTCTGAAGACGAAGCTGATGTTTGGTTCTCTGGAAAATACTATGTTCCTAAGGACGCTATTCCAAATCCTGTAAAAGTTCTCAGTCCCCTGATATATTCTGAGGAATGGCTCGCATCCTTCCAAGATGACAAAGTCCAGGAGTTCCTCGATCTTTTGAGATTTCAGGGATGGCTGAACGTTGGACCGGCGCCGGCAAATGTTGATAAAGAACAGGTCAAGGCGTTCTACAGAGACCTACGCTACAAACCGAAAGATGGCTCTCTCCACTTCAAAATAGATGGTGAGAAAGCATCAGTGAATGAACGCCAGGTCCGCGCCTTCATGGGCCTTAGTTCCCAAAAGCCCCCGTCCAACGCACTAAGCACTCTTTCGGAAGGCGGGTTCGAGACAACTGATGAGGAACTGCCCCTGGTTGAACACGTTTTTCAGGGCAAAAGGCCAATGGGACTGGACAGGGTTGCTCACGTATTGAGCAAGGTAGGCACCATCGCTCATTACTTTATATGTCACGCCGTCCTTCCTAGGCAAGAGAAGAGGTCAATCGTTCAGACGCACGATATCATTCTTATTCACGCTCTTCTTGAACGCCGCCCCATCAATCTAGCCAGAATTGCTATGCAACACATGGCTAAGTGTGGGAGGAAGCGCCATGCCTTGCCGTACCCAGGCCTTGTTAAGCTCATCATCATGTCTCAGAACGCCTATGATGAAAGCGCTCCTTCAGAAGAACTTGGCTTGAAATGGAACGCAAAGAAGGGACTTGTCGAGATTAGGCATAATGAAGAGTTGCCTTCTGTGATCAAACAGCAAGAAGCTGAGGCTGAGGAAGCCAAGTTAAAAGCTGAGGAAGAACGTCTGACTACTGAAGCTGAAGAAGCAAGGCTCGCCTCAATGTCTCAAGAGTTCCCTCAGAACCAAGAGCCAGCAGTAGACCTTGCCGCCCTTGATCAAATGCTTTTGGGTACTTCTCCTCCTCCAGCACCTCCTATGGACGCTCCCTCGTCTAGTTCAGGTCCTATGCCCCGTTCTGCCCCAGCGAATATTACTCAGCATCCTCCTGCAGAACTCATGGGTGCGATCATGGACAACCAGTGCCTCATCTTCTCAGCTCTTAAGGACTTGTCCTCTGCATTCTCCAAGGCTGCTGAACTTGATGAAAAACTACTCAAGTTTTATCAAGACCAGAGCCGTTCTCAGTGATTTCCGTCCACCCCTTTCATCCCCCACTATTTTGCTTTTGCTTCTTTTAAGTTTCAAACACTATGATCTTGGTTTGTAATAACCGTACTCTTTATTCTATTTGAATGGCAATCCGTTGTTTGTGTCCATGTGTTTGTTTAAGCGTTCCACTGCCTTTAGTTGTGTGTTTGTGCTAACGTCCTTATCACTTGTTATCCTTTTCGATGATGCCAAAAGGGGGAAGTGTAGTTTTGCAGAGATGCGCTATAAATTAGTTATCTAGAATAAGCAAGTGTTAAGGGGGAACTATTAAGTGAAAGGTCTAAGGAACGCCCATGCTAGAATAAAAGAAGTCGCTTAGAAAACATTTCTAGGACGCTTTTCTCTCCTTAAAATCCAAAAGTTAGAGAATCAAAGAATGAAAACCTGTGCTAAATGCAATTTCTCTAAGTGTTAGAGGACGCCTGTAAGTTTTCATGCATGCTAAGTTAAACGCCAAAACTATTTTGCTGAAGAGTTTGTCATCATCAAAAAGGGGGAAATTGTTGGGACGCTATCAAGAACGCTTGCGTACTTGTTAGTGTACCACACAACCGTCCCTTAGTTTTGATATGACAAACTCACTTTGATTCTAATAAAATTGTCCAAGTGTTCAGGAACGCCAGTGACAAAAGGACAACAAGTGTGTATGAGCGTCCCTCAGGCTTAGGGACGCTAGCTAACAGGAAGTAAGGACCAGCTAGAGACTACTTGAACAAGGACGGAGTCCCAAGCAAGTAGGAACGCAAGAAAGGAGTCCTTACTCACTAGCCGACAGGATGACATCACTCGACAATGTTTGATCATCCAAGGACACGTGGAGACCGATCCTGTAGCAGAGTCCAACACTACGTGGCGGACGATCCTGTTGCAGAGTTCATCAACACGTGGCGGCCGATCATGTAGCGGAGTTCATCATACACAGCTGGATACAGGATGCTTCCTCATCACCGCCCTACTACGTAGAGGAAGATCCTGTAGCCACGTCCTCGAAGGGCATGATCGTCCCAGAGAAATGACGCCCTTCCCCAAGTCCTATAAATAGCCCCAAGGCATTTATTGTGACGTTAACGCTTTCAGGAATATTCAGAGAGAATCAGAGGAAAGCGACTCACTCAAGAACACGAAGAACTAACTCAAGAACTCAAGAACAGTGCTAGAACTTGTGTTAGATCGAGTGAGACTTGTAACCAAACCACAAAACAGTTTGTAATCAGAAAAACCAAAAAGAGAGAGAGAATTCTGCGAAGTACTGCGGAACGTAGGGATAGAGTCCTTTAGTAGATTGAACAAGCTTTAGTTGTAGGCTTAAAGGAGTTCTTTACAAGTGAACTTAGGGAAAAGCTAAGTGTCAGAGAACTGTAAAGACTCGCCAGTACAAATGTAAGAACGTTCAATATAAAGGAAGAACTATTCAAAAATCCTCCAAGGAGGTAGAGGTTTACACTCAAGGACTACTTGGTCTTGAGTGGTTCCTCTATAATTCATTGCGTTCATCACTTACCTGTTTAGTACTTTATTTCCACTGCAATACTCAATGACGCCCCTACTCCTCGTAGGGACGCCTGACCTTAGGACGTCCTCACCAAAGTAAAGGACGTCCCTTAGTACTAATGATCCAACAAGCAATTTTCTCATTCAATAAAAATCAAAGAGATTGGAACCTGAGAATTAACTTGTGATAAGTTTAATTCCATAGGTTTTTAATCCCAAAATTATCTTCTTATCAAGCAATCCGCTGCACTCTTGTTCTTCAGCAACAACTTCTCTTCTCTCGATCATCAACCTCATCACCAACAATTTCTTACGCACCTTCAACCCGATATCCATATCCTTGGGCATTTCAACGTGTGGCGGCCTTCACCCAGAAGGTTGTCACGCATCAACTGGTATCAGAGCTCAGCGGTTTCGGGTTGGAAATCAAGTTGCTTTATCCCCAGAAGTCTATACTCGTTCGCATCTGTTCTGGTATTTTTCAAAAAACGTTCTTTGAAATTTTCGGAAATCTGATTTAATATCCTTGTAGAGAATTAAAATACAAGTCCAAGCATATAAAATTCGTCGAAATCGGAGTTCGTTTGACCCCAGAAAAGGTCAAATTACGAAGCTGTGTTCAGGCCAAACCCTAATCCGCCGTTGCTAACTTTGTTCGCCTTGGAGCACAAGTTTGGGTCTTTATCTTTCCATATCAATTGTTATCATGAGCCATGAATTTCGGGTTGAAAACGTTGTCTTATCCCTGGAGACCTATGCCTTCGCCGCTTCCTATAGGCGGGCAGGTCTGGCTCAAACTAAGGAGGCTACGGAATCCATAGTGAGCCAGGCGGTGGCCGACACGATGAAAAGTCTAGAGCCTATGTTCGAGTCCCGCTTGAAGCTTCTTGAGGAGCGCCTCAACACTCTCATACCACCGAGTGTCTCTCCTCATCCATTTGTCCTGCCCAATGATCACAAGGAGAAGACGCCTATTCTTCCACCCACACAAAAGGCACCTGCATCCAGCGAGAGAGGATCCCTAGATGACTGCCCTACCCTGAATGATGAAACCCTTGCAGTCATACCTCCACCTCAAGTGGAGGAAGAGTGCCATGATGATGAATCCATGAAGGATACTACAAACCATGTCATATCCATCACTTCCGCCACCAAGACTAGCGTTTCTACCATGGCCATAGCGGTGAGCATAGCTCCACCAACTCTTCCTTGTGCTCAAAATTTGTCATCTATCTCATCTTCTCCTTCTACTCCTATACATCACATCGAATCGAGGACGATTCGAGGACAAGTGGAGGAGAATGATGCAAGAATAACATATATGTCTAAAAAGAGGGAGTTGGAGGTCAATCGACGGTCTAAGCCAAGACCTTTCCGTAGGTCACGAGCTTTCAAGTTAAGAAGGTTTTCAAGTATGGTGAATTATGATTTCAATGCTACCAATTCACACGTCCAAGGCCTCCCCGAAAAAGGATTAAACTTGGAGATATTTTCGGAAGTTTGAAATCCCGTCACAGCTTGAGATGTGTTCAGTAAAACAGCCATAACGTTGGATATAAAATTGATCTCAAGTCTGTTCAAATTGAGTTGAATAGATAATTAAAAGATCTACAACTTTGTAGTTTACTTCGAATCCAGAATCCAACAGGAAAGAGGTGACAATCGCGATTGACTGAGAATTGGTCAAGTCTTACGGGTTTCTTATCTTTAACCTTAATTCTATCTATAACTAGATATTTTCTTTATGATATTTTCGGCCATTGGAGGTTTGTTAGGGCTGAAATATATATTGCTTCAACTATTATTCATATCTTACCTGTTTAGTACTTTATTTCCGCTGCAATACTCAAGGACGCCCCTACTCCTCGTAGGGACGCCTGACCTTAGGACGTCCTCACCAAAGTAAAGGACGTCCCTTAGTACTAATGATCCAACAAGCAATTTTCTCATTCAATAAAAATCAAAGAGATTGGAACCTGAGAATTAACTTGTGATAAGTTTAATTCCATAGGTTTTTAATCCCAAAATTATCTTCTTATCAAGCAATCAAAATCCGCTGCACTCTTGTTCTTCAGCAACAACTTCTCTTCTCTCGATCATCAACGTCATCAACAACAATTTCTTGCGCACCTTCAACCCGATATCCATATCCTTGGGCATTTCAACGTGTGGCGGCCTTCACCCAGAAGGTTGTCACCCATCAACTGGTATCAAAGCCCAGCGGTTTCGGGTTGGAAATCAAGTTGCTTTATCGCCAGAAGTCTATACTCGTTCGCATCTGTTCTGGTATTTTTCGAAACATTTTCTTTGCAATTTTCGGAAATCTGATTTGATATCCTTGTATAGAATTTTGATACGAGTCCAAGCATATAAAATTCGTCGAAATCGGAGTTCGTTTGACCCCAGAAAAGGTCAAATTACGAAGCTGTGTTCAGGCCAAACCCTAATCCCCCGCTGCTAACTTTGTTCGCCTTGGAGCACAAGTTTGGGTCTTTATCTTTCCATATCAATTGGTATCATGAGCCATGAATTTCGGGTTGAAAACGTTGTCTTATCCCGGGAGACCTATGCCTTCTCCGCTGCCTATAGGCGGGCAGGTCTAGCTCAAACTAAGGAGGCTACGGAATCCATAGTGAGCCAGGTGGTGGCCGACACGATGAAAAGCCTAGAGCCTATGTTCGAGTCCCGCTTACAGCTTCTTGAGGAGCGCCTCAACACTCTCATACCACCGAGTGGTTCTCCTCATCCATCTGTCCCGCCCAACGATCGCAAGGAGAAGACGCCTATTCTTCCACCCACACAAAAGGCACCTGCATCCAGCGAGAGAGGATCCCTAGATGACTGCCCTACCCCGAATGATGAAACCCTTGCAGTCATACCTCCACCTTAAGTTGAGGAGGAGTGCCATGATGATGAATCCATGAAGGATACTGCAAACCATGCCCTAGCCATCACTTCCGCCACCAAGACTAGCGTTTCTACCATGGCCATAGCGGTGAGCATAGCTCCACCAGCTCTTCCTTTTGCTCAAAATTTGTCATCTATCTTATCTTCTCCTTCTACTCCTATACATCACATCGAATCGAGGATGATTTGAGGACAAGTGGAGGAGAATGATGCAAGAATAAAATATATGTCTAAAAAGAGGGAGTTAGAGGTCAATCGACGGTCTAAGCCAAGACGTTTCCGTAGGTCACGAGCTTTCAAGTTCAAGAAGGTTTTCAAGTATGGCGAATTATCATTCCAATGCTATCAATTCACACGTCCAAGGCCTCCCCGAAAAAGGATTAAACTTGGAGATATTTTCGGAAGTTTGAAATCCCGTCATAGCTTGAGTAGTGTTTAGTAAAACAGCCTTAACTTTGGCTAGAAAATTGATCTCAAGTCCGTTAAAATTGATTTGGATAGATAATTAAAAGATCCACAACTTTGTAGTTTACGTCGAATCCAGAATCCAATAGGAAAGAGGTGAAAATCGCGATTGACAGAGAGTTGGTCAAGTCTTACGGGAATCTTATCTTTAGCCTTAATTCTATCTATAACTAGATATTGTCTTTGTGATATTTTCGGCCATAGGAGGTTTTTTAGGGCTGAAATATATATTGCTTCAAGTATTATTCATATCTTTTGAGTTTTTAGGTTTAGTTAATTAGATTGTTTCTTTTCCAAGCAAAATTCTATCTTAAGATCATTGTTAGAGATATAATTTTTGCTTCCTAGTTTGTCTATTTAAGCAATTTTCTCATTCAATAGAAATCAGAGAGATTGGAACCTGGGAATTAACTTGTGATAAGTTTAATTCCTTAGGTTTTTAATCCCCAAAATTATCTTTTTAATCAAGCAATTCAAGCAATCAAAATCCGCTGCTTTCTTGTTCTTCAACAACTTCTCTTCCATCGATCATCAACTTCATCAACAACAATTCTGCTCCTACCAATCCGAGATCCATATCCTTGGGCATCTTCAACGCGTGGCGGCCTTCACCTCGAAGGTTGTCACGTATCAGACGGGCACTGCAATTCTGAATTTGTCCATCAAAGCATCAAATGTCAGTCTTGTTGAAGGACTTGGCTTCAATCTTCTATGTGTCTCTCAAATGTGTGATCAAGGTGAAAACCTAGTCACATTTGACTCAAAGGAGTGCCTTGTTATCAACAAGAAATCAAACAAAGTTGTTCTCAGAGGAGTACGCTAGAATAATGTCTACATCTTCAACCAAGAGTTCAAGCCTGCATCTGAGTTGTGTCTATGTGTTTCAAAGGAGGACGCTGACCTCTGGCATCGCCGCCTTGGCCATGCTGGACTAAGCACAATCCTTAAGCTACACCAAAGAAATCTTGTGAAAGGACTTCCCCGAATTGATCCTGATAAAGTTGAACAGTGCGAAGCATGTATCAAAGGGAAGCAAACAAGAACGTCCTTCAAGTCCAAAAATGAAGTCAGTACGAAGAAGCCTCTGGAACTTCTCCATATGGATCTTTGTGGACCAATGAAGAGGCTGAGCTACGGTGGAAAGAGGTACATGTACGTTCTTGTAGATGATTATTCTCAATTCACTTGGGTTCTTTTCTTGGTGTCAAAAGCAGATTGTTTCAACGCCTTCAAAATCTTCATCAAACAAGTGGAAGTTGCTCTTAGGACGCCTCTGAAAGCTATAAGATCAGACCATGGGACGGAGTTCCAAAACTCAAAGTTCCTGGCTTGTTGTGAGCAACATGGCGTCTCTCACAACTTCTCAGCTCCAAGGACTCCTCAACAAAATGGTGTTGTGGAAAGAAAGAACAGGACGTTGGAGGATATGGCAAGGAGTATGTTTCTAGCGAATAGCGTCCCCAAGTACTTTTGGGCGGAAGCTATTGCTACGGCTTGCTGCATCCTCAATCGTGCCATGATCCGTCCTCTGCTGAAGAAGACGTCCTATGAATTGTTGAATGGAAGGAAGCCTCGCATTGATTATCTCAGAGTCTTTGGATATAAGTGCTTCGTTCACAACAATGACAAAGAAAGACTTAGAAAGTTTGATGCAAGGAGTGATGAAGCCATATTCCTTGGGTATTCCCTCACAAGCAAATCATATAGAGTTTTCAACAAAAGAACTCTTAAGCTAGAGGAGGGTATTCATGTTGTGTTCAAAGAGAGTTCTTCTCACAAAGAAAAACCAAGTAAGAAAGAACGCTCCTCGTCAATCCTGAAGAAGTCTCAGTGGGCGCTCCTAGTGTTACTCAGGGAGTTCCCTCTCGAAGTGAGTCCCCAGTTCAACAAGATGTGGCTGAATCAAGTCAACAAGGTGAGCAACGCCAAGGTGTGGACGCTCTTTCTGAGGGGGAACACACTGAGGACGATGCTCAACTGCTCAAGATGATAGTGAAGATTTTGATGGAGATATTGATCCAAGATTTGTTCAATTATTCCAAAGGGAGTCCCGCTTCTCTAGGGATCACCCAACAACTCAGATTGTCTCAGATATCTCTCAAGGAGTTCAAACAAGGTCAGCTGCAAGCAAGTCCCAGAGTGCAAATTTGGCTTTCTGTGCTTTCAATGCCTTTGTGTCTATGGTGGAACCCAAAAGCATCAAGGAAGCACTCCAAGACGCTGACTGGATTCGGGAAATGCAAGAAGAACTCAATCAGTTTGAAAAGAACAAAGTTTGGACCCTCGTCCCTCGTCCCAAAGGCAAAAAGATCATAGGGACGTGCTGAGTGTTCAGAAAGTGGACGCGTGTCAAGGAACAAGGCAAGGCTGGTGGCTCAAGGATTCAAGCAAGAGGAAGGCATTGACTATGATGAAACTTTTGCTCTTGCTGCTAGAATTGAGGCGTCGTCTCCTTATTGCCTTTGACGCGCACAAAGGATTCAAGTTATTTCAAATGGACCTCAAAACTGCCTTTCTCAATGGAAAACTCAAGGAGGAAGTGTATGTGGCTCAGCCCCCTGGCTTCGAGGACGCCTCTCACCGAGACCATGTGTACTACTTAGACAAAGCTCTCTATGGACTCAAGCAAGCTCCTCGTGCATGGTACGACATGTTTGCGTCCTTTCTTCTTTCTAATGGATACACAAGAGGTTCAATTGATAATTATTTGTTGATTAAGAAAGTTCACAAGGACATTTTAATTGCCCATGTCTATGTTGATGATATAGTCTTTGGTAGTATTAACATGAAACGTCCACGAAGGGCATGATCGTCCCAGAGGAAAGACACCCTTCCCAAGTCCTAAAAATAGCCCCTAGGATTAATTTTGACCTCAACGCTTTCAGAGAATATTCAGAGAATACAGAGAGAAAGCGACCTCGATCAAGAACACGAAGAACAAGCTTAGAACTTCTCTAGACTTAGTATTTGATCGAGAGAAAACTTGTAACCCAAACCAAAACTGTTTGTAACCCAGAGTCCTTTAGAAGATTAAACTCGCTTGAGTTGTAGCCATAAAGGAGTACTTTACTAGTGGACTTAGGACGCATACTAAGTGCCAGAGAAGTGTAAAGAACTCGCCAGTACAATGTAAGGACGTTTAATAAGAAAGGAAAAATCTATTCAGAAATCCTCCAAGGAGGTAGAGGTTTACACTCAAGGACTACTTGGTCTTGAGTGGTTCCTCTATAAATATTTGTGTTCCTTATTTGCTAAGTTCACCTGTTTAGTTTACTTTTCCGCTGCACAACTAAAGGACGCCCTTACACCTCGTAAGGATGCCTCACTTAAGGACGCCTTTACCTAAGTAAAGGACGTCCCAGTTTCTTACTAACGATCGAACACCAGGGACGCTTATGAGTGAAAAGTACAACAAGTGAGTGAGAGTCCCTAAGATATAGGGATGTGCTTCAACTGAAGATCCAAAGAGAACAAGAATGGAGTCCCTACGAGATCAGGACATCGTCCTTATCAAGTAGGGCTACGCGCCAAAATTGCAAAGAAGTTCAAATTCAAATAAGGCCGCCCCAACATGATTACATCACTTCGGCCGTAGTCCTCAGAAGGAAGCTTCCCATGTTTTGGCACGTTTGTATACTTCCAAAGAAGTCGCTATCCAGAAGGTGGTCCCCGGACCACGTGGAAGCTTCCCAAGCAACAAAAGAGGTGACTTTCCCTTGATGCAAATCGAGCCGTTGAAAGGAAGAGACAAGGTCTGAGTAGATCTCTGAGGACGCCCAAAGGTAAAAGGATCCTAGGAAAGGAACCCTCTTACCATCACTATAAATACCCCCATGGGTCATTTATAGTAATGTGACTTCTCCCGAGCTCTCTCCCAAAGCATTCAAGAACTCAAGAACTCAAGAACGAAGAACAAGAAGATTAAGTGAGCTTGAATCGGAAGAAGAAGTCCACCAAACAAACACAAACTCGTCACAAAGAAAGAAAGGAGGGTTGTCTCTCACGAAGCTAGTGTGAGGGATGTTAGGTTTATTTCCCTTATAGGAAGAGTGTTAGGTTATAGTGTTAGGCTAAAAGGAGCGTTTACTAGTGAAGCTAAGGAAGGACTCTTACACTCAGAGAATTGTAAAGCTCGCCTTGTACTCTATAAGGACTCCCTCCAATAAGATAAGGAAGACTATTCGAAAATCCTCCACGGAGGTAGAGGTTTACCCATAAGACTACTTGGTCTTAGTGTGGTTCCTCTATAAATCATTGCGTCCTTATCTTATTTACTTTACCACCTTAAGTAAATCTTATTTCCGTTGCCAAGGGACTCCCCCCAAGGAAGTCCCTGTCTTCAGAACTAACATTCACGATCCAACAAGCGTGATGTCATCTGTAGTACAAGAAGAAAAATTAGACAAATCCACTTCCATCTGCAACGGCCGGTGCGACCTCGGCCTTTATGACAGATGTGGCTTCGGCCTTTAAGGCCGGAGCGACCTCATTCTTTACGGCTGAAGCAACTTCGGCCATAAAGGCTGAAGTTTTCTTTAACCTCCAACACCTATCGTAGATACGGGATGTTTTTTACTCGCAACTCTTCATTGTAGAGCCAAAACTCGATTGTAATTCAAAATTTGAACCATAGATATTGTGTGACCTTTAATTTCAACAAATTAAAACGATAAATTACTCCTTCAATTCAGTAATAATATGCAATATGTAAATTTAAACCCTAAATTTGTACAACCTTTAATTTGAATAAATCAAAACGTAAAATTACATTTCAATGGAGGAAAAGTGGAAACAACGATTTACTTATGTATTGCTAGTGGTTGGAGGAAGAAATTTTGAGGGAAGAAAGGAAAATTAAGGGAGAGAGAAGAAGAAAAGAAGAGTGAAGGAAAAGAGGGAGAGGGAGGGGAAGATGGAGAATAAGAATGGTATAATGTGTAAATTTTGTTAGATTTTAATTTATATGTAATAGGTGTAGGGTTGGTGCTAAAATAGGGGTTTAGAGTGGGCTTTGTTTAGAACTAGTTGTACCCGTCATGCCATGTACGACTTGTATTTTTGAATTTAGTATTCGATATACAATAAATAAAATATTAATGTGAAATGTATAACAAAAGTTTTAACATAATTTAGTTTCATCGAATATTAGAAGTTTTTAATTGTTAAATGATTGATTTAGAATATATGTTATTATGCCAATCAAGTACTTATATTTCATAGTCAATAAAATACATTATACACTTGTATTTTAGTATGCAAAGCACCAACTTGATATACCCACATTAAACATGTATTCATAATATTTTGTCTCTATATGTATGAATAGACCAAAAAAAATCTTATTAAAACATAATATATTTCAAAGATTATAATGTGCTGAATCTAGAAAATAATTAGTATATATAGAAAGTATTAGGAAATTGATAGAAATTGTTAAAGACACTTTATAAAAAAATATAAGGTGGGGTGAGAATAAAGGTTTTTTATATAAATTTTAAAATTTTTATGAATTCCAAACTTAATTAAATAAATGTAAGTTATATGAATTCTAATGTTTTTTATTCACATTCGAAAAATAGAATATAATGGCCTATTTGCTTGGATTTTGCAAAATTATTGAATAACCCCTTAAGTATATTATTGTAATTTTCAAAATGTATAGTAAATACATCCTTGACATATTAATCTGTTTAGATATCTTGGTTATAATTAATTATTCCCTAAATTAATTTTGGAGGAAACTATAGATATTCGTCGTAATCTTTAAAGATATGATTAACAAAACCCTAAAGATATAGGGTAGAAATTAAAGAACATGTATCATGAAAAAAGGAAATAAGAAAAAAAAATGTAAAACTACTTTGTACGTGATCACTATAGTATCTTTTATTGATGATTGATTTTGACCAAAAAAAACGTTTATGCAATATGTAAAAGGTTTTTCCCTCGGAGAGTTCGGAGAAATTGTCAATAAAAGACTCCTTAATAACAGCATAGATTTTATCACCTTGTAAAAATCAAAACTTTAGCACAAGTATATTATAAAGTATACGCCAAAACAAAAAATTGCCCTAAAATATACGAAATTATGCCTTTTCGTTCATTAAGATAAGGTCTGTGGTAACATATTTGGTGTCATCATCCTTTTTCGGAACCTTCCACATCCTAATGATACAAACTTGTATCTTCTACATACCTCTACTTGAGGTAATGTGTTTGATACAATTCATGGTACGTTTGCATACAAAACACAACACAACAAATAGCAAATCAAAAATCAAAAAAGCATGATCGGAGAAAAAAGATAAAGTTATTGATACACATGAAATATTGAAAAGGGAGCAATGAAGAACGCAATGAAATATTGAAACGGGACAAAAACGACATACTTAGAGGATGATGAAGGCAAGATAGCTCTCGGTGGTGTATAACTTGTATGAGAGCAAAACCCTATTTATAAATTGAAACGGGACAAAAACGACATACTTAGAGGATGATGAAGGCAAGATAGCTCTCGGTGGTGTATGACTTGTATGAGAGCAAGACCCTATTTATAAATTTTTGGCAAAAGTGTAGGGATAAATAGCAAAGGAAATTATTGTTTGAAATGAAAAATTGGGCTAGCTAGGTGGATATGATTAACGTACAAAGTTTATTGAAGATTTATTATTGATCGAAGATAACTCTAAATAAGTAATTGAAAATTATTCATTGAATCATAATTCGTACTGTAAGGTAGGATTTCACGGATTGTACGTGGATTGAAGTTGATCCAAAAAAGGTACCAATTATTTATACTAATCCTAACTGATTTAGTTTAATTATTATTTTTTATTTAAATCTAAATAAGTTAAAAAAAATTTGATTGAAGATTTAGATCTGCATGTACGTGAATCATAATCCTTGTGTAAGGTAGAATTTCATGAATTGTACGCGGATTGAAGTTGATCCAAAAAAGGTACCAATTTTTTATACTAATCCTAACTGATTTAGCTTAATTTTTTTGGGCAATCAAAAAATGATGCTAAATAAGGATAAAATAAGCATAAAATCAGTTGAGGAGGTTAATTTTTAGATTTTTAGCATTTTTTTCGGCAATCAAAAAACGAAGCTAAATAAGGATAAAATCAATTGAAGAGGTTAATTTTTAGATTTTGAGCATTTTTTTCGGCAATCAAAAAATGAAGCTAAATAAGGATAAAATAAGGATAAAATCAATTGAAGAGGTTAATTTTTAGATTTTTAGCGTTTTTTTCGGCAATCAAAAAATGAGTTAAATGACATGGCTTAAGAAAATGATGATACGTGGCAAAATCTGATATGGTGCATTCTCGGATCGACACGTAGACAAAGCTGACGTGGCGCAGCGTGAAGACTCCAATCCTTTTATATATATACATAGATTGCCCTAAATAAATGGCTTTACCGAACCGATCCTTGAAAATAAGTGTAGAGGGTCAAATGAGCTGAGAAGGAGAACCAACCCTAGTGTTTGTAAATGGCCTTTGCGGGGCTGAGAATGTCGCCTTTGAGAGCTCCCACTTCGACCAACATCTTGATGGAACAAAAGCAGCAGGCGGAGACCAAGATCTTCCATCATTACGAACACACTGACAAGTGCAAGCACGCCAGATGGAATGCAAGGTACCATTTCTTGCCCTTTGCTCTCTCGCTTCTTTTCCTTCTAGACTGTCGAATGCGCTTTGCTTTCGGATTTGATACCCTCCATTAATTTGTTAGCGTTCTTGTGCTTTTTTTCAAAGAGAATGCTTCGGGTACATGTATGCAAGGCCATGGGAACGAGTTAATCAGTTTTACTCAGAATTGGTCAGTGGAAGATCCTCTTTCACACAATTACTTGGCACGGTAGAGGTGATTTTCTGTAATTCATATCTACAATAGCCTAATTTTGCTATTTGATATCTTGGTTTTTTTTTCTTTGGACAATCTGCTGTATTGAAACCTTAAACTGAAATTAGAGCATTTAAACTTTCGGAGTGTTTTTCTGTAGGAAAACAAAATAAGGTCGCAGAAAATGACATTAATCAGGAGAAATCTTATAACAGTGATGTATCTTGTTCCCATAATTTTCATCATAGGATGCTTAGTTTCTGCATTACTGGTTTTGCCAGGTGTAGCTGCCAATTTTTGTTTTCTTTATTCTTTGATGGCCATTCTTACCAGAGGCATGGAGATGATGTTTGTGACTTTGCGGGAAGTTCTGATGAATATTTGTTGACTTCTGAACAAACTAAGGATCAACAAGGGAAGTGGGCTAGAGTTACATTTAAGATAGTTATTTCATATCTTGGAAATTCTTTTGATGGCTGGCAAAAGCAGCCTGAATTGGATACCGTTCAGGGGTAAGTTCTACCTATTGTAATCCATTCCCTGTTGCAGAGGCACAAGACTTTTGATTGAGCTATAATTTACCTCTATTTTTATGTTTTCTTTGTTCCATTTGTTCCTAATGTGTTAGCCAATTGTTCATCAAGTTATTATTGTCTTATACTGTGATAGTTATGCAAGTAACTGTATTGTTTTCTTTTGTTGTTATTGTTTGCATTATCATTGAAAGCGTTAAAAAATCAATTGACCATATCCCTGTGTGCAAATAACTGCCCATCAAAAGGCCTTTATAGCTCATTCATGGTATGATTCAGGACCAATTCCTTATAACCCGTCATGGTTTGAACTGTAGTCGTTTCTTGACATAATCTAGAATTGAAAATAGTATTTCCACGGACTTTAATAATTTAACTTTATTTGATTTAGATATTGGAGTGAATCTGATTTAGATAATAATTACTATCATTGTCATAGGCTTTTTCTGATTGCTTGATTAAATCTTCCCGTGGATGCTGGTGAACAAAAAATTCATCTAGGTATGTGCTATGAGCAATGTTCTGATAAAATCTCTCACCTTGGGCCCCTAGGTGGGTACCTCATAGACTCTAAGGCAACATGATACTTATTTTCTTAGAGTAGGTTTAGTTATTTATGTAAAGGTATACTGTAAACTAAAATTAGTCAACATTAATATCATCTTTTCATCTTGGTATCTGTGTTTGGTCAAAGCTCATTCATATTATATTTGTAAAAAATAAATTTTAAGCTCGGTCGTCACAAGGCCTGTGTAATTTGTCTCTCAGTGTGTACATAGGTTATAGACGCCTAGAGCTAGAGGAGCCTCTTTTAGTTTCTTATGCAATGGAAATGAGTACTCTATTAGGTGCCATGCCTGAAAGATATCAGAAAATGTTTATTTTATTGATTTTCTTGCCTTGCCATATGCCTCCTCGTACATATACTTTCTTATCCTGGGTGCTTAGCATTTCATTTTCGGCCTTGCATGCAGATTGGTAGAGAGATCTATTGGAAGATTTGTTGATGACATGAAAGCTGCGCAACTGAAAGATAGAGGTTTACCAGTTGAAGGATTGGCTTCTGTTGCTGGCCGTACTGACAAAGGGGTTACAGCTCTTAATCAAGTTTGTTCCTTTTGTATGTCACACCAGAAAGTCTTCAATGTGAAATTTTAATTTCAAATCCAAGCAAAGTTTATGCAGAGTAGGAATTATATGTAGTTGGTAGCATACAGATCACCCAAATTTTTAGGAAGCCTCATTAACACCACCGCTAATGACCGAGTGTTACCACTAGCACCTATATCAGCCTTGTCTCTTGAGTGACGTCTGGAAGAGATAGAACTGTGACAACACTCAATTCAACCTACCACCCCTTCTAGAAAAAGAATTTTAAATACCACCCAAAGCCTCAATCTCATCAGCAAGTACCAAAGCATGAACACCACAATGTAGGCTTCGATCTTATTCATAGAAATATGGATGAGAGCCCATTTCTGAGTCTAAACTCTGAATAGTATAATGTTAATAATCCCTCAATCTTGTGATGTTGCCATTTTACTTTACAAAAAAGGCCTGGTGTACTCCATGTTGTTTTGTCCTGGCGGTATTGTAGTAAAAGCTCTCATGTACTGATTTAGTTTTTTCTTATCTTGTTAATATTTTTTTTTCTTTAACCATATCCGATTGCCCTCTGATTTTAATTTGGTCAAGCCTTGAAACTTATTTAAATTTGCCAACTTTAGATTTTGAGTTCTGGTAGGCTAAGCTTTGATGAAATCATGGTCAACTTTAAAAATGAATTTCTGTTGATTTGGCCATTACTTGGGTGTATTGGGTAGAAAATATACCTTTCTATTCTTGAAATGTGTTATGGCCATTCTCTTGTCTCTGGCTTCTCTTTTTGGCATGAGCCAACCTTTTGTTGTTAGACTATTATTCACTTGGATTTTGGCGCCACTTGCTGTGCTTTTCACTTCTGCAAGGGCTTGATAAGATTATGTGCCAATTTTAAAAAATTGAAACTAAATATTTAGCTAGAGCTCTTATGAAATTAGTGTTTTATATATTTTGGAGATTGGGTCTTCCTACTTATTGCTGATTTCGTGTCCAGACACATGGCGAAAGGATATTAAGGCACACGAAGTTGTAGATGCTATTAATTCTGCAGCGCCTGGAAGGATTAGAGTTGTTTCTGTAACTAGGGTATGCTTAATAATACGTCAGTGTCAAATTCAAGTCAAATACTGCTACAATTTAACATGTACTTTTGGGCATTGATAGTACTATGATGTATATGAAATATTTTGTAACTTGCAGGTATCCCGTGCATTTCATCCTAATTTTTGTGCCAAGTGGAGGAAGTATATTTATATTTTCCCTTTCATTGAAGGAGAAGAAGGAACAGAAAGCGAGCATGTCAAAGAGGGTGAAGAAACTTTAGAACATAGACATGGTCTAGAAGAGAACAATGAGGAATTCATCAATCCCAAGGATGAGCTGGAGGAAAGCAAATATAAACCAACTACATTTTCTATCAAAAGGGTTAATCAGCTTCTACAACAATTAGAAGGAAAGTTGCTATCTTATAAAATGTTTGCAAGGGATACAAAAGCTTCAAGAAATGTGTGAGTGAGGCCTGCATACCTTTTTTGTAATCTAAACTAGGGAAAATGCACATAAACCTGCCACACGGATTTTATCAAATTGACAAGAGCTAGTTATGCTTTAATAGTCCTATATAAGCATACCGAATTGTAGCCACTTTATTGTACTTATCCAGTGTCATATGTATGTCTTTATGTCATTGAAAGACTAGTATTGTAGAGTTTACCTAGGGTTATTGTCTGAGAGTTATTTGATGACTTTATGCTTATATCACCTTTTTCAGTGGTCCCCCAACAGAGTGCCACATTTATCATGCCAGAGCAGCTGAAGCCAGATTGCCTCGCTCGGTAAACTTTCTCATTTCCTGTTTGTTCTTTACTAGATCAATAACAAGGCTCGCATCTCTGGCTTATTCAGTATGCACATTACCTTCATGAGAATCTTTTTGAATTAGAAATCGATTTATGCTTATAATATAATAGTGGCGTAGTACAAGTACAGTTTACAAGGCAGTCCTTTCCCTTTCTTAAAGGATACATGTAGTCTTGTTCGTCGTTACATTCATCATAGTGAGGATCCTTCAATGATTAAGGCTTCATGTTTTAATACACTTACAACTTGCTGGACTTGACTCATCCAGTATGTTTCGGTAGCAGGAGGGAACTCGTAACCATACAGCAACAATTTAAGCTAGTCATAAATCACTAATACCTAGTATCATTGGCATCTTAGCAAATTGGATGCACAAACAGGGTTTCAATTTTCTTTGGCTAATGTATCATGAAATACTTATTGTAATAATTACCATGGCTAATTGCTGATTGAGTTTTCATAGTTGTTAGTTGGATCAAATGCACTCATTTCAGTATAACAATATAATGTTCACATCTGATGAGGAGTTTGGTAATGCTTCAATCAATTGTCTTTAGAACAGTGGAGAAGCAAAAAACTGTGTGTAGTCAAGGATAGGAAATGTCATGCTTTGAATTTGTATTCCTGTGAGGCATGTTGAACTTATATTGTATATTTCGTAGAGATGTTGCTAATATATACTTTCTTGCGTTCAGGATCATAAATATGGTACCAAGATTATGTGTATTGAATTGGTTGCTAACCGCTTCTTGCGCAAGGTACATTTTCTGTTCATTACAATAAATTGTTGACAGTAATAGTCTTAGGCTTCTACATTGATTCTTGCCTTAATACATCAGCTTGATCTGAAAGGTCAAATTAAGTTAAATGAGTATTTACATTATGAAGCAAAATTTGCATGTCTACCCAGGACAGACATAGTCACATAGATGTCACACACGGATATCTCACTGAATAATCTAATCTTGTTTATCAGAAAGGTCCTCGAAAGCAACCTTTTAGTTACTCATTTATCATGTCCGCTAAACTTAAAAGATGTGGTGAAAGAACGGATACTAAACACACAAAATAACTCACTAAGATCACTCTTGGGGAGCAAAAATGTCACCTGAGATCAGTTTTTCAAGAAGGATGTTCAAGTATTGGGTGTGGCAGTGTATCAATAAATCCAAGAAGCAATGACTTGTATGAGGATTTTGTAATGTTATTGTGTGGCTTGTTGTATCAATTGCATTTTATGTGGAACACTCGTATTACTCGACAGGGTGCATCAAGATAACTCAGGAAGACGATGATGAATAATTATTCTACTTTGCAGATGGTTCGTGTTCTGGTTGCCACAGCAATACGGGAAGCGGCTGCAGGTGCTGAAGAAAACGTATTGATAAAGCTGACAGAAGCGACGTGCAGACGAGCCACTGCCCCTCCTGCGCCCCCGGATGGTCTTTGCCTTGTGGATGTAGGTTACGACGAATTCAACCGCGAAGTATGCCTGATCCGCTAAATTCAACAGCCTACTTTTTTTGCTCCTCCACAGGAAATTTGAGGGCCACGCTATGGAATCACAATGGATTCATTTGGTTATATTGATGAATTTGAAATAGTCTACTCTTCTTATTAAAAACAATTTCAGTCACTCTACAAAAAAAACATGAGGAATGAGTAAGTTCGGCAGAGGAAACATGAGGAATTAGTACTCCGTGTCCTTGTTTAATAATCACTTTGTAAACGTGACTTCGTTTATTTTAGATTTGCAAAAATGTTTAAAAATATTGCAATAATGCCTAAAAGTATAACATGAATGTCCAAACTATTAATTTTTGTCAAATAAAATAAAAAACAAATCTTTTTAAAAAAGTCAAAAATTATTTTTGTATTAGTATTCTTTTTGGAAAATAAGATATTTTAACAATCTTTTTTTTATCTCATTTTGAAAATATATATAGATAAAAAGATTTTATAGATATTTTAATATTAAAACAAGATTTCTAGATTAATAATTTAATATCTATCCATTTTGAAAATTAAAACATAAAATCGGAATCTTATAGAAAAAGGAAAACATGATATATTTTTAACAGGAAAACAATGATAGTACTAGCGTATTTACCTACGACCTGCGGGGATTTTATTAAAATTTTATTCATATCATTTTACACGATGCATGTTTTTTTATGTCAATAAATTAAATATGTATGTGGATATACATTTTATATACTAATTATTCATGTTAAATAGGTAAAATTTGTGTAATTGTATAATTCGTCTATTTTCATTAAATCCTACTGATTACAAATTATTTATTAAAAATATAATAATATAATTTTTCATAGATAAAATATATAATCATCAATGTTTATCTCCAAAATAATTGTTGATGCTTTTGTTTCCTTATATGAATGAAAAGAGAAAATACACTTTTTAAAGTTTATCTATATTGAAATATAATATGGTTCAATTATGATAGATACGTCTCTCAAAAAAAATTATAAGATTTTTTCCTAAAATATTACAACAACAACAATAACATTTACCCAGTGTATCCCGTAAAACACAAGATTTAGGGGTCAGCATGAGGGTATTCCAGACCTGGATGGAATACGCCCGATAAAACCCGAGAGCCTAACCAACCAACAAAAGAAAACTATGTGCAATCTACAGAAATCCATACAAAGGGAAAAAAAACTAGCTACAAGCCGAAAAAACTACAAGCCGACACAAGCACCCAAAACACCTAGACAAGAAGCAAGCAAGCACAAGGCCACCTAGGAAAAGTTGACTCCACTACAAACTAGCTACTCCGCCACCCTGATCTTCTCCCTCCACCTTTCTCTGCCTTGTCCATGTCCACTGTAATCCCAAAACACTGATATCTTGCTTAATGCTGTCCAAACAACGTTTCTTTGGCCGACCCCTATCCCTCCGCAAAGCTCCTAGGTTCAACTGCTCACACCTCCTAACTGTAGCATCTAGGCTCTGCCTTTGGACATGGCCATAGATGAATTTGGCCGAAGAGCAAGTGTTAGCACTGTTAGCATAAAATCATAATTAGTATTAAGAATGCTTAGGCACAAATGGATGCAAAAACTTGGGACTTCATTCAAATGATAGAGAATTTACATAGTATATAAAAATGAAGTCAACAAAAGGGAACAACAGACAAAAGGGGATGGGAAATGATCATTGTTGGATCGTAAGTCTGTTAGTGAAGGCGTCCTTAACTGGGTTAAGGGCGTCCTTAGGTGCAGCGGAAATTAGACTTAACAGGAAACGCAATGAGATAATGGACACGAGTATTTATAGAGGAACCCCACTAAGACCAACTAGTCTTATGGGTAAACCTCTACCTCCGCTTGGAGGATTTTCAATAGCCGTCCTTATCTTATTAAGAGAGAGTCCTTACAACTTAGGCGAGTCGTTACAATTCTCTGAGTTAAGCGTCCGTCCTTAGCCTCACTAGTAACACTCCTTCCACCTAACAAAGTAACCTAACTCTCTTAGCTATAAGGAAGCTATCACTCACGTCTCTCACGGTTCGTTGTGAGAGACAAACTACAACTCTAACTATTTTGTGGTTTGTTTTAGATTTGATGTGGTTGGACTTTCTTTCTCTTGCTTCAGGCTCACTTGATCTTCTTGATCTTCGTTCGTGTTCTTGAATGCTTCGGGAGAGCTTGAGAGAAAGTCTTCAAAGTCCACACCGCTATGCATACCCCCTAAGGGGTATTTATAGCAGAAGTGGTTCTTGTCCTCTAGCGTCCTCTGATGCTTGGCAGGATCCTTGGTCTTCCATCAACGGTGCGATGAGCATCTTGAGGAAGTCAACTCTGTTGACGCTTGGGAAGCCTCCGCCTGGATAGGGGACCATCGCTGGGAAAGCGACATCTTTGGAGTTGTCTACACGTGCCCAGACAAGGGAAGCTTCCTTCTGAGGACTACGGCCGAACGTGATGTAATCATGTTGGGGCGGCCTTGATTTGAATTTGAATTTCGTCCGTATTTTGGCGCGCGTCCCTTCTTGATGAGGACGCCGTCTTATCTACGCAGGAACTTCGCCAATTACGTTCAGCTTTGGAAGTTCTGATGACGTGCGTCCCTACAGCTTAGGGACTGCCGTTCACTTGTTGTCCTTTTCGGTCATGTGCGTCCACTGGACCTACCTGAGATCAACACTTGGACAACTTGTTAAATACATTTGAGTTTGTCATTATCAAAACAAGGGACGATCATTATTGGTTTAGATATTAATGACTGGCGTCCTTAATATCGTCCCAACAATTTCCCCCTTTTTGATGATGACAAACTCTTTCAGATAATACGCACAGAAGTAAAGCTTTTAGCATGAGAGAGTACACTTGATTTTCTTTTCAGTTTAGGTTGGCATGCAACACATTCTTTTAAGTGCGTTCTCTTTTATTTTCTACTAGCGTCCTTTGGACTTGGCCGAAATTCCCCCTAAACACATACTTTCTATGATAACTTAAAGACAATCGCATCTCTGCAAAACTATACTTCCCCCTTTTGGCATCATGGAAAAGGAGAACAAGTTGAAAAGCATGCAAGCACAAAGTCATAACTAAAGAAAGAACGCTTAGACAAAATGAATCACAAATGTAATGAACGGCATTCATAAAGCAATAGAAGTACGATCATTACAGACATTCAAACACAAGGTTCAAAACGGGGACAACGTCCCAATGTCTTAGCAAAAACCAAAGAAAAGATAAATTGTTTCAGGGGTTGGAAGAGCCGGGTGATCATTTTCGGGGACGCTTGCCAAGGGCCTTGAGGTGTTGCTCCTGAAGATGGTTGTTCTGGGCAAGGAGCTCGTTGTTGCGCTCAAGAAGTTCTGTGTGGGTGTGGAGAGTGTCGTGAACCTGCTGAATTAGATCAATCATCATGCACTGGTTCTCTATCATCATGCCCATCAGATACTTCGTAGAGTGTCTCTCGGCCTCATCAGGGACGCTCATACCATCGAGCTCGTCCTCTTCGTCAGCAGCGTCCTCTACCGGCGTCCCAACTACTTGCAAATTCTCAGCCTTTGGATCACCTTGAGCTTCTTGAGCAGCAGCGACGGCAGCAGCCTTAGCTTTCCTCTGAGCCTCTTTCCTTTCCTTTTCCATTTGGCGTTTGACTGATGGAAGCGGCTCATCACAACGGAGTTTTCCAACTGGGGGCAAGGTGATTTGCCTAACGTCCCAGTGGATGCCAAAGGACTGTTCCTGTTTCGGAGCATAGAGGCCCTGCTGCTTAAGAATCTGCTTGACCAAGCCAGGGAAAGGAAGAGAGTGCCTGCCTCTTGTGCACTTGCCCATGTGCTCCAAGATTACCCGCGGCAAATTGATCGGCTTGCGTTCTAAGAAGGCGTCCAGCAAGATACTGTCAGTGATCTGGACTATCGACTTCTTTTCTTGGTGGGGGACGACCATGCGCACAATGAAGTGATGCGCAAGGACGCCCGTCTTGGAGAGACAGTGAGCGATTCTGTCCCTAGCAATTGGTTATCTCCCGTTGAATATTCGGTTGAAGATCTCTTCCTGGGAGAAACGACCAAAATTCTTGTTGGGAAGGTCGTGCATGGCATCTGGCGGAGAGGGACGCAGACTTAGCATATTGCGGATGGTACCCTCAGCAACTGAGTACTCGTCCCCATCAATTTCAAATTTGGAGTAAAAGCGGAGAACCTGTTCGGGGTCTACTTCGGCGGCCTCTGCACCAAGGTGCGTCCATCCCTAGAACTCAAGCAGTTCCAAAAACTCTTGGCGTTGATTCTCTTCTAGGAACTGGGAGGTGAATAGGAGCGGCGACAAAATTTTCTTCAAACGTTTCTGTTTACTGCCGTTGCTCACTATTACTTCATCACCGGCGTCTTCTTCATCGCCGTCTCCCTCCTCGTCCTCAGGATCCTCATCCTGGTGAGGAGCGTCCTCTTCGTCTGAGGCCTCGTCCCCTTGCTCATGGGACTCGGCCATTTCAGTGTCCTCAGCAGCGGACGCCTGTTCTGTAGGGGGCGCGTCCACCGCTGGAGTCCGTGCCAAGGACTCGGTAGGGACGGTTGAGGGAGGCGTCCCTTGGACTTGAGCAGTTTCCTCGACGGCCTTAGCGGGCGGAGGAGGAGGAGGAGTTGAAGCTCTAGGAGGAGAGGGAGAGGGAGTTCTTATCTTGGCTTTTGTAGCGGAGGCAGAGGGGCGAGGCTGAGCCATAGAGATAGGCTTGACATTTAGCGGAGCAAGGGGAGGAAGCGGCGGCTTAGCGGGGGAGTCCTCAAGCGTAATAACTTTTGGTACAGCGTTCTTGGCCGGGACCTGTACTTGAGGAGTTGCCTGCGGAGCGGTTGGCATGGGCTTTGCCAAGTCCGCCTCGATCTCCGCCTAAAGCGGATCTGATGTAGCCGCAGGAGCAGGAGCAGGAGTGACGTCCTCTATCCTTGGTGGTGGAGGAGGAAGGCGAGGGACGTCCTGCAAACTTTGCTGGATCGCCGCAGCACTGGCGTCCTTTTCGGCCTGCTTTTGCCTGGCCTTCTCCTCTCTCTCTATTTCAAGCTCCGAGAGGCGGATAGCTGCCATTTGTTGCTCGGTCACGCCCTCGAGCTCAGCAGACGTCTTCAAGCGTCTTTTAGGGGCGGGAGGCGGGGAGGAAGGGACCGGTTTGACTTGGGAGGAGAAGGGAGGCCCTTTGGCTTGTGGCTTGGAGGGGGATGAGGAGGAGGGCCGTTTCCGTTTCTGTGATGGGACGGAGCCAGCAGGAGCCACCAAGAACTCCATGATGTCGGGGAGGAGTTTGGCGAGCTCGTCGACCGTCCCACCGAAAGTATCGGAGATGATGCCCGGCCCCATAAAGGGTGGGTTGGTATGGTTGGTTTCTTCGAGGCGGGGCTTGACATAAGTAACCATGAAGTAGTGGAGGAGGCGTTGGATCTTTTGAGGGTGGTCATGAGCGGACGCCCGTAGGCAGATATTGACGAGCGTCCTTGGCTCTTTTTCTAGCCAGTCCTCTATAAGTGGGTCAAGAGGAGGACGGCGCTTGGGTTGAGAGGGAAACCGTCCAATTGAGCCACTGTAAATAGAGGCTTTTGAGACATTGTCTGGCTCAGGCTCGGGTTTGAAGGGCTTCTCCAGAAATGGAAACCGTTTTTGGGTAGATTTGGATTGAGAGCGAGAAGGTTGATGTTTTTGTGGTGGAGGTTGGGAGCAAAGGGGCTGGGGAGGGGTGTTGGAGTGGCGGCGCTGGGTGGTTTGGGAAGATGAAAGGTGGCGAGGGGGTTCTTGGCGCCCAGTAGGTCGCCCTCGCGAGTCCATTAGCGACCTGCCTCTTACCGGAGGAGACCGCGAGGAACTAGGGTTCTTCGCCGCCGACGAGGGAGAAGGATTTTTGGTTGCTCTGGTGTTAGCCATTTGAGATTGAGGTTTATATAGAGGAAGATTAGGGTTGAGAGGTTGATTTCGGGAAGAGCGATTGAAGATTTTGCGAGATCTTGAGAGTTTGCTAATTTTGTGAAAATGGCAGGGAGCAAAGAAGGTTTTTCAGCAGGATACAGGGGCCTATTTATAGGAAGAAGACGAAGTGGAATAGTCAAGGGTAAAAGGGTATTATCACATGACTTCCTCCATCCGCAATCCCGCACGTGGCTTCCTTCTTTGCTAAGAAACACAGCTGTTTTGCACCCGTTGCACATATCCCGAGATCTGCGTTCAATTTCTCCGAAACGGTTCAACTTCCTTCTTTCAAAAATCAAAATCTCACAACTGTAAAGAACTCTGACTTGGCGTCGTTTAGGCACACAACACTGCAATACTCAGAACTGAACCACGGCGTCCCAAACACTGATCTCAACCTCTGAACTTAGAACTTTGTATGGACATCTCTCAGCTCTTAACACGCGTCCCTTTGATCACTTAGAACCATTTTTGAAAATCAAGCAAGTACGTCCCGTAAAGATAAAACAAAGAACGCTCATAGGACGCGTTTGCGAGATTCTTGGCTTAGGTAAGCTTAGAGTTCCCATCATTTCGGCTTGTAATGAGGGTAGTTTGATCAGGGATACTCTTGAGATGAAAAGCGAATTGAATACCAGTTCAAAAACACAGGAAAAACATATGTCTTAGACTAGCGTCCTTTAAAGATGACTTTAAATGAATACATTACTTTAAAAACGAGTTCTCAACAAAACATAGCCAAGCATGGAGGGAATAATAGAACGGGACTTGATCATTTAAAAGCTATCATCCCCAAAAGCAACCGGAGGTGCTCGAAGGGACGTCTGTCAAGTGCTTTTGTGAAAATATCGGCCACTTGGTCCTCAGTCCTAACATGATCTACCTTAATTAATCCAAGTTCAACATTATCACGAAGAAAGTGATGTCTTATATGAATATGCTTCGTCCTAGAATGATGAACAGGATTTTTGGCAATACTTATAGCACTGGTGTTATCACACAAGATAGGAACTGTGTTGAGGAACGTACCATAATCTTCAAGTTGGTACTTGATCCATAGGACTTGTGAACAACACGAAGCAGCAGCAACGTACTCAGCTTCCGCGGTTGAGAGTGCCACGGAGTTTTGCTTTTTGGATCCCCAAGATACAAGGCATGAGCCAAGGAATTGTGCCATGTCGGATGTGCTCTTCCTATCCACCACGTGGCCAGCGTAATCTGCGTCAGAGTACGCTACCAGGTTTAGGGACGTCCTTCTGGGATACCAGAGGCATAAGTCATCTCGTCCCTTGAGGTATCTGAAGATTCTCTTGACCTCTTGCATGTAGGACTCCTTTGGATTTGCTTGGAAGCGAGCACACAAGCACACAGCGAACATGATGTCGAGACGACTTGCCTTCAGGTATAGCAAGGACCCTATCATTCCTCTGTAAAGCTTTTGATCTACACTCTTGCCTTCTTCATCAGCGTAAAGGCGAGTGTTGGGGGAGATGGGAGTATCAATGGGTTTTGAAGAGTTCATTCCATACTTCTCAAGCATTTCACGGATGTACTTTTGTTGGTGAATGCGCGTCCCATCTTTGAGCTGGGTGATTTGGAGTCCCAAGAAGAAGTTGAGTTCTCCTATGAGGGACATCTCAAACTCACTACTCATCAAGTTCTTGAATTCCTCTACAAGTTTCATGTTAGTGCTTCCAAAGACTATGTCATCAACATAGACTTGGACAATCAAAACATCTTTAAGGACTTTCTTTAAGAATAGTGTTTTATCAATGTTACCTCGTGTGTACCCGTTGGACAAGAGAAAGGACGCAAACCTATCGTACCATGCACGAGGGGCTTGCTTGAGTCCATAGAGTGCCTTGTCCAAGAAGTACACATGATCAGGGTGATCAGCGTCCTCAAATCCTGGAGGTTGAGCGACGTACACTTCTTCTTTAAGCTTGCCATTGAGAAAGGCTGTCTTGACATCCATTTGAAAGAGCTTGAATCCCTTGTGGGCGGCGTAGGCAATGAGGAGGCGAATGGCTTCAATTCTAGCAACAGGAGCGAAGGTCTCATCATAATCGATACCTTCCTCTTGCCTATAGCCTTGAGCCACAAGCCTTGCTTTGTTCCTTGATACGCGGCCACTTTCATCAAGCTTGTATCTATAGACCCACCTCGTCCTTATTATGTTTTTGTTTCTCGGTCTAGGGACGAGGGTCCAAACTTTGTTCCTCTCGAATTGATTGAGTTCCTCTTGCATTGCTTGAATCCAATCAGCGTCCTGGAGTGCTTCCTTTATGTTCTTAGGTTCAACTAAGGACACAAAGGCGTTGAAGGCACAGAACGCTATGTTGGCGTTGAGGGACTGATTCACAACTGATCTTGTTTGGACTCCTTTTGAGATGTCTGAGATGATTTGATCCGTTGAGTGAAGTCATGAAAGGTTGGATCCCCTATGAGTGGCGTCCCTGGCAGGGGTACACCTAGGGTCCGTCCAATCAGACTCATCAGAGTCAAATCCGTCTTCTTCATTTGTCGGCTCAGTGTGCTCCCCTTCAGCTGGAGCGTCCACACTGTGTCTTTCTCCTTGTTGACTTGATTCACCGGCCTCAACTTGGTTTAGCAACCAAGTTTGAGAAGGCTCTTGTTGTTCACTAGGAACTCCCATTGAAACCTCAACGCGAGACTCAGGGGCGTTCCCAGGAACATAATATTTGACGGAGGAGCCTCTTGGTTCTTCTTCATCATCTTCATCATCGTCCCTAGGAGAGGGGCGACATTCCTTCTTACTTGGTTCTTTCTTGAGAGAATCATTTTCCTTGAATACTACATGGATACTTTCCTCAAGCTTAAGAGTCCGTTTGTTGAAGACTCTATAGACTTTGCTTGTGAGGGAGTACCCAAGAAATATTCCTTCATCACTCCTAGCATCAAATTTGCCGATGTTGTCTTTGCCGTTGTTGTGAATGAAGCATTTACACCCAAAGACTTTGAGGTGTGAAATGTTTGGCTTTCTTCCATTCAGGAGCTCATAAGACGTCTTTTTGAGCAATGGACGAATCATAGCTCGATTGACAATGTAGGTTGCGGTGGCAACGGCTTCTGCCCAGAAGTATTTGGGGACGCCGCTAGCCAAAAGCATCGTCCTTGCCATGTCTTCTAGCGTCCTATTCTTTCTTTCAACAGCACCATTTTGCTGAGGAGTTCGAGGAGAAGAGAAGTTGTGGGAGACTCCTTGTTGGTCACAGAAGTCAAGGAACTCTGAGTTTTTAAACTCCGTTCCATGATCTGACCTTAGAGCTTTCAAGCTCGTCCCAAGAGCAACTTCTACTTGCTTGATGAAGATTTTGAACATCCCGAAGACATCTGCTTTTGACACCAAGAAAAGAACCCAAGTGAATCTTGAAAAATCATCTACAATGACATACATGTACCTTTTTCCACCATAGCTTTGGGTTTGCATGGGTCCACACAGATCCATGTGAAGAAGTTCCAATGGCTTCTTTGTGCTTAATTCATTCTTGGATTTGAAGGACGATCTTGTCTGCTTCCCTTTGATGCATGCTTCACATTGTTCAATTTGCTCAGGATCAATTCGGGGAAGACCTCTTACAAGATCCTTTTGATGAAGCTTGAAGATTGTGCTAGGTCCCGCGTGTCCTAGACGTTGATGCCAGAGATCGGCGTCCACAGCGGAGACAGATAAACACAACTTGGATGCAGGCTTGAATCTTTGATTGAAGACGTAGACATTGTTTTCACGAGTCCCTTTGAGAATGACTTGATTTGTTTTCTTGTTGATGACTAGGCATTCCTTAGAGTCAAATGTGACTAGGTTTTCACCTTGATCACATATTTGGAAGACACTAAGGAGGTTGAAGCCTATTCCTTCGACAAGACTAACTTTGGAGGCACTTATGGATTGATTCAGCTTTGCGGTGCCCGTCCCTTTGATTTTTCCTTTGCCCTTGTTGCCAAACGAGACAGTTCCTCCCGTGGCATTTGTTTGGATAGAAGTGAGATGGATCTGGCTTCCAGTCATATGATTTGAAGCGCCACTATCGATGATCCACGGGCTTCCTCTCACTTCCACCTGAAAAGAAGGGTTAGTCCTTTGCGACCCAGGCAAGGTGACCCCTACCTGGTTCGTTACATGGGTAAAACTTCTTCATAGGCAAATGATCATAAACATTCACATCATTTGATCTTCTAGCATGCGTCCTAGGAGATCGAGTTTTAGCATTTGGCACACTAGCATGCGTCCTATCAGTAGATTTAGGCCTGGCATTCTCACGACCATTCCTAGCCTTCTTTCCATTTTCAAGATCTTGTTTCAGCTTAAGACACTCATACTGGTAGTGACCGCCTTTGCCACAATGCCAGCACGTCCTATAATAGTTTCCAAGGTAGTACTTTTTGTTAGGACGCTGAATTCTATTCTCTTTCATTTTCTCAGGGTCCACTACCTTAGATCCTTTTCCCTTAGCAATATTCTTGTAGATTTTGTGACTGACAGAATTTGTGTAGTAGTCCTTTTGTCCTTTCTCACCACTCTCTAGAACTCTAATGCGCTCTTCTAGATTCTTTGTCTTTTCCCTCTCAAGCTCTAGTTCAGTAGTCTTGCTAGCTTCAAAGTCACTAGGGAGAGAGTTCTTTGATCCTGATTCATACCCTAGTCCTTTCCTAGCTGGAACAAAAACTATTGGGTTCACAGTTTCAGTCATTGGACTCTTTCCTAGAACTTTGACCTCGTCCCTAAGACTAGCATTTTCGAGCTTTTAGCACATAATCTGACTTTTAAGGGACTTGACTTCTTCCTGAGAGGACTCTAGTTGAAAAGACATGGTACTACAATTTTCACATTCGACAACAATATTTTCGGACTCAGCTTCTTCAAAACTTAGTTTCATAGCATAGCTCTCTTGCATGATTTGAGTTATCAACTTAATGAGCTTTGGTTTTGAACATTTTTCAAGAGAATTTAACATGGTTTCATGGGTTACCTCTGGGGCGTCTTCCATAGCCATGTAAGCCACTTGATTTTCTGGCTCTTCATCACTTGAGTCAAGGTCGTCCCATGCACCCTCAAATGCACCAACAAGCGCCTTTTCCTTCATTTCCTTTGATGTTAGTCTTGTGGTACATTTCTTGGCCATGTGTCCCTTTCTGTTGCATTTGTAGCACACTATTTCCTTCATCTCTGCATCCGTAAGCTTGCGAGATTCTTTCTTGACAGGCATCTTCATTCTTGGGACTTTGCCTCTTCTGTACAGTGCACGAAGAGTTTTGCTCAACAGGGCCAAATCATCTTCCTCGGAAATTTGTTCTTCTGTTTTTCCTTTGCGTTCCACTAACGCCTGAAGACGAAGATTCTCTTGGTGCTCTTGAGTTTTGGCTTCTAGCATTGAGTTCAACTCTCTTTGCCTTTGATAGTATTGCTCATACTCTGGCGTCCTAGCCGCGAGAGTTAAAGCCAGCTCATTTTGGGGACTCTTTCCCATTTCTGCCAGATCTTGGTTTCTTCTTGCTTCGTACCCTTTGAGTTTTCCATAGATTTCCTCCATGGACAGTCCCTTGTTGGCCTGGTTCTCTTTGAACGTCATCCTATCAAAGTTCCATGGTCCCGTGAGTCCATCTATCAAGACTTGAACCTTCATTCTCTGAGTAATCTCCGTTTCTTTGACACCCAAGTTTTTCAACTTAGTTAGAAGGGCCTCAAAGCGAAAGGAGTAGTCGGTGATGGTCTCATTTGTGAACATCCTGAATATATAGAAGTCCCTTTTTGCTTCCAACTGGAGCGTCCCAACATGATACTTCTCCAGGGCTTCCCATTGAAGCTTAGCAATTGGGAGATTGCTCACACGGGTGGCATCCCTTTCACAGAGGGACGTCTGTAGAAAACAGATGGCCTTTGCATTTGCTTCCATAAGCTTGAACTCTTCAGGACCCCAATCTGCCTCCTTGTCCTTCTTTGCGGCAGGAACTTCGAGGTCGCCGTTCTTAATCACCAGCCAGCATTGGTAGTTTTGACTACGCACGAAGCATTCGAACCTTGTCTTCCACCGATTGAAGTTGCTGTCCGTCAGGCGAGGTGGTTTTGCACTTGAGATACCTATCGGTTCCATCTCCATGTTTCCTGCAACTCAAACTTAATCTAGAGCGCCCGCTCTGATACCAATTGTTGGATCGTAAGTCTGTTAGTGAAGGCGTCCTTAACTGGGTTAAGGGCGTCCTTAGGTGCAGCGGAAATTAGACTTAACAGGAAACGCAATGAGATAATGGACACGAGTATTTATAGAGGAACCCCACTAAGACCAACTAGTCTTATGGGTAAACCTCTACCTCCGCTTGGAGGATTTTCAATAGCCGTCCTTATCTTATTAAGAGAGAGTCCTTACAACTTAGGCGAGTCGTTACAATTCTCTGAGTTAAGCGTCCGTCCTTAGCCTCACTAGTAACACTCCTTCCACCTAACAAAGTAACCTAACTCTCTTAGCTATAAGGAAGCTATCACTCACGTCTCTCACGGTTCGTTGTGAGAGACAAACTACAACTCTAACTATTTTGTGGTTTGTTTTGGATTTGATGTGGTTCGACTTTCTTTCTCTTGCTTCAAGCTCACTTGATCTTCTTGATCTTCGTTCGTGTTCTTGAATGCTTCGGGAGAGCTTGAGAGAAAGTATTCAAAGTCCACACCGCTATGCATACCCCTTGGGGGGTATTTATAGCGGAAGTGGTTCTTGTCCTCTAGCGTCCTCTGATGCTTGGCAGGATCCTTGATCTTCCATCAACGGTGCGATGAGCATCTTGAGGAAGTCAACTCTGTTGACGCTTGGGAAGCCTCCGCGTGGATAGGGGACCATCGCTGGGAAAGCGACATCTTTGGAGTTGTCTACACGTGCCTAGACAAGGGAAGCTTCCTTCTGAGGACTACGGCCGAACGTGATGTAATCATGTTGGGGCGGCCTTGATTTGAATTTGAACTTCGTCCGTATTTTGGCGCGCGTCCCTTCTTGATGAGGACGCCGTCCTATCTGCGCAGGAACTTCGCCAATTACGTTCAGCTTTGGAAGTTCTGATGACGTGCGTCCCTACAGCTTAGGGACTGCCGTTCACTTGTTGTCCTTTTCGCTCATGTGCGTCCACTGGACCTACCTGAGATCAACACTTGGACAACTTGTTAAATACATTTGATTTTGTCATTATCAAAACAAGGGACGATCATTATTGGTTTAGATATTAATGCCTAACAAGCGCGTCCTTAATCTCCTTGAGTAACACGTTTGAGTGTTCATGCTTTGGGTCAAAGCATTAAGAGAATCAATAATGCTACACTAGTTATTGATCATCATCCCATACAACTCTTTGTAGAACAGCCAGAGGCATTGTGAGGCCTAGAGAGTGGTTGATTCTGACCCTGACTCTGTGTGTCCTGAGGCGGAGAAGTCCCTAGGAATTGTGCATATTTTTGTAGATGAGCTTGAGCCTCAGCCTCAACAACGACCAACTCATCTAGACATCTCTGCCTTAACTCAAAGGGGAGGTCGTCATTTCAGCGAATATGAGTGATCTTCCTGAAGTCCACGGAAGGCTCATATACATCTTCCTTGGCCATCATATTCTTGATCAATTTTACACTTACCCATGTGCTCCAACATGATACTTGGAAGATTAATCGGTTCTTTGTTGAGGAAGGTATCCAACAGAATGCAGTTGGCGATCTGAACTATGGAATTGTTCTCCTGCCTAGGGACTACTATTCTCATGATGAAGTGGTGAGCAATGAGAATAGTAGTCCCTAGGCAAGAGAACAAGGAACTCCTCTACTTCATCATCCTTGAGGAATTCCGAGGTGCAAATGATCGGATCCAAAAATAATTCTTGCATCTCTTTGCTTTTCTTCCCTTTTCTCTTAGCTTGACGGCATTCCTCTTCTTCGTCCCTACCAACTTCCTCATCCTAATCTTGAGGCCCGTCGTCCTCACCAGATCCTTCGCCCTTGTCTTCTTCTTGACCGGCCTCAAGATCGACGTCCTCTTGAGACTGATTTACTTCGCCCCCTTTCTCTTCGATCTCCATATCACTAGGAGTAGAGGGGCGTTCAAACATCTGAGGGACCACTTTAAAGTGCGTCCCTAGGACAAGATCATCTTCATGATGATAGTAAGCGGGCTCGGCTGGCTCAATTGTTGGCATTGGAGAGAATTCACCAGTCGGGGAAGCCTCTAGATCCACCACGGTCGCGTCCTTTTGGATGTATGATGGAGTTCTACTCAAGTCCGACCTCATTTCCTCTTCGAGGGGGTCTTCCCTGACTATGTCCTGTTGGTCATCCCTGATCTCGGTTCCCTCTTTTTGTGGATGTTCAATAGAGTCAACCACTTCTAGAGTAGAGGTTTAGGGAAATATAGTTTGAGGAGTTGTGGGGGGAATTTGGGAAATTTGGATTTGAAGACGGCACTGCCTGAGTGGTCAATGTCGCCTAGGGTTGGGATTCAACCAACTTCAATCTCTTAGATGGAGGAAAAACGTCCCTAGGACCTTCCTTCTCTAACGCAGCTTCTGCCAACCTTATGGCCTCCATCTCTGTCTTAGACACCCCTTTTGTCTGAGCTTGAGTGGTAAGAACAGGGGGTCTCTTTTTAGAAGGTTGAAGTTGGGATGGGGAAAGGGATTTGGAAGGTATTTCTTTGAAGTTTGTGGATAACGACTTGGGTGGAAGGAAAGGTTGTGGAAGCCCTTAGTGGTTTAGGTTTGGCGGCGATGAGGGTGGGGAGTGCAGCAATGAAGGCGGTGGAGAGGCCCGGTAGCTGCTTGATAAGTTCTGCCAATAAATTTTACAATTTGTTAAAATAGTCTTTGGTTTATGGTGTACCGTTTAACATTGCATTATTAAAATGGTGATGGAATACATAGATGAGACTTGAATGTTAGATATTTTTAGGCAAAATACATGTACGGACACCTGTACTTGTAACGTTTTTGCAAACGGCCCCCCCTACTCTCAATTGTTTTATTAGCCACCCCTACTCTTGTTGCCCTGTTCTATCAGCCACCTGTTCTCAGATGTTTTCAGACGTGAATCACACGCGCTCCATGAATACACACATCAGCGCCACATCAGCTCATTTTTTGCCACATAACACTCACAAAAAAAAAGTGAAAGTCAACTCTATTTAATTCCACATATGCTTATTTATGCCACATACTACATTTAATATTTAAATTAAATAAAAAAAAATGTGAAACTCTATATTCAAAAGCTGGCACAACTTTGGGGAAAAACCGTTGGTTGCCCTCTTCAACCTCTGCCTCATGCGTGCTCTTAGGGCGATTGACAGAAGCTAGGGTTCACGCACAAATCTCACATTTCCTCAAGCTGTTTTCGAAGCAAATCACTCGTGGAACAAGGTGGATGCTTGGGGGGTTTTAGCTCTCGATTGCTACAGCGAACACAGGTTAGTGAAATCTGGGTTTTGGTTTTGCAACTTTGGGGTTTTGGCTTGCGAAATCCTGGGTTTTTAGCTCATTTAGGGTTCGAATCTAGGTTAGTTATGCAAAGATTGCATGTCTAGGGTTTGAGATAAGCTATTTGCTCCATTGAATCGATCCATTAGGGTTCGAATCTAAAGGAGGATCTCAGAACACAACCAATGCTCAGTCCAGTTCTGCTTGCCCAAGACCACCTACTCATGCTCAAACCAGTTCTGCTTGCCCAAGACCACCTACTAATGCTCAAAACCCTCAGGTAAATTCTGTAGCATAGTTTCATACCTTTACTCCTTGTTCATTGATAAGTACTAACTTTTTCCCTTGAAATAGGAATCTGGCAATGGAGGAAGCCACTCAGAACCTGCAGTTGCAGGACGTCCAGCCCCTAAAAGAATTAAGAAGTTGGTGGGAAGGGGCAACTACATAAATCCTACCACTGGGGTGAACATTTTCAATGTGAGTACATTTAAATTAAACAAAATCCTTTAAACTGTGAGTACACTTCAACTAATACTAACACTTGTGGTGTTTGATTCTTAACAGCCAGGGCTGCCATCTCAAAGGGTGTTAGGGGCTTCAAGACCAACAAAGGATGCAAGCCAAAGTGCTACTTTCAAGCTTCCAAAGAAAGGGCTAAAATGGCAAGGAAAACGTGCAGTGACAAGGAGCCATCTAAGGGATGCAATGGCCAACCCAACTCAAGTGCCCAGAAGTAGCCAGACCAGCTCAAACCAGCCCCAGTGATGTGTAGTTGGAAATTATGCAAGAATTGAACTTGTTCTTTTTTTGGTAATTATTGTAAGCAAGAATGAAACTTGTTGGTTTTTTGGTAACTAAATTATGCAAGAATGGAACTTGTGGGTTTTTTGGTAACAAAATTATGCAAGAATGGAACTTGTGTTTTTTTGGTAACTAATGTAAGCAACAATGGATTTAGATGACCTCTGTTTGGTTGTATGATGCAGCTCTTGAATGAACATGTGTTGTTGGCAGTTTAGTTATGTGGCAGTAGTGTCCTTTGTTTGGTTGTGATAGTTTAAGTGGCCTTTGTTTGGTGTCAAGCAAATGCTGTCAGTGGCAGCAAGATTCATTTGGCTGTGCCAGTTCAAGCAAATGCTATCAAATTTGCATTTGACATTTGCTGTGAAGCTGCCACATTTGCATTTGCAAATGCTGTCATACACAATTGCAAATTCAAGCACAACATTTGCATTTGCAAATGCTGTCATACACAATTGCAGATTCAAGCACAAAAAATTCAAGCAAAAGCAATTTAGACAGGAACAACTGTGTCAATTGAACAACTAATGGAATATGTCAATTTAGCAACTAAATGCTGTCATACACGAGCTCAATTCATAATCAAAGCACTGCATTCATCATTCAGGGTTACAAACACGTGCTCAATTCATAATCAAAGCACTACAACTGTTTTAGTACTCAATACAAACCAAGTTTTGGACCAAAACAAGCAACCACAAATTCAACTTGCAGGTTACATTTCACAGTAGCAATAGACCACCACACCATTACAATTCCACTACCATTTTCACCACATTATACCCTATGACCATAACCAAAACAAGCAACAACAATTTTGCCCTTCTATTAGCCTTGCGAATCTCTGTATTAGCCTTGCGAATCTCTGCTTCTTTCTCGTTCACATTCTTCAACAGGCCTGCAATTACCTTAGTGGCATTGTCTGACAATGGTGGATCCAACCACATGAAAAAGCCGCAGCCACCCCTTCTCTACATAAAAACATCTCAAACCATCACAAACAATTCAAGGATGAACCCTAAAGCCTAAAATTTTAAAACTGAAATCAACTTGAACTCTAAAACCCTAAACCCTAAGACTGAGAATTTGCACTCGTTTTTTTTCAATATCGAATGATTACAGACCTCCAATTACACATACCTTGTAGTTGGGACACCCGAAGAAACGTCTTCCTGGATTTCCCTTCGTCCAAGCATGCGTAATTGAAGCCGCTTCTCCACACCTACAAGTTGGCGCTACGAACTGGCTTTCAACTTCACTTCCAGAAATCAAGCTCAAATTCGCCATACGATGCCTCATACCTCCGGAAGAAGGCATGGCAACACAGGTTTGAGGGTGAGAATTGAGTGTGAGAAATTGAGGGTGAGAAGGCGGGATGAATACATGTACGAAGAAGATGGGTTGAGTGGGTTGGTTTTAATTTTTTTTTGGTTCAGATTTAAGAAGCTTTTAATTTTTTTTTCCGATAAAGCCATGTCACCAAGTATAACAACATTTCACTTGCAAACGAGAGAGTGTAGCGCACGCGTTTTGCCACTGTGAGCCACGTCGGATGCCAGGTGGCCAATAGAACAGGGCTACAGTAGTAGGGGTGGCTAATAGAACAACTGAGAGTAGGGGGGGCCGTTTGCAAAAAAGTTACAAGTACAGGTGGCCGTACATGTATTTTGCCGATATTTTTAGAGCTAAAATTGAAATTAAACCAACTAGACTATTAAGTTTTATGTAATGAATTTAGAATTATTTAACTATATGTTAAAATTATTAAAAATAATAAATTACAACCTAGATGAGAGTGGGGGCACCCACGTCCGTCCATCTATGCATGCAATAGAAGCATGAAATTCAAATAGTAGATAAAAAATAGCAGCAATCAATCTAGCAATTCGTACACAAGTATGGTCATGAATAATCACACACAAATACATCGAAGAATAACGAGTGACAAGATTATTGAACAATCATGTTGGTAAAGTGTTATAAAATAAGAGAAAATTATAAACAAATAAAGAGAATTTAGGGAGGAAGAAATATCAGATATGATCCATCTCCAACAGTATCCTCATTTTCTTGAAAATAGCAAATTTGGAGACTTTAAGATGTGTTTTAAACCCAACGGTATCCCTATCCAATTCTCCAAAATATGACTAGTCTATCCTAAAATTTAGGAAAATTCCCTAAAAAATTTGGAAAATGCATTAAATTTATATAATATCACTACTTCTTCTTGTTGGTTGATTTTGATATTTTAATATTGTATATAAATAAATATAATAACAATATAAACCTGATTCTCCAAAATGAAGAATTTGTTGGGGTTAAGATATAAACGTTTTATAGAATATGAGATTTCATTCTCCATTTTGGAGAAAATTATATAGCATCTGCCGGAGATGGCCTAATGATATTATTGCAACCCGCTTACATACAAAAATGTAGTTTTATTTTTTATTTCCAAATGCCCGTTTGAACGGGGAGTGATAGAAATACCCTATGGGTAGACTACCCATCAAGCCACATCATTACAATTTCCAATTCATGATGTGACATGTCATTGTTAAATAATCTTATACATAGTACTGTAGCAATTACTCCTAAAAAGCAGAAATTTGAATCTTACACAATTAGTGCAAATGTAATTAGTGCAAGTATCATAAAGTTTCCTTTTTCAATTGTGTGAGGTAATTGAGTTGTGTCTTACGTGTCTATCTTCTTCCATTTGTGTCTTACACTATTCATCAGACTTCTCCCTTCAATTCTTTCGTTTGCTTTCTTCAATATTAAAATGTTTCAACATTCTTGATTTTTACGATTTCATAGCCAGAAGGTTTGATTGTGGTTATTCCAATTCAAGAGGTTAGCAAATTTCAATTTACTATATTTCTTCTCAAACTTCCCAGACCAATTAAGTATAGCTAATGTTTAGTGTAGTCATAGACATTGAAGCATATAAAGAGGTTGATTTGTTCTTCGAAATTCTAAATTAAGAGTACAAGTCCTAAATAGGAGTTGATTTGAAAAATATGATAGGTTAGTGCTTAAAGCATGGTGAAAGCAATTGGTATGAGCAGAGGACTTTTTTTTTCTTCAAACATTAATAAACCTTATATTATGTTTTTAATCAACCAAATTATATACTTTATCTTCTATCTGAGATAGTAATTGCAACTTAATATTTATTTGGTGATTAAATTGTGCAGAGATAGCAAAAGAGAGTTGTAAAGTTGCACCAACAAATGGATAATTCGATCTAAACGTCGATTATGTTCCTGAAGGTTATAGCCCCTATATATATCATTATGATCATTTATTTCATAAAATTTAGTCTTAATGATTTCATTGTTAATTTAGGTGATGACTTGGAAAAAGATATTGAATATAATTTAAGTGATGACGGTTCACCACTTTCTCTTGGAAATGAACAAAACATGGAAGATGTGCATGAAGTTGATTTATCTGAGCATGAGGTTACTCATGAAATAGATACTGATGTTGCTGATATAGAGCATATGGTTGCTCCGGTTGTGGGGATGACGTTTGCATCCGGAGATGAAATGATGCAACATTGTCATGATTATGGAAAGGTCATGGGATTTGAAATCAAAATCTGAAGTTCTAATAAGTATAAAGTTAAAGATGTAGACGAACAAACTTCGCAACCACAACATCTAGATAAGTACAGTAGGTTCAGGTTAGCTTGCTCAAAAGGAGGGAAGTTTGAAACAAGGTCAAAGAACCCGGACAAAGCACCTAAAACTAGTATTACGGGATGTCCATTTGTAGTCAATGGGTCACTAAACTCGGACGGAATATGGAGGCTTACTAAAGTTCTATTGGAGCATAACCATCCTTGTACTTCTAAAACTTCTAGGTTCTTTTCTAACTACAGGTCCATTAGTGAAAGAAATAGAAAAAGAATCTTGGAAAATGATAGAGCTGGTGTCCCAATTGCAAAAAGTTATAATGCATTTGTTGTTCAATATGGTGTTCATGATAAGGTTCCATTTAGTGAGAGAGATTGTCGGAACTTAATTAGCAAGGTTAGAAGGTTGAATCTGGAGGATGGTGACTTTGTTGTAATGAGAAAACATTTTGATGAGATGAGTGCTAGTAACTCAAATTTTTTTACATGTATGATGTGAATGAGGATGGGAGGCTGAGGAATGTATTTTGGGCAGATGGGAGAAGTAGAGCAGTATATATGGAATTTGGAGATATTTTGTCTTTTGATACAACTTATGTGTCAAACCGATATAGAATGCCATTTGCTCCTTTTGTTGGTGTTAACCATCACGGTCAATCCGTCTTGTTTGGTTGTGCTTTACTATGTGGTGAAGACATTAAAAATTTTGTTTGGTTGTTTCATGCTTGGCTCAAATGCATGAACGGCAAGGCTCGTGATGGAATTCTCACCGATCAGTGTAAATCTATAGGTATGTTAATGTTATCATAATTTTATAAAGTTAAAGTGTATTGTATTGATAGTTACCTTCTAAAAACTTATGTTGTATACTATACTTCTACTTTGCTTAGTATCTTATAGCATGCGTATATTTGTTAATTTTTTTCAATAGTCAATGACGTGGCTATTTGGAATTTTGGACTTGAAGGTTAAAATATTATATGTTTGATGTAACTATACTTCTAAGTGGCTATTTTTTTCAATAGTCAATAGATAAACATTTTCATATGTTTGATAGTTTCATTCTTGAAAAGAATCTCAACTTCCTTTTTATTACTTTTATAGCTAAAAATATTATATTTTGAATGTTAAATGTATTGCATATTAATAACAGGTTGTCTTTACAGGAAGTGCAATAGCGCAAGTGTTCCCACAAACTCGGCATCGATGGTGCATATGGCATATCTTGCAAAATGCTAAAAAAGCATTTTAACAAAAATCCGAATTCAGAAGAAATCCTAAAAAAAACTCAAAAGTAGTCTTCATGATTCATTGAAAATCTCAAAGTTTGAAGATTCTTGGAAGGAAATGATTATGTCTTATAAGCTAGAGAGCAACACATGGTGCACAGAAATGTATGCTCAACGGACCCGATGGGTGCCTATTTTCTTCAAGGATGATTTTTGGGCGGGAATGTCTAGCACAAAACGGAGTGAAGGTGTGAACTTTTTTTTCAAAGGCTTCGTCAATGTTAATACCACCTTGGAGCAATTTGTGGAACAATATGGCTTTGCTTTAGCGAAGAGAGTAAGTCAAGAGGAGGAATCATCTTTTACATCTTTGCATGCTTCAATTCAGTGTATGACTGAGCATATCTTTGAGTATGTCTATCAGAAGCTATACACTTCGTCCAAGTTCAGCGAGTTTCAACAAGAGGTTAAAGATATCACATATGCTACCACTTCAAAGGTATCAAATGATTCAAATTCTTGTGTATGATATCTTGGTGAGAAAATTGAAACGACATAGTCGCACCGTGTTCAAGGTCACAGTTGATAAAATCTCAATGGATATGAAGTGTGATTGTAAAAACTTTGAGTTTAGGGGGATCTTGTGCAGTCATGTGTTGTGTGTGTTCCATGATTTGGAGTGGATTATGTTCTTGAGAGATACATTTTAAGTAGGTGGAGAAAAGATCTTGTACGAGACTATGTGAAAGTTCCGGTTGCTTATTATGCTTTGCTAAAGAAGAAGCCACAGGAATTGAAAAGGCACGAGAAGATGGTTGATTCACTACTAGAATAAAAGGTTAAAGTAGCGGTCAAAAACCGCTCCATTACGTTAGAAAACCGCTTCCTTAGGCCTAATGCTGCGGTTTTTGACCGTATCATTTGCTCGCGTAGCATTAGGTCTAATGGAGCGGTTTTTTAGTTCTAATGCAGCGGAATATTCTCAGGATGAAAAACCGTAGCATTAGCCATGTAAACCGCTGCCATGACATACCTAATGAAGCGGTTTTCCCATTAAGCTAATGCAGCGGTTTTTTTGTCTAATGAGGCATTATTTATATCTAATAAAGTAGTTCGTTGACTCTAATGGAGCGGTTTATCATTCAATAAAGAAGCTGTATAATAAATTCGCGATTGAAATTGTTTTCAATAACTTGAATGATGGATATATATATATATATATATATATTAAAAACATCACTCATAAATCATAATATTGAATCCATTGCTAAACATATGAAAAAATTACATAGTATTGTAACAATTATACTTGCCAAGGCAAGCAAGCTCCATAATCGATCCCCCAAAACAAACAACAAGAATGTTCTATCTATAATCCCCCAAAACAAACAAAAGAATCCATGTACGTACAACATACTGCATAAATTAACTAACAAAGATCATTTCACAGACCTTTGCCAAAATAGATTTGCTTTTCCTTCAAGACTTTTTCCCAAACCAAAGTTGTGAACTGCATATCAAGAACAAAAGAAAAAAAATAAGAATGTGATAGAAAACAATTTATCATTTAGTTAGTAATACATTTTGATAGTATTGAATATTAGGATTTCAACCAGTGCTTATCACTTAAAACAAGAATAAATCACATAAGAAAGTGAACTGTAAAGCAAAAAGGAAATAGTATTGAATATTAGGAGTTTAATTCTTGATCTTATAACAATGCTTTTTCTTGTGATGGAGCATGTTAATAGTAAAAGAAAACAAGCAGAAATGGATAAATGGAACTAAAACACATTAATTATGTTTAGATTCAATCGACATATCCAAGAGGCAAATTCCAAGTAGTCACAAAATAAGCATGAATGGGAGATAAAGCAACTATACATGACGATCGACCACTTAAACCAATATCACTAACCTTTTTAACAATTAACAATGGATGGGAGATATTAGCCATGGAATTCAACAATCTGTTGAGCACTCTCCTGTCAAAAGTACATAGTAAAAAGATGCTTCATTCTTTCTTATTGAAAAGTTCATTCTCATGAGAAAGCTCAAGATGTACCAAACGATCAAATTTCACTACTTTGCTTATCAATCGACAATATATGAACTAAAGGAAAAAAATATTTATTCAAGATTAATCATATGATATCTCACGTGCTCACTATGTATATATATTTATTCATTCATGTGTTCTACAGCAGGGTGATAGAATGAGGGATGATAGACCTTTTAAGTATGATTGACGATACTATATATTATATAGTAGCAAATTTTAGCAAGTATTACTTGGGATCAAAAGCTGCTTGTAATTTTAATACCAATAGTCCCCTTTTCCCATCCCACCTCTGAAGATGGAGATTCTTAGTAGATGTTGACATGGGCTAGGGAGTTAGTTTGAATTTAAGGGGACTTATTTCTTCGAAGAATAAAACTGCAAACCAATTACCTTATTTCCTTAAAAAAGAATAAAACTGCAAACCAATTACCTTATTTCTTCGAAGATTACAAACAAACAAGGTTCTGTCGCCACTTGAGAATTGACATTGCAACAAAGAATTTAAGAGATAATATCAGGTACTCACAGTATACAATGCAGCAGAACTTGTAATGAATTGTTTTTTTTTATCATGACTAAAACTTATCTAGTACACTGGCACTCGAATGGGACAGCTAAACAGACAACATCTAAACTTTAACCTATCTTAAGTGCAATGTGGTAGCAATATGAAAACAAGAATAAATGATTGCCCTTTCCATTTGCAATCAAACGAATACAAACTACTCCAGTTCAGGGAGGACCTAATAAAAGAAACATGTGATCTTCAATACATCGTGTTAGCTCTAGAATTAATAAATTCGTATTCTGTATATTCATGGAAAGCTAAACCAAATAGTCAAGAAACATCACCACAAAAATTGACAAATATATGTCCAATGAATAGTGCCAAAATCAACTGAGCATCTTTTCTACCTTGTAGTCAATAGTTTCCCATAATCGGTCACAAAAGTCATACCTGAGATGTATTCTTCATGGACATCGAAAGTATTGCAGCAAGCACGTTGTGTAGTGTCCCATACCTAAATTCATATGGGAAGGTTAGATGATGATACTATAGCAAATGATCACACAAGGCACTGCAGATAGAGAGACATATCATTTACAGAATACTTAAAAGCCTCTATATGGGAACACTTCGGCCAAAACAACCTTAAGTCCACGTCTTTTCAATATTTACTACAGGCAAAATACATGTACGGCCCCCCGTACTTGTCACTTTTTTGCAAACGGCCCCTCGTACTCTAAAATATTCTATTGAACCCTTGTACTAATGTAATCCTATTCTATTGAACACCTGTCGTGATGCGTGAATTTCAAACGCCTGATTAACAACCACGTCAGCGTCACATAATGTTAATTTTGTCCATGCCAGCGTGCCACATAAGCTTTTATGATTAAAAAAATTAAATCAAACAATAGAGAAGAAACAAAAAAATAAACAATAAAATCAATTTCATTCCTCTTGTCTCCTTCCTTCTCCCGGGACTTCAGATCTGAGGCTCCCAACTCCAGCCCCCCGACGGCAAGCCCGCGCAGCCACACGCTCGCCGCCTCCGCCCTCTTCTCGCCACTCTCGCTCTCTCCGGCTCTGCCCCGACGTCGACGCCGCCCATGACCACCTTCTCCGATCCAGATCTGGGTGCCCATGTTGGCGCCGCCCATGGCCCTGCCCTGCTCCTGACCCACAAACACCCAAATCCCAAAAATCAGATTCCATAAACAAATAAAATTAATGGATTTCAAGCTTCTTTCAAAGCTAAGTCCGTATTCTCCGATCATGCCCACTGTCGTTGACTTGTTTGCCCCCTCTCCTACCACGCTTGACTCCACTCAATCAACACCGCTCGCCTGGACCACTATTACCAAACCCACTCGACGCCAGCCCATGATCGAACAGGAAAGAAAAATGAACGACGGGCTTCCAAGCTAACCGAGGAGCGATGAAGGCAAGGAAACGTGCGTCAACCGGACTAGCAAAACGGCGGCGACACTTGCAGAGGTGAACGACGGCAAGGTACGATCTGAAGACGGTTCGACATCGGCGGGTAACTCGATCGTACGGGACGGACAGACTACGCTATACGATTGAGAATGAAGAAGCTAATAAGTTCCACGGCAGTTGGTAATGGACGGCGGCGGCGAAGGAGAGGTCGAATCGGCGGGCCGTCAGCATAGGTTGCACACTGCGCGATGCGGTACGGCGGCGGAGAGGGCATAGCTCGTTGGAATCGAGGGAGGAAGGGAGAACTTGAGAGCGGAGGTTTAGAGATGAGAGGAGTAGCGAGAGTGTGTTTTGGCCGGAGGAGAATCAAAGATTGGGGTAGAATTAATGTGGATTTAATTTTTTTTTTCTTAAGAAAATCCATGTCATCAAATCTGTAACATTTTACTCGCCCGAGGGAGACTGAATTACACGCAATGTGCCACGGAGGATAAAAGGTGTTTAATAAAATAGGGGTACATGAGTACAGGTGTTCAATAGAACATTTTGAAGTAGAGGGGGCCGTTTGCACAATTTTGATAAGTACGAGGGTCCGTACATGTATTTTGCCATTTACTGCACTGAGTAAAAGTCAAAGTGTAGCTTCCCCCAGAACTAAATCATATTTCTGCCAATATAACATCTTAAGAAGTCCATGCCTAATGTCAATTGGCCTAAATCATGATCTTATAAGAACAAAGGGATATGCAAAGAATAAATTGGCACTTTGAAAATTCAGGATCAGAAGAAAAATGAAAGTTTTCCACAACATGCCTCCAGAACCTAACAAAACCCTTTTGAGAAATACATAGATAGATACAAGTGTGTGCATACAGCAATAAATCACCATGGGAAAGAAGATAGGTCACCTTAACACATCCTTCATCATCTCCAGAGGCAATGGTTGACTCTGTCAAATTGATTATTTTGTTAACAAGAGCCCTGCAGAATAAAGTTGGCAGTCCCAAATCAGAGTTCTGACTTGTAGGCATCAACAGAGAATTACAAGAAATGCATCCTTGCATTACCATCGAGCTCAACTATATAGCTAATCAAATTCTGTAAAAAGAAGTAAAAAAACTAGCAAAAAGAAAGAAAAGAGAAGACTCACGCATGTGCGTCGTCTAGACGAGCAATTACAGCACCGTTTTCGACATCCGTGCACAGAATTGAGCAATCTTTTGATCCAGTCACAATCACTAGTACAAAAAACAAACAGGAAGGATGACCTTAATCAAACAAAGGCTAATCAATTGTAAGCAGTGGCAACCTTATAAGGACATCAGGCAGAGGAACAGAAACCCTAAATTACCACAGCCTTCATTGATAAACCGAGCAGCTCTACATGATTCATCATGAGCATCAACATTCCACAATCTATAAAAATTACAAAAACAAACAGCAATAATTTCATAAGAGCATTGAATTGATGAAATTGAAGCAGATACACAGCCTAATTTGAAACTTTTCCTCTTTTTTTTAACCATGGCAGATGACGACTAAGAAGAGCACGCAAATCATACCTTTGAGGTTCGGAATTGGAATCATAGCGATACAATTGGAGCTCGTCGGAGATAAGACAGGTAGTGACCAGAGACTCGGAGGGATGAAAATGGATGTCGAGAGTGGTTTCCTCTAGTTGGATTTCCATCTTCCTCGCTTTCTCTTCTGCTTAGACCCTTGGGCGGCGAAATTAGGGATTTAAGCCTTCAGTTCGTTAATAATAATCGTTCAATTCTTCCTTCTGGTGCCTTAAACTAGTTCGTTAATAATAATCATTCAAAAAATTTATAACATAATTTACAAAGTGGGATAATACTAGGGCTTACTCTTCGAGTTTCGATTGGGATCTTTGTTGAGGAAATTGAAATCGGAGTACCTCAAAAAGCAACCAGCCATCAAACCCCTGCCCTCGGCGGCCGGTAAACAGGTCGCCGCCTCCGTAGAGGCGTTCTTCAAGCACTCCATACAGGCGGTTGCGTTGAGCATGTCCCAGCAATTCGAGAGCGTTGGCCGTCTCCGCCGTTGACCGCCTTGTTCACAGCGTTGGCCAGCGCCAGATCCACCGCTGTCCGGAAGGCGGCCACGGCGCGCGTGTGGTTGGAGCAGACGGCGGCGTGCCCGGGGGCGGAGATCTCGGAGTAGAAGGAGTAGCACTGAGCGAGCCAAAACCGAGCTGGGAGGGTTTGAAGCTAGGGTTAGAGAAATCGAAAATATATTTGGGATTCACATTAGCGGGCTTGGGCGCCGAGTGGTATTTTACTTGGCGCTCTGAAATTTATCCAAAACCGCATCATTAGCCTCATTTTCTTTTTCTTTCTCTTTTAATAAATTCTAAAACCGCTCCATTAAGCTGTTCCAACCGCTCCATTAGACCCGGTACTTCAAACCGCCGCAAAATCATTGTAAAACCGCAGCATTAAGTCAACCGCAGCACAAGACCGCTTCATTAGACTAAACCGCAGCAACTGAACCGCATCATTAGCTCGTTAATTTAGTAGTGATTCTTTCGAAGTGATATCAAACTTGGCAATGTCAAATGAGAGCTTTTTTAATCAAGTTATGGGTGTTTTAAATGACTTGACGATCAAGGTAAATGATGTTAGAAATGGCAGCCATGGACTTAAGTCCCACTGTTTGGAAAACATTGGCAAAGTTTATGGAAGAAGGACAGCTAGTCATCGTGAAAGTAATTGCAATGATGAAGAGCATCCACGAGATAAAGATTCTACTCTTGTGAAGGATCCTCTTGATCGAAGAGGTAAGGGTAGACCGCGAAACAAGAGGAAAGGTTACTATAACGCCCCGGCTTTTTGCACACTATTTTTTAACTTTTTGCACCACGCCATTTGAAGGCGTCGCCATTTAAAGGCATATTAATATTATATTAATTAAATTGCGGGAAAACAAAAAAAGGGAAAAAAAGGAGGCGCCATGGGACGCCGGTCAACGGCGTCATGGAACGCCGGTCAACGGCGTCGTCGGACGCCGGTCAATGGCGCCGGATCCCCGCCTTGGCGCCTTCCCACTTATAATATATTTTTAATAGAGCCTTAAGACTTCAATAAGTTCAATTAGCCCAATTGGCAATTACTCACTCGGGCTTTTAAATGTGTCCCAAGTTCGAATCCTGTCAACTGCATTTGCATATATTTATTATTATTTTTATTATATGAAAAGAAGTGTTTAATTTCAAAAAAAACATGTAGCTATTGAGATTTGATCCTTGAATCTCAAGAATGCACAAGTAAAGTACTTACCAATTGTGCTAATGGGGTTATGTGATATTTAATATCCTATTAAATTTATATACATAGAAAGACCAAAATACCGTTGATGGAAGGGATGGCGTTCCACGCCGGTCAACGGCGGCCCACGACGACTCAGAATTTTCCCGACCGAAATTTAGTATTATTATATTCTGACGTCTTTAAACGGCGACGCCTTTAAATGGCGTGGTGCAAAAAGTCGAAATTTTGTGTGCAAAAAGTCTATGCCTGCTATAATGACAAGTGTGGTAGAAAAGTATCTCAACCTTCTCCGTCCAATTTGCCCCCTCACTTTCAAATGCACAATTCGGTATGCATACGATTTAGATATTATATATATATATCTAGAGGTAGGTTCTATAGTGAACAACCTTCTATAGAGAACAAGTGAACAAATCTCATCAGTAGGATGAGATTTGTAATGAATGGTGGGATTAGTGTCTATAATATCTATTAATAAGAAAATAGAAAAAAAAAACAAAATAGGAGAGATTCTCTCCCATGATCCTTGTAACCACCAACAATATAATTATAGAAAATAATAAATTGTCATTCTAGAAATTACGCATATAAAAAAAACGCAGATACTCCATTGCCAGAAACTATTCGGAGAATTACGCAGATCCTCCATCACCGCTCAACCTCTCGCCCTAGCGCCACCACTCCAGGGAGTTTTCCGGCGACCACTTGTCGCCACCTGCCTTGCACCCCGCCCGACCGGATCCCCCCTCCAGATTCGGGGTTTCGCCCGTCCCCCGGATTGCGCCCCAGATCTGGTGCCCGATGTTGGTCGCTTCCCGATTCCGCCCGTCGCCGGTGCTCGTCCGTAGGTTCGGGTCCCCTCCCGCCGGCCTCTCGTAGCCCCCAGTCGAACCGCGTCGGAGTTTCGCCCCCCACCACGTTGCCAATTATTGATCGTATAAATATGACATCGGGTAATTTTGTATATAATTTTTTCATTATGTATATGATTGATTTGATTTAGTATATGTCGTGAATTTATGTGTAAATTGTTTATGTGACCTATTTCAACCCGTCAAGATGTATATATATAGTAATATTGTATATGGCAACCTGAGGAATGTATATACAAAATTTGTTGTTGTTGGATTGCTTCCGTGACCTATTTCTACGGATGTATATATGTACGGTAACATTGCATATGACAACCTGAGAGATGTATATACGAAATTTGTTCCGGCTAGATACTAATTGCATTATTGTATATAAGTACAGTAATATTGTATATAATCACTTCGCCGGTGTAACCACTTCCCCGGCCACCACCATTGTGCTGGCAACATCGAACCACCATTGCGCCGGCCGTCGGAACCACCAATTCGCTAGAAGGCCCCGTCGGAACCACCACGTCGCCAAAGACACCACGAACCACCACGTTGCCAATCATTGTATATATGTACAGTAATCGTGTATATGACAACGAGAGGAATGTATATACGGAATTTGTTGTGCTTCGATTGTTTATGTGACCTATTTCTTCAGATCAAGATGTATATATGTACAATAATATTGTATATGACAACCTAAGGCATGTATATACGAAATTTCTTGAGGCTGGATTGTTTAATTATGTGACCTATTTTTACATATCAAGATGTGCAAACTACGGAAGACCATATAGGGCTGAGTGGCGGGATGTGTTGGATCATCGGGATGCATGTATGTGGACCGCAATGTGATAGTACAACCAATGCACACTGAAATCTAGTAGCGAACGCCAAGCCGACCATCGGCGTCTCCATCCAATGCGCTTCGCCGCACCATGGGGCTGTCCAATTGACTTTAGCGATCAAATCGTCAATAGGAGTAACAAATGGGTACACAGTAGCATATATCTGATAATGCATCTTCAACTCAATTACTAATTCTTGTCGCATTCTTACCCACTCATCTTGAGCCAGTGACCTATACCCACAATGACCGTCGCCAATGACGTCAGAAGCGTTGCTGATGTACGGAATCATGAACTTAGGAATGTGAACGCCAAACTCCACTCCAATATGACTAGTGGGTGGGGGAATCGTAAAATACGCATCATCTTCCGTTTCCTCGTCCTCATCCTCGTCCTCTGAAATTGCGACTAAAGCTTGCTTTGGTGTGCAGCGAGTTCTCCTAGCAGACTTTGAACCCTTGGCTTAACTTTTTTGCAAATGCTCGAGTAGAGTCAACTTTCTTGGTTGGAGCTTTGAATTCTTCGTCGGCCTACCCTTTTTTTTTATGTTTTGGTGGCTTCGCACTAGATTGACTGGGATCAGTCAAGGTAGTGTATCTACTAATCATCTGGTGGGAAACATTCTTGTCCATCTTGCCTTCATAGTAATCTGCAATAATCTTCTCCCAAACTCCATCATCCCCCCTATCGGGTATATAATCTCCTGGTTCATCGGTCCTAATAAGGCCATCCCACGCAAGTTGCTTCCAAAAGTCATGGATCATCGAGAGCTCAATAGGTCTGCGTTCCTTGATGCATGCAAGGACTTGGTGAGGGCATGGAAGTCCACGATCCGAGTTCCACCATGCATTGTTGCATACTCTACGAAATCCGGACGATGTAGGGTTCATTATGGAGTGGATGTGGGAAAACAACTCTCTAATACACATGTGGGAAAACAACGGCTCAGTGGTGTGTACGATGTCTAGTGGCAAAGATGTACGATCTCGTTCCATCTCTCCACGAATCGTGATCACTTGGATGTTGACATGGCCGTGTATCTTTCTTAACACAGTGGTGTACACTCTCACAATACAACGGAGAAATTTGTCCAACCAGTTCTTTTGAAGATAACCAAACAATAACGGATTGAGTATATATTTTAAATGCTTGTGTTGTACCTCATACTCTTCCAAAGTCGTAGAGTTGAACAAGTCAACGACTATGTTTGAAAACCACAACGCGGTGCTCTCACGAAAATTCTGCCCAAGCGCGAATTCCTTGCAATTACGTTGGATGTGCACCCAACATAACATATGAGTGGCATTGGGAAAAACTACATCGACAGCATTCACTTCTGCAAGATCTCGATCTGTGACAATGACTTCTGGCATTTTTCCCACCTTTTTGAACAACTCTAACAACTGTCTCAATATCCATTCATAGTGATTTTGGATCTCTTTTGCCATGAACGCAAAAGCAATGGTAAATGTGTGTCCCGTGCATGTCAATCCCACCATCTCAACCAAGGGCATGTTATACCTAAAATTAAGGAAATGCAATAAATGTAATCAATGTTTGTTCACGTTAATCTAATAAGTAGAAAAAGCGTATTAGACACTTTCATATTCGTGTTGTACGTCGCGTCCATAATCACAACATATAATAACAATTTCAACAGCTTCAATGACTTCGGATGGGCAAAGAAAAAATCGCCACTCATCGCTTCCGTGCAGAGTACGATAATCGAGATAGTAGTCGTTTTTCTTCAAGTAACGAAATGCGAATTGGGTTACGGTCATTGTACCCATCTCTGCCTTATAAACCTCATGTCGAAAACTATACAGCTGTTTCATAGAGGTTCTAATATCCGGCCACTTGCCGCGTAAGTATATCATGAGTTTCTTTGGCTCTATGTTGGCAAGAGTCAATCGCTTTACTTCCTCCTTCTGTTCATCGGTCATGCGCCAACAAAAGCGTACCCTTCCAAAGTATCCAGCGGATGATTATGACAACCATGCATTACCGTTAGCTTCCAAACATGAGTTTTCTGTTCTCGCCTCCCCATCAACTCAAATGGGCAATCAATCTTTCTTGTACGTGGTTTTTCCGTTAAACAATCGCCGATTTGTACATTGGGAACAATGATATCAGATTTGCCTTTATTCTTGGGCTTGTATGAACCAGAGAGCGCACACCCCAAATAAAACTTCGTTGGCCAAGCGTTTTTAATAGTGAGCGCCATGTTCAAAGTCTTACCTAACTGTTTTGCCCAATTCTCCAAAACATCTCTATCTGGCCACTCAGTATCAGTTTGAAAGTGACTAGAGAAATCGGGAAACTCGATGACCTATATTAATAACATCAAATAAAGATTCGGTTCAATGACACAATTAAATTATACTGAACGACAATAATATTTACACTATAAAATAATATAAACTAAAACAATTACATTATTCGATCTAATAAATCCACGGGATATAACATTACAAGCGGAATAAATTAGAGCTATTAAATTATATTGAGCGAGACAATTATATTTACTATGAAATAATATAAATTACATGCCTGTACATTTTCAGGATTCTATGGGGGAATTGAATCATTTTGATAGACAACTTCATGATATGGTTCCCCGCCAACATTCTCGTACACATATTCCTCATTTAAATCAATGGCATTCGGATTTGAATTTCGTAACCCACTCCATACAGATTGATTATAATATCGAATAAAGATTCGGTTCAGTGACACAATTAAGTTATATTGAACGACAATATTACATTCACTATAAAATTATATAAATAAAGACTATTATATTATTCGATTAAATAAATCTACGGGATCTGACATTACAAGCGGAAAAAATTAAAACAATTACTCGTATATTATATCGAACACAATTATATTTACTATGGAGTATGAAATAATATAAATGGATTAAATACCTGTACATTTTCAAGATTCTGTTCAGCAATTGGATACTTTTGATAGACACCGTTATGATATGGTTCCCCGCAAACATTCTCGTAGACATATTGCTCGTTTGAATCCATGACATTCGGGTTTGAAATTGGTAACCCACTCCATAAAGATTGATTGTAATATCGAACAATGTCAGGACATGATAATATAATATAAAACATAATTAATAAAAAATATTACAGTATATAACGTACCATCGGATTCGAGTAGAAATCATCCATTCAAATGAGTTTTGAGAGGAGATTTCATACAAGCAGGTTGATAAGAGTGTATATTTGCGTTTAGAGGAAGGTGGATTTGAACGGTAAAAACGTCGATAGCTTGGTATATATAGCGAGGTTGTAACGGGTGAAAATTGGTTTGGTGTACCTACCACTTTCCGGTTCCGTCTTCCGGTTCCGGAACATTCACCTACTGCCATTTCGGTTCCGGCTGTGGGCAGCGGAACGCTTCGGGAAAAAAAAAATCAAAATTGTTCCGGCTGGGGTGTTCGGAACAAAAAAGCCGGGGCACCCGAAAAGCCTGTACGGGGCGCCTCAGGCAGTCGAAGATGAATATGGAGCCCCTTGTTATTACTCCCTATAATTTTGGGGCTAAAGGTCCGTATTTAATGCCTTCTTAATAGGCAAAACAAGTCTTCTTTGATTTGGCACAAATCATTAATTTTAATCCCACTCATATTTCCCTGTCAACTTAATGTACAAATCATCCATTTCTTTGCCAACTCATTGTACACGTAATCTGGGTAGACTACCCATTGGGTATATCTAACATTTTCCTATCAGTAATTCCACTTGATTAATCTTTTGGATTGAATCTTGTTTCAGATCAAAATTAGCAGCATTGTCATCAATGGAAAGTTTTCATTTGACTGCTCCACAACTATGGAAGTTGCAAATCTCTTGAGAATGCACGTCTTTGATCTAAGCTATCATGTTTTTGATCCAATGGTTAATCTCCACTCATCACCCTATCTAAGTTAGTATATGATCAAAACTCATTTTAACAAACAGTATTTTTTTTAATACTTTTGCATATTTCGTGCAAGAAACTTTCTTCTAGTGTGAACTGTGAAGTGTGGATACGAAGGCCCCTTCTCAACTCAGTTAGCCAAAATGAGCATCATTGGCTATCATAGAGCATGGGTACCCCATAATCACTGGCGAAATACATATATAGGTCCCAGGTCCCTGAACTTGTGTCTAATAGTATTTTAGATCCCGAACTTCAAAGTTTACCAATTTGTCACATGTAACCACGTATGTTTGTACGTGTGTGCATGCCAGATCATATTAAAATAAAATAAACCATTATAATAATTTAAAAAATAAATAATAATAAAACCCCAAAAATTCACTCAACCATTCTTAAAACCCTAACCTGTCGCCGGAGCTCAACCTGCTTCGATCTGCCGGCGAAACTCCGGCTACCTCAACCACACCTACCACCACCAATCTCCCCACCAATCTATACCAAACCCGCATCAGAATCTTCTCCTTGACGTGGTCGCACACCCTCGGACCTCCACCTCCCTTCTCCCCCTCCTCTTATGAAAAATTTGCGGCTCCGACACTCTCCCCCTCCCCTCCGGCGACACCGCCCTCCTCCTCTTGGACCTAACTCAGGCCCGCTCAGAACCCGAACCCCAATCCGGGATCCACATCTCCATCCTCCTCGGATCTAGGACCCTCCTCCATGTCGATGACCTCCACCCAAACCCCAAACTTGGATCTGGATCTGTTTCGTCTATGGTGGTTCGGAGGGAGCATGTCCACGGTGCCACTCGCCGCCACGTCACGAAGGCCACGTTCGGGGACAAGACTCATTCGATCTCGATCGAGTGCGACGGGTCCGGATCCCGAGGTTTGTGATTCGGGTCCACGAGAAGAAGGCCCTCCAGGTCAAGCACCTTCGGTGGAAGTTATGGCGGCGAGCGGTCGACGTCCACCTTCCTCACAATTGCTCCTGCTTGTACGCCGGCCAATCCTGCCTATCTCCTCCGTCTACGATTCTTTCATGAAAATTGGATTTTCTTTTTTCCTTTTTTTTATGATTTATTTTTGTTAAATATGATGTGGCATATATGTCGACACTTGCGTGGCTTCCATTTGACAAATTTTTGGTACATGTCAATTGGTCGTAAATGTTGAGTTGAGGTGTCAAATTGACAAATTTTAAAGTTCGGGAACCTAAATGACTATTAGGTGCAAGTTCAGGGACCTGTAGATGTATTTGGCCCATAATCACTCCCAACGGGTATCCAGATAACCGAATTAACGTACGCTTGTGGGTTCACACCCCTCTATGGTCTTCGTGACCCTGTTCAAGGAACGAGTTAACGCTTTGGGTCATAAAGTCCATCGAAAGGGGGTGAGTTGACGGACACACTCGTAGGACCCAAAATGCGTGGAAGACGTGTAATTAGTCGGGTGCTAGTGGCCCCAAATACGCACGATAAATTCGAAAAAACGAGCAAACATTTACTTGGCAATGTAGTAACTCGACATACCGTCCTACTTGTACTTTTTTCCAACTAGACCATTTACAAAAAAATGTACAATTAGACCCCTATGTAACCAATATATGAAAATAATTTTATAATATAATATTTTATTATTTTGACATAATTAGGCTTATGTGGTATCTAATTCGCATCACGTGATTTTCGTTTTTTTACTACGCTATTATGAAAAAGTGGGCCTAATACAAAAATCTAATTGACATTTTTTTTATAGAGGGTCTAATAGGAAAAAAATTACACGTAGGGGGGTCTATTGATGTATTAGAGCATCCCCAACAGCTTCTCTATTATAGAGAAAATGAGTGATTTGGGGGATTATAGCTCATTTTTTTACCCCAACAGCTTCTCCATCTCATTCTCCATAATGGAGATGGGAAAAAAAATTGCACTTCATTCTCTAAATGTAGGAGATTCTCTAAAACTACACTTCATTCTCCAAAATACATTTATGGTAATTATTCCTTTCTTCAAAATGCATTTATGCTAATAGTAGAAGGTTTATATACATTGAGTGTAAAATTTAAGTTTTCCCTTTAGTGTTAAAAATATAATGCAAATTCATCATATATATTATAAAATATATATTTTTAATTATTATAGCTTCTCGTGAATGCATGAACTTTTTGCTCACATAAGTCCTAATTTTATTGAGTCTATGTGTATATAAGTCATAAATATTTTAGTCGATCGGTACCGACCCTAAAACCATTAAACAATAATATACAGCCTTTCCAACACCTAATTGTGAATGCACTTATTTTCTTATTTACATTATGATTCTTTAGTATAGTTATTTCTTTATTATTATTTAAATAAAAAATTAAATATCTCTAAAGTAAGATTGTATTATATTTTCATTTCTGTCAGTTAAATAAAAATAATAATTAATAAACATTGAATTCTTCAAAATAGATAAGTGGTTGGACTTAAATAAGAAATGTTATATTCTGTAAAATGGAGAAGCTGTTGGAGTTAAAGTAGAAAAAATTTGGAGAATATTGTTTTTGCTTCTCCATTTTAGAAAAATTTTTAGCACATCTGTTGGGGATGCTCTTACACCCCCAATACAAATGCCCCCTACACTCAAATTAATATCCCAAAATAAGCACCATCATGCATAATGTTTTGCGCAAGTAGAACTAGCAAGCATATACTTTATTTTTGGCAGTTGATCAACAGTACAACAAAAAAAAAACTACATAGCCAGGAAAGTTGTCATTGAAGAACCCAAATCAGGGTAGACTATTACAAAAACGTGAATCTGTCTATCTCCATAGCGTCAATATTTTCTTACGAGTAACCCTCAGCGTGGAATGACTTCCATATATATGATATCTCTAGATTAACACCTACTAGCACACGTTGGGAGCATACAACTAATACAAAAAATGAATATTGACAACTACTGCACTATGATTTCCATGTCTTCATCATGGGCTGGACTTTCCATCTCATTCTTTCTAACCCAACCATTACCTTGTTGGAAAGTCAAAGACTTGTCAAATGAATCATCACAAATTTGATACTTGAGCATCTTAAATTGCAATCCCATTTCACCATCAGCCATGTCCTTGCGCTTTCTTCCTCTCACACTTGCTTCTGAGCAAAAGCTGAATCCTGGAACGGATGGAGACATTTCATGATCAGCAAACTTGCTATTCGCTCTTGGTGTGAAACGTGCCACCTTTTCAATCAGATTTGAGATGTCGGGATCAGAAACTTGGCTGTGAAGCTCTGATATCCAATCTGTAAGCAAATATACAATCAACTCTTGAGTTATTGATCAATGGCGCCAATTTTCTATTTCATTCATGCAAAACATTGTCAGCGATGTGCTAGTGAGAGGAACTAGCTCGGTAACTCCTTAGTTTCTACTTACCAAATAAAACAGTGGGAGATGATAGCACTCCTTGGACTATGATTTCATCTATGCAAAGTTTGTGGACAAGCCAACCCATCAACCTAGAGCGTGAAACTGATTTGAAAAAAGCTCCTGCATAAGCATCTGCCTGAGATTTATCCATGTGTTGTCTGCAGCAAAAGAGTGAGGGCACTTATATACCAATCCGATGGCATAATTAGTTAGTGACAAACTCAAAGAGTAAACAGACCAATCCTACCTCAGGAATGAAAGCGCATTCTCAGCAACAAACAACCAGGACAAAGCAAGCCGTTTTAAGTGATTGCTACAGGCATGCTCCTCACTCTCACTCGCAGGATGTGAAGTTGGATAGTCTAACAGGATAATGGCATCAAAAAGGACCTTTTGCACAAGTGCCTCATCATCCCTACTCTGAACAGAAACAACAAAAAGAAGCCATAGCTCCAACATTAAAATTTTCCTCAGCAGATTCTCTGTGATTCATCTACTATAGTAAGAAGATATGTGGTCAACATGTACACCCAAATACTCAATTCAAGAAAACAAAGCAGAAACCAGTTATGACAACATAAAATAAACAGTCTCGCTATTAGGAGGCATCATAGCAATGTGCCACCATTGTCATCAAATCACACAAACAATGAAACAAGTGGGTGACCATCAAACTGAAAATAAAAATACAATTGAGAATGCACATGTTTGGTAAGAGTAAGTACGAACCAATAGAGAGGTAACAGAGAGGGTTGGCTCCAAAAGCATCTCCATAAGAATGTCTGAACACGGATATGAAATATTTTAGCATTGATGAAATATTGGGCATTATATGCATTAGATCCATCAGAAGAAGTTGAGTCGTAAAAGGGATTACGTAGACAACAAAGGCTGGCATAATGCAAGCAGTAGAATGAATCAGAAAACAGTCATCACCACACACAGGGGTCGAAAATAGTCATTATCATTCTAAGGAAGCATCTAAGATAATAGTTATCCTGTCTAGGTTTAAGAGAAACACTTGGCTAGGAGTCACCCTTGTCAGTAGCAATATCCAGTACAAAGTTCATAATGCATCAGGACAAAACATGCGGTGCGAGCTGATTCCATAAAAGAATATATGACACCATCTCCTTACCATAAAAGTAGCAGCTTCTGAAAGCATTGACCATGTCAGCTGCAGATGACTCCTTTTGCGTTCCATGAGAACCGAGGTTTAAGCAGAGTCGCAGCGAAAGGCATTGGAACATGACAGCCCCAGCCAAATAACCTACACCACAGCTATCTCTAAGCCTAGCATGAACCTCCGTGCTAACAGCTGGGAAAAACGCCTTGAAATGATCAGTAAACTCCGAGTCTTGCTCACCCCACTCGAATGTCCAAACTCGGACCAAGTCCGGAAAGCAGGACGACAACGCGGGGGAGTCGTCATGCGCAAAGGCGCTCCCACAGCAGCACATACTGATGAAACTCACAACCCTGTCCAGCAAAGAAGCTATCTCATCACAAACGCCCCCATGGAAGCATGAATTTCTCAAGCTGAGAACCAGACTGTGCAATTGAAAGACCAACGGAGCTAAAACCGCAATACGTTTGAGAGCAGTACACGATTCAGAGCAAGCAGAGACCAGCAGGTGAAAGAGATCCTTGAGTGCTACGAGCCTCGCATCAGGATCCTGATGACCGACTACAGCTTTATGGCCGTGAAAATTCACAGCTCCGTAGAACCATATGATCTCTAGCGGTGGAGAAGGGGCTGTTTGGACAAGCCGAGAAAAAATCATATGGAAGTGTGAGAAATTTGAGGAACCTGCCTTGAGTTGCAGTAGCAAATGGTGGATTGATTCTTGTAACAATGGCTTGTATGATTCTTCCGGATGGTTTGGGACCCCAAATTGGGAGGAGGACCGTGGCTCGAGGACCGCCATAACCACTCTGTCAGACCTAAATCGGAGTTGTAAGTTCGAATTTGCACGAATTTGCAGAAGATCCGACCGGGGAGTTTGGGAGGTTCACGTTCCCTCAAAACAAAAGAAATAAACCCTAGATGTCTGGGTCCGTCCCGGTTTCTGAAAAGAGGGAAAGGCGTCAATGGCCAATGGGTGTTCATCCAACGGGCGGCAATTTGAATTCACCACTACCTTTTCTATTTCGGATTGTTAGCCCAATAATATTATCAAATTCGCAAAATGCCCTTAAAGTGGAGAGATCTGGCTCCGTTCGGTAACACCAAACTCGAACAGAGCTGGAGCTTTTTGTGATAGCTAGATATGAACTGGAACTGGATTAACTAGCAAGGACTGGAATTTCATTTACGCGCTGGAATCGATAAGTTGTGTTCGGTATACCGAGTTGGGAAAAAAATTGAAAGATGCAAAATTACCAAAAGGACATCAACTAAGCACATGAAATGACAATTATACCCTCATATTATTATACATTTGCACACATATCTGAACCACGTGGGAGACACGTGACTGCCTACAATCGTGAAAACCCCATAGTTGAGGGTCGAGGCAGATCTCTGGTGCCTTCTCCTTCGTTGTCCAACCCCCTCTCTCGATCCCGGCGGTTCCGTGGACAGTGGCCCCTCCAACTCGACCTCCTCGAATCGTTTAACGGTAAGGGCTTCTTCCTTGTACGGGTTCGACAAGTACGACCTGCGCTATGAGGTCCGGTAGGGCTGGGCGGTTTCGAGGCCAAATCGTAACCTAATTCGCGTGGTGTAGGTCGATAGGCGGCGAACCCATCATTGGTGGCCGATGACCTTGCGATTCACGGCGACAGAGGGCTTGTTACAGTCGGCGAACCCAGTAGGTACACACTCTTGAGCATTTCGGTGGTTGTTTAGGGTAATTTATGTTTAGGGTTTCGAAATTAGGGGTGTAAATTAGGGATGGATGGAACTGATAAATGAAATTGGTGGGTCGATTGAACACCTTTGCTGTTCGAATTTGGTGATAAATGAAATTTATGTTTATGTTTAGGGTCGATTGAACACTATAAGAGATGAGTAGGCAAGAAAAGTAGTTCGGAATTGGTGGTGCTGTTACGATTTTTGAGTTGTATTATGCTAGGGGTATGTAGAACATGTAGTTTATATTCTAGTTATTTGATTCATGAGAAGTTTAGGGTGTTCTTTCTATTTTTTGTATATGTATGCGGTTTTTATGTGTTCCATTCCATATTCATGCGTTCATATGCAAGTTATTTGATTCATGAGAAGTTTTTGGTAATGAGAATTTGGGTTCTTTGTATATCTATGCGGTTTTAGATACTTTATGGGCATGCAAATATTGAGAAATTGAGAAAGTATTTGGGAAAAGACTAGGAGAATGACATCCGAACAGAGCCAAGGAAAGGACACAAAGTTTCTTTGGAGTGATAAGGAGCAGAAGGACCTACTTATTATCTGCCGCGAGTATCACAAAAGCAATGGAACTGCCACACACTTTTCATGGCCCAACATAGCTGAGAAGTTTACGGCATTGGGTGGGAGGAAAGTTATGGGGAAAGAGGCGAAGAACAAGTTCGACTACATGAAACTTATATGGAAAGCATGGACGGACATACGGTTCAATGAAACCGGGGCTGGCGGGGATCCGAAAGAAGGAACAATTTCCGCGACTCCTGAGTGGTGGGACATGAAGCTTGCGGTAAGGGTTATTTCTGATTGGTTTTGTGATATGGTCGGGATTCTAATAAGCAGTGATTAACTTGAATGTGTAAATTTTTTTGATGCGCACGAAAGTGACAAGTATAGGAGGTTCAAAGGAAAAATAGTTGATCCAAAACTTAGCGAATTGTGGGATAAAGTGTACGGAAGCATCTGTGCCACCGGACAATATGCTAGGTCGGCAAACATGGATAAAAATTAGAGTCAGTCGCAAGCACAAACAGGGACCGATGTGGGGACTGAGGCTATGACTGAGGTTGGGACTAATGCTAGGACTGATGCGGGGCAGGGCGATGATCAAATCTATGTCGGATTCCACGAAGAAACTGCATATGAACAATTTCGCGAACAAATGGACCCTTTAGTGGCCAAGTCTGGCAATGTAGCTTCTTCTAGTGCACCCCCTTCTCTACAAAAGCAGCAAGGTGTGAGAGCGAGGCCTGCAGCGGGTCAGAAGAGGAAGCGGGGGCGTAATTCAGCTGCGAGTGATTACGATGATGTCATGGCCACTTTTAAAGACGCAAATACTAAGGTTGTTAGTTTGCTTGAGGGTGAGATAGGTGAATCCGGGAGCACAACCTAGGAAAAGTGATGTTGAGTTTTGGGATGTACTTGCATGGAAAATATGATATAATATGATGCATTTAACTAATTTGTTTTGGTTGAAGGAAACGGCCCTTGTAGATCCTAAAAAGGATAGTCAAGGTTATATGAGTAGACCCATTTAAGGGTAGTCTCGTGGGTAGACTCAATGAAGAGTAATCCCTTAGGTGTAGACTCCAACGGAGTAATCACCACCGTTCCTTAAATTTAACTTGACCTAGATATCGGCAACGAGTCGTGTACAAGGCACTTTCCTTCAACGTTATTTGCCCCTATTCCATGCCAGGGTATGTATGCAAATAAGTTGTGAGATAAAACGTTCCGGAGAAACCCGAGGAATGGCGGCAAACCCAAACCTTGATGTAAACACATACCTGGTTCGTCCTTGACTCTTGTAGTAGAGAATCCCATGGAAGATGACGTTTTTCCTTCCATTCTTGACTTGTCTAAAGTCTCCTTATCCTTGGATAACGTCCGTGAACTTTGCAAGGCAAAACCGAACCCCTTACTTGCCCTTAGTCGACAATACACACAAACAACGGTGTGCTGTCTTCCTCAACTTCGTGAGTACACTACGAGAGATTCCCTTTGAATCTCAGTCTGAAATTTTGTGGATTTCGTGGGCAATATGTCTTCTGAATTTTGTCCAAAAATGAGCGCAATCCAAGCCTTATAAAGGCCAAAGAAGGGCGGTTAATTGACGGTTACTAGAGGATAACTACTCCTTCATTTTAGGAGTTGGTTACAAGGGATAACCACCCTTTTTGTGCCTGGAAGGGGCCGGCCCTCATGGCCATCTTAAAGCCCATCCAATGGTTAAGAGAAGGCCCAAAATTCAGCCCAAAAGGGGCCCAAGGGAGCCGGCTAAGTTAGGCCCAAAACTAGACTACAATGCAGTCCATACAAGGCCCATACCAAGCCCATGTAGGCAGCCCACGTGGGGCCCAAGCCATGGCCCATGGGCCTAGCCCATTGGGGGCCCATGCTAGGTCCCTACCTAGGTAAGGTAGCTAGATAACAAGCTAGCATAGGTAGCTAGGTAGTTAGCTAGCTCAGCTAGACAGCTTAGCTAGCACATGGAGCTAGGTGGCGAGCAAGCATATGGAGCTAGCATCATAACTAACATATGAAGCTAGCTTTCAAGCTAAACTCTTGAGCTAGGTTATTGGTACCGAGCTTGATTCCGAAGCAAGATTCCTGGTGCCCGGTGCCAAGCAACTCTCAAGCTTGGAGTCCGACAAGGACGTTCCATTAGTGCGAGGAGAAGCTTTCATACTTGCGTATGAGGTTGCACCAAGCTTCCGTATACCAACCTTTTCACTCAAACCATATATCAAGCATAAGCAAACTTCCAAGGAGCCATCATTTCTTATGCCACAACCTAGGCACGCTCAAGCGCGCCCCGTAGCCAACCGAGAGCTAGCGCTCATCGCTACGGCCTAGGCACGTCACCGCTCAAGCTGCTCCCGAGCTAAGGTGCGCCCTAGTCAAGCTCCAAACTTGTGCCTTACCATGCCACTCTCACCTTTAGAGGTTTCCCGAGCTTAGGCACTAGCACTACAAGCTTCAAGATTAGTCTCGAAGCTACCCTTAGCTATCCTTCTTCATGGTTTCTCTTCTTCTTTACCTCTTAGCACGCCAAAGACAAGTCACCACATATCCGAGCTTCCAAAGTCGCTTAATGTGATCCTTATTCTCAACCATCAAGACGTATCAACAACTAGGGGGACCGGTGACTGCACAAATCACCAACATTCCTCCCCCATTTGCGACATGTCGTCAAGAACAACCTATAACCAGCTCTATGTTATAGAAGTGAATATCCCAAGGATTTGAATTCACAACCTGTACCACATGGTCATACACCCAAAAATTGTGGTGTTCTAAGAATTGAACTACTTCTTGTTGTCCAGGTGCACGCCACATGGCACAACACGAGCTACCTTATGTTGTTTACATTTGTGACGCTTTTAAGGCTGTTGCGTCCATATCTATTTCACATATGCTTATAGACGAGCGATCCTAGCGCTCTCTTGGAAGAAGCCTGGCACTTCCGCATATGCTTAGTGGAGACTTCTAGCATGCACCTACGAATGCACTTCACCAAAGTCCCATTAATGACACACTCGTGACAAGTGTTTTCCAGACACTCGTGACAAATGAGTCAATACTCCTTCTTTTACGTAGGCTAGAGCATCTACCTTGATGGGAGTTTGTTATGCTCTCAAGACTCCATGTGTTTGACTTACCACATTGAATTCATCCCTACACCTTTCGGTAAGGGGGAATTGGGCGTTCAAACCATAGGCCTTATCTAGGATTTTATCCCCATCCCTCAAGTTGATCAAACACAAGCCCTTCTGCCAAAATCCCTATGCGGGAAGATGTCATCCTTGTTGTGTTATTAACGATACAACTGAGACGACTCTAGGAGTGTATATTCCTTAGAATAATTCACCCTCACACCTAGATGTCGCATCTCGACCCAAAGTCGAATTTATGCAAGTTGCCTCTTTGGAAAATCCAAGATTGCGCGCCTATCACCCAAATAGGAATTACCAACCACTCGTCGACTAGTGGTCTTCCTAGTTTGGTGATCCAACTTGCGTTCTTTCCATGATGGAAAGACATTTCCACACATCCAATGCCTTTAGCATCAATGTATTCCACCACGACACATAAACATGCCATGGTCCAAGCACTCTATCACTTGAGAGTACTCAAGTATGGACACACTCTTCATGAGAGGTGATCTCAATGGATCCACAGGTGCTAACAAATCATGTGTAGAAATAAACCAAGTCATACATACTTTCCAATGTCGTTATTGTCCCATGAAGATCTAGGGTGTCTTGCATCTTCATAATTCCACATTGGCCTCTCCAAGATCCATCAATCGGAGAACTCTATAGACAATGCCCTCTTCCATCTTACACACCTCAACCTAGGTGATTTTCCTTGGGATAATCATCCTCATTCAAGATGGAACAAACCATTCTTCCCTTTCCCTCGAAATATTCATCAAGGAACCTTGAAGAAACATGCCCTTAGGGCGGTATTGTCCTTCCACGAATGTGCTTTGCACTTGTCTCGGCTTTCCTTTACAAGCATGCCTCCATTGGTGCCTACAAGCATTAGGAATCTACTCCTTAACACCATTATCCAAGGCATCCAAAATGCAGCCAAGAACTCGGTCCAGGGCTTAGCCGAGTTCTAGATTATGTCCTAATAAAACGACAACAACTTGATCCACAATTTTACCGAGTTGTGGACCGAGTCAGGATTACCGAGCCAAACTCGGCCTATAACTCCTTTGGTCATTTTGCTCGTAGTGCGCTTAACCTCTTCATGACCCTCTTGGCCACATTTGTAGGTACACAAGAGTGCCTCATCTAGGCCTCTTAAGTCCCACCAACACACATTGGTTAGATGTAGTGTTCCGAGGTTCTCACTGACTTGGGCTCCTATCTCGGAATCCATTGACCCAAGAATCGAGCCACATCTCTTTGGCTAAGTCCTTAGACTACCATCTGTGTGAAAAACCGAGGCTCTTTGATTTATTGAGACCTCCCCCATCACGGAACCTCGTAGTCGAAGAAAGCACACACTTTGTAACCTTCGAGTAAACTTCTCGAGTTCACTTCGGGGTGCCCCACAAGGTATGAGCACTTAGTGCCACACCTAGGCCAAGGTTTGGCCTTCCTGGGCCAAGACGTAGCCACCCAAGGCATCACGCGACCGCGCAACACCCAGCCTAAGCCGTATCTTCAATGCCGAGCCATCAGGACCCAAAGCGCGGGCACACCGGCCATGACGCGCCCGCGTCTAGGCTTGCCCCCGCCCGCGTCTCAAGACCGAATCTCAGGAGCCAAAGCGCGGGCACCTTAGCCCGAGATGCAGTCGCGTCTTGCCTTTGCCAGCCCGCATCTTGCTCGCTGAGACTTGTTCTTTCGAGCACCATTGCCCTATGTTAGGATCTTTCATGAGCCACTCCAACAAAATTATGGAGTATCTATGGCTCGATCCTAGGAGCCTAGGCACACCTTTATGTGCCTCTTGGTCCATGTAATACCCACCACGAAAATTCATTCGTAGTCCCTTGATAAGCATATGGATGCAAATCAAACTTTGGTCTTTGTTCTAATTTAGTGTCCAGTATTTATGGAACACTCAAGAACATCAACATAACCTCAATTCCCATTTATCTCATGGAAATAATCTTTGTGACATATGTAGGAAAGCCATTAGCACTTGGTGCCAAACACACAAACAAATGTGTCCCACTACTAAGCGTGGTTGTGCCCTCACTAGGCTTAGCCTAGGCATTTCTTTGGCACATTTCGTAGTGACTCATCACTACCATCCTTCCAACATCGTTACACGTCACTAAGAGTCATCCAATCTTGGTTAAGACTCTTCTATGGTCATGTAATCTCATGTGTCTATGGACACATCAAGACCTTGTGAATTCATTTTACAGAAATCACATCAAGACTCATCTTCAAGAGAAGCGGTCTAACCTTTCCTTTACATGAACAATTTGCTCTAAATTAATTCATCCTTTCAGATCCCTTGCATAATCATTCTTGATGTGCAAGACTAGTGTCCTCGAATTTAATCAAGGACATTTACCCATTAAGGTCATAAGATGCATGCCTTGAGTCGAGCCATTACTCACCCATGCAACTTATCATAAGAGGTTTATAATATCATGCAATTAAACCTTAGTGTGTCCTTGGCGAACATATGATCCTCCCAATGACTTAGGGAATTAATCCAGTAGACCCTTTCATCAGTAGACCCGAAGGTAGTCTGATTACTCTAGTAGACCCGAAGGTAGTCTAGAGTATGAGTCGTCCCAAACATATGTAAGGGCAACTCTAGGGTAACCTGAGTTGGACGTGTTCACCCATAAGGAGAATTGAACCAACATGTCAACAATGAAGTCGACTCTTGCAAGACACCGAGTTATACTCATCTTGCTCATATGTCGTTAAGATCAATTATATAGATCAAACCATACTTTATTAATCATAAAATATTACACACACTAATATCCCTTTATGTATAGGGTTTACAAACATGCATGAAATAATAAAACACACTTATACATAATAATATTATTGTTATTACACAACCATCCATTAATTTTTGCAATGGAGGTTAACGCCATACAACCGGCAGAAAACCGGCTTCTTGGGCCTTCGGGAACCATAGACAACTCTCCAATAGTTCCCTCCCACAGCCTCTCCGCCGTCCCCAATGGGTTCGGCCTTTGGGCTGCTTGGTTCGGCTCGAACCTCGGAGCGCCTTGCCCCGACACACCTCCTCCATGTAGGACGAGCGTTACGTTTCTTACGTGGAAAGCCCTTACTTCCCGTGTTCCTATCCATCGGCCCACGGGCCTCCGCAGCCTTGGAGGATTCAGGAATAGACGCCTTTTTGTGTCCGGGACCGGTCTCCATCTTCATACGAATAGGAGACCATTTCCACTCCGAGTGCACCTGGGACTTGCGCCCCTCCCCGCACTCCACGGTCAACCAATGGAACTCATCCAAGTAATCATGCGTCCAATCCTCGTAGTGAACTCCCCAATCTCCACATCGTCCCACATATTTGGACCGGCACTCCATGTGGGACTAGGGGGCTCAATCTTGACTTCTCTCAAAGGAGACGTCCCCTCCCACTCGTTTGCCATATCTAACACTTCAAAACAAAATTAAAACATGCTAAATGCAAACAATTAATAATCAATAAAAATAACGTTGAAGATTGTTGAGTTTTGGGATGTACTTGCATGGAAGATATGATATAATATGATGCATTTAATTAATTTGTTTTGGTTGAAGGAAACGGCCCTTGTAGATCCTAAAAAGGATAGTCAAGGTTATATGAGTAGACCCATTTAAGGGTAGTCTCGTGGGTAGACTCAATGAAGAGTAATCCCTTAGGTGTAGACTCCAACGGAGTAATCACCACCGTTCCTTAAATTTAACTTGACCTAGATATCGGCAACGAGTCATGTACAAGGCACTTTCCTTCAACGTTATTTGCCACTATTCCATGCCAGGGTACGTATGCAAATAAGTTGTGAGATAAAACGTTCCGGAGAAACCCGAGGAATGGCGGCAAACCCAAACCTCGATGTAAACACATACCTGGTTCGTCCTTGACTCTTGTAGTAGAGAATCCCATGGAAGATGACGTTTTTCCTTCCATTCTTGACTTGTCTAAAGTCTCCTTATCCTTGGATAACGTCCTTGAACTTTGCAAGGCAAAACCGAACCCCTTACTTGCCCTTAGTCGACAATACACACAAACAACGGTGTGCTGTCTTCCTCAACTTCGTGAGTACACTACGAGAGATTCCCTTTGAATCTCAGTCTGAAATTTTGTGGATTTCGTGGGCAATATGTCTTCTGAATTGTGTCCAAAAATGAGCGCAATCCAAGCCTTATAAAGGCCAAAGAAGGGCGGTTAATTGACGGTTACTAGAGGATAACTACTCCTTCATTTTAGGAGTTGGTTACAAGGGATAACCACCCTTTTTGTGCCTGGAAGGGGCCGGCCCTCATGGCCATCTTAAAGCCCATCCAATGCTTAAGAGAAGGCCCAAAATTCAGCCCAAAAGGGGTCCAAGGGAGCCGGCTAAGTTAGGCCCAAAACTAGACTACAATGCAGTCCATACAAGGCCCATACCAAGCCCATGTAGGCAGCCCACGTGGGGCCCAAGCCATGGCCCATGGCCCTAGCCCATTGGGGGCCCATGCTAGGTCCCTACCTAGGTAAGGTAGCTAGGTACCAAGCTAGCATAGGTAGCTAGGTAGTTAGCTAGCTCAGCTAGACAGCTTAGCTAGCACATGGAGCTAGGTGGCGAGCAAGCATATGGAGCTAGCATCATAACTAACATATGAAGCTAGCTTTCAAGCTAAACTCTTGAGCTAGGTTATTGGTACCGAGCTTGCTTCCGAAGCAAGATTCCTGGTGCCCGGTGCCAAGCAACTCTCAAGCTTGGAGTCCGACAAGGACGTTCCATTAGTGCGAGGAGAAGCTTTCATACTTGCGTATGAGGTTGCACCAAGCTTCCGTATACCAACCTTTTCACTCAAACCATATATCAAGCATAAGCAAACTTCCAATGAGCCATCGTTTCTTATGCCACAACCTAGGCACGCTCAAGCGCGCCCCGTAGCCAACCGAGAGCTAGCGCTCATCGCTACGGCCTAGGCACGTCACCGCTCAAGCTGCTCCCGAGCTAAGGTGCGCCCTAGTCAAGCTCCAAACTTGTGCCTTACCATGCCACTCTCACCTTTAGAGGTTTCCCGAGCTTAGGCACTAGCACTACAAGCTTCAAGATTAGTCTCGAAGCTACCCTTAGCTATCCTTCTTCATGGTTTCTCTTCTTCTTTACCTCTTAGCACGCCAAAGACAAGTCACCACATATCCGAGCTTCCAAAGTCGCTTAATGTGATCCTTATTCTCAACCATCAAGACGTATCAACAACTAGGGGGACCGGCGACTGCGCAAATCACCAACAAGTGATGTCATCTACAGGATGCTATAGACGTTGTGAATTGATTGGTGAGTGCGGGGCAAATTACCGTTTGTGGACCAATGTGCTGCTATACAGCCGATGAGTTGAGAAATGGAGCAAGTCATGATCTGTTCATGACTTTTAAAACAGATGATCAAAGGATGGCGTGGCTGAAGTACAAGTTTGGCAAAGAGGGTTGAGTACTTGAGTGTGATGAACTCTGGAAGGGAGAACCGCAATTTTAAAAACTGTTTTATGTTGTTGTTTGTTGGGGTAGACATTTGCATGAGATGAAAGACTTGTTTATGACATTTTAAAATAAACTCCCTGATGTTGTGGGGGAGTATGCTTGTGATGGAAACAATTAATGTGTAGTTGTATTGTGCTTATTTGTTGAAGTGTTGTTGTGTTTTCTTAGGTTGTATGTTGTGTAGTAGAGCAGTTGTAGTAGTGTCTTTTTTTTTTTAGGGTGTCGTTATTGGGGATGTTGCTTAAACGTTGTCCTCTTGTTCGTTTAGGGTCTAGGTGAGATGCCTCAAAAGCCATTGAAGAGGCGTGTCAGGATTTTAGTGTTGTGGCATGAAGTGATAAGGATTCATGCTTGGGCCTTCAGTGCACACCACAGTAGGTACATAACTAGTTTAATGTCTTTGGCCAACATTTCCATAAAGTCTAGGGTTCGTGAATATGTTTGTCTCGGGTTTCGTAGTCATGATGACTTACGTAATAGGTTCATACTGAAGACTCCATGCTTTAACTCTCCATTCATCGGGATCAAATGGATGATGGAAATCATGACTTCTGGATCGGAGGTTAGGTGTATCAATGCCATCCGGATGGAGAGACATGTTCTTCAAAGTCATGTGCAGAGCTTCAGGAACACCACGGCTTGAGACCAACACGAAATATGACAGTAATGGAAAACGTTGGTATACTTTTGCACACAATTGCCTATGGGACTTCGAATAGGGCGACGTGCGAGAGGTTTCAAAGATCCGGCGACACCATAAGTCGAACCCTGGATGAGGTACTAGATGGATTCAACGGCGCCAATTCCGATGTGGACGGCCTTGCAAGCCGTTTACTTAGGCCAAACGACCCTAGTTTCAGCGGGACCCCTAGAGCGGTCCGAGACAATGAGCGTTACCGTGTTTTCCAGGTATGATGTCGAGTGTGTACATGTCATGGTTGACGACTTCAAACACTATATTAAACAACCATTTGTCCTCACTCCTCAGGGTGCAATTTGTTGCATTAACGGCGTGCATCCCCCGAGCTGAGCAAACGCCGTTTAGAAACCGGAAACAAGTATGCTCTTTCAATGTTATGGTCGCGTGTGATTTCGAGACGTTCTTCACCTTTGTCGGGGTTGGCTGGGAAGGTAGTGCACATAACGCATGTGTCTTCGACCACGCACTGAAGACGCCCTCGTTGAATTTTCCGCATCATCCATTAGGTACTACACCACAACTTCATATTGTATGTCGTTGGGGGATTTCGCTTACAAGCTATTATTGTATGAAGGGCGATACTATTTATCACAAGTCACAATTCCAAAATGCACTCCCAAAGACCGCCTAACAAACTTTCAATAAGGTACACTCGTCTCTACGTTCTTGTACTGAGAGGTGCTTTGGAGTTCTAAAGAAGCGCTTCCGAGTCCTATCTTTCATGACAAGTTACCCGATCGAAACATAAATTGCTCTTATCGTGACTTGATTTGCCATCCACAACCACATACTTAAACACAAATTGCATGATGGGTACTTGGACGAGGACTACGAGGACCTAGACCTACCTCCGCCCCAGGTCCCAGAAGAAGGGGAAGACAACGAACCTGGGGGTATGAGGGACCTAAGAGACGCAATAGCTTCTCGTATATGGGTGACCCGAAGGTTTTGGTAGTAAGGCCTTGATTTTTTGAGCTTAGAAAGGGCATTAGCATGGTTTTGTAGTGTCTATATGACAACTCAAGAAGCAGGTAATTATTTTGTATGTAATAGGGTGATTAACATGCTTCCGTAGTGTCTCAATGGCAACTCTTGAAGCAAGTCATTTTTTGTATGTAATAGGGTGATTAACATGGTCACTTTTTGGAGGTTTACACTATAGGTGTGCCTAACTTTTTGTAAGTTTTACACTTATTAATTGGGGATTTCATGCATGAAATGTCCAATCAATAAGGCCCCTTATGAAGTGGGTGGTAAAACATGGTTATGTTTAACTGTTATTCGGTTTAGAATCCTAACCTTGTCTATGTAATTCGGTTTGCAATCCTAACCTTGTCTAGAACTCATACGTTGGTAGTTTGTTTCATGAAATGTCTGACTTCTGATGTGTCATCTTGGAGTTACTAAGCATGTTCTTTTCCTCCACTTTTATTAGGCGGTATGTTTAGATTGGATTTGGTGTATGCAAGGGAATATTAAAGATGCCTTGCTGCTTGCATAAAGATGCTTTTGACTTGGCCAAAGGTATATAGAGTTAATAGAAAGAGTCGTGTGAGAAGAGGATTATAAACATAAGACGTTGCCTTGATATTTAATAGGGGTTATGTTGAACACATAGGTTCATATAACAACCATTACTTTGGTGTAATATAAACGCCGAAGACAACGACAACCGACGAAACAGACACGACATAGGAAGACACATAAACATAGGAACACAAACATACCGACACGACATGAAAATGACTCAAACATACCGACAACACATGAAAATGACTCAAATTGAAAACAACACGAAACAGTCCAACACACATTACATCTTAAACCTTAGAGTTTCCGACACATGACACAAGGCTATACCACCGACGAGGCCCGACATCCAACTTCTACCCTCCGATCTTCTACTCAATTGCAAGGATCTTGTCCCCTTCGTCCACACCAAGCTGGCTATGCAAGATATGGATTAACATAATAATTGACAACAAAACTTTAGCTAAAGACATAATATCAGGAGTATGAAACTCACAGTGTTTGGGGTCGCATTCGTGTCCTCCGTGTTGATGCGTGCACCATTGTGGATGAAATCAATGGTCCCCCATGTCCTCTCGCGGCAAATGCAATAGCTAGTAAGCAGCTTCACGATCGGGGTGTCCTTTGCCATCCTAAACTGTGTCCTTCCCCCCACCCATCGTCACACAACATGTTATCACACTTTGATCAACCGAAACTGAAACAACTTGCGCAAACTTGTTCGAGCATCGGGTGAGAGTAGACAAACCTGATCCGTAATCACAAGGTTGATGAAAGTGGACGTCACCCAAGGCCGAGAGGATGCAACCATGTTGCTTGAATGGTGGGAGATAGACCCCGATCCCACTCCGGACTTGGACCCTGACGCTTTTCCAGACTTGCTCCCCGATGGCGTGATGGTAGAGGTGTGGTTAGTTCTTGGACAATTGAGAATGAAGACAAGGATATCGTTAGGTGTTTGTTGTGTTTGCTTTCCACAATTGTGAATATGTGATGTGCTTATGTAGACGGTAGAGACCCCAAAAAGGACGGTAGAGACGTATTTGTAAAAATATACGAAGACACATAAAAAAACAACCCAAAAATGTCATCCACCATCACGTGTATGCTCCCTTAAAAACCCCATATGAAAAAGCCAACTTTAGATACCCTACTACTCATACTATTACTTACCCATTGGGAGGTCCTTTCAAGTGGCAGTTGGTGGGAAACGGGCAGATTCTTTCTCCATTGGGAGGTCTTTCCCCCCACCAGCCATGCATTGGCAACATCACACGGATGCCAAAAAATTGCAGCCCATTAACTCCCCTTATCCTCCTTCACTCAATTTGAAGATTGGCTATCAAAAAAAAAACAGTAGAAATATAAATCATGGTTACCATATGGATTTTTTGTCCTTAAATGTGGATTTTTTGTAATAACTAAGTTAACTTATATGTAACTATTATATCAACTAAAAATGAAACCTGTACAATGTCCCTAAAAAACATGAATGCTTACCCAAAGCCCACTTAATATGCTATAGGACTGAATTATGCTATAAGTAATTCATTCGTGCATCCTGATTATATATTAAACAACAAATTATTCACATTATCATATTTGTATTTGGAACATGGTGTAGAGAACCATAATGACACACCTACAATGCTAGAGTACTAGTACTTTCCTTCAAACAAGGCAGGGATGCATGACATTTATGACACATATAGAGCATCTTATTGTGAATAGTGAAGTCCACAATGCATACCGACATGTAATTTCAGAGGCCTACTAGTAATTTCTTATGGTTTGTTTGCCAAAACTATCCATTACAATTGAACTATAGTGTTGAATGAATACAATTTTAATACTTTCAGAAGCCTTTTACCGTAGCATCCAAACCCAATTTGAAACATGCTATTAATGTTCCTAATTTTTGTTTTGTTAAGAGTGCATCTGCCATATTAAGTTCCTAACGATTGATTTGATGAACTAGGAGAGTAGAGTATGCACCTGGCGTGGTGCATATTGTCAAGCATGACAAACAGACCCGAGCCACATGTTTTCGTGAGGACCACCCTACACAAAAACATGTACTCAAATAAGTAAACAAAGTCCGACATAAAACTACACCAAACTACATTAGAATTGAAAACAAACCAACATTACAAAAGGAACATTGCCAACCCATACAAGCAACACTACGATAAAAGTACAACCACACACAAACAGTACAAATAAACCCGACAATCACGTGCTCCATGGCATCGTGCATAAAAACACATAAAAATAGACACCAAAACACAATAGATAAAGCACCGTAGACCAGCAACATCACCGCAACTAACCTACATCTACCCTCCAATCATGTGCTCCATGGCATTAATCTCATCCCCGGTGTCAATGCCAAGCTGTCCATTATAAGGTACGGATTATAACAAATGTCAAGAAGCAAAATGAAATGACAAATCGGAAATGCAGATGATCTTATGGATTTCGGGGTCGCGGTGTCGTCAGTGGGGGAGATACGCGCTACGTTGTAGAGGAAAACAATGGACCCCCACTCAGCCCCCTTGCCATCGTAGTAGGATTGGAGCAGCTTGAGGATAGGGGTGTCACGGCCCATCCTAAAGAATGTCTTGTTGTCCCCCTATTGGCACACAAATAACAACGTTTAAAATGTGCTCAGTTTGGGTGTAAAGTATGTGGAGTATATGGGGTCGTAGCACACAAACCTGATCCAGAATCCCGATCGTGATCATGTTGCTTGGCACCCATGGCTGAGAATATGCCGGCATGTTGCTCGAAGCGGAAGTCCTAGAAGAAGACATGGTTCTTGAGTAGGAAACAATTGTTTTAAAAGGAAAGTATTGTTGTCGATGGTAGAAATGGTAATGAAGCACCCATGTGCATGCCTTTTGTAGGCCAGGATGGAAGGAAAATAACGTAAAAACGGAACCCATTTTAATGTAAATTAAATGCATCCGAAATGTCTAAACCCCATCAGGGGAAAGCCAAAGCTCTCCAAAAAATCACCTGTGAAAAAACAGGAAAAATACTTGATTAGAACATACTCAAGTATCTAACAAAAAATTGTAAAGGCTATGCGCATCACATGAATGGATAAACACCCAAACATAACATAACCGTTCAAACATGAAAGCGTACACACAACATTTCAAATCCAAACATAACAACACACAAAGCCCCCAAATGTCTAAACCCCATTAACCAACACTTCAGTTTCATCACTCTAAGCATAATCATCGTCCGATGGCCCCAGATCATTCATGGTTGTCGCTGTAGTTGGCGTGGCAGAGGTGTCATTATTCCCTTGACATGTTGAGCTCTCCACCTCACCAAATATCTCCTCCCACAAGAAAGTGGTGTCGTAGTCTAGAGGAACAATCCTAAATGTCCTGAAGCCCTTGTTAACCTGTCGTCAACACATGAATTACAAGGCCACCATTAATAACCAATAGTCTAAGCTATTATTAAACAAAAATGTGCTTATGTGAAGACATAACCTGGATCATACGGTTCCACCACGTTGCATCACCATTAATGACACCGGATGTCAGGTCATGGTGAAAAGGACCGAAAGATTGAGCAACTCTCCTGAAATCTCTCCACAACCGCCACTGCGCCTTATTATAGTCAACTTTATTCTTCACAGATTTTGGTAATATTGCATTCCCAATCACACCTTGATATGCATTAGAAGAGACTTAAGCAGGAAGCCTTGAAAAAGGCAACTGAGGACGAGAAGGCTAGGTAGGACGTTGCTGCTGAGAAGGGAAAAACAGTCGTCCCCGAAACTGCTAAGGTTGTTGAACAGAAGAAGAACGCCTGACACGAATTACTGAAGTTGATAACTTGACGTCCTTCCTCAATCAACCAACGATGGATCACACCTTCTCCCCTGGCCAATCTGCTCAAAATGCACGACCGTCCTTCTACCAAACCTCTCCTGCTCCTGCGAATCCTGAGAGTCACTCCCAGAAACGGTTGACTGCTCTAGTCATTCATAATGAGAACGTTCTCTCTCAGCAAGGAAACGCTATTATTCAACATCTGGTGGCCTACTTCCAAAGCTTGAGGACTCAGAATGAAGTTATGAAAGAACTAATTTAAGCTATTCTAAAGGAAGGAACAGAAGAAGAGTCTCAAGAGGAAGAGGAGAACGCAAATGAAGTGGACGATACTTCCCGTCCTTCTAGATCACCTGCTTCCTAAATCTTAATCCTCTCATCTATTTTGCTTGTGCTTCTTTTATTTTCTAAATACTTGTCTGGTTGTTTGTAATAACTTTCATTCTAATGACAGTTCATGTTTTGTGTGCATCTGATTATATAAGCGTTCTTCCGCCTCTAGTTATGATTTTGTGCTATCGTCCTTAACTAACTTGTTATCTTTTTCGATGATGTCAAAAGGGGGAAGTGTAGTTTTGCAGAGATGAGCTTCATAATAGTTATCTAGAATAAGCAAGTGTTAAGGGGGAGTTTTAATGAAAGGACCAAAGGACGCTACTACTCTAAATAAAATTGAGTGACGCCACTTAGAAAGAACTTTACTCAGAATGTCGTCCCTTCCCTAAAATCCAAAAGTTAGATAGATCAAAGGCTGAAAACTTGTACTTATAGATTTTTGCTAAGTGTCAGAGGACGCCCTTTACAGTTTTCAAGCATGCTAAAGCCTTTAAGCTCAAAACTATATTTTGCTTAGGGTTTGTCATCATTAAAAAGGGGGAAATTGTTGGAACAATATTAAGGAGGCCTGTTGTACTTAACATTGTGCCTAACGTCCCTTGGTTTTGATATGACAAACTCAATTTGATCTAATAAGTTGTCCAAGTGTTTCAGGAACGCAGGTCATGAAAAGGACAACAAGTTGTGTAGCCGTCCCAAGGAGTAGGAACGCTACCTCTCAGAATAAAGTGACTTGGCATGATTTTACAAAGGACGTCGTCCTTAATCATTACACAAGATTCCATTCAAGGCTGGCCGACAAGATGACATCACCGGACAAGCCTTGATCATGATGACCACGTGGAAGCAGATCTTGTACACAAGTTCATCACCATGTGGAGGCCGATCCTGTAGCTAAGTCCAGTAGAAGTTTCCAGGAAGCTTCCCTCATCACTATCAAAGACACGTGGAAGCTAATCCTGTTGTAACGTCCCAGAAGGGCATAATCGTTAGAGAATGATGCCCTTCCCAAGGTCACTATAAATACTCTCCCTAAGCATTTATTGTGACTTGGCGCTTCAGAGAGTATTCAAAGCATATTGTCAGCCACTCAAGAACACCACGAACACCTCAAGAACACACGAGAACTAGGTGTTAGATCGAGTGAGAAGCGTACAGAAAACCCACAAACAGTTTGTATAAGAATAACCAAAAAGAGAGAACCAGTCCTTACGATGAACAGTAAGGACGTGTGAATAGCGTCCTTTAGAGATTAAGTTAGGTTACAGTTCTAGGCAGAAAGTAGTGGTACTAGTGAACTTAAGGACGCATACTAAAGTGTCAGAGAAGTGTAATCACTCGCCATGTAACTGTAAGAACTCTTAATAAGAAAGGAAAGAAGCTATTCAAAAATCCTCCAAAGAGGTAGAGGTTTACTCTCAAGGACTGCTTTGGTCTTGAGAGGTTCCTCTATAAATAGCCGCGTTCTTTACTTATCCATTTTACTTGTTAAGTCTTTATTCCGCTGCAACGAAAGGACGCCCTTCACCTTTGTTAAGGACGCCACATCTAAGGACGCCCTTAACCTTGTTAAGGACGCCTTCACTGTTTGACTTACGATCCAACAATCTTCTTGACTCAAGCAATTCGAGCAACTCAAAATCCGCTGCACTCTTGTTCTTCAACAACAACTTCTCTTCCATCGATCATCAACTTCATCAATTTCTTGCGCACATCAACCCGAGATCCATATCCTTGGTCATTTCAACTCGTGGCAGCCTTCACCCAGAAGGTTGTCACATATCACTATAGGAGTTGTAGTCAGTCTCCTCTTCAGCTCATCAAAACTCCGTTGGTAGTCATTTTTCCACTCAAAACGAGTGGTCTTCCTCAACAAGTTGGTAAGTGGTTGGGCTATACGAGAAAACGCTTCAACAAACCTCTTGTAATACCCAGCCAGTCCTAAGAAACTCCGAACTTCTCTCATATTCTTCGGAGCTTCCCATGTCTTCACGGCCCCAATCTTCGAGGGGTCAACCATGACTCCCTGTACCGACACCACATGTCCCTAAAAGGTGACTTCTGACAACCAAAAGTCACAGTTGCTCAGGTTAGCATACAACTGTTGCTGTCTCAATACTACCAACACCAATCTAAGGTGCTCACCATGCTTCCCTCGACTCTTGGAGTATATCAAGATGTCATCAATGAACACCACCACGAACCTGATGTGAATCAGCCTGAGTCACATCATGAAGCCAGGCCGCCACACGATGTGATCACGACCGGCTCACATCTTAACACCGAGGCGCCGCCCGGTGCCCCTTCAAGGCACCCCACAAGCGACGCCGAGGTGCCGCCCGGTGCGCCCGGTGCCTCTGCGAGGCACCCCACAAGCAACGCCGAGGCACGGCCCAGTGCCTCATCGAGGCACCCCACAAGCGACGCCGAGGCACGGCCCGGTGCCTCATCGAGGCACCCCACAAGCGACGTCGAGGCGCGGCCCAGTGCCTCATCGAGGCACTCCCACGGGCACCCGCCCATGGGTCGGACACGACCTGCTACAAGGTCGGCCACGTCTAAAGAAGCAAGCCACCTTCCCGGGCCTTTGACAAGGCGACGAGCTAAACTCTTACAAGATCAGCTTCGGGCCCAGCTAGCATTGCCCCACGCCCCACATGACAAGCCTAGTGTGTTTGTTTGCCTCCAAATGCTCAGCCCAAGTGGGAGCCTTGATAGGCCTGAAGCCCATTATGAAGATGGACACTCAAAGTCCATTTGGAAGGAAACTTGGCCGCCACACAACAAAGAAGCTTGGCCGCCACACAACAGCGAAGCTTGGCCGCCACACTAACTCAACTCCTTGGCCGCCAAGTTTGGTCTCCAAAGAAGCATTAGACGTGTTGCTTGGCGGCCAATCTTCTCCACCTCCTCATGAAGCTTGACGCCCACTCGTGTTGCTTGGCCGCCAATCCTTCTCCACCTCCTCATGAAGCTTGGCGCCCACTCCAAATGTGCTGCCCTTCCCCTCTTCTCGTCACTATATAAAGACACCTAGGCCCTCATATTTTCTTAGATTGAAATTGAGTAAAGAGAGCTTCTAGCCCTTACTCTTTCGGTCTCTTCTCCTCAAGGGAGAACGGGCCGAGGTAACCCACACCTCGTTGGCTTCATGCTCTCGTTCTTCTAGATTGGTTTCTTGTTTCATCATCCTTCCATTTCATCCCACAACAATCGGCTTTGCCATTTTGTAAACCCCGAATTCACGCCACCTTTGTTATAATATAGTGAGTTTGAATTTCTTACAAAACATGACTCAAGAATTCCTCCACAAAACTCAGTCGAACCCGATTCAACCGATCTTGGAAGTGAGAGTTCATCATTTGGTATCAGAGCTTGTCGACTTGAGTCTCTCAAGTTGTGGGGGTACGAATTACTTCCTTACAAATTCAGTTTTTAGTTGCTCAAAATCCTTTTCTTGAAAACCCCTTTTGAAAACAGCCTCATTTTCTTTCTATCCTTTGTCCGAAATCCATTTGTTTCTCTAAAGCCACGTCTTTTAAAAAGAAAAAAAAATTCCTTCATTTGAGAACTTGCAATTAAGTGTTCATACTCGAAACTTCAGTAACGAACACCAACGATTGCTTTCTCATGACCTACCTCCTTATTTTACTCACCCAAAAAAAAATTTTCAAGCTCCTCAAAAGGCCTTTCCTAACTCTTTTAAGTTCAACTTGATGTTTGAAAAACCTCAAGTGCTCGATCTCGTAAAGGCCTAGTTGTGTTGTAAAGTATTGGTTGTTTCAAAAAAAGAAAAAGAAAGAGAGGTAGTACCTCTCCATTTCAAAAGAAAGAAAAATAAAACAAAGAGAGATAGTACCTCTCTTGTGCAAAAAAAAAAAAGAGAAAAGAAGAGAGAGGTAGTACCTCTCTATTTCAAAAGAAAGAAAGAAAGAGAGATAGTATCTCTCCTTTGTTAGAAAAAAAAAGATCGAGAACTAGGCCTTGATTGGTCGAGCCGGGTTCTCCCCATCATCTTGCTTGCACTTGTTCGCTCCCTTTTGTCCTCCCTAAACCCTGAGCAACTAAACTCTTGATTTGTGGGGATTGTAAGTACTCGCCCACAAGCTCTTGTCGCTTGTTCTTGATTACTTCCTCTGTTGTGTTCCGATATTGTGATTGTTTTGAGAAAAATCTACCTTATAAAGTCTGGTGTTAGCAAAGAGAATCTCTACCTTGAGAGTGTGAGATTGAGAGCCACAAAATCGAGTCAAACACGAGTCAGTCCTCCCTTGTTTTACTTTGATTATGTAACACCCCAAAATTATCTCGGGAATGCTACACGCCAGTGACCATGGAATTCACACCCAAAGTCACCCAAGGCTTATGCAGTACATAACAATAAAAAGAATAATATCCAAAATTCATAAATAGATCTCAAAACTTATATTGTCTTACAATCCAAAACAGTAAATGTGAATAATTACAACGAAAATGCAGAAGTACTCGATAACAAATGATCCTTACAATAAAAGGATCTTATTTATTCTCAAATAAATTCAAATGAAAATAACCTTGCAAGAAATGCTCCAAGTCTTCAACTCACTCCTCTTGAGACTCCAACGGATCGAATCCTGATGTGCCGCGACGTAAATACGGTTGACACCAGCCGACCATGCAAGGAAAGAAAACGGACGGTTAGTCTTGTGACAGACTAAGCAAATGGGTTTTAGAAAAACGGTTCTTATGGTTAGACTCCACCATTAGTATTGAATTCCGAATGAAAGCCGGTCAATAATCTAATAATGAAGTATCCCCATCGAAGGTAAGAAAAGAAATATGCTCAGGAAGGGGATAGGACGCCACGCGAGGTGGTTCCTTAAGCGAAGTATGCGATTGTTGGGAACTTATTATTCACACAAGTTTTCGAAAAACCTCCGTCGAGTGATTGGGTCTACGACCAACCTCACCGCACAATGATTGTACGAATTCAGATTGAAAAGCAGACTTGGTCAATCGGGAGTAAGAACGGTTTTCCAAGTTGTACTAACCGCCCTGGTTCATTAATTATGTGCATAGGCACTTATCTTACTTACTTTCAAAACGGTACATTCAAGTTGATAGCTTTTAGAATAACGGATTCGACAATGGTCGAAACAAAACGAAGGAGCTCTCAAGAATTCAATAAAGGCACTAACTAGGTGCAATCACCCCTCATATTCGGATGAGGCGGTACAGTTATGACCAGGCACTAGGGTATAGGTCCATCCTAATGCAAATATTTTAAAGAGGCGTCCAGGGTCTAACCCACACCCCTAATACTACGCTAAGTCCACATCAAGTCTCAATGGAGACGAAACACATAAGGCCACAACATCGAGACCTAAGTCCAAGTTCTAGCGCAGTCTAGCAATATATACATCCTATATATATAATGAGGTCATTAATGCTATAACAATAAATCCTAATTCATTTATTAGCAAACAAAGTTCCCAACAGTATTTAAAACAGTTATGCAAGCGAGAACCGTCTACTTGCCTTGATTCGAAGGCAAAAGAGTAATTTGTCAACGAGGTGAATCCTTACGAACAGGGTTCGTTTCCTGTTTCATTAACAACGACAAAATAAATTATACGAATTTATTTTGGTTTTTCGTTATCTAGGAAAAGGTTGGATTCAAGAGGTATACTAAAGATCTTATCAGCATATAAGTATTTTATTCATTATACATACCTATGTTCTTATAATATATTTTAAGTATTATTTCGTTCTTGATTTTAATTCTTTAATCTTACACATGCCTTAGAAAAACACTTTTGAAAATCTATCCTATTAATTCTATTAACACTTAGTCATGATAAAAATTTAAGGATCAAGAATCAATGTTTTCATTTTTATGTTCATAAAATAAAAATACAACCTTTATGGGTAATCATAATTCACTAGTTAAATTATGATAAAATAGACTATAAGATAAAAAAAAATTTAGTTAAATAATAAAAACATCAAAGTGACTTAGAATTACTTAAATCCGTTAATTTTTAAATTCGTAATTATTTTATTTAATTAAAAATGGTATTCGTTTCTTTAATACTCTATATTATGAAAGTTGTTTTCTTTAGGCATCAAAAATCGAATACAATTTTGAAAGAGACTGTATATAATTCATAAATCATCTTTACGGAACATATATAATTTATAGGAATTTATATAATTAATTTAAAATAGAATACGAATTTATTACGAAAATCAGGGTGTTATGTAATCGAATTTATTAATCAGCAAAAACAACATTATAAATTTTGAAAATTTTATGACAATTAGAAACCTCCATGAAGTTGTCATATGAATTGTTTTATGATTTATAAGTAACCTTAACTAATTAAAATCGATTTTAGAAAACAGATCTACTTTTCGAAATTAAAAGGAATTGAATAGGAGCAGGGATTTTACAGTGGCGACAAGGCGTTTTCGGGCGGCTCGTTCGCGGTGGTCCGGCGGTGTTTCGACGCGGGATATGCAACAGTTGGAAGAAGACGTGTTGAGATTCTTGCTGTCGGCAGTGGTGGCGGTTTTGGTGGTCCAAAGGCGGCGCGCCGTGGCTGGGAAATGGCTTCGTCAACACAGTTAGCCTTTGTTTTCGCTGAGCAGGTCTGGGTTTTCGATCGGGTTTTTGAAGGATGAAACGAACAAATTGAGGAATGCAAATCTAGGCTTTTGAAGAACTTGAAACGAGGATTATAGGTCTGGTTTCGGCTTTGAGTTTCGTTGAGCGGTTTAGGAGAAATTAAACTCCGAAGCGGTGAAGTTACACACTAGGGTTCCGGGTTTTTGGGCTGAATTTTGTGTGCAATTGTGACAGGATTTGGGGTTTGATTTATATGGACTTGAGTGGATTGGGATGCAAGGATTCGAATTGTACACTTTCCATAGATGTTAGGCCATGATCGAGACAATCTTTTGTGCCAAAAATCGGATCAAATGGTGAAGGAAAGTCGTTTGAATGAGAAAGGAAGGAAATGGGAAGAAGATCGTGGCTGCTAACCCAAATTTTAGGGTTAATTACAAAATTGGGCCAAACTTTTAAATTGTGATAAAAGTGTCCTTTTTCCATTATAATTAATCCGAAAAAAAATTATTATTTTGATGATTTAATTTCTTTTTCTTAAATATGCATGTATGTAGGTTTATAAATATTATTCATTATTTTCTTCATTTCATTTTCATATTTATAAAAGGTTCTTTTCCCTTTTTTTTTAAATATATATAATATCCTTTAAAATAACATTATTGTATTCTTTATTATATCATCTAAGATCCAAACATAAGAAACTTTCTCTAGTTTAGTGAAAGCTCATCTCCCCTTTTACTATCTTAATACACTCATTTTAATTTAATATGGCTTATTAGTTTTATCTTCAAATGATGTTTCATATAGTTTTATCTTAATGCTTTGAACACTTTCTTTAGCATAGGTTAATAGGTACATGACCTATTGATACGGGTTTAAAAGTATCATCACGGCATTATCGGTTCTTATTAAATTTCTATTTAATAAATAACGCCAATACTTTTATATATGAAAGGGAAAAAAAATTTGTTAGGGAAATTACGATAATAACCTTCTCGAAAAAGAGGGTTATTACAATAGTACCCCCTTAAAAATAGTTTCGTCCCCGAAACTAGAGGGAGGGCAGTCTTGGAATTTTATCATTAGAATCATAGTCTTTTCCCCTATGCACTAAATAATCCGTTGTTCGTGCATTAAGAAGGACTTTTCATTTTGTCCAAATAAAGCGGGTACGGTAGTACCCCCTTAAAGAAATGTTGTCCTTGACCTTGGGACTTCACCAATTATGATGTGACTCCAAACGTCCTTTCAACTAAGGATAAACCACTCCTTAATGCTCATGTATTGGTATGTATCAACGACTATGAGTTAAACTTAAACTCAAATTTCATAAATGAAATAGTTGTTCCCAAACAACCATAGAACATAAAATCAACAACCGGTAAAAATTAATCAAACTTAGGTCATACGGAGCCTATGCTCTTATTCGTAGTATATAAGCCTGGAAATAGATCTATATATTTCAAAACTGGTTAAAGTGATTCCTAAAGGTAGAGGGGTCGGCATCCTCAAGTGCGGGATCGCAATAAATATCAAGGACTCCACGATCAAACTTGGTCGGATCCATGATTGAGCTCGTGCAGCTTAGCAACTCTTCACCTTGCGCAATTTTCCTTTTCAGACTATTAACAATCCAACTCTCCTTTGTTACTAAGCCCATAAGCCTACTGATTACAGCCTTCTGGCAGTCCAGATCCTTACGCCAAGTGTCCATCTAAGGAAGAAGAGCTTCATGCTTGATCTTCACCCTTTTTGGCCTCTCCTTACCCATCTTGATCAAAACTTCCCAAGGGTGTCGTCGGGCTGCGTTCCATTCTACCTCTTCATTAACTATCCTTATCTTCTCGTGTAGAGGGAGGTTGGAGGTCAAAACTTGCCCGATGTCGGGGCGCTCTACATCAGCGTCTCCCAAGGGAGTGTATTCCTGCATAGGTCGCCCATTAGGAAGAGTGGGTAGAGGAGTATAGGGGGTTGGAGACCTCCACCTCTTCTTGGATGGTTCTTCAGCCTCGGACCCCACATCAATATCCTCACTCTTGTAGCTTGATTCCTCACTTGGGTCTTCCTCCTCCTCCTCCTCGAGCATGAGTTGTTCCCCCTTAACCCGGACTTCACATAAAAATCCTCACTCTTGTAGCTTGATGTCTCACTTGGGTCTTCCTCCTCCTCCTCTTCAAGCATGTGTTGCTTCCCCTCATCGTTATCCAGAATGATCGGGTACAGGGGAGACATGCCCTCCTCAGGGAAAGTGCTTCCATTCATCCCAAAAACGTTGCGGTTATCAGCCATTGTTTGAAAACAAAGAGCGAGGAGGGTTAGTGGTTATAGAATATCCATAATTCTATAAGTGTGGAGAATAGGAGTAACTATGACTTGGAGACATTCAAGCTTTAATGATTTGATCAAAGCATTTTTTTTTTTTAAAAAAAAAATTTAAATATATGAAACCATGTTTAAAAGTTGAAAAATCTTTTACTAAAACCGTTTAGCTCTTATACCATAATTGTAACACCCCAAAATTATCTCGGGAATGCTACACGCCAGTGACCTTGGAATTCACACCCAAAGTCACCCAAGGCTTATAGAGTACATAACAATAAAAAGAATAATATCCAAAATTCATAAATAGATCTCAAAACTTATATTGTCTTACAATCCAAAACAGTAAATGTGAATAATTACAATGAAAATGCGGAAGTACTCGATAACAAATGATCCTTACAATAAAAGGATCTTATTTATTCTCAAATAAATTCAAATGAAAATAACCTTGCAAGAAATGCTCCAAGTCTTCAACTCACTCCTCTTGAGACTCCAACGGCTCGAATCCTGATGTGCCGCGACGTAAATACGGTTGACACCAGCCGACCATGCAAGGAAAGAAAACGGACGGTTAGTCTTGTGACAGACTAAGCAAATGGGTTTTAGAAAAACGGTTCTTATGGTTAGACTCCACCATTAGTATTGAATTCCGAATGAAAGCCGGTCAATAATCTAATAATGAAGTATCCCCATCGAAGGTAAGAAAAGAAATATGCTCAGGAAGGGGATAGGACGCCACGCGAGGTGGTTCCTTAAGCAAAGTATGCGATTGCTGGGAACTTATTATTCACACAAGTTTTCGAAAAACCTCCGTCGAGTGATTGGGTCTACGACCAACCTCACCGCACAATGATTGTACGAATTCAGATTGAAAAGCAGACTTGGTCAATCGGGAGTAAGAACGGTTTTCCAAGTTGTACTAACCGCCCTGGTTCATGAATTATGTGCATAGGCACTTATCTTACTTACTTCCAAAACGGTACATTCAAGTTGATAGCTTTTAGAATAACGGATTCGACAATGGTCAAAACAAAACGAAGGAGCCCTCAAGAATTCAATAAAGGCACTAGCTAGGTGCAATCACCCCTCATATTCGGATGAGGCGGTACGGTCATGACCAGGCACTAGGGTATTAGTCCATCCTAATGCAAATATTTTAAAGAGGCATCCAGGGTCTAACCCACACTCCTAATACTACGCTAAGTCCACATCAAGTCTCAATGGAGACGAAACACATAAGGCCACAACATCGAGACCTAAGTCCAAGTTCTAGCGCAGTCTAGCAATATATACATCCTACATATATAATGAGGTCATTAATGCTATAACAATAAATCCTAATTCATTTATTAGCAAACAAAGTTCCCAACAGTATTTAAAATAGTTATGCAAGCGAGAACCATCCACTTGCCTTGATTCGAAGGCAAAAGAGTAATTTGTCAACGAGGTGAATCCTTACGAACAGGGTTCGTTTCCTGTTTCATTAACAACGACAAAATAAATTATACGAATTTATTTTGGTTTTTCGTTATCTAGGAAAAGGTTGGATTCAAGAGGTATGCTAAAGATCTTATCAGCATATAAGTATTTTATTCATTATACATACCTATGTTCTTATAATATATTGTAAGTATTATTTCGTTCTTGATTTTAATTCTTTAATCCTACACATGCCTTAGAAAAACACTTTTGAAAATCTATCCTATTAATTCTATTAACACTTAGTCATGATAAAAATTTAAGGATCAAGAATCAATGTTTTCATTTTTATGTTCATAAAATAAAAATACAACCTTTATGGGTAATCATAATTCACTAGTTAAATTATGATAAAATAGACTATATTATAAATAAAAATTACTTCAATAATAAAAACATCTAAGTGACTTAGAATTACTTAAATCTGTTAATTTTTAAATTCGTAATTATTTTATTTAATTAAAAATGGTATTCTTTTCTTTAATACTCTATATTGTGAAAGTTGTTTTCTTTAGGCATCAAAAATGGAATAAAATATTTAAAGAGACTGTATATAATTCATAAATCATCTTTACAGAACATATATAATTTATAGGAATTTATATAATTAATTTAAAATAGAATATGAATTTATTTCGAAAATCAGGGTGTTTATGTAATCGAATTTATTAATCAGCAAAAACAACATTATAAATTTTGAAAATTTCATGACAATTAGAAACCTCCATGAAGTTGTCATATGAATTGTTTTATGATTTATAAGTAACCTTAACTAATTAAAATCGATTTTAGAAAACAGATCTACTTTTCGAAATTAAAAGGAATTGAATAGGAGCAGGGATTTTACAGTGGCGACAAGGCGTTTTCGGGCGGCTCGTTCGCGGTGGTCCGGCGGTAGTTCGACGCGGGATATGCAACAGTTGGAAGAAGACGTGTTGAGCTTCTTGCTGTCGGCAGTGGTGGAGGTTTTGGCGGTCCAAAGGCGGCGCACCGTGGCTCGGAAATGGCTTCGTGAACACAGTTAGCCTCTGTTTTCGCTGAGCAGGTCTGGGTTTTCGATCGGGTTTTTGAGGGGCGAAACGAACAAATTGAGGAATGAAAATCTAGGCTTTGGAAGAGCTTGAAACGAGGATTATAGATCTGGTTTCGGCTTTGAGTTTCTTGAGCGGTTTAGGAGAAATTAAACTCCGAAGCGGTGAAGTTACACACTAGGGTTCCGGGTTTTTGGGCTGAATTTTGTGTGCAATTGTGACGGGATTTGGGGTTTGATTTATATGGATTTGAGTGGATTGGGATGCAAGGATTCGAATTGTACACTTTCCATAGATGTTAGGCCATGATCGAGACAATCTTTTGTGCCAAAAATCGGATCAAATGGTGAAGGAAAGTCGTTTGAATGAGAAAGGAAGGAAATGGCAAGAAGATCGTGGCTGCTAACCCAAATTTTAGGGTTAATTACAAAATTGGGCCAAACTTTTAAATTGTGATAAAAGTGTCCTTTTTCCATTATAATTAATCCGAAAAAAATTTATTATTTTGATGATTTAATTTATTTTTCTTAAATATGCATGTATGTAGGTTTATAAATATCATTCATTATTTTCTTCATTTCATTTTCATATTTATAAAAGGTTCTTTTCCCCCCCTTTTTTTTAAAATATATATAATATCCTTTAAAATAACATTATTGTATTCTTTATTATATTTTCTAAGATCCAAACATAAGAAACTTTCTCTAGTTTAGTGAAAGCTCATCTCCCCTTTTACTATCTTAATACACTCATTTTAATTTAATATAGCTTATTAGTTTTATCTTCAAATGATGTTTCATATAGTTTTATCTTAATGCTTTGAACACTTTCTTTAGCATAGGTTAATAGGTACATGACCTATTGATACGGGTTTAAAAGTATCATCACGGCATTATCGGTTCTTATTAAATTTCTATTTAATAAATAACGCCAATACTTTTATATATGAAAGAGAAAAAAAATTGTTTAGGGACCTTCTCGAAAAAGAGGGTTATTACAAATTATGAGTGTGATTGGGAGACATCATGTGAGGAAGGAAAGCTTGGAGTTAACCATCCGGTTTCTCTAAGCTAACTGAGGGAGTTTGGAGTTTGTGAGGGAGTGCACAAAAAAGCAAACACATCGAGTCAAACACATGTGTGTCATTGGATTACTCTAACCCTTACTTGTTCCGTGTTTGTTCATCTCTTGTGTTGATTAGGATCTAATGGAGCATTATCTAGAAGAAGAACCTACTCTTCAACCCTTCCATGGCACTAAGGACTTTGTTAAATACCTGGTTTGGGAGTGGAAAATTGAGCGTTTCTTCAACTATTATGAATATACGGTCGAGCAAGAAGTGGCTCTTGCCATTGGTTGTTTTGAAGAAAATGCATATGATTGGTGGAGTGAATATGAAGCAGACTCTGCTTACTTTGGGTATCCATCGATCCGCACTTGGGAGGATCTAAAAACTATCCTTAGAAGGTCCTTTGTCCCCCGCGATTATAGGTTACACCTCGAAGCCAAAATAGAGAGGTGTAGGCAACGCGATCGATCTGCTCTTGCGTACCTCAACGAGCTTTCAGAACTTATGTTCTTTGCAAGCCACCTCTACAGGGAAGGGAACATTGTAACTAATTCATCAACAGATTGAATCCCGACCTTCGTTTATATGTTAAGAGGCAGAACTTTGGGAGAAGAATGCCCTTATCGGATGTCCTACAAGAAGTGAACACATAGTACGAATATCAGCGAAGGAAATATTCTACCAAGGGTTTTATTGAGAAGGAGGTGAGGGACCTTTGCCAATACGTGGCCGACATCCCGCCACCACCAAGGCAGCCTCCTCCTAGGGTGGTCCCAATGTCAAAGCCAAATCTGAGGGTCCAAGAGTCAAGACATGAGTCACTGAGCGTTCAACCAGCGGTTCCATCTTTACGTGCTGAATTGTTAAGCCCTATGGAGGGACAGTTTAACGACAAGAATCTCCTAAGTGATAACGAGAAGTCAGATACATCCTTCTCCTGGAAAGAGCTTCATGAGACTCTAGCAAAATCCCGAGAAGAGGCTCGGGCCGACGTCCGAGAAGCCTATGAACGGACCCGAGATGATCATCTCCGAGCCTTGGACGAGAAGATAGAGAAGCGCCTAAGTGGGTCGTAGATACAAGGGCACCCCCTGAGCCCAAACTTTGGCCTAAAACCAAAGGCTCAAGTAGACTGCCTAAGTGAGTCACCCTATACGGGTACTTTAAAGACTAAGGGTGATGATGCAAGAGCGCCTAGAACCATTGAGCTCACACCAAAGACCAAAGAGCTTCCATCACCCACTCTTCCTAAATTCTTGAATTCCATCCATACTCCTATAATGGATGTTCATCCAAGACTTGCCTTGGCTGTTCGTTTGGAGACTGTGGCCATATAACACAATATGGCAGCCCTCTTTCAGGCACAGTTGTGTACTGCTTCCCTTAAGGATGTTGAAAGAAGAGAGCTCATCGCACCAACTCCCATGAATGAAAAGAGTTCATCCTTTAGGTGAGTTTCCTCAACTCTCTCGTACTTTACATATGATTATGACTTGGGTGTGACACAGACAAATAGTCAAAGTTATTCAACTTTATTTCATGCCTATGTCACATCAAGGAGTAGATATTCATGCATCCATTACAGCTCTCTTTCTCAATATGTATCATCCAAGATGCATATAGCTCGTCGCATAGCATTGTTTCACCATTCTAAACACTTGCTTGACTGGAAGCTATATAGGTCTAAAAAGAAAAGCAGTCGAGCATATAGCTATATAATGTCATATCATCTTGAAATTGGGAATTATGTTGTGTTTAAATCAATCATATACTATGGATCATGCGTGTGGCCTTCTCTTGCTTATCTTATAGGCCACTCAGATTCGAGGTTGAATCCTTCTCAACTAGGGGAGGATGATGTGATTCGGCCCGAGTCACATCAAGAAACTAAGCCGCCAGACGATATGATCACGACCGGCTCACATCTTGACATTGAGGCGCCGCCCGATGCCCCTTCAAGGCACCCCACAAGCGACGCCGAGGTGCCGCCCGGTTTGCCCGGTGCCTCTGCGAGGCACCCCACAAGTGACACCGAGGCACGGCCCGGTGCCTCATCGAGGCACCCCACAAGCGACGTCGAGGCGCGGCCCGGTGCCTCATCGAGGCACTCCCACGGGCACCCGCCCATGGGTCGGACACGACCTGCTACAAGGTCGGCCACGTCTAAAGAAGCAAGCCACCTTCCCGGGCCTTTGACAAGGCGACGAGCTAAACTCTTACAAGATCAGCTTCGGGCCCAGCTAGCATTGCCCCACGCTCCACATGACAAGCCTAGTGTGTTTGTTTGCCTCCAAATGCTCAGCCCAAGTGGGAGCCTTGATAGGCCCCGAAGCCCATTATGAAGATGGACACTCAAAGTCCATTTGGAAGGAAACTTGTCCGCCATACAACAAAGAAGCTTGGCCACCACACAACAACGAAGCTTGGCCGCCACACTAACTCAACTCCTTGGTCGCAAAGTTTGGTCTCCAAAGAAGCATTAAACGTGTTGCTTGGCCGTCAATCTTCTCCACCTCCTCATGAAGATTGGCACCCACTCATGTTGCTTGGCCGCCAATCCTTCTCCACCTCCTCATGAAGCTTGGCGCCCACTCCAAATGTGCCCCCCTTCCCCTCTTCTCGTCACTATATAAACACACATAGGCCCTCATATTTTCTTAGATTGAAATTGAGTAAAGAGAGCTTCTAGCCCTTACTCTTTCGGTCTCTTCTCCTCAAGGGAGAACGGGCCGAGGGAACCCACACCTCGTTGGCTTCAAGCTCTCGTTCTTCTAGATTGGTTTCTTGTTTCATCATCCTTCCATTTCATCCCACAACAATCGGCTTTGCCATTTTGTAAACCCCGAATTCACGCCACCTTTGTTACTTGAGTTTGAATTTCTTACAAAAAACGACTCAAGAATTCCTCCACAAAACTCAATCGAACCCGATTCGACTGATCCTGGAAGTGAGAGTTCATCAGAACCGGTCCAAATAATCTATGAACACCGGGTTCATTAACTCCATGAACACTGCTGGTGCGTTCGTCAATTCGAACGGCATAACCACAAACTCATAATGCCCATATCTCGTCCGGAAAGCCGCCTTAGGAATGTCCTCATTCCGAATCCTCAACTGATGGTATCCTGATCTCAGATCAACCTTCGATAACACAATAGCACCCTGCATCTGATCCAATAAGTCATCAATACGAGGTAAGGGGTACTTCTTCTTGATGGTGACCCGGTTCAGCTTCCGGTAATCGATGCACAAACGCAAGGACCCATCCTTCTTCTTCACGAAGAGCATTGGAGCTACCTATGGCGAAGCGCTTGGGTGTACATACCCCTTATCCATTAGCTCATGATTTCTCTCTTTTGGGTTCGGGTTGTGAGATGAGTGTTTTGTTTTCCCTTGTATTTCCTGAGATCTTAGATGTGCTGATTTGGTTTATTTGGTTTGAGCTTACTCGAGGATGAGCAAGATCTAAGTATGAGGGAATATGATTCGCCCTAGTTTATATGGTTTAACTCTTGTATTTTAGGGCTATATTGAGTGTGTTTAGGTTAGAGTTTGTGTTAATTGTAATATCTAGGCCGAAGACACCAGGATTCAAGTTTCAAGGGTTTTCAAGGCGTTTTAAGCTGTTTGCGCGACACCACTTGCTTGCAAGGGCCATATCTGGAGATATAATAGTCATATTGACCTGATTCCTGTTCCATTGGAAAGTTAACTCGAAGGCTTCAGTTCATATTTTTACACCGAAGTCAAATTCCAAGCCGAAGAGGGTCAAAACAGCCTCCTAAGTCAAGTATTCGTCATTGTTGATATCCGCGACTGCGGCGGGAGATCCGTGCCCACGGTGGCTGCCCGAGACGACCTATTCTATTCTATCGCGAAAGCGCGGGTGCGGTGGGGGTGCCACGGTCGCGGTGGTGCCGGATCCGAAGTGGATCAAAATGTTTCTATCTTGTTTCCTTTCTTATGTTTCGCCTCTTTCCTTATCTATTTCGGGGAGCATGTTCCTTGGGCTACATAAGGAGGAGCGTGCCCTAAGTTTTAGGTATCCATTGTTATCAAATTGTTCTTTTGATAAAAGTGTTTTCTTTCTTTGTGATGGAGAACTAATCTTCTTTGGAGTATATTCAATCAAGAAAGCTTTATTATGAAGTTGTGAAATCTGGTTACTTCTTTATCCCTAGATCTTTATTGATACTCATGTGCTTCATGCCATGATCTTTGTTTGATTATATGAGCTTGATCAACTTGTTTAATTGGCTTAGATCTATTGTTTGAATAAGGATTGGTTGTTGTCTATGCATCTTTCCTATTCTCGAAACTATTCTATTCTAGGACCGTGGACTAGGTTAGAGAAGAGTATTCAATGGTTGTTTTATGCACGAGACTCGTAGCTTGATTGCATGATTCGATTTCCTAATATCCTTGTGTGTATTGTATGATCTTAGTTAAGCGTCCTTGTTCATATCATAGTTTTACTAGGACCGTGGACTAGCGAATAATTAAGATAAGAATTGGAATTGACCTAGGAATATTAAGAAGTGGATGAATTCGTGATTAACGGATTAATAAAGTGGAATTGATTGAATGAACTCTGCTTTTTAAACTTAATTGAAACTTCTCTCAAAATCCCCCTTTTGGTTACTTTGCATGAAACACACTAAAATCTAATTAAGAAACTGATTCTCTTGGGTTCGACCCCTTACTTGCTTGCTATACTTGTGTTTGCTTGTTTGGGTTTTATCTTTGATTTTTTGACACAACGACTTTAGCCGAGTCAAATTTTGGCGCCGTTGTCGGGGAATCCTTTTTCTTGATAGATTTTCGTGCGTTTTTCATTTCTTTACCAGAATCGTGACCACGGCCCCTTCGGCGCAACCGCGGTTTGAGCCCAGAAACCCCCTCTGGGTTCGGACCTATCTTATGGTCCGTACCCGGTCTACTAATACTTATCCTGTACTCTTTGATCCAGAAATTGACATGACTCTTCGGAAGGTAAGGAGTGCTCCCGGAGCTTCTACATCCTACAATCTTTTCAATCTTGTCTCACTCTCTGATTCTCAACCAGAACAAGTCATGGCGGAACAAATTATTCGCCAACTCACAACACCCAATCTTCAACAACAGCAGTTGGTTGTTCAATTCCCCGATCTCGGAGAGGGCATCAAGTTCGAGCTCAAGTCCGGGCTTGTCCACCACTTACCCAAATTCCACGAGTTGAGTGGTCAAGACCCGAACAAACATCTAACGGAGTTCCACGCCGTATGTGTGAGCATGAAGCCGACCGATGTCACGGAGGATCAAATAAAGTTTCGAGTTTTTCCCTTCTCATTGGAAGACTCTGCCAAAGAATGGCTCCTTTATTTGGTGCCAGGCTCAATCACTACTTGGGCGGAGATGAAAAAAGCTTTTCTAGAGAAGTACTTCCCTGCTTCCAAACAAACCTCTATCAAAAAGCAGCTCAGCAGTTTGGAGCAAGGGGAGAACGAGAATCTCTACGATTATTATGAGAGCTACAAGAGGTTCATCGCTAGTTGTCCCTACCATGGCTATCTTGCCAAGGACCTCATATGCTATATTATTGAGGGACTCTTTGACAATGATAAACGTCTTGTGAATGCATCTTGTGGAGGCAGTTACGATACCTTGACTCCAACACAAGCGTTTGAGAAAGTTGAGATCTTGGCTGAGCAGGCTCACAATCAGCGAGCGCGGACCAATGTGAGGTCCGTCAATGTGGTGAACGAGTCCCTGAATGCTGAAGTAAGGGAGCTCAAGGATCTCATGAAGCAGCTACTCGAGAAGAAGGGTGCACAACAGGTCAATGCTTGCGGTCTATGCTATGATGCGAGCCACCACACTGATCAGTGCCCCACGATCCAGAAGACCGAGGCATCGGTGAACGTCGTCGGTTATTATGCTGCGCCCCGCCCCCAGAACGATCCTTTCTCCAAAACATACAAAACTTTCGGTGGAACAATCAACGGCAGCAGGATCCACCACAACAGCAACAACAGCAGTTCGCTCCTCAGGGCCAACAACAACAATTTCGCTCTAACAATTATGCCCAAAGAGCGCCTACACCATCTCAGAATGATGCTATTACCGCTCTTATTAAGGAGAACCAAGAGACGAGAGCCGTTGTAAAGAATCTTGAGACTCAACTGAGCCAGCTCGCCACTATGATCAACATGCTCGAGTCTAAGGATTCCGGGAAACTCCCTTCTCAAACTCCCAAGCACAAGGACAATGTGAGTTCCATGCAATTGAGGAGCGGAAGAGCAATGGCGAGACGAGAACCGCCCTTTGGCGAAATTATGCGGTCGCGCTTTCCATGCCGTGCTCGCGCCGATTAACAAGAAGACAAGGAGCAAGCTTCAGTTGAAATTACGCGATCACGCTCTCCCTGCCGCGATCGCGGAAATTCAACAGAAACTCCGGAGCCTGCTACAGACGAGGTGCCGCAACCGCAGAGCCCCCTACGCGCCCGCGAAAATCCCACAAAGGCGAACTTTTAGGAGTTGCTCGATTACACCTTTAAGAACTATCAACTGCCGCGACCGCGCCACCACACCCGAGGAGGATGACGGGTATGTTACACCAAAGCTTCCACCCCTTAGCTCTCTCAAGCCTTCTCCTCCTTTCCCGGAAGCACGCCAAGACACGAGGAAGCCGGCACAAGACAAGGAACTCTTCGAGACCTCCGCCAATTGCCAAGTAAGTGTTCCTCTTCTAAATCTCATTCAAGGTGTTCCCTGGTTTGCTAAATTCATGAAAGAGCTTTGCACAATTAAAAGGAAAAATAGGTCTAAGCCTAAAATTGAAAAGGTAGCTCTAGTGGAAAAAAGTAAGGATAGCAATACCGAGACTTGTAATTCACTTCTGTAAAAACAACTGCCTAAAAAATGTGGAGATCCACGAAGATTCACCGTCTTTGTCTCGATAGGAGAAACCAAAATTGAGCATGCTATGCTAGATTTAGGTGCATCCATCAATATCCTTCCAGCTTGCATATATGATAGGTTAGGCCTGGGTCCTTTGAAACATTCGGATATTGTTATTGAATTGGCTGACCACTCTAACGTGCGCCCAAAATGGTTAGTGGAGGATATATTCTCTAGTGCAGGTCGATGGTTTGATTTTCCTTGTAGATTTCTATGTCATGAAGATTGGTGAAGGGCGTTACGACCGAGTTTTCTTACTTGGTCGCCCATTCATGAAAACCGCCAAGACGGTTATTGATGTTGCCAATGGTTCACTCTCTATATCTCATGGTGGCAATGAGGTCCGGATTCACATTGATGAGGACCCGTATTAAGCGTATCCACGTCAAGCCAACGAGGTTAAACAAAAGCGCTGCTTGGGAGGCAACCCAAGGATTAGTTAGATTGTTTTTCCCATTCTTAGTTAGGTTTTTATTTGTCATTTTCAAGCTAACATACAGGTACTAGGTTTTAAAGGACATCCTTGTGTTATACCGCGACCGCGTCGCACCAGTTGTGCCCGCGGTGGATCAGCAGTGACGCCCCGACGAACAGGTACTAGCCTTGGCTCGCGGCAACCATACTGCGTCTCGGTTTTAGCTCGTTGATAAAAAAAAAAAGAGGACTTTTTGGTCCCATTCTATCTCTATATCTTCCATCTATCTATATCCATTCTTTTCCATCTTCTATCTTTCCATCCCTTCTATTTATTCTTTCTATCCACCTTTTGTAATTCCATTCTTGTGGCTATGTGTCAAAGCCTAAGTATGGGGAGCTTTGTTTCCCTGAGAGTTCTCTTCTCCATGGCTCGGGTTCAAATATTTGTACATCTTTCAAAAGACGAGCCAAGAAACGACGGTTGTTCACACATCACATTGTTCGAGACGAAGTCAAGACCTCGTCCATGCACGAGTGCCGCAACCGCGCCGCATCAGCCGTGACCGCGGTGGTCCGCCCGACATTGACTTTTGCTCTCTGCCGTGTTTCCGCGACTGCGCCATCCATAATGCGCCCGCGGTTTGCCTCCAAAACAGTATTCCATTTCATTTCGTCCATTCTTCTACCACCTTTGAAGAGTTCTTCCATTCCACCTCCCTTCTTCGTATGTGAGTCTTTTGATTTTCTTCTTCCTTGCTTCTATCCTTTCTCTTTGCTTCATTGAGGACAACGAAGGATTTAAGTATATGGGAGGGAGTACTCGCATTCGCTTATCCTAGTTAGCTTAGTTAGTGATTTGCTTCAGATTTTTGATTTTCTTCTTTTCATGGAGCACTTGCAGCATACTTTTTTGCATAATAAAGGAAGAAAGAAAAGAAAAAAAAAAGATAGAAAAAGCCAAAAATTGGAAAAAAGGTATATAAATCTTGGGATGAGTCAAAAACCCGAAGAGGCGGCTCAAGTAATAAGCAGGTAACCCGGACCAGCATTAGGCTGGGGTAATATGAGGTTCATGAGAGTTGTGAGTTTTTTTAGCACACCCTTTTGAAAAATGAAAAGAGTGGTTAGGTGAAATCCCGAAAGGGCGCCTAAGTAGAATTTAGCGGAAAAATTCGAGTGTTTAGGATCATTCTTGCTTGGGGACTTTGGGGCTTACATGTTAGATTTGGGTAGATCCTAAGTTGCTCTACGCTTTTTAGAGCTTGAGTGTTTTATCTTGTTGTGAGGTGTGTGTTTCAGCTTCATTGTTTTATGCTCATGATTTCTCTCTTTTGGGTTCGGATTGTGAGATGAGTGTTTTTTTTGCCCTTGTATTTCCTGAGATCTTAGATGTGCTGATTTGTTATATTTGGTTTGAGCTTACTCGAGGACGAGCAAGATCTAAGTATGGGGTAATATGATTCGCCCTATTTTATATGGTTTAACTCTTGTATTTTAGGGCTATATTGAGTGTGTTTAGGTTAGAGTTTGTGCTAATTGTAATATCTAGGCCGAAGACACAAGGATTCAAGTTTCAAGGGTTTTTAAGGCATGTTGAGTTGCCTGCGCGACACCACTTGCTTACAAGGGCCATATCTGGAGCTATAATTGTTGGATTGAGCTGATATATGTGCTGTTCGAAAGCTAACTCGAAGGGCTTCAATTCATCTTTTTACACAAAAGTCAGATTCTAAGGAGAAAAGGGTTGAAAAAGCCTCCGAAGTCAAGTATTTGTCATTGTCAGATATCCGCGACCGCGGTGGGAGATCCGTGCCCGCGGTGGCTGTCCGGACGACCTATTCTATTCTATCGCGAAAGCACGGGCACGGTGGGAGTGACGCGGTCGCGGTGGTGCCGGATCTAAAGCGGGCCGAAATCTTTCTATCTTGTTTCCTTTTTTATCTTTCGCCTCTTTCCTTATCTATCTCGGGGAGCAAGTTCCTTGGGCTATATAAGGAGGAGTCTACCCTAGGTTTTAGGTATCCATTGTTATCCAATTTTTCTTTCAATAAAAGTGTTTGCTTTCTTTGTGATGGAGAACTAATCTCCTTTGGAGTTCATTCAATCAAGGAACCTTTATTATAAAGTTGTGAAATTCTGGTAACTTCTTTATCCATAGGTCTTTATTGATACTCTTGTGCTTCATACCATGATCTTTGTTAGATTATATGAGCTTGATCAACTTGTTTAATTGGCATAGATCTATTGTTTGAATTAGGATAGGTTGTTGTCTATGCATCTTTCCTATTCTCGAAACAACTCTATTCTAGGATCGTATACTAGGTTAGAGAAGAGTATTCAATGGTTGTTTTATGCATGAGACTCGTAGCTTGATTGCATGATTCGATTTCCTAATATCCTTGTGTGTATTGCATGATCTGAATTAAGCGTCCTTGTTCATATCATAGTTTTGCTAGGACCGTGGACTAGCGAATAATTAAGATAAGGATTGGAATTGACCTAGGAATAGAAAGAAGTGGATGAAGTCATGATCAATAGATTAATAAAGTGAAATTGATTGAATGAACTCTGCTTGTTAAATTTGATTGAAACTTCTCTCAAATCCCGCTTTTGGTTACTTTGCATGAAACACGCTAAAATCTAATTAAGAAACTAATTCTCTTGGCTTCGACCCCTTACTTGCTTGCTATACTTGTGTTTGCTTGTTTGGGTTTTATCTTTGATTTTTGGCACAACGACTTCAGGTGAGTCAGTTGTGATCCGCAACTCCTCTATGGGGCAAGCATCTGGTACTGTCGCACACTCCTGTTGAAACTTAGTAATACTCTCGGCCACAGTGATGTTCTCGGGCCCAACATCCCGAAAAGCAGCCTCCTTAGCAACCCTGAGGGCCCGGGGATTTTAAATATCCCGAATCTTCTCCTTGAACTCCTCGAAGGTCATTTCTCTCTGGCGGTCACGATAGACACTCCACTAGTCGAACGCACCCACCTTCAACAAGGTCTGCACAAAAGACACCTTCTATAACACCCCGAGAATTTATAAGGAATTGAGGTGCTCCCCATGCTAATAAGAGCTCTTCCTTTTAATGGTTCAAGTGGTCAAAAGAGCTATGAAGTTAAGCGTGCTAGGGCGAGAGTAGTACCAGGATGGGTGACCTCCTGGGAAGTCTCTTGGGTTGGCATGGGATAGCGCTTCTAGGGCCTCGGGCCTTACACTTTCCGCTCTTCCGGTGCTCGAATCGCCTCCAACGTAAATGTTTACCTGCATGAGCCACTGCTCAACATCCTCCTTGCCCACGCCCGTAAACTCGGGCGGCTTCATCTTATTATACTCCGCAAGCCATTTTTCAGGTTGGGGGCCGTGGAGTTCCTTCCTAGGATCCTCCACGGTCTGGGCAGACCTCACACCACTAGGGCCTGATGCCCCTGCCCCAGACATCTGTTGCACTACTGCCTTGCTTTGCGCTGGCGGAACTCCTGCCCGTTGCAAGAATGCCACCGGGTCGGCTCGAATAGCCTCAACCATCACAGGGGTGATGTTCAACGACGGTGCTGCAGATGCACCCTGAGCTCCAGCCCCAGCTCCTGCGTTAGGCCCTACAATAGGGGGCCCTCCGCCTACAACAGAAACCTCCACGTCGGGCTGGTCATTCCCTATGGGCCCAACACTCTCAGGCACTTCCTCCTAAGGAGGAGCATCTCCTTGGCCAACAACTCGGCTTCTGCCCCGACCTCGGCCTCTACCTCTACCCCTACCTCTAGCATCAACAGCATGAGTGTGTGGTGCCATTTATAATCGGAAACCCGCACTTAGAAAACTACAACAAACTTGCATCGACAATTAACTTACTAACTACGTGAGATCCTTCGGTTGATGGTAGCGGAGTCGCGACGTGTCACCTACCCCTCTTAAATGCAACATGACTACCCAATGAAAACGTTTGAAATCACCGGCCGGTTTTAGTTCAAGCTGGACCTCGTGTACACTCGTTGCTCACTTCATTGTGCCCTTGTTGTCAACCTGGCTCTAATACCAATTTGTAACACTCCGTCTTTCTGACAAGGAGTTACTCGGTAGTAGACCTCACGAGGCACTACCAAGCTGGTTAGACAACGGACATTCGGATCTTGCAATGCGGGCATGGCGAGAAAGCTTATAAAACATCCAACTTGTATTGGAATGATATAGCAATTATAATTTAAAACAAGTTAACATGCACTAATCCCCAAGAACAAATTCAAATTCAAATACTCAAATTCTAAAACTCACCCTAAAAGACAAACGTTTGCAAATTTACTTAATTTAATCCAAAGTCAAATAATAATAAAACTAGCAACAATAATAATAATAACACCCAAACCCAATACTATGACACGCGCTACTGATCCGCACCACCATTGCACCGAGGGTCGGTCACGGGATCCTGATTACCTGGAATGAAAAATAGTTCCACGAGGGGTCAGATCCTATCCTACTAGTCAGAATCAACATGGAAGTTACGAGATGTTTCAAAATAGTTTTACTAAGGTCAACAAATAAGTCCGCAATCGCACACATATCTCTACTCCAGCCCTAGGTCAAGTTAGTCGCTTAGTTATCATCACATAAAACATGCAATTAGAATTTTACCTATGATATGCGACACTGCCTCAACACCACAAACCTTTACTCTACCTAGGCTGCAGCCATGCCTCAACACTGCATGCGACAACGGCGTATCAATCCCACGCCGGGCTCGGAGACGGGCCATCTCGTAACCAACCATCCCCAATCCAACCGTCCATCTCGACACATTCCATCCACAATAAGCCTCCACTAGAGCGCTTCCCAATGTAGAGAAAACGATGACGAAAATATGCGTCTATGTTGGATCGTTAGTATGAAACGGGACGTCCTTTACTTTGGTAAAGGCGTCCTTAGAGTGAGGCGTCCTTACTAAGTATAAGGGCGTCCTTAAATTGTGCAGCGGAAATATGAAACTAAACAGGTGAACTTAACAAGTATGGAACACAATGATTTATAGAGGAACCACTCAAGACCAAGTAGTCCTTGAGTGTAAACCTCTACCACCTTGGAGGATTTTCGAATAGACTTTCCTTTCTTATTAAGTGTCCTTATAGTTGTACTAGCGAGTCTTTACAATTCTCTAGTACTTAGTGTCCGTCCTAAGTCCACTAGTAAAGGACTCCTCTAAGCCTACAACTTAAGCGAGCTTAATGTGCTAAAGGACTCTATTCCAACGTCCTACAGTACATCGTATGACTTCTCTCTTTTTCTTTTGGTTTTATGGGTTACAAACAGTTTTGGTTTTGGTTACAACTTTTCTCTCGATCAAACACTAAGTCTAGAGGAGTTCTATGCTTGTTCTTCGTGTTCTTGATCGAGGTCGCTTTCTCTCTGATTCTCTGAATATTCTCTAAAAGCGTTGGCGTCACAATAAATGCCTTGGGGCTATTTATAGGACTTGGGGAGGGCGTCATTTCTCTGGGACGATCATGCCCTTCGTGAACGTGGCTACAGGATCTTCCTCCACGTGGTATGGCGGTGATGAGGGAAGCTTCCTGTATCCAGCTGTGTGTGATGTTCTCCGCTACAGGATCTACCTCCACGTGGTGATGGACTTCGCTACAGGATCGGTCTCCACGTTTCCCGGATGATCAAATGTTGTCGAGTGATGTCATCTTGTCGGCTGATGAGTAAGGACGCTCTGCTTGCGTTCCTACTTGTTTGGGATGCGTCCTTGCTCAAGTAGTCACTTCGCTCGTCCTTCCTTCCTGGTAGCTAGTGTCCCTTAACCTCAGGGATGTTCACACACTTGTTGTCCTTTTTGTCACTGGCGTTCCTGAACACTTTGACAAATTTATTAGAATCAAAGTGAGTTTGTCATATCAAAACTAAGGGACGGTTGTGTGGGCACACTAACAAGTACGCAAGCGTCCTTGATAGCGTCCCAACAATTTCCCCCTTTTTGATGATGACAAACTCTTAGGCAAAATAGTTTTGACATTGGAACTTAGCATGCATGAAAACTTAGGAGCGTCCTCTAACACTTAGAAGAATTTCTATAAGCACAAGTTTTCAGCCTTTGATTTTAAGGAGAGTAGCGTCCTAGAATACTTTCTAAGCGTCCACTTGTTTTATTCTAGCATGGCGTTCCTTAGACCTTTCACTAATAGTTCCCCCTTAACACTTTCTTATTCTAGATAACCAATATATAGCGCATCTCTGTAAAACTACACTTCCCCCTTTTGGCATCATCAAAAAGGATAGCAAGTGAATAAGGACGGTAGCATAAAAACACAACTAAAGGCAGTGGAACGCGTAAACAATCAAATGCATGCAAACAGTAGAACTTGCCATTCAAGAAAGTGAGAATAATGTCATTACAGACCAACGATCACAAGGATCAAGTGTTTGCAAAACAAAAGAAGCAAAGGCGATAAATGATAAGGGATTAAAGGGTGGGACGACAATCCCTAAGGACGTCTGCTTGAGTCCTGATAGAACTGAAGGAGCTTCTCGTGAAGTTCAGCAGACTCTGTGAATGAACTGGATAGAGATTTGAGCGTCTGGATGATGATGCACTGATTTTGGAGAATGGTAGCCATGAGTTCCTGAGGCGGGTAAAGCTCTGGATTGTCCGGAGGAGGAATGGGAGCAGGACCAACACTCGACGAAGGAGTGTCCACATGAGGCAAGGTTGGAGGAGGGGAGTTTTGATTGAGCATTTTGTCAAGGACGTCATAGTTGACAGTGTCCTCCTGACCATGAGCTGAAATCTGACTCTCGGAAGCAAGTCTTTCTTGTTCAGCTTCTTGAGCAAGTCGTTCTTGTTCAGCTTTCTTCTTAGCTTCTGCCTCAGCCTCTAACTGCTTTCTTCTGGACGACACTTCCTCTGAATTCTTGATCTGGAGCAGTCCTCTCTTTTTATCCCAGTGCAGTCCTATCAGTTCGTGAGGAGCAGACTCATCATAGGTGTTCTGAGACTTTAGGATCAGCTTCACAAGTCTTGGGTATGGTAGGGCATGCCTCTTGCTCCCACACTTAGCCATATGTTGCATTGCGATTCGGGCTAAGTTGATGGGACAGCGGGAGAGGAAGGCGTCCAGCAAGATGCAATCATGAGTTTGGACGACGGACTTCTTCTCTTGCCTTGGCAATATAGGACGACAGATGAAGTAATGTGCTATCGCCCCAACCTTAGAAAGAATATGAGCTACCCTGTCAGTCCCATAAGGCCTTTTACCATAGAAAACTCTTTCAAGCAGCTCAATTTCCTTGTCGTCCTCCATTTCAAAACCGCTTTCAGGTAGAGAGCTGAGAGCATTGGACGGCGGCTCATGAGTACTTAGTCCCATGAAGGCACGGACTTGGCGTTCTGTGACAGAAGCAGGCTCATCATCGATTTTGAAATGAAGAGTACTATACGTCTTTGGATTTGAAACGAAGACGCTTGAAGAACGCCCTTATCTGATCATTGTTTATTTCTGCTGGCTGAGGTCCCACTAACGTCCAGCCTTGGAAGCGCAACAACTCAAGAAACTCATTCACGTCCTTGTTGTTGAACGAGGCGAGCCATTCTTCGGAGTAAACCAGGGGACCGAGAATGTTGACTGGCTCGTCATCGTCCTTCTTCTTTTTCCCTTTGCGCTTTGGGGACTCAGATTCATCGTCCTCATCATCATCTTCTTCTTCTTCCTCAGACTCATGTTCAGCATCGTCCTTGGCACCAGCGTCCTCTGTGCCTTGGACATTTTCAGCATTGCCACCTGAAGCGGCATTTTCAGTTTCTACTGGAGTCTGTCCTTGGGACGGCTCTTCTGCGTCCTGAGCATCAGTTTCTTTATCTGTTGGAGGCTCAGCGTCCACAGGGAGTTGGGATTCTGTTTGGATGGGAGGGGAGGGTTGATTTTGAGGGTTTGGGGGGGGGGGTTAAGGATGGGAAGGGTTTGGTCATAGGGGGGGGGGGACTTCAACATTGTCCAGCTCAATTTGAGCATCAATACTTAGCTCAGCATCCGTCTGTTGAGCGACCTGGTGCTCACCAGCGTCCTAAATTACTTGTGCATTTGCAGCTTCTTCTATTGCCACTTTCTCTATGGGAGCATTCTCGACTCCTTCTGTCTCATCATTGGAGTCCCTAGTAATATCTACGAAAGGGGAGGACCCAGCGGCAGGCGTTCCTTGCTTACTACTCTCAGATGAGTTGGAAGACGAGGAATTGGAGGAGGAGATGTGCTCAGGATTAGCACCTTCAGAGACCAGTACCTTAGGAGCTTCACCAAGCATCCTTCTTTTGACGGTGTGCTCAAGGGCAAGACGTCTCTCAGCGTCCTCTGGTGCAGAATCAGATGAAGGACGGCGAGACCTTGGGGTTTCGGGGTCCTTGGGAGGGGGAATGTGAGCCGGGGCAGATGGGAATTGGGAGAAGTTTATGGGAGAGGGGCAAAAGGCAATGAGGGAGTTGTCTTTTGTGGCTTTTGGGGAGGGAGGAGGAGTTGGGAGCTGTACAATTATTAGGCTTGGTTGAGTAGGGGGAGGGGCAAGCTTTGATTGTTTTGAAAGGTTGGACGGGCCTTTTGGGGAGGAGGGGACGGTTGATGACTTAGCCTTTTTAAGAGGGCGTTTGTCATGGCGTTTCTTTGAGTGTCCCTCGGACAAGTTTTTATGGAACTTGTCCACTATTTGTGGTTCTTTTGTGGAGGAGGGGGGATTAGATGATTTTGAGAGGGGGGACGGAGGGGGAGCAGGGCGTTTTGCGGGTAGGAGCTTTTTAGGGCTTTGTTGTGGAGGAGGGGAAGGACTGGGCAAGCGGTTCCCTAGCATTTTGAATGCGGGGGAGTTTGAAGGGTACATTGGGTAGTCCGGAAGGAAGGCGTTATGGAGGTCAGGGATTAAGTGAAGAAGAGTTGAGAGATGGTTACCACCGTATGTACCAATGAAGAGCACGTCCTCCATTCTGCCAGCCTGATCTTGGTAGTTGTTTTTGTGAAGGGAGGGAAGGACGAACCTATTAAGGAACCTCTCATAGTTTTGCTTCTTCTGAGCATCGTTCCTGACGTCCTCCTTGGCTTCTCAATGGTATGGGACTTCACAAGTCGCCTCTTCTTCCCGCCGGTAGAAGATCCGGCCGGCCACGTCCCTCAGTAGTGAAGACATTTTCTGATGACTTTTTAGAGAGAGAAACTCGTCGGAGACTTAGAGAGAGGGTAGAGCAATTTGAGAGCAGGGAAGTTGGTGAGAGTAATAAATGAACGATGGAGACTGTTGAGAGCTTATATAGAGGAAGCGGTGGCACAATGGTAAATAGAGCACTGATCCCTGTTCAACACGTAGCAAAACTACCCCCTTAAAATTTGGGCGGTTACAATTGTCTTCCACAAACGAAGTTCAAACGTTCAAAAATTCAAATCTCAGGACTTTTCAACTTCTTCTCAAACCGATCAAATCTGAACTGGCGTCCCATACTGAACAAGACTGGCGTCCTCTCTGACTTAACACAATTACCTCTTTTAGCAAACCAAGAACCTGAGCAAACGTCCTTGTGATCACCTTGCGAACTATTTGAGAACAAAGCAAGTACGTCCCGTAAAAGAAAATATGAAGCTCATAGGACGCTTTTGCAAAGTTCTCGGCTAGGGTAAGCTTAGAGTTCCCATCATTTCGGCTTATGATGTGGGTTGGGTGATCAGGGATACTCTTTTCAAGACAAATAGAGAAATTGAAAGGCGTCGCAAAGTAGCAAACATGATTTGGCCTATTTTGTATAGGTTAACTCTTGTATTTTAGGGCTACATTGAGTGTATTTAGGTTAGAGTTGTGCAAAATTGTAATATCTAGGCCGAAGACACAAGAATGCAAGAATCAAGACTTCTAAGGCGTTTTGAGCTGTCTGCGCGACACCACTTGCTTGCGAAGGCTATATCTTGAGATACAAAGGTCGGATTGACTTGATTCCGGTGCCATTGGAAAGATAACTTCAGGGGCTTCAATTCATCATTTTACACCGAAGTCAGATTCCAAGCCGAAGATGGTCAAAAGATCCGCCGAAGTGACACCAGTGGGTCTGTCCGAATACCGCGACCGCGGCCTGTTCACCGCGACCGCGGTGGCTGCCGAGACGAACTTTTCTTCTCTGTCGTGAAAGCACGGGCGCGGTGATGGCGGCGCGACCGCGGTGATGCCGAATCCGAAGCGGGCCGAAATCTTTCTATCTTGTTTCTTTTTCTATCTTTTGCCTCTTTCCTTATCTATCTCGGGGAGCTTTTTCCTTGGGCTATTTAAGGATGAGCCTGCCTTAGGTTTTGAGATACATTCTACATTCTACCTTCAACCAATTCTTCTCAATTAGGTTTTTAGCTTAGTTATGGAGAGATAGTCTCCTTGGGTTTATTCAAGGGAGAAGCTCTGATGTATGAACTCGTGAGGTTTTGGTAATTGATTTCTATCCTTTGGTTAATATTGATTCTCTTATGCTTCATCTTATGAATGTTGATTGTTTCTCTAGGAGTAGCTAACCTATTGAATTGATTTATGTTCTACAGTTTGATTAGGTTTGGACCGTGGACAAAACTAATCTGTGAAAACAACTTAACCTAGACCTGTTGTCTATGCAACTAGGATTAAGAAGAGAATTGATTGTTTTATCTTACAATTGACTCGTAGCTTGATTGTTTGATATTATATCCTGCTTATCCTTGTTCTCTATGCTAATTCTAGGTTAAGCGTCCTTGCCTAGGGTTATAGAATTGCTTGGACCGTGGACTTGCGATTGTTAATGAAATCAATGGATAAATCTATGATGGAGTGATTATATCATGAGTGGATCTTTTGAATGAACTTGTGTCCCATATTTGTTTGTTTGTTTATTTGTTTGATTTGTTTCCTAGGTTAGTTTAGTTTAGATCTCTCTTAAATCCCCCTTTCTTTGGTTGATAATTATATTAATACTAGAAGCCATAGTTCTCATGGGTTCGACCCCTTACTTGCTTACTATACTAGTTTGTTTGTTTGGGTTATTTATCTTTGATCTTGGCACGACGACTTTAGCCGAGTCAAATTTTGGCGCCGTTGCCGGGGATCCTTTTTCTTGTTTTGATTGTGTGCGTTTTCGTGCTCTGCGCTCAAACCGCGCCCGCGGCCCCCTCGGCGGGCCCGCGGTTCGTGCGCAGAACCATCCCTTGGGTTCGGACCTAACACATGGTCCGTACCCGGTCTACTAATACTTCCCCTGTTCGTTTTGATCCAGAAATTGACAGGACTCTTCGGAAGAGAAGGAGTGCCCCCAGAGTGTCTACATCCTATAATCTTCTCGAATATCTTTCTCTCTCTGATTCTGAACCAGAAGGCGTCATGGCGGAACAAACTATTCGCCAACTCACAGCGCCCTATCTCCAGCAACAGCAGCTCGCTGTTCAATTCCCCGAACTCGGGGAAGGTGTGAAGTTTGAACTGAAGTCCGGGCTCATCCACCACTTGCCCAAATTCCACGGGTTGAGTGGTGAGGACCCGAACAAGCATCTCACTGAGTTCCACGCGGTGTGCGTGAGTATGAAGCCCACTGATGTAACGGAGGATCAAATCAAGCTCTGGGCTTTCCCTTTCTCTCTTGAGGACTCCGCCAAGGACTGGCTCCTTTATTTGGTGCCGGGTTCTATCACTACTTGGGCGGCTATGAAGAAGGCGTTTCTTGAAAAGTACTTCCCCGCTTCCAAACAAACATCTATTAAGAAGCAGCTCAGCAGTTTGGAGCAAGGGGAAGACGAGAACCTCTATGACTATTATGAGCGCTACAAGCGGCTCATCGCGAGTTGACCCTACCATGGCTATCTTGCCAAGGATCTTATTTGCTACATCATTGAGGGACTCTGCGACAATGACAAGAGGCTCGTAAATGCATCCTGTGGGGGTAGTTACGAGAACTTAACCCCCGCTGCAGCTTTTCAAAAAATTGAGATCTTGGCGAAACAAGCCCGCAATCAGAGGTCAATGACCAATGTGAGGTCCGTTAGTGTGGTGAATGAGTCCCTGAATGTTGAAGTAAGGGAGCCCAAAGATCTAATGAAGCAGCTGCTCACGAAGAAGACGGCTCAACAAGTCAATGCTTGCGGTCTTTGTTATGATGCAAGCCACCACACGGATCAATGCCCTACTATTCAGGAGACCGAGGAGTCGGTCAATGCTATTGGCAACTATGGTGTGCCCCGGCCCCGGAATGATCCTTACTCTAATACCTACAATCCGGGGTGGGCGAACCATCCAAACTTCCGGTGGAGCAACCAGCAACAACAAGATCCACCACAAAAGCAGCAGCAGTAGGCTCCTCAGGGCCAGCAACAACAATTCCGGTCCAATAACTATGCCCCGAGAGCGCCTGCTCCGTCTCAGAATGACGCTATTACCGCTCTTTTGAAGGAGAATCAAGGGACGAGGGCTGCTGTAAAGATCTTGAGACACAGCTGAGCCAACTTGCCACCATGATCAATAGGCTCGAATCTAAGGATTCCGGGAAACTTCCCTCTCAACCGCTCAACCACAAGGAGAATGTGAGCACCATGAACTTGAGGAGCGGTAGAGCATTGGCGAGTCGGGAATCACCCACTGGTGATGATCCGCGACCGCGCTCCCCTGGCCGCGACCGCGCCGGGGCAGCAGAAGCAGAAGACCAAGTCTCTGTTGGAAATCCGCGCCCGCGCTCTCCCCTCCGCGCCCGTGGAAATCCAACAGAGGACTCGGACCACGAGAGGCGTGAAGCACCGCGCCCGCGGAGCCCGGACCGCGCCCGCGGAGCCCGGACCGCGCCCGCGTAAGGAGGTAGAGCGGAACTTTGGAGCATTGCTCGACTATGCTTTCAAGAACTATTCGCCCCCGCGTCCGAGCTCCCCTAGACGCGACCATGCCCCAGTAGTAGAGGAGGACGATGGCTATGTAGCTCAACCACTTCCACCATTGAGCTCTTCAAGCCTTCTCCCCCATTCCCTGACGCACTCAAGGACACAAGGAAGCCGGCACATGACAAGGAACTCTTCGAGACCTTCGCCAATTGCCAGGTAAATGTTCCTCTCATCAATCTCATCCAAAGTGTCCCTCGTTTTGCTAAGTTTATAAAAGAGCTATGCACCATAAAAAGAAAGAATAGGACTAGTCCTAAAATTGAGAAAGTAGCTCTAGTTGAGAAAACGCAGGATAGCAAAACTGAGACTTGTAACTCCCTACTCCAGAAGCAACTACCTAAAAAATGCTCAGACCCAGGAAGATTCACTGTCCCTGTCACTATTGGAGAAACTAAAATTGAGCGTGCTATGCTAGATTTAGGTGCCTCCATTAATGTTCTCCCAGCTTGCATGTATGATAGGTTAGGCCTTGGTCCTTTAAAGGAATCTGATATTGTTATTGAGTTGGCTGACCATTCTAATGTGCGCCCGAAAAGGTTAGTTGAGGATATTCTAGTGCAGATGCATGGTTTGATCTTTCCTGCAGATTTTTATGTGATGGAGATAGGCGAAGGGCGGTACGACCCGGTTCTTTTACTTGGTCGCCCATTCATGAAAACCGCCAAGACGGTCATTGATGTTGCCAATGGATCTAATTCCATATCTCATGGTGGCAACGAGGTCCGAATTCATGTTGATGAGGACCCTTATTGATCGTATCCACGTCGAGCTAATGACGTTAAACAAAAGCGCTGCTTGGGAGGCAACCCAAGGACTAGTTTAGATTGTTTTTCCATTCCTAGCTTAGGATTTGCTTGTTTTTCTAGGTAACATGCAGGTACTAGGTCCAAAAGGACACGCCTGGCGTGATACCGCGCCCGCGTCACCTTGGCCGCGCCCGCGGTGGATCACCAACGCGCCCCGACGAACAGGTACTAGCCCGTGCTCGCGGCAACCATACTGCGTCTCGGTTTTAGCTCGTTTTTATTTTTGAAAAAAAAAGAAAAGAAAAAAAGAAAAAAAAAAGGAAATCAAAAAGAACAAAAAGAGGACTTTTTGGTCCCATTCTACCTCTATATCTTTCATCCATTTACATCAATTCTATCGATCTTCTATCTTTCCATCTTTTATCTCTTCTTTTCATTCACCTTTGTACTTTCCATTCTTTGGCTATGTGTAAAGCCTAAGTTTGGGGGAGCTTTGTTCCCGGGATTTCATCTCCACGGCTCGAGTTCAAGTATTCATCTATCTTTCGAGAGACGAGCCAAGATACGACGGTTGTTAGCCCATCACGCTATTCAAGACGAAGTCGAGGCTATGCCCCTGCACAAGAACCGCGCCCGCGCTTCATCAGCCGCGCCCGCGGTGACCACCCGATGCCGACTTCGCTCTCTGCGCAGATTCCGCGCCCGCGCCCTTGGTGTCGCGCCCGTGGTTTGGCCGCCGATTGGAATTACGAAGTTTTCGTTCTCCCACTTATGAAGAGTTCTTCCATTCCACCCCTCTTCATCGTTTGTGAGTCTTCTGATATACCTTTCTCCTTGCTTCTATCCTTTCTCTTTGCTTCATTGAGGACAATGAAGGATTTAAGTATGGGGGAGGGAGTACTCGCATTCGCTTATCCTAGTTAGCTTAGTTAGAGATTTGCTTCAGGTCTTTGATTTTCTTCTTTTCATGGAGCACTTGCACCATATTTTTTGCATAATAAAGAAAGAAAGAAAAGAACAAGATAGAAAAAGCCATAAAAGTGAAAAAAGGCATATTAAATCCTGGGATGAGTCGAAAACCCGAAAGGGCGGCTTAGGTAATAAGCCGGTAACCCGGACCAGCATTAGGCTGGGGTAACATGAGGTTCATGAGTGATGTGAGTATTTGTGAGCACACCCTTGAGAAAAATGAAATGAGTGATTAGGTGAAAACCCGAAAGGGCGCCTAAGTAGAATTGAGTGGTAAAATATGAGTGTTTAGGATCATTCTTGCTTGGGGACTTTGGGGCTTACATGTTAGATTTGGGTAGATCCTAGGTTGCACTCTTTCATGTTTTTAGAGCTTGAGTGATATATCTTGTGGTGAGGTGTGTGTTTGAGCTTCATTGTTTTGTGTTCATGATTTCTCTATATTTTTGGGTTCGGGTTGTGAGATGAGTGTTTTTATCTTCCCTTGTATTTCCTGAGATCTTAGATGTGCTTTCTTGTTATATTTGTTTTGAGCTTACTCGAGGACAAGCAAGATCTAAGTATGGGGGAATTTGATTCGGCCTATTTTGTATAGGTTAACTCTTGTATTTTAGGGATACATTGAGTGTGTTTAGGTTAGAGTTGTGCGAAATTGTAATATCTAGGCCGAAGACACAAGAATGCAAGAATCAAGAGTTGTAAGGCGTTTTGAGCTGTCTGCGCGACACCACTTGCTTGCGAAGGCTAGATCTTGAGCTACAGAGGTCGGATTGACTTGATTCTGGTGCCATTGGAAAGATAACTTCAAGGGCTTCAATTCAACTTTTTACACCGAAGTCAGATTCCAAGACGAAGATGGTCAAAACAGCCTCCGAAGTGTCACCAGTGGGTCTGTCTGAATACCGCGACCGCGGCCTGTTCACCGCGACCGCGGTAGCTGCCGAGACGAACTTTTCTTCTCTGTCGTGAAAGCGCGGGCGCGGTGATGGCGGCGCGACCGCGGTGATGCCGAATCCGAAGCGGGCCGAAATCTTTCTATCTTATTTCTTTTTCTATCTTTTGCCTCTTTCCTTATCTATCTCGGGGAGCTTGTTCCTTGGGCTATTTAAGGAGGAGCCTGCCTTAGGTTTTGAGATACATTCTACATTCTACCTTCTACCAATTCTTCTCAATTAGGTTTTTAGCTTAGTTATGGAGAGCTAGTCTCCTTGGATTTGTTCAAGGGAGAAGCTCTGATGTATGAACTCGTGAGGTTTTGGTAATTGATTTCTATCCTTTGGTTAATATTCATTCTCTTATGCTTCATCTTATGAATGTTGATTGTTTCTCTAGGAGTATCTAACCTATTGAAGTGATTTATGTTCTACAGTTTGATTAGGTTTGGACCGTGGACAAAACTAATCTGTGAAAACAACTTAACCTAGACCTATTGTCTATGCAACTAGGATTAAGAAGAGAATTGATTGTTTTATCTTACAATTGACTCGTAGCTTGATTGTTTGATATTATATCCTGCATATCATTGTTCTCTATGATAATTCTAGGTTAAGCGTCCTTGCCTAGGGTTATAAAATTGCTTGGACCGTGGACTTGCGATTGTTAATGATCAGGATAGGAATTAACCATAGGTGTGAATGAAATCAATGGATAAATCTATGATCGAGTGATTATATCATGAGTGGATCTTTTGAATGAACTTGTTTCCCATATTTGTTTGTTTGTTTATTTGTTTGGTTTGTTTCCTAGGTTAATTTAGTTTAGATCTCTCTTAAATCCCCCTTTCTTTGGTTGATAATTATATTAATACTAGAAGCCATAGTTCTCATGGGTTTAACCCCTTACTTGCTTACTATACTAGTTCGTTTGTTTGGGTTATTTATCTTTGATCTTGGCACGACGACTTTAGCCGAGTCAAAACACATGAAGTTTTAGACTAGCGTCCTTGCAAATATGAATTCAATGCATGATAGTCCTTAAACACTTAGAATCTACTAAACATAGCCAATCATTGAGGGAATAGTAGAACGGGACTTGCTACTTAAAAGTTATCATCCCCAAGAGCAGCCTGAGATGCTCAAAGGGACGTCTATCAAGCGCCTTAGTGAAAATATCAACTACTTGGTCCTCAGTCCTTACATGCCCCATACTAATAAAACCTAGTTCAACATTATCACGCGAGAAATGATGCCTTATATGAATATGCTTTGTGCGTGAATAAAAAACAAGATTCTTAGCAATTTCAATAACATTTGTATTATCACAAAGAATGGGAATAGTTTCAAGAGTGATACCGTAGTCCTCAAGTTGATATTTGATCCAGATGACTTGTGAATAGCACGAGGCAGCAGCAACGTACTCCGCTTCCGCAGTTGAAAGCGCCACAGAGTTCTGTTTCTTAGATCCCCATGAGACTAAGCATGAACCAAGGAACTATGCCATTCCCGAAGTGCTTTTCCTATCGATCACATGACAAGTATAATCAGCGTCCGAGTAGCCAACAAGCATGAGAGACGACTTCCTTGGGTACCAAAGACAGAGATCATCGTGTCCCTTAAGATAGCGAAAGATTCTCTTGATTTCTTGCATGTGGGACTCCTTTGGATTCGCTTGGAAGCGCGCACACAAGCAAACGGCAAACATGATGTCGGGACGGCTTGCGGTCAGATAGAGTAAAGAGCCAATCATTCCTCTGTAGAGTTTTTGCTCAACGTCCTTTCCTTGTTCATCAGCGTAAAGACGTGAGTTGAGAGAACATGGAGTAGCAACAGGTTTGGACGTGTTCATCCCGTACTTCTCGAGCATCTCGCGAACGTACTTCTGTTGATGAATGCGCGTCCCATCCTTGAGTTTGTTGATTTGAAGCCCCAGGAAGAAGTTAAGCTCTCCTATGAGCAACATCTCGAACTCGCTACTCATCAAAGCTTTGAACTCATCTACAAGTTTCAAGTTAGTACTACCAAAGACTATGTCGTCAACATAGACTTGGGCAATCAAAATATCTTTGTGAACTTTCTTAATGAACAAACCTGTCGTACCATGCACGAGGGGCTTGCTTGAGTCCATAAAGCGCTTTGTCGAGGTAGTACACATGATCTGGGTGGTCGGCGTCCTCGAAGCCAGGGGGCTGAGCGACATACACTTCCTCCTTCATTTTCCCGTTAAGGAAGGTTGTCTTGACATCCATTTGAAATAACTTTTATCCCTTGTGCGCGGCAAAGGCAATAAGGAGACGGACGGCCTCAATTCTAGCAACAGGAGCAAAGGTCTCATCATAATCAATGCCTTCCTCTTGCTTGAACCCTTGAGCCACCAATCTTGCCTTGTTCCTTGACACACGTCCACTTTCATCAAGTTTATTTCGAAACACCCAGCGTGTCCCAATGATGTTTTTGCCTTTGGGACGACGGACGAGAGTCCACACTTTGTTCCTTTCAAACTGAATAAGTTCTTCTTGCATTGCCTGAATCCAGTCAGCGTCCTAAAGTGCTTCTTTTATGTTTTTGGGTTCCACCATGGACACAAAGGCATTGAACGCACAGAAGGCCAAATTTGCACTTTGGGACTTGCTTGCAGCTGACCTGGTTTGAACTCCCTTTGAAATATCTGAGACAATCTGAGTACTTGGTGTTTTGGGCGAATTAACTGTGTAAACACGTTACTTCGCTATAAAGAGGGACTCCTAGTCACAAAGTCGTCACAACGCGTTAGAGATGATGAACAGAAAATAATAGCAAAAATTATATGTAAAGAAGACGAAAGAATGGCGTGAATTGTAGTGTAGTTCGTGTTGATCTTCTCAGACGTTGCTCTTGGTTACAATCGAAAAAGTACAATCTCAATATGTTCTAGAAATAAAAAGATTGCAATCGGATGTGATCGGTGAGAAAATGGCAAGAAATGCTTAAGCGATGGTTCGAGCAGAAAAAAGTGTCCTTATTTTGTCCCCCTCCTGCCTTTTATATTGAAACCTCCCAAATTGAGCCATTAATGAACGGATAGAAGATCCCGGAAATATCGCACCTGTATTTACTACTTGGCGTTGGAATATCTTCCTCTTGCTACAGTCAAAACTTCGCCTTTAATTGTGGAGCGGAAATCTCGGGCTCGACATCTCCAGCTGTTAGCAACACTTTCAATGGGCCTATCCGATTAGTATTTATGGGCTTGAGACTTGGACGGCCCAACAATACCCCCTCAAAAAGCCTAGGAAACTCCCGCGAGCGGTTTCCTTAGGGTTTTTGAATTTCGAATCCGTTTTGGGAAGTTGTAGCGTGATGACGTCATGTCCCATCAATCCCTATTTAAGAAGCGTGATGATGGCCTGCAACTTCACCTGCCCTATTTTCTTCCAAGGTACGATCTTTCCTCTCCTTTCTCTGTTTTCAATCTTCTTCAATGGCGTTTTCTTGTAGGGAAACTGCTCTGCCTCCCTCTCTTTCTCCTTCAAAAATCCTGACTAACGCCTTCCAGAGGGATTCTTCCTCCGAATCTCTATGGGAGTTCGCCGCTTCCGTGGGCTTTCCCCCAAGCGCAGAAATTTTCTTGCCTCCTGCCGGCCTTTTTGCCGATTTCTTTGCCGACGATTGGGTGTATTTTCACGAATACCCCTTTCGCATTGGTCACCGCTTTCCCCTTTCTCCACTCGTGATCGATTTTTTAACTAAGCTTGATGTTTCGCCGGGGCAACTTCTCCCTCAAGTCTGGAGACTTTTACTCTCCGTTGAGCGACTTTGTTCCGCGCGAGGCATTGCTTTTCAATGTGAAGACTTTTATGTGAACTATCGTGTTTCTAAAGGCGGTCCAGGGCGGATTACGCTTAAAACCCTTCGCACAAAATCTGATTTTGTTTTCGACATCTCTAAATCCGACCGTGGTTGGGCGGATAAATTCTTTTTTGTGAAGATCTCGTCGCTTAAGGGTGACTCGTCCTTCTTGCGAAGCCGTTGGAGGCCCATAGGTAGCGTTTTACTCCTTTCTTGTCTCTGATTGTTCAAAGTTTGACGCGTTTGCTTGGCCCTTTTTGCAGAGGAGATTACTTCGCTTCTACCGAGCACAAGCTCTACTGCAGTCCTTACCCAGATCGAAGCTCTCTCAGCCGAGGATAGATCATACCATGCTCTTGGACCTTCATCATCCACAGAATCTGACGAGATCGAAATGTCAAGTAAATGTTTCCGTACTTGCATGTTTCTTTCTTTTCGTGTTTTCTTTATATTTGCGTGTTTGTCTAACGCATTTACGTTTTTATGTTGTAGGTTCCAGAGCTACGCGTTCCACGGCTTCTCTTACCACTGCTGAGCGCCTGGAGGCGCGGAAGAAGAGAAAGGCCGAGACTGCTTCCAGTGCAGACACCGAAACCGCACTCTCGCTCCCCCCTAAGGTTCCAGAAATCAAGAAGTCTGCTGCGTTGAAGAAGGATTCGGGCGTCAAGATGACCGACCTACCTAAAACCATGATGTCTCCGGATATGGATCCCGTCAAATGCCTCCACTCCTTGGCCCCTCTAAAAGTTGATTGTTTCTCTGGGCACCCGCACCCCCAGCCTTCTTACTCTGAATTGTTTGGTGAAATTGTTGCCGCTCAATGGCAGGTACGAGTTAAATACAGACTTTCACGTGTTACTTGACCTCTTTTATATTTCGAATTGTAATGCGCCGATGTTTCCCCCAGGGCCTTCAAGTCTCTTTTGCTGCCTTCGACAAATTCAAAGACTTACCTGATCAGCTGTCTACTTGCAACATGAACCTTCAAAATGAGAAGAACAAGTCTTCTTTGTTGGCCGGGGAGAAGGCGTCTATGGAAGCAAGGATCGCCAAGTTGCAGGAGGAGTTGAAGATGGCCCAGCAAGAATCTCAGGTTTACCAAAAAGAACTTGAGAACGAGCAGAAGAAATCCGCTGCCCTGGCAAACGAGATTGAAGAGTCCGCCGACTTCTACTCCATTAAAGCTCGAGTGGAGACGATGGAGGAGCACTTTGCGGGGAAATCTGTTGGCTGGGACGTCGCAAAGGAAAGGACGGAATTTATGTCTATGTTTCCAGATGCTGCTAAGGCGATGAAGAACCCTTCCCCCATGGACGATATTGTAAAGGTGGCGCAGGAAGTGGCCCAAGTGGAAGCGTCGGAGAAGGACTCATTGAAGGCTCCTGAAGTTTAATCTTTGTTTGTGTTTTTAAAGACTTCTTATTCTACCCCCAGTGTGTTGGGGCTTTTGAACTTGTTTTACCCCTTATGTATTTTGGGGTTGGTTTGTAAAAACTTAAGTATCCTGGCCGCTAGCTTAGGGCCATTTGACTGCTTGCCCTGTGCTTTTTGGGGCCTATTTTATTTACTACTATTATGCATACTTGTCTTTGTTTTGTCTGCGTTTGTTTTGCAGGTTTAGAGTCAAGATGAAGGCGCAAGAGCCCAGTAGAAGACTTAGCTTAGTGTAGAGATCTCAGTGCAATTTGTATAGCGCTTAGTATGTAAGATGCAATTTATGAGGGCGAAGATGTAAAGGAAAGTCGTAGCTTGTATTAATTTATGATCAGTTGTACAAGTAAATGAATAAAGAGCTTCTTTGTATAAAAAACTCTTGCTTGTCTCGTTCGCCTCGTGCATCTGAAATTCTTGACTAGTCAATTTGCGTGCACTTGTTGCCTGTTTGTAAGGCTTGGGCCTTTTGTCTTTGGCCTGTAACGTCACAAGGCGTCCCTTGTTAGTTTTCGTAGAACCGTATGTGTCAAGGCTTGTGTAAAGCCGTAATGTAATTGAGTCGAGTATCGTGTAAGAATGTAAAAGTAATGTTATAAACATGTATCTAGCTCAGAAATGATAGAGCTTCAAGTTCATCGCGTTCCAGCTTCTGGGCACCGTCTTGCCATTATGCGACTCTAACTCGTATGCACCTTGCCCTACGATTTTAGTGATCTGGTAGGGGCCCTCCCAATTTGCTCCAAGTTTGCCTGCATTTAGGTCCTGAGTGTTTTGAAAGACTTTTCTCAACACCCAATCTCCGACTTGGAATGCTCTAGAATTAACTCGTTTGTTGTAACTCCGTGCTACCCCCTGCTTGTATGCTGCCAATCGAATTGAGGCTTCGTCTCGTAACTCGTCCACCGTGTCGAGATGGTGTAACAAGTTAGAGATGTTGGATTCTTCTGTAGTAAGGCCGTATCGAGCAGTGGGTAAGGATACCTCAACTGGCAACACAGCCTCGCACCCGTAGACTAAGGAGAAAGGCGTGTGTCCAGTTGCGGTCTTAGGCGTAGTACGATCCGACCATAGTATAAGTGGTAACTCGTCTGCCCATTTTCCCTTGGCATCCTTAAGTCGCTTCTTGAGATTATTAAGGATAACCTTGTTACTTGCTTCCGCCTGACCGTTAGCTTGTGGATAGCGAGGTGTAGACATAACGAGTTGAATGTTGTACTGCTGGCAAAAGGCTTTGGTCTTGTCGCTGATAAATTGAGAGCCATTGTCGCATACTATAGTGGATGGTATCCCGAACCTGCTTAAGATGTTTCTGCGGATAAACGAGATGACTTGAGTATCCTTGACCTCCTTGAAGGCTTCGGCCTCGATCCACTTAGAGAAATAATCTGTCATGGCAAGTAGATAAACGCGTTGCCCTGAAGCTGGTGGGAGTTTCCCAACGATGTCCATCCCCCACTTCATGAATGACCATGGTGAAGTAAGGGGATGAAGTAACTTTGAAGGTAAATGTGGAATTGGTCCATGACGCTGGCACGCGTCACACTTGCGGGCAAACTCCGCTGCATCTCTGTTCATGGTGGGCCAGTAGTACCCCATCCTGCTTGCTTTCTTCGCCAAGTTCCGACCCCCTGTGTGGTTGCCACATTCGCCGTCATGTATGTCTCGTAGCACTACCTGTACTTCGTTTTCTTGTACGCATCGTGCGTATATTCCTGACGACATCCACTTAAACAAAATGTTATCTTTAACCGCAAATGTGGAAGCTTTTACCTTGAGTCGTTTGGCCTCCTCCTTGTCTTCTGGCAGGACACCGTGCTGCAACCATTTCAGGTAAGGCGTTACCCAGGGCTGGTTACTGTCTGAACTGCTTACTGCTAACACGTCAGCTTCCTTGACTATTGATGGTGCATCCAGGTACACGAAGGGAATTTTAGTGTATTCTCGCGGATCTATGGCGGATCCGAGATTAGCTAAAGTGTCAGCCTGTGTATTAGCGTCTCGAGGAACCTGCTTGATCTCGAAATGCTTGAAATTCTTCACAATCTCACGCACCTTCTCTAGGTACGCTTTCATCTTTGTATCCCTAGCAACATATGAGTCTGTGACTTGGTTCACGATAAGCAATGAATCACAAATTACCTCGATTTCTTGTACGTTAAGATCTCGGGCAACGAGTAAGCCTACTATGAGCGCCTCATATTCTGCTTCATTATTGGTAGCCTTGAACGTACACCGCACAGCCTGGGCTATCCTATCCCTATGTGGTGACTTCAGAACTACCCCCAGACCAACACCGACTTGATTTGATGCGCCGTCGGTGTGCATCAGCCACTTGTTATTACTAATTACATTCAGCATCTCTTGCTCTTCTTCCTGTGAAGGGGTAGGGGTGAAGTCGACCACAAAATCTGCCAAGGCTTGCGATTTTATTGCTGTTCGAGGCTCATATGAGATGTCGTAGCCATTCAAGTGAATTAGCCAACGCGTTAACCGACCTGATAATTCTGGTTTGGACATGATGCTCTTCATAGGATAGTTAGTTCTTACGATAATAGAATGACTTTCAAAGTATGGACGTAATTTAATGGAAGCCATTACCAAAGAAAGAACTAATTTTTCCGTAGGAGAATACCTGGTTTCCGCGTCGAGCAATGTCTTACTTACATAGTAAACTGGTAACTGGTTACCATCTTCTTCACGGATTAGAACGGCGCTGAGTGCGACTTCTGTAATGGCGAGGAAGACATACAATTTTTCCCCTCGCAGCGGTTTTGACAGTACCTGCGGACTTGATAAATACTGCTTCAACTCTTCGAATGCCTTCTCATGTTCTTCCTTCCACTCGAACGACTTATTCTTCTTTAAGATGTCGTAGAATAGCTTGTTTCGATCTGATGAGCGGGATATGAATCTGTTTAAGGCTGCTATTCTTCCCGTAAACTTCTGAACATCTTTCACACACTTTGGTGATTCAAGTTCCATTATAGCTTTGACTTGTTCCGGGCTTGCCTCTATCCCCCTTTGGGTGACTATATACCCGAGGAATTTCCCTGAGGTGACGCCGAATGAGCACTTGGTTGGATTCAACTTCATCTTGTACTCTCTCAAGATTTGAAAGGTGTCTCGTAGATGAGTGATGTGGTCTTCCGTTTTTAACGACTTGACGAGCATGTCGTCGATGTAGACCTCCATTGTATCTCCCAGCTTTTCCTGAAACATCTTATTAACCAATCTCTGGTAAGTAGCACCTGCGTTTTTTAATCCGAATGGCATAACTTTATAGCAATAAGTTCCTTGATTAGTTACGAATGCCGTTTTTTCTTGATCCTCAGGATTCATCATTATTTGGTGATAACCACTAAACGCGTCCATAAAAGTTAACAACTCGTGTCATGCCGTCGTGTCCACCATTGTGTCGATATGAGGCAATGGGAACGAGTCTTTAGGACACGCTTTGTTCAAATCAGTAAAATCGACACAGACGCGCCACTTACCATTTTTCTTTTTGACCACTACCACGTTTGCTAACCAATCAGGGTATTTGACTTCCGTGATTTTGCCTGACTCAAGCAAAGATTTTACCTCGTCGTTGATTACTTGATTTCGCTCGGGGGCGAACTTACGCCTTTTCTGTTTCACGGGCGGCATCTTTGGATTGACGTTCAGGGCATGAGTTATCACGCTTGGATCTATTCCGATCATATCTTCATTCCCCCAGGCGAAGCAATCTTTGTAAGACCGTAAGAACTCCACCAGCCCTTCTCGCAAAGTCGGTTCTAGATTTGCCCCTACCCTGATCTTTTTTGTAGGTTCGGATGGGTCGAGTGCTACCTCGTCTAGTTCGGGGGCTTCCGGCTTTACGTAGAAGGATGGAGTCTTACAGTCTTTTAATTGCTAATCGGAGATTTGCTTACTGGTTCCCGCCTTCGAGGAGGTGGAAGTTGTGGAAGTTGTCGCTCTCATCGTTACTGAGTAACATTCTCTTGCAAGTCTTTGCTCTCCTTGGATTTCTTGTATCCCCCAGGGAGAAGGAAACTTCACGCATTGGTGATACGTCGACGGGATTGCTTTCATCCCGTGAATCCATGGCCTGCCCAAAATAACATTAAAGGGTGAGGGACAATCTAGAACTTGAAACTTTACTTGATAGTTTACTCCCTCGGCGATAGTTGGAAGGGAGATTTCCCCGAGCGTGTTGCGTGATTCACCGCTGAATCCTACCAAAGTCGTGGACTTTTTGACTATGTCGTTAAGTCCGAGACCCAAGCTGTATAACGCATCCAACATAAGCAAGTTAGTGGAACTTCCATTATCGATCCAAACACGTTTAACAAGGAAATTTGCAATTGTCAAAGATATTATTAAACAATCATGATGAATTTCCTCTTCTTTGACGTCGTCGAAGGTGATGGGCATGACGGCATGGCTGGAACGCATGGGAGCTTTAGGGTTCTCTCGTCTGGCTTCTCTTGCGATTCTCTTAGCCACGGAATAGGTCACGCCACAAACGTCTGACCCCCCGGTGATAACGTTGATAACTCCTGCATGCTTGGGGGAGTTAGGTTTTCGGGCTCTTTCCTCATTCCGGGCCAGATGCTCCCTGCCGCGCTCAGAAATCAACTCTTTGAGGTAGCCCTTCCTTAGCAAGTCGACGACCTCCTTCCTTAGCGCGATGCACTCTTCTGTCGTGTGACCGTGATCGAAATGAAAGTCGCACCACCTTGACTCATCTTTACGATGATGTGGTATGTCCTTCTTTCGTGGCCACTTGACAGCGTTTCCCATCGTGCTAAGGGTTCTGACTATCTCTGTGGCACTAGCTCGGAAATTGTGGTGAGACAACTCTGGAGGCAGCTGGGCGCCCTCACTTCTCTTGACGTATGACGTGTTAACGGTTGGCTTGTTGTGCGGCGAATGGTGGGCGGCCGAAGGGTAGGGAGCGTATCGAGCCTCCCGTTTTCCTTGCCGTCGATCATTCCGTTGAGGACTCGCCCCTTTCTCAGCATAAAGGTCGTCCTCCTCAAGACGGACATGAGCCAATGCCTTAACCTGTACTTCATCAAAGTTAGAGCAAGGATATTTTGTTAGTTCACGGTACAATTCAGGATTTCGGGACGATATTCCTCGCCGAAATGCTTCCACCGCCGTGGCCGCATCGCATCCCTCAATAGTTACTAGCTCCTCGTTGTAACGATTGAGGAACGCCTTTAACTATTCACGCGGCTTCTGGACTAAACGATATAGATCGCTAGATCGTTTCCTCGCGTGGCGGCTGCTGGCGAACCTGGTTCTGAACCTGTCAACTAACTCAGCAAAGGATGAGATACTTCCTAGTGGTAAATGAGAGTGCCAGTTTAGCGCGGGACCAGACAACATGTTCCCGAACCATCGACACATAACAATTTCTTTCATTTCAAAAGGGACGGTACTAATGTTCATAGCTTGCTTGAAAGCGGCTATATGCTGGTCGGGATCGGTAGTCCCTTCAAATCTTTGAATTTCAGGAACGTGATACTTTCTTGATATGTTAGCTCTTGCGATAGCGGGTACAAAGGGTGAGTCGGTGTAACCATCTCGCCTTTCTACTGCTATCGGTTGAGGAGCACCCGGGACCTAAGTGATTCGGTCCTCCAAGGCCCTGAAGAGGCATTCCCTGAGTTGGATAACCTCACTACTCTCCCGAGTTGTCCCCAACGTGTTAACAGTTACCTGATTACCCGTTGATGGTCCGGCGCCGTTTGGAGTGACGAGACTGGGATCCTCCATATCCAGGCGCCGAGCTACGTCATTAATCATGTCGCTCCTTTGATGGTGAGCCGGAGCCGATTGAACCTGAGATCGAAGCAAATTTCATTCATTAGTTAAAGCCTCGATTTGTTTCCCATAGACTTCAGTAATTTTAGAGTTAGCCTCTCTTTGGCTATCTAAATCCTTCTGGAGCGCGAGCATGGTTGCGCGGATCTCTGCAATGGCGCTAGATTCAGCTGTCTGCCTCTCGGAGTTATTGTTGTCGTTTGGTGGCTCTTCTCGAGGAGGCAGCTCTTGGTGCTGATTGTCGTTACCGCCGTTGTTGACGGCGTTGTTAGGGTTGCTGTTGTCGTTGAGATTTTGATTGTCGTCGGAGTCGATGACTTGATGGTTGTTTGGCTCGAGATCTCCGACGTGGCTATGGGTGGCCTCCATGCTTGGTGTGGATTTGATAGCTTGCTAGATCGTGACTTCTTTTTTGGCTAGGGCCCCACGGTGGGCGCCAATTGTTTTGGGCGAATTAACTGTGTAAACACGTTACTTCGCTACAAAGAGGGACTCCTAGTCACAAAGTCGTCACAATGCGTTAGAGATGATGAACAGAAAATAATAGCAAAAATTATATGTAAAGAAGACGAAAGAATGGCGTGAATTGTAGTGTAGTTCGTGTTGATCTTCTCAGACGTTGCTCTTGGTTACAATCGAAAAAGTACAATCTCAATATGTTCTAGAAATAAAAAGATTTCAATCGGATGTGATCGGTGAGAAAATGGCAAGAAATGCTTAAGCGATGGTTCGAGCAGAAAAAAGTGTCCTTATTTTGTGCCCCCTCCTGCCTTTTATATTGAAACCTCCCAAATTGAGCCGTTGATGACCGCATAGAAGATCCCGGAAATATCGCACCTGTATTTACTACTTGGCGTTGGAATATCTTCCTCTTGCTACAGTCAAAACTTCGCCTTTAATTGTGGAGCGGAAATCTCGGGCTCGACATCTCCAGCCGTTAGCAGCAGTTTCAATGGGCCTATCCGATTAGTATTTATGGGCTTGAGACTTGGACGGCCCAACACTTGGGTGATCCTTTGAGAAGCGAGAAAAGAGTTGGGCAAGTCTAGGATCAACATCACCATCAGAAGCATCATCATCTTCATCTTGAGCATCGTCCTCAGTGTGTTCCCTCTCAGAAAGAGCGTCCACTCCTTGGCGTTGCTCACCTTGTTGACTTGATTCAGCCACATCTGGTTGAACAGGAGACTCACTACAAGAAGGAACTCCTTGATCAATGCTAGGAGCGTCCACTGAGTCTTCTTCTGGATTTGCGTTGCCGTCCTTAGGAACATAGTATTTTCCCGAGGACCAAGCATCAACTTCGTCTTCAGAGTCATCCTGTTGTTGTGAGGAAGAGCGTTCTTTCTTACTTGATTTTTCTTTGTGAGAGGAACTCTCTTTGAACACAACACGAATACTCTCCTCAAGTTTAAGAGTCCTTTTGTTGAAAACTCTATAGGCTTTGCTTGTGAGGGAGTACCCAAGGAATATGGCTTCATCACTCCTTGCGTCAAACTTTCCAAGTTTCTCTTTGTCGTTATTGTGGACGAAGCACTTGCATCCAAACACTCTGAGATAATCAATGCGAGGCTTCCTTCCATTTAACAACTCATAGGACGTCTTCTTCAGCAGAGGACGGATCATGGCACGATTGATGATGTAGCATGCAGTAGCAATAGCTTCAGCCCAGAAGTACTTGGGGACGCTATTCGATAGCAGCATAGTTCTGGCCATATCCTCCAGCGTCCTGTTCTTTCTTTCCATAACACCATTTTGTTGAGGAGTCGTTAGAGCTGAGAAGTTGTGGGAGACGCCGTGTTGATCACAGAAGGCCAGGAACTCTGAGTTTTGGAACTCCGTCCCATGGTCTGATCGTATGGCTTTCAAGTTTGTCCCAAGAGCAACTTCCACTTGTTTGATGAAGATTTTGAAGGCATTGAAGCAATCTGCTTTGGACACCAAGAAAAGTACCCAAGTGAAACGAGAAAAATCATCTATAAGCACATAAATGTACCTCTTACCACCATAGCTCAGCGTCCTCATTGTTCCACAAAGATCCATATGAAGATGTTCCAAAGGCTTCTTCGTACTCACTTCCTTTTTGGAGTTGAATGACGTTCTTGTGTGCTTCCCTTTGATACAAGCTTCACATTGCTCAACTTTCTCATGATCAATTCGGGCAAGTCCTTTCACAAGATTTCTTTGATGCAGCTTGAGGATTGTGCTTAGTCCAGCATGGCCAAGACGGCGATGCTAGAGATCAGCGTCCTCACTTGAAACAGATAGACACAACTCAGTAGCAGGCTTGAACTCTTGATTGAATATGTAGACATTGTTCTAGCGTACTCCTTTGAGAACAACTTTGTTTGTTTTCTTGTTGATGACAAGGCAATCCTTTGAGTCAAATGTGACTAAGTTCTCGCCTTGATCACAAATTTGAGAGACATTAAGGAGATTGAAGCCCAGTCCCTCAACAAGACTAACATTTGATGCTTTGATGGACGTATTAAGAATTGCAGTTCCTGTCCCTTTGATCTTTCCTTTGCCCTTGTTGCCAAACGAGATAGTTCCTCCCGTGGCACTATTTTGGATAGAAGTGAGATGGATCTAGCTTCCTGTCATATGATTTGAGGCGCCACTATCAATGATCCACGGGCGTCCTCTCACTTCCACCTGTCAAAACAAAGTTAGTTTTTGGCGACCCAGGCAAGGTGTTCCTTACCTGGTTCTTTACAATAAAAGAACACTGGTTCTGGCATGTAATCATTTATGTTAACATCATTAGACGTAGCATGCTTTATAAATGACCTTCTAGAACGTCTAGGACGCCTAGCATTAGCCTTAGGAACGGACTCATCATTTTCAGTGTTAGTCCTAGCATCCTTGTTCTTTTCAATGTCCTCTTTCAACTTAAAGCAATCATATTTGTAATGACCACCTTGTCCACAGTACCAGCACGTCCTATAGTAATCACCAAGGTAATATTTCTTGTTAGGACGTTGAATTCTATTTTTCTCCATCTTTTGTGGATCACAAACCATTGAACCTTCCCCCTTTGCAATTTTCTTATAAATTTTGTGGCTTGTAGAGTTGGTATATTAGTCTTGATGGCCTTTTTCTCCACTCTCTAGGACTCTAATACGCTCAAGAAGGTTCTTTGTTTTCTCCCTTTCAAGTTCTAGCTCAGAGGTTTTGCTAGCTTCAAAGTCACTAGGTAGAGAGTCCTTAGTGTTTGACTCATATCCTAGTCCTCTTTTAGCGGGGACAAAAACTACAGGTTTGACTTCTTCAGTGATATGACTCTTTCCTAAAACTTTAACTTCTTCCCTAAGCTTAGCGTTCTCAAGTTTGAGACACATGACTTCAGTTTTTAGGGATTTTGTTACTTCAATTGAGGACTCTAATTGAAAAGTCATAGTACTACAGTTCTCACATTCAACCAAAATATTTTCAACCTCAAGTTCATCAAGTTCATCTAAAGAACTTATCATTGAGTCGTGGGTTACCTCTTGTTCAGATATACAGGGGCGTCCTTCTGAACAGCTGGAGCACCCTCCATTGCCATGAACGCAACATGATCATCAGGATCCTCATTATCTGGATCACTGTCGTCCCAGGCACTTGTTGACGCAGACTCAAAGGCACTCAGCAAGGCCTTCTTCTTTATTTCTTTTGAGGACAATCCTAAAGTGCATTTCTTAGCGAAGTGTCCTTTCTTGTTGCATTTTCCGTTATGTCCGACCTTTTCTGAGAACCGAAATATTATTCTCCCACTTGTTTAGTCTCGCGTTAGACTAACATCCCTTCTTTCTTTCTCAACTATGTTGGCTGGTATTCCTTTCTTCTATGGGGATATCAGATAGGAAAGGGAAGGCTATCCAGGAGTAACCGAAGACTTAGGATGGAAGGAAGGAAGGAAGGAAGCAAGGATGCAAGACGTTTTAAAATATTTTGTTTACTTTATGGTTTCCACATGCTTTCGTCTCTCTCCGAGACTTGTATTTCCGCTGCAAAACTCTTTACTCTTGCATCATTAAACAATTAAGGACGTATGAGCCTTTGTAACCGAATTCATCTTTTGTTATAAATATATGAATTGGTTTTGTTATTATCGTGTTGTGTTACCCAAAAGCCTTAAACGGCTTCGGACCGTGAAATCCGAGGACGTTGGCGGTAATACCCTTATGCTTGTGAAATCGGGGTGTTACATTGACTACTAAAACACCACCAAAATGAGAGACATCAGAATACCCCATACTTAAACTTGCTTGTCCTCAAGCAATAACAATGTAAGTAAGACCGAAGCACAATCTTCAAGTAAAGCCTCATATGAAAAACTCAATCAAGCACAAGTGATAGATATGCTAGCATAATTATGTCATCACACATGATCAAGTGTTCAAGGAATAAAGTCTAATGCAACAAAGCCTCACTTTAGGTATGTGAAAATGTGTATCACTCATCATGTGTTTAGGCTTGAAAATGAACACTCAAACTCAAAAATCATGCAAGTAAAGGCTTTACTATTGAAGCTAATATCACCAATTCCTCCACCTAGAGATGCCTATTACAATGCACACAAAGAATATGAACTTGGCTCAATGGAGATCCTCAAAGAGGTTCCATTCGGCCGGGTTGTAATGGGGCTTTTGGTGTTTCTCAAGGTGGGAATCACTTTGGTCTTGTGGTGCTTACAATGGGGATTGAACTTTCTAGTCTCTCACCAACTTCACCAAATTCTTCCACTTTCAACTTCACTCATCCAAAAGACTTTGATTTTTCTCCTTTTCATCTTTCAACCCACACTTTCACTAAACATTCCACTTCATCTTTACACTACACTTTTTGTTGGATTTTTCACACTTTTCCACTAGGATCGACTTGCACTACAACTCGGGCCCGATGTGCACTTTAACTCGGTCGGTACCCCTTTTCTTCACTAAAGCACTTTGCTTTCAATCCACTACTTTTTTTCTCCAACTTTTCTTTCTTTCTTCTCACTTTATACACAAAGATGCACTACCCACTTGATTTATACCTCCATTCTTGCCCTTCACCAAAGATAATCTCAACTCTCCAAATACTCTTCCAAACCTCTCACTAAAGTCCAATCCCATAAGGGTCAAGTCATATAGGCTAGGAATCATATTTTTGAGGAGTTTCAAACAAGGGTCTAAGGCTAAAACGGGGCTACAAACAATGGATTATCTTCAAGGTAGGATATGGAAGATTTTGTGACTAAATCAAATAAAGTCCAAATCAATGTGACAAAGCATAGAACAAATCTCATATTGGTCTTGGAAAATAGATAAACACCTCAATAACAAGTTTTACTAAGCATGCATGAGCATTTTCACACAAGAAAATGAGGCATATGCAATATGAACAAACATCCCTAAAATGGCCAAAAATAATCTCACAAGGTTCACTCTAGCTAAGTTGCATCAAAACCTCATCCAAGATCTCATGTGCTCAATAAAAACATGCAAGATATCATATCACATTAAAAACAACATCCATTTAGAGGCTAAACTATCCAAAAATATGCAAAGGACTTTACATGCTCACATCATCATTAGCCTTCTTTAGACATCTAAGATGGGAATTCCTAGTCCAAAACAAAATCTTTTTTGTCTTTTTCAACCGAATTTTTTTCAAAATTTTATGGATTTTTCGAAAATTTTCTCAAAAATAAAACAAACTCATCCATTCATGCCATCAAATTCAATCATCATCCAAGGAACATAACATGCCACTATCCAAAAGAAAACATCCCTTAACAAAACAAGAGAAAACACAAGAAACCTACACATGAAACTATGAGCTACTACCCACACCATACTTAGAATTTTGATGTCCTCATCAAAACAAAGAAATCAAAACTCAAAAGTAAAAGAGAAGAGTTAAGAGAGCTCACAATTCCTTATTCTTGAATGGCATGTTGAGGCTTAGTTTGCTAGGAGGAGAGCCCATGAGGCTCTTACTTCTTCACTTGGGTCAATCTTGTCATAGAACTTCTTTACTCGATGACCATTCACTCGAAAGGTTCGTCCATCCTCACTAACCAAATCTACCGCTCCTTGAGAATGGATTTGATGTACCACGAATGGTCCACTCCACCTTGTTCGAAGCTTTCCGGGGAAGAATCTAAGCCTTGCATTGAAAAGGAGGACTTTGTCACCAACTTGATAGGTTTTTGGAATCAATTTCCTATCATGCCACCTCTTGGTCTTCTCCTTATACAACTTAGCATTCTCATAAGCTTTTAACCTTAACTCCTCTAACTCGTGGAGATCTAAGAACCTCTTTTCTCCGGCCAAGTTTACATCCCAATTCATTTCTTTGAGAGCCCACTTGGATTTGTGCTCCAACTCTACCGGAAGATGACACGCCTTGCCATATACTAGATTGAACGGTGTAGTCCCCAAAGGTGTCTTGTAAGCGGTTCTATAAGCCCAAAGTGCATCATCAAGCTTAGATGCCCAATCCTTTCTTGACTTAGACACCGTCTTCTCCAAGATGGCCTTGATTTGACAATTTGAAACCTCAACTAGCCCACTTGTTTGAGGGTGATAAGGAGTAACAACTCGGTGAGACACCCCATACTTGATCAATACATTCTCAAAGCATTTTTCAATGAAGTGAGGGCCACCATCACTAATGAGAACTCTTGGCACGCCAAATCTAGCAAAGATGTTGCTTTTCAAGAACTTCATCACAACCCTTGCATCATTGGTCCTTGTTGGGATGGCTTCCACCCACTTAGAGACATAATCCACGGCCACCAAAATGTATTTGTACGGGCCCGACGTGGGGAATGGTCCCATGAAGTCGATCCCGCATACATCGAAGAGCTCTACCTCTAGCATTCCGGTTTGCGGGGTCTCATTTCTCCTTGACAAGTTCCCCTCTCTTTGGCACTCTTGACATCTCTTCACATACTCATGCACATCCTTAAACATGGTTGGCCAATAGAAACCGCAATGTAGAATCTTTGTCGTGGTTCTCGAACTCTTGGCATGACCTCCGGTTGGCAAAGAATGGCAATGGATGATGACACTCTCAATCTCCTCACTTGGAATGCACCGTCTATAGATTCTATCGCTCCCTTCCTTGTATAGGTATGGATCATCCCAATAATATTGCCTAGCATCATGTAAGAATTTCTTCCTAGCCGAATAAGACAAATTTGGTGGGATCATTCCCCCTACAACAAATTTAGCAAAATCCGCAAACCAAGGGGTAACCCCTCGTTTCACGGTCTCAATAGATAGAAGACAAGTGGGAGGTGAAGATTTAATCAATTGAGAACGGGATGGAATAGAGACCGAGTGAAGGATCTTACTTGATTTCATGGACCGACATTGCAAGGTATTAAGCCCGACGTGTGTGGACGTCGATCGGGTCGCACAAGTGCACAAATTCCTCTGGACCGACATTGCAGACCTCGGTCCCGAGTTACTGGGTACCTCGGTCCGACTTTCTACGCTTCGGGCCCGATGCTTCGACTTAGTCGATCCTTCCTTCTTTTCTTTCTTGCTACTCATTACCCGTACATCCGCCCTCATATTATCTATCTCAACGCCATCTTCCATCTCAATCATGTACTCCATGGGTAATCGAGATAGATGATCGGCCACCACGTTTTCCGCACCAACCTTATCCTTGATCTCATGGTCAAATTCTTGAAGGAGAAGCATCCATCTCAAGAGCCTCGGCTTTGCGTCCTTCTTTTTAATGAGGTACTTGATTGCCGCATGATCCGTATAGACTACCACCTTAGATCCCACAAGATATGACCGGAATTTTTCAAATGCAAACACCACCGTGAGGAATTCCTTTTCCGTCGTTGTATATTTGCATTGAGTTTCATCCAAGGTTTTACTTGCATAATAGATGGCATGAAACTTTCCCTCTTTTCTTTGCCCAAGAACGGCTCCCACGGCAAAATCACTTGCATCACACATCACTTCGAATGGAAGATTCCAATCGGGTGACGCCTTGATAGGTGCCGAAACCAAAGCATCTCTCAACCTACAAAAAGCACTCATGCAATCCTCGGAAAATTCGAAGGGAACATCCTTCATCAAGAGGTTAGACAAAGGTTTTGAGATTTTAGAGAAATCTTTGATGAAAAGTCTATAAAATCCCGCATGACCTAATGATAGAGGTATTTTAGTCACCTTTAATACCTATCAAAGTAATCCAAACAACCCAACTAATGTAGTAGGGAAGTAAGGGTCGATCCCACAGAGACTCAGGTTTTCAATGTTTATTGTTATGCTACTCAAAGTTAGAAAAGGGGGGTTTTTAAGTGTGATTCTAATAACTATCAAAACTAAACATGCAAAACTTAGGATTGATTTATCAAATATGAGAGAAGTATGCTCAACTAGTTAACATCCATTGTGAACTTGATTATTGATCATTGATGATCAAAATTTTCTTTTTACCTTAACTAATCTATTGCGGAATGCTAATAACCCAACTTCATAGCATTATTAATCCTACTTCAATTCTAGTTATTAGCCCGACCGGTACTAACAACCCTAATCATCAAATAACCTAAGAGACCTCCTAGATTCAACTTGACAACAGCATTCAGATCCAAGCATCAATAGAAACATGCATTCAGAGCAACCAGACATCCAAATAACATGCGATTGAATTCTCTTCTCTAATCAATTAGTCCTACCAGTCCTAGATTGATTAGAGGTTCTACTTTTGATCTAATTAACACCAACCGGTAATTAGAAAGATCTAGTTATAATTCAACCTAGAGATTCAATTAGATGGCCAATCTAACAAAACCCTAAATCAAACTTATTCAATCAAGCATAGAGAAAACAATCTAGTCAAGGGAAATTAAGAACAATCAAATCTCACAATAATACTTAATTCACAACTTCAATTAACTAGTTAAGCAAAAGAGGTTTAGTTGTCGAAAGACATTGAAAAGCTTACAATTCTTCCAAAGGATTCTTGTTCTTCTCAAGCTTCAACCACAACCCTCCAAAGTCAAGAGTTATGAGAATTAAAAACCTAGAAACTAATATCCAAAAATATATCTAAGAGGTTTCTAAAAATATTATCCAAAACAAGTTTCAACCCAAAAGCCCAAGCCCATACAAAATCTCGTTTTCGCGGACGCGGGGAGAAACGCGGCCATGACCCTGAAAACTTGGTCGCGCTTCCGAAGCCATGCCCGCGCTTTTACGCTAGAGGCTCAGTTGCCGAAACGCGCCCTATGTCACAGAAGCGCGGGCGCGCTTCTGAAGCCTTGCCCGCGTTTTCAACACTGGTCGTCAGGCGACACTTTAGAGGCTGTTTTGACCCACTTCGAGTTGGAATTTGGACTCGGAGTAAAAAGATGAATTGTAGCTTTTCGCGTTAGCTTTCGAATGACACCAAAATCAGCTCGATCCGACCACCATAGCTCCAGATCTAGCCCTTACAAGCAAGAGGTGTCGAAACAACAACTCCAATACATATTCCGGACCCAAGTGTGCTTTTCCCATCACCTCTTGGGCTAATCTCATAGCTTGGCTCTCTTTTTGCCTTCTCTAATGCTTTGGTTTCACCTCCTCTACACTTGTTGTCTTCACATCTACAATCAAAAGGCACAACAAAGTGTAGATATCCGAATATTTCTACAAACTAACAAAACTAGCAAAACTAACTAAAACTAAACCAAAAGCCATGAAAATCCTAACTAAACATGCCCTAAAACACTACCTAACATGTATCTATCAAATTCCCCCATGCTTGAACCTTGCTTGTCCTCAAGCAAGAAATAAAATCAAAGTCACACCACAACTAGCAAGTCAAGCATCCATCTCAATATCAATCCACATTTCAACTAATAAGCTAAACCTTGACCAAGACATCATTGCATACATGGAATAGAAGCTTTCAAAATCAAATCATTCATCCATTCTAGACCTCACCAAGGTAATGTGTTTTGCACTCTTCACTCAAGTGTTTAAGGAATGTGTTTCGCTCAATATCAACTTTGAAAATTAGACTACCATAGGCTTGCATCAGTGTTCTAAATCTCCACTACGAATGATTAAACACACAACAAAAAATCATGAGGACTTTTAAAGGTTGTAATGGGGCCAAGGTATAAACAAGTAGGTAAGGAAATATTTGGTCATGTGGTGCTAAAAATCCGGGAACTAGTGCTAGCAAAAACCCAAATTACAAAAAACCACTATTAACTTCATACTTCCACTACTTATTCACCTCTTTCTCATCACTTTTCTTTCAACACTTCATCCATTTTCTCACATTTTTCTTTCTTTTCTTCACTTCTTTTTCTTTTCTTTTCATAAGAGACATTTTTTCGATTTTTCCCTCTTTCAACTCCTTATCTTTCTCTTTCTTTTCAAACTCAACATTTTTCCTTTTCTTCTTCCAATCCATCCCCGCAATACCACAAAGAATAACTCTAGCTAAAATCCTAATTCCCGGATGGGTCAAGCTTATCAAGGCTAGGAGTTATTTTTGTGGAGCTACAAAATAAGGCTAATAGGCTCAAAAATAGGGGCTATCAAACAAAGGAATAATGCAAGGTAAATAAGGATAATATGAGCTAATGAACATGCCTCAATCATTTTAATGTCATGCATTTAAATCATGTCATGTAGCCTTGAAAAAGATTCTAAACACAAGTTCTAGAGCTAGTAATCAAAAGCGATACACTCAAGAAAAATATGCAAATATGCAATAAAAGGCTCAAAATAATCTCGCAAGGCATATATGTCTAGAACTTCATAAACAATTCAAAATTTCAACTTCTTATGCATGCTCAATCCTATAATCAAGATTAATAACTCAAAGAATCATGCTTCAATCCAAGGAAACTTCAACCAACAAGCTAGTCATGGGTTAGATAATACTCTTAACTTAGAGAGACAAATGGTCAAGTAGAGAACTTGAATCCTACAATGCAATATTTATGTGATTTTTTTCAATTTTTTTAATTTTTTTTTGTGATTTTTCAAAATTTTAATCGATGCAAAGCAATAATGTAAACATGCAAGTGCAACTATATGAATGCAATCTAAGACTAAGCAAGAAATCTCTTAGTCCCCGGCAACGGCGCCAATTTGATAGAGGTATTTTAGTCGCCTTAATACCTATCAAAGTAAACCAAACAACCCAACTAATGTAGTAGGGAAGTAAGGGTCGATCCCACAAAGACTTAGGTTTCAGTGTTTATTGTTATGGTACTCAGAAAAGGGGGTTTTGAATATTAATCTAGAATCTAAACTAACTAAGGAATGGAAAACAAAAGATGAGATGTAGAATACGGGAGAAGTATGCTCAACTAGTTAATATTCATTGTAAACATGATTATTGATCATTGATTATCAAAATTCCTTCTTTACCTTGACTACTCTATTGCGGAATGCTAATAACCCAACTTCATGGCATTATTAATCCTACTTCAATTCTAGTTATTAGCCCGACCGGTACTAATAACCCTAATCATCAAATAACCTAAGAGACCTCCTAGATTCAACTTGACAACAGCATTCAGATCCAAGCATCAATAGAAACATGCATTCAGAGCAACCAGACATCCAAATAACATGCGATTGAATTCTCCTCTAATCAATTAGTCCTACCAGTCCTAGATTGATTAGAGGTTCTACTTTTGATCTAATTAACACCAACCGGTAATTAGAAAGATCTAGTTATAATTCAACATAGAGATTCAATTAGATGGCCAATCTAACAAAACCCTAAATCAAACTTATTCAATCAAGCATAGAGAAAACAATCTAGTCAAGGGAAATTAAGAACAATCAAATCTCACAATAATACTTAATTCACAACTTCAATTAACTAGTTAAGCAAAAGAGGTTTAGTTGTTGAAAGACATTGAAAAGCTTACAATTCTTCCAAAGGATTCTTGTTCTTCTCAAGCTTCAACCACAACCCTCCAAAGTCAAGAGTTATGAGAATTAAAAACCTAGAAACTAATATCCAAAAATATATCTAAGAGGTTTCTAAAAATATTATCCAAAACAAGTTCCAACCCAAAAGCCCAAGCCCATACAAAATCTCGTTTTCGCGGACGCGGGTGATGGATCGTAAGTCAGTTAATGAGGGCGTCCTTAACTAGGTTAAGGGCGTCCTTTAGTGCAGCGGAAAATAGACTTAACAGAATACAAGATAAGTGGACACGAGTATTTATAGAGGAACCCCACTAAGACCAACTAGTCTTATGGGTAAACCTCTACCTCCGTTGGAGGATTTTCAATAGCCGTCCCTTATCTTATTAAGAGCGAGTCCTTAGAACTTAGGCGAGTCGTTACACTTCTCTGAGCTAAGCGTCCGTCCTTAGCCTCACTAGTAACACTCCTTTCAACCTAACAAGTAACCTAACACTCTTAGCTATAAGGAAGCTATCACTCACATCTCTCACGGTTCGTTGTGAGAGACAAACTACAACTCTAATTGATTTGTGGTTTGTTTTGGATTTGATGTGGTTGGACTTTCTTTCTCTTGCTTCAAGCTCACTTGATCTTCTTGATCTTCGTTCGTGTTCTTGAATGCTTCGGGAGAGCTTGAGAGAAAGTCTTCAAAGTCCACTCTTGCACAGACATGCCGCTATGCATACTCCTTGGAGAGTATTTATAGCGGAAGTGATTCTTGTCCTCTAGCGTCCTCTGAGACTTGGCAGGATCCTCGATCTTTGATCAACGGTGCGATGAGCGTCTTGAGGAGGTCAACTCTGTTGACGCTTGGGAAGCCTCCGCGTGGGTAGGGGACCATTGCTGGGAAAGCGACGTCTTTGGCATTGTCTACACGTGCCCAGACAAAGGAAGCTTCCTTCTGAGGACTAAGGCCGGACGATGATGTAATCATGTTGGGGTGGCCTTGATTTGAATTTGAACTTCGTCCGTATTTTGGTGCGCGTCCCTTCTTGATGAGGACTCCGTCCTATCTTGCGCAGGGACTCCGCCAATTACGTTTAGCTTTGGAAGTTCTGGTAACATGCGTCCCTACAGCATAGGGACTGCTGTTCACTTGTTGTCCTTTTCGCTCATGTGCGTCCACTGGACTTACCTGAGATCAAAACTTGGACAACTTATCAAATACATTTGAGTTTGTCATTATCAAAACAAGGGACGATTATTATTGGTTTAGATATTAACGACTGACGTCCTTAATATCGTCCCAACAGCGGGGAGAAACGCGGCCATGACCCTGAAAACTCGGTCGCGCTTCCGAAGCCATGCCCGCGCTTTCACGCTAGAGGCTCAGTTGCCGAAACACGCCCTATGTCACAGAAGCGCGGGCTCGCTTCTGAAGCCTTGCCCGCGTTTTCAACACTGGTCGTGAGGCGACACTTTAGAGGCTGTTTTGACCCACTTCGAATTGGAATTTGGACTCGGAGTAAGACGATGAATTGTAGCTCTTCGAGTTAGCTTTCCAATGACACAAAAATCAGCTCGATCCGACCACCATATCTCCAGATCCAGTCCTTACAAGCAAGAGGTGTCGAAACAACAACTCCAATACATATTCCGGACCCAAGTGTGCTTTTCCCATCACCTCTTGGGCTAATCTCATAGCTTGGCTCTCTTTTTGCCTTCTCTAATGCTTTGACTTCACCTCCTCTACACTTGTTGTCTTCACATCTACAATCAAAAGGCACAACAAAGTGTAGATATCCGAATATTTCTACAAACTAACAAAACTAGCAAAACTAACTAAAACTAAACCAAAAGCCATGAAAATCCTAACTAAACATGCCCTAAAACACTACCTAACATGTATCTATCACCTAAGAAACTCCAAACATCACGCACACAAGTAGGTGGGGGAAGTTTTTCAATAATCTCAATCTTGGCCCTATCAACTTCTATCCCTCTACTAGAAATGAGATGCCCTAGAACTATTCCTTCCTTAACCATTAAATGACATTTCTCCCAATTAAGCACAAAGTTATTCTCCTCACATCTAGCTAACTCTCTATCCAAATTGGCCAAACAAGCATCAAAAGAAGAACCATAGACCGAAAAATCATCCATGAATACTTCCACTATTTCCTTTACCATATCGGAGAAGATAGACATCATGTATCTTTGAAACGTTGCCGGAGCATTACACAAGCCGAAGGGCATGCGTCTATAGGCAAATGTTCCATAGGGACATGTAAAAGTCGTCTTCTCTTGATCATCGGGGTGAATAGGGATTTGCCAAAATCCGCTATACCCATCAAGGTAGCAAAAGTATTCATGTTGTGCTAATCTTTCAAGAACTTGGTCAATAAAAGGAAGGGGGAAATGATCCTTACGAGTACCACTATTCAACTTTCGGTAATCAATGCACATGCGCCACTTGGTAGTGGTTCTCGTTGGAATCATTTCTCCTTTCTCATTTTGCACTACGGTCAATCCACCCTTCTTAGGAACTACATGCACGGGACTAACATACTTGCTATCCGAAATTGGGAAGATGATTCCCGCATCCAACATCCTAAGTATCTCACTCTGAACCACTTCTTTCATATTAGGATTTAATCTTCTTTGTGGTTCTATAGTGGGTTTATGGTTGTCCTCCATGTAGATCCTATGCATGCAAATTGATGGTGAAATTCCCCTTAGTTCCTCTAATGAATACCCTAAGGCTCCTCTATGCTTCTTTAAGACCGCTAACAACTTAGACTCTTCCTCATCATTCAAATTAGCATTCACAATTACGGGCAATGAAGAGTTAGGACCAAGGAAGGCATACCTCAAGTCCTTTGGAAGCTCCTTTAGTTCATGATAAGGCTCCGGTGGTGCTTGGGCTTCCTCCGTCTCCGCCTTGAACACCTCCAAGTAAGATATTCCGCTCTCCACTTTCTCATTTTCCTCTAGATTGGTGGTTAAACCTTCATTTATCACTTCAACTCCATAAGGTGGTGGAATGGCCTTCAAATCTAGCTTCCTTGTACTTGGCTTGTTGGATATAGCTTCCCATTGCACTCCTCTTGGAAAAAATTGGATCATCTTGGCTTCTCTATGCAAAGCTTCCTTCGAAGTTGGTTTGAAGGAGAAATTGAGCTCTATTCCTCCAAATTCAAGGGACAAGTGACCTTTCTTCACATCTATAATGGCTCCAACCGTAGCAAGGAATGGCCTTCCCAAGATGATAGGCTCGCCCGGCACTTCTAGCATGTCAACCATAACAAAGTCCGTCGGGACATAGTGTCCCTCCACACATACCGGGTAGTCCTCCACCACTCCAATCGACTCAATTGATGTTCCATCGGCTATAGTCAATCTCATGTTAACCGGGGCAATGAGTCCCATGGCGGTAGACTTCCATATGGTGTATCGTATAACACTAGTACTTGCTCCAAGATCACACAAAGCTTGAAACTTCCGCGACCCAATACCCACGGTTATTGCAAATCTTCCGGGATCACCTAGCTTTTGAGGTAGCTCCAAGATCTTCACCTCATCTTGCATTTCCACAATTGACCTTTTCTTGCTCAAAATTTCCTTCAAGAACTTTGCATAGGATGGCATCTCACTTAGAGCGTCGGTGAACGGGATGGTGATGTTTAAGCCTTGCAAGAGCTTCAAGAACCTCTTAAACTTGCCTTCCACGACTTCCTTGGGCTTCTTCAAAGGGTAAGGAAGAGTTATGCCTCCTTGTTTCTTAGTTGAATCCACCTCCTTGGACCGACCTTGACTTCTTTCAACATTTTCAGCCTGGATCGACGTGGGGTGAACATCGGGACCGACTTCTGGAACCTCGGTCCTGGTACAGGGAACATCTGGGAACGTCGGTCCGACTACAGGGCATGTCGGGCCCGAGTTCCGCTCCACCTCGGTCTGAGTCAGGGGACTCTCTCCTTCTTCTAGATCAACGTCATGGCACGTCGGGCCCGAGTTACTGGGCAACTCGGTCCGACTCTCTTCTCTTGTCCTTGGCACGTGTGGTTCGGGCAAACTCCGTCCACCCCTTAATCCTATGGCTCGAACTTCGTTTTGTTGTTGTGGGGCATGGGGATTCTCCTCGGGTCGGCCCGGGAGTCTCCCTTCATCTCTTGGAAGTTGATTTGCCATGTGAACAAATTGGTTGTCCACTTGTCTTCTCCATACACCAAACTCTTTGAATTGGGTGCCCATGTCATCAAATCTTCTCTCCATATTGGTGAATTGATTCTTCAAGTCTTGAGCCCATGGTGGTGTTTGCACATAGAACCCCGGAGGTCGGTATGGTGGTGGTTGGGCCCTCGGCTCATTTTGGTTGAAGTTGTTGTTGTAGCCATTAGCTTGGCCTTGGTTCCACCTTCCATTTCCTCCATTGTTGAAGTTGGCTCTTCCTCCAAAGTTTCTTTGAACATAGTGTGCCTCCTCAATTTGCTCGGCCAAACAAACTTGGCACTCATTGGGACACTCTTGGGCTCCATGCTTCAAAGAACCACATTCTTCACAAGCCCTCGTGGTTTGTTGGAGATGACTCATCTTCCTCCTCATCTTGTTCAACTCATCCTCAAGGAATTGGATCTTCACATCCTTATCCACCTCTTCACTCTTTGGGTCGTAGAGCCTCTTTGCACCATCTCCTTGGACTCTTGCCTCCTTGTTGACTTGACTCACTCCGTACATGGCTTCGTAGTCGGAGAGTTTGTCTAGCAACTCCCATGCTTGCTCCGGTGGCAAATCAATGAACCCACAATCGGTGTGAAGGTTCAACTTGTTCTTGGTGGCGGGTTTGATTCCTTGGAAAAATATGTCTTGGAGAACATAAGGTTGTTGCCCATGCATTGGACATTGCCTCAACATTTCCTTGAACCGATCCCAAGCCTCAAAGAGTGGCTCGTGGGCTCCTTGTTGAAAGCTTGCTATCTTCCTTCTAAGCTCCGTTGTCTTGGTTGGCGGAAAGAACTTCATCAAGAATGCTTCGTTGAGAGCCCTCCATGATGTGATGGATCGAGGTGCTTGACTCTCCACCCAATGCAATGCCTTGCCTCCCAACGATCACTTGAAGGCCTTGAGTAGCACATACTCAAGTGTCTCGTCATCCGTCGAGATGGTCTCACACAGGTCGTTGAATTGCTTCACATGCTCGATCGGGCATTCATTCGGTCTCCCTTGAAATTGGTCTCTCTTGATAAGTGAGATGAATTGAGTTTTGATCTCAAAGTTCTTTGACACCTCCGGAAAGACAATGGCAGGTTCCGGCACCTTCAACTCCGGATGCATATATTGACGTGCATTCCGGGGTTGGGTGTTGATTTGAGCCTCCAATCTCATCCTTTGCTCACGCTCTCTTCTAGCTTCGGCATCTCGGTTCGCCATCTCAAGTTGCATTCGAGTCATGTCGGCCCTCATCCTATCAACCTCCTCATCACGTTGTGCTTGGTCCGCCATTCTTTCCTTCTTTCGAGCTTGTTTGAGAATGCTCTCCGGATCACACACAAAGTCGAACTCAAGTGTTCCTCGGGCGGAACGAGCTCGCATACACCTACAACCAAAGACACAAACAAAAACCGAATCAAAACAAACAGGGGGTTTGGGCTAGTCCCTCACCCTAATCACTACCAAATCAAAGACTCAACAAAATGGTACCTCAAACAAGTAGAACTCCCCGGCAACGGCGCCAAAATTCTGATGGGTTCCGGATCGGAGGGTCTCAAAATTTAAATTTATAAACCGAACCCCAATTGTAGTATAAGGGTAGGGTGTCGAACACACGGGAGTTCGTGCGTTGAGTGTACCAAAAAGACTAAAAAGAGGTAAAACAAAGGCAAAATCAAGGAAAATCAAAGGGATCACCTCAGACCGACACTGGTCACTTCGGTCCGAGGTTGGATCGAGGAGAATTTGGCCGGGACCGACACAGACAACGTCCGGCCCGATGTACTGGGTAACTCGAACTAGGCAAATGTGGTAGATCGGTCTTGGGTTTTTGGGTTCCTTCCCTATATAGACTTGGGTGATTCCACCCCAATTCAGCCAATAAGTGTTGATCCTTAGGAGATCGAGGTTGTTTGCCTCCGATCCCTCCACTCTACACTTCGACCTTAGGGAGTTTTCACTCTCCTTCGATGCTAGGTCTAGTGATGGGCTCGAGATCGCTTTCGCTTACTCTTACCAACCACAAGCCCTAGATCCCTTGTTCTCACAAGAGAATTGAAGCTCAATGTAGAGAGGATTCATAGATCAAGCACTCAAGGCTATGGAATTGGGGGTTCACACCCAATCCTAGCTAGGGGATTCCCCCATAGCCCAAGACTATGGAATCTACTCCATCAAGTAAGAGTAAAAAGCAATCAAGTGGCAAAGCAAGCAAATCTCAATCATCAAACTCAAATCAAACCTAAATTGCATTCAAATCTCAAAGGGATTCACAATATCCAAGTCTCAAATCCACAAAACAAAAGGAAAACAAGTTCAACACTCACTAATCTCTCCTAGAAGTCCACCGATTTCCTCTTCTCTTCTCCTCTTCCTTTCTCCTCCTTGCTCTCCAAGTCTTCCTTGAGCCTTTGAGAGTGATTAGGTGTGGATGTGTGTGTTAAGCTCCTCTAAACTCCCTCTAATTATCCTTCTCTCTTGATTCGGGACCAAGGAATTCCAAATTAGAAGAGGGGCAAAAGTGGAAGATCACCATAATGTGCCTTAGAGCCCAATCCTCTCCTTTGCCGACTTGGATCGATGCGGAGGCACCTCGGGCCCGACGTTGCCAACGTCGGTCCGAGCTTCTGAAGCTTGAACTCGGGCCCGACTTGGTGGGACATTGATCCGGGGCCTTGATCCTTCTCTTTTCTTGGTCTTCCTTTAACTCCTCTTTGTTCTTTGCATGGCTCTTCCGCTCCTTTGCTCCCTAGCTTGGCTCCTCCTTAGAAACTCCTCCAAAACGTCCTCAAATGCGCCATTTTACCTACAAAACACAACAAACTCGCATAGTCTCCGAATCTCATAGAAAATCGGGAACTAAGCTAAAAAGGGACAAAACTAACAAAGAAAGGAACAAAAGACACATATTTACAAGGGAAATTGACTGTAATATCCGCAAATTTTATAAAATGGATTATGACATTCTCCTTAGTTTTATGAATCAACTTCGTCTTTGGAACGACATGAAAAAGGGCAAAGGTTACCCGATTAACCGTATAACGTTGGATAACGTTAAACAGAACCTTTAACTTCAAAAATTCATAAAGCCTTCGTTAGAGCTCGGAATCGAGGGATTCTAAATCCAAATGGTAGATAAAGGAGTCTAGTTTCATCCCTCAAAATTCGAGGCCATTCCGATAAGTATCGAGAAAGTTATGCCAAATTTACCGACGCACTGCGCAGTCCAAGAAGGGCAGCGACCGCCGCCAATAAAGGCAGCGACCGCCGCCGGCTGCAGACGCAAGTTGCGCGACGGGACATCTTCATTGTGGGTGCCATGGTTTCACCATCTGCAAGAGTATTGCTTTGGGTCACTTCTCTTCACCTTTACCTCACTTCACCATTAATGTTTGGCATCATTAGCACCAAGACAATCATGGTTTTTGGATTGAAAGTCAGCTGAGAAACTCTATAAATAGAGCTGGAAGTTGGAGGCAAATGGGCACACAAATCTCTCTTCTCTCCCTCTGAAACCTCTTCCACTATAAAGCTCTAGTGTTCTTCTTGCTACTGTTGGCAAAAGCTCGTCGAAAGGTGGCCGGAGTTGATCGGAGGAAGCTTGCGAAATCGCGTCGTCGTCACTGCAGGAGGCAGCTACCGCCGCCAGGGGCAGCGCCCGCCGCCAAGCAGGCAGCGACCACCGCCAGTGCATACCTTGCACTTTGTGTCCGAGCGTCGTCCTAAGCCATTGCCCGGTCCGTTCCTTGCTCGTGCCTTGTGTTTTGCCTTGCTTTAAGCCTTATCTAGTGCCTTGCTGGCCTCGTCTTCTCGCCTTGATTAGCGTTCTTAATCTCGTTTTAAGGCAAGTGGATGGTTCTCCTTTTTCATTACTCGATAATCGTGAAATTGCTTTCCGTTATCAGATTAATTGTTGGGAACGAACTTGTTTGCTAATAATTGATTAGGATTATTATGCTTAGAAATAATGACCATTGTTATTATTATTTATCGAATATTAGACTTCGACTTAGGACTCCGATGATGTGTGGCCTTTGATTGTTTCAAGTCTCTTTTCGAGACTTTGCTCTGGATTAGCTTAAGTTAGGGATTGCCGGTTTAGTTATCCGCTGTCTCTTTATAACGTATTAGGAGGTATATCTCGTTATCGGCTCCTGATACTGGGTCATGACTCTGCCTCTCTCCGAATAGAGAGGTGAACACTCTTGTAAAGTGTTGAGGATTAGGTTCCTCACTTTGGTTCGTCCCTCCGTAGGGCTTGCCTATCTCTAAAAAGTCACTAAGTGAAGTGCAATGCTTTATCACCAATGAAAGATTAGTGCATCGTGCATAGTAATCAATGAGTACGGGGTGATTTGTACAACTTGGAAAATCACTTCGGGTCCACATTATTGACAATCTCCTATCCAATCTGAATGCATGACTCGAGTTGTTAAAACGCCTATAAAATGTCAAGATGGGTTCAGGTGTTTAAGCGTCCTTGTGGCCACCTCCCTGTCGGCATCATCGAGTTGTGATGAGGTTGATACGATTTGATTTATGTTGGATGCTTTTCAAACTCTTGAATGATTAAAGTTCCCAACAAATCAATAAACACATTTCTTTCCTAGGCGTTATCTCCTAATAACGTCCTATTCCCGAGAAAACTCTATCTTCTCTTCGTACATCGTACCAAACACCTGAAAGCCTCTCGCTCAGATTGCTGCTTCGCTATCGTCATGTTGAACCTCGACAACCGCGCACCTACCAGTTATCATATGGTTAAGGATTGTCGTTATGTCCGACCTTTTCTGAGAACCGAAATATTATTCTCCCACTTGTTTAGTCTCGCGTTAGACTAACATCCCTTCTTTCTTTCCCAACTATGTTGGCTGGTATTCCTTGCTTCTATGGGGATATTAGATAGGAAACGGAAGGCTATCCAGGAGTAACCAAAGACTTAGGATGGAAGGAAGGAAGGAAGGAAGCAAGGATGCAAGACGTTTTAAAATATTTTGTTTACTTTATGGTTTCCACATGCTTTCGTCTCTCGCCGAGATTTGTATTTCCGCTGCAAAACTCTTTACTCTTGCATCATTAAACAATTAAGGACGTATGAGCCTTTGTAACCGAATTCATCTTTTGTTATAAATATATGAATTGGTTTTGTTATTATCGTGTTGTGTTACCCAAAAGCCTTAAACGGCTTCGGACCGTGAAATCCGAGGACGTTGGCGGTAATACCCTTATGCTTGTGAAATCGGGGTGTTACAGTTATGGTATCAGAGCCAAAAGTTTTTGTTTTTTGGAATTTGAAGTTATTCTTAAAACCGTTAGAATTAAGTTTTACCCAAGAACTGATACTAGTAGAGTATTAGAGCTAAAGTTTTGTTTTCAAGTTTGATAATATTTATAATATCTTTTGAATTGAGTTTATCAAAGCTAAAGGGTTTTTTTTTCTTTAAAACTCAAAATTTTCTTTTATACCTTAGAAACCAATGCCATCTAAAGGTTTCCTTTTACGAATTTGAAAGTATTCTTAAAGTTTTTAGAACCGAGTTTTTCTAAGGACAAATTCCAATTTGGATATTGGCACTGAAGAATTCCTTTCTCAATATTGAAGACTTCTAAAATAATCTTCTTCCTTCCGAAGGTTTCCTATAACAGACCTCAAGAAACCAATGTTTTACATATTGGTTCCTCGTAACAGATCTCGAGAACCGATTGTTTTAAAACCTTCTTGTAACAGACTTCAAGGAGTGGTTTTGTTTTATAAATGACTTCCTTCCAAGTACCTTCATCAGGCAATATAGAATTACAGATATGCTACGTCTACGTCTATAAGTTATGCTTTTTCCACGCCTAGTGCAACAATTTTGATTAATGGAAACAATTGTTCTTCACTAAAGATGGTGAACACTCGAAGAAATATCAACTCGAATGTCAATATCCCAGACGGGGGTGGTGACAAAGGAATGGAGTTTGGAGTTCATGGAAACAACCAAGTGCTAGTAGCAACCCCGACTTTAACATTAGATGTTGCAAGCATTGCTATGATCAAAACCATATTCCAACAAATGCTTCAAGAAGCGATGCCTGAGATTGTGGGTAATCAACGGAATGCCACAGAGGCAGTTCCCGTTGTGAACCGAGGAGCCGATCATGCTTGTTTTCATACACCTGAGTTCTACAAATCATTAAAGCTTTTTCTCTCTCTCAAGCCCGAGACCTTCAATGGTGCTGAAGAGCCTGCTAGCGCCCACTACTGGCTCTCTTAGATGGAGAAATTGCTTAGGAATACGCGTTGCACCGAAGCGGAAAAAGTGCAGATTGTGGTCTTGCAACTTGGGGATGAAGCTTATGAATGGTGGGAGAATTCCAAACTCCACGACCGTCCCAAACTGAATTGGGCAATGTTCAAGGGAAAATTTATGAACCGATTCTTTCTGTCTCCAAGGCAAGACGAGAAGCAAGATGAGTTGTATAATCCCGAGGTGGAGGGATTAAGTGTACTGGACAGGGCGAAGAAGTTTGATCATTTGCTCCAATATGCCGGGCCGGAGTTTGCCACCGAGGAGCCGAAGTGTTGTGACCTCCATAGTTGGATGAGTGATACTATCAAATCATGGATGATGACTCGTACCTTCTTATCGCTTCAGGAGTATGTTGACCATGCCTACAGAATGGAGGTCACCTTAGGCGAAGCTGAAAAGAAGGATAGTGGGGAGAAATCTCACTATTAGGGTCGAGGAGGATCCAAGCGGTCTGCAACACCGCAAGCATCTGGATGGGCAAAGAAAAGTAAACTGGATCCATTCCTAAACAACTCTTCTAAAAAGTTTGGGCAAAAGAAAGGTTTCGTGGTTTGCCACAATTGCAGTGAACCAGGCCATATCAACAGAGACTGTACTAAACCCAAGAAAACTTGTTTAAATTGTGGAAAGGAGGGACATGTTTGTTCCTATTGTCGTTTGAACAAGGAATGGATAAATCAGTCTGGTCCAGTGTCGGTGGCACAAAGTAATAGACTTCCCTTTGGATCTACTTTGACCACTACAGTACCGTCTATTGCGAAAAATAAGGGAAAGACACCGATGCCATCTGCAAGTCAAGGACAACAGTTGTGCGAGATGTACCAGTCCAACTTGCCTACTGTCTTCGAAGAGTAGTTAGTCTCTTCTCAGTTCTTCCAAGCGAAGGGAGCTTGTAATCTAGGATTAAGACTTTCCTTAAACCCTTTTGTACCCTAACCATAATGGTTGCTTAGGTCTTGTAAGACGATTATTCTTCCTTGTGAAGATATCGCTAAATCTGTTAGATGATCTTGGAAAATCATGTATCTTTCGGAATACTAAATCAGATTATATTAATGTACTAAGTTCATAAGTGAATGACGCATTATTAATCTTCGACTCTCATCTTTTGGTCTTCTCAAAACCTAGTTCAAGTGGGAAAGCCCTTAAATTTCTCTCTAAGCTTGAGTAGGCAATCACCCTAGAAGATAATACATGCCCTCAACCTGTGTATAGGATTACACCGGTTGGGATGACGAAGTAAGCTGATAAGGTCCACGTACCAAAAGCTTATATGAAATGATTCGCGATGCCCTAAGGATAAAAATGGCTAAAGTCATCGTAGTCAAGTGATTAGAATGATGACGTAGATAAGGTGCTTCTCGGCCCCGAGTATGTTTAGAAGACTACGTTCTTATCACTTTAAATCGACAAAGGAATGTTGGCAGACCAACAAAAGTTGTACACAAGACAAAGAAACAACCTATGAAACATGGAGAACCGTGCCGCAGAAGCAAATTCGTTTCCTAGGTTTGTTGTCATCTTAAAGAAAGAACCAGAGTTCTTTAAGGGAGTACTACAGAACGTTCGTGGAGGGATTTTCGAAGATTGCCCTGCCCATGACCAAGTTACTCCGCAAGGTTCATAAGAAATTCATTTGGGACGAAAAATGTGAGGACAGTTTTCAAGAGCTGAAGAAGCACTTGACCAGCGCACCTGTGTTGACTCTACCGGATGGTCATGACGGTTATATGGTATATAGTGACGCTTCTAAAATGGGTCTTGGTTGCGTGTTAATGCAAAACGGCAAGGTCATATCCTACGCATCTCGCCAACTCAAACCATACGAAGTCAACTACCCGACCCATGATCTTGAGTTAGCCGCTGTGGTTTTTGCTCTAAAGATATGGCGACATTATCTTTACGGCGTGAAGTGTCAGATCTTCACCGACCACAAAAGTTTGAAGTACGTCTTCACCCAAAAGGAACTCAACATGAGGCAAAGGAGATGGCTGGAGTTGATCAAGGACTACGACATTGAGCTACAGTACCACCCGGGTAAAGCTAATGTTGTTGCGGATGCCTTGAGTCGGAAGTCTCCGCCAGAAAAACTACTTGCAATGTTGACAGCTCAGCCGGCCTTACAACAAGACTTAGTCCGTGAAGGGATCGAAGTCTGGTTTGGGAGGCAACAGGGCGGATTGTGTACTTTGGAAATCCATTCCGACCTGTTGGAGCAGATCCGAGGAAAACAGCCGGATGATGTCATGCTGATCAAAATCAGTGGTGAAGTTTTGTCTGGAAAGGCACCAGGATTCATCATACAGGATGATGGATCATTGTGGTATAGGGACCGCATATGTGTGCCGGCAGTGGATGAACTCCGAAGGATTATTCTGAAGGAGGCACATTCGTCTGCTTATTCTGTACATCCTGGATCAAATAAGATGTACAAGGCCTTACGAAGAAACTTCTGGTGGCCAGGCATGAAACAAGAGGTAGTTGAGTTCGTCTCAAAATGCCTAGTGTGCCAAAAGGTCAAGATAGAGCATAAGCGACCTGGAGGAATGTTGCAGTCTCTGCCAGTACTAGAATGGAAATGGGAAGACATTGCCATGGACTTTGTAACCGGTTTGCCTAAGACTCAAGGGCAGAAGGATACAATCTGGGAAGTCGTGGATCGACTCACCAAGAGTGCTCATTTCATCGCCATCAAGATGAATTGGGGAGTCCAAAAGTTGGCTGAGGTTTTCATCCATGAAATCGTCTGTTTGCATGGCACTCCAAAGACCATTGTTTCTGACCGGGACGGCCGGTTCACATCGAGATTTTGGGAGGAATTGCACAAAGCACTCGGGACAGAGCTAAGGTTCAGTACCGCTTTTCACCCTCAGACTGATGGGCAGTTTGAGAGGACAATCCAAACATTGGAGGACATGCTCCGAGCCTGCGTATTGGATCGCACGACAAGTTGGGATGTCAGCTTGAGTTTGATAGAATTCACATATAACAACAGCTGGCATGCTACTATCAAGATGGCTCCGTTTGAGGCTTTATATGGCCGCAGGTGTCGTTCACCTATCTGTTGGGACGATAACGCGGATAAAATTCTTCTTGGACCAGAATTAGTAGAGAGAACCGCCGCCGATATCGCTCTCATCCGCCAAAGGATGTTGACTGCTCAGAGTCGACAAAAGTCCTACGCTGACCTGAAAAGACGGGAGGTTGAGTTCACCGTTGGCAATAAGGTCTTCGTAAAGGTGTCACCGTCTAAGGGAGTTTTTCGCTTTGGGAAGCGGGGAAAGCTCAATCCTCGATATGTGGGCCCTTTCGAGATTCTTGAGAAAGTAGGCAAGTTCGCGTATCGTCTTGCTCTACCGCCATCGGCTCACCCTGTCCACAACGTCTTTCATGTTTCACTCCTTAGGCAGTATGTGCCCGATGAATCTCATATTCTCGATTATGGAGACATCGAGATGCAAGCAAATGGTACCTATGAAGAAGGACCAGTAAGGATTCTCGAACGACGAGTGAAGAGATTACGCAACAAGGAAGTACCATTGGTAGAGGTACTTTGGTCTAGGAATGGTGGTGAAGAGACTACCTGGGAGACTTGGGAAACCGAGCTAGAAATGCAGAAGCGTTTTCCTGACTTGTTAGCAAATGACTAAAGAAAAGGAAATTTCTTTAAGGGGGTACTAACGGTTGTATTCCTTCGTCATTTCCGGATATTCTAAAGATGTACTCTTTCCTTTTAAAAGCAGGCCTTGGCTAGTTTCGGGGTCGAAACTATTTTTAAGGGGGTACTGTTGTAATATCCGCAAATTTTATAAAATGGATTATGAAATTCTCCTTAGTTTTATGAATCAACTTCGTCTTTGGAACGACATGAAAAAGGGCAAAGGTTACCCGATTAACCGTATAACGTTGGATAACGTTAAACGGAACCTTTAACTTCAAAAATTCATAAAACCTTCGTTAGAGCTCGGAATCGAGTGATTCTAAATCCAAATGGTAGATAAAGGAGTCTAGTTTCATCCCTCAAAATTTGAGGCCATTCCGATAAGTATCGAGAAAGTTATGCCAATTTTACCGACGCATTGCGTAGTCCCAGAAGGACAGCGACCGCTGCCGGCTGCAGACGCAAGTTGCGCGACGGGACATCTTCATTGTGGGCGCCGTGGTTTCACCATCTGCAAGAGTATTGCTTTGGGTCACTTCTCTTCACCTTTACCTCACTTCACCATTAATGTTTGGCATCATTAGCACCAAGACAATCATGGTTTTTGGATTGAAAGTCAGCTGAGAAACTCTATAAATAGAGCTGGAAGTTGGAGGCAAATGGGCACACAAATCTCTCTTCTCTCCCTCTGAAACCTCTTCCACTGTAAAGCTCTAGTGTTCTTCTTGCTACTGTTGGCAAAAGCTCATCGAAAGGTGGCCGGAGTTGATCGGAGGAAGCTTGCGAAATCGCGCCGTCGTCACTGCAGGAGGCAGCTACTGCCGCCAAAAGGGCAGCGACCGCCGCCAGGGGCAGCGCCCGCCGCCAGTGCATACCTTGCACTTTGTGTCCGAGCGTCGTCCTAAGCCATTTCCCGGTCCGTTCCTTGCTCGTGCCTTGTGTTTTGCCTTGCCTTAAGCCTTGTCTAGTGCCTTGCTAGCCTCGTCTTCTCGCCTCGATTAGCGTTCTTAATCTCGTTTTAAGGCAGGTGGATGGTTCTCCTTTTTCATTACTCGATAATCGTGAAATTGCTTTCCGTTATCAGATTAATTGTTGGGAACGAACTTGTTTGCTAATAATTGATTAGGATTATTATGCTTAGAAATAATGACCAATGTTATTATTATTTATCGAATATTAGACTTGGACTTAGGACTCCGATGATGTGTGGCCTTTGATTGTTTCAAGTCTCTTTTCGAGACTTTCCTCTGGATTAGCTTAAGTTAGGGATTGCCGGTTTAGTGAACCGCTGTCTCTTTATAACGTATTAGGAGGTATATCTCGTTATCGGCTCCTGATACTGGGTCATGACTCTGCCTCTCTCCGAATAGAGAGGTGAACACTCTTGCAAAGTGTTGAGGATTAGGTTCCTCACTTTGGTTCGTCCCTCCGTAGGGCTTGCCTATCTCTAAAAAGTCACTAAGTGAAGTGCAATGCTTTATCACCAATGAAAGATTAGTGCATCGTGCATAGTAATCAATGAATACGGGGTGATTAGTACAACTTGGAAAATCACTTCGGGCCCACATTATTGACAATCTCCTATCCAATCTGAATGCATGACTCGAGTTGTTAAAACGCCTATAAAATGGCAAGATGGGTTCAGGTGTTTAAGCGTCCTTGTGGCCACCTCCCTGTCGGCATCATCGAGTTGTGATGAGGTTGATACGATTTGATTTATGTTGGATGCTTTTCAAACTCTTGAATGATTAAAGTTCCCAACAAATCAATAAACACATTTCTTTCCTAGGCATTATCTCCTAATAACGTCCTATTCCCGAGAAACTCTATCTTCTCTTCGTACATCGTACCAAACACCTAAAAGCCTCTCGCTCAGATTGCTGCTTCGCTATCGTCATGTTGAACCTCGACAACCGCGCACCTACCAATTATCATATGGTTAAGGATTGCCGTTATGTCCGACCTTTTCTGAGAACCGAAATATTATTCTCCCACTTGTTTAGTCTCGCGTTAGACTAACATCCCTTCTTTCTTTCCCAACTATGTTGGCTGGTATTCCTTGCTTCTATGGGGATATCAGATAGAAAAGGGAAGGCTATCCAGGAGTAACCGAAGACTTAGGATGGAAGGAAGGAAGGAAGCAAGCAAGCATGCAAGACGTTTTAAAATATTTTGTTTACTTTATGGTTTCCACATGCTTTCGTCTCTCTCCGAGACTTGTATTTCCGCTGCAAAACTCTTTACTCTTGCATCATTAAACAATTAAGGACGTATGAGCCTTTGTAACCGAATTCATCTTTTGTTATAAATATATGAATTGGTTTTGTTATTATCGTGTTGTGTTACCCAAAAGCCTTAAATGGCTTCGGACCGTGAAATCCGAGGACGTTGGCGGTAATACCCTTATGCTTGTGAAATCGGGGTGTTACATTGACTACTAAAACACCACCAAAATGAGAGACATCAGAATACCCCATACTTAAACTTGCTTGTCCTCAAACATTAACAATGTAAGTAAGACCGAAGCACAATCTTCAAGTAAAGCCTCATATGAAAAACTCAATTAAGCACAAGTGATAGATATGCTAGCATAATTATGTCATCACACATGATCAAGTGTTCAAGGAATAAAGTCTAATGCAACAAAGCCTCACTTTAGGTATGTGAAAATGTGTATCACTCATCATGTGTTTAGGCTTCAAAATGAACACTCAAACTCAAAAATCATGCAAGTAAAGGCTTTACTATTGAAGCTAATATCACCAATTCCTCCACCTAGAGATGCCTATTACAATGCACACAAAGAATATGAACTTGGCTCAATGGAGATCCTCAAAGAGGTTCCATTCGGCCGGGTTGTAATGGGGCTTTTGGTGTTTCTCAAGGTGGGAATCACTTTGGTCTTGTGGTGCTTACAATGGGGATTGAACTTTCTAGTCTCTCACCAACTTCACCAAATTCTTCCACTTTCAACTTCACTCATCCAAAAGACTTTGATTTTTCTCCTTTTCATCTTTCAACCCACACTTTCACTAAACATTCCACTTCATCTTTGCACTACACTTTTTGTTGGATTTTTCACACTTTTCTACTAGGATCAACTTGCACTACAACTCGGGCCCGATGTGCACTTTAACTCGGTCGGTACCCCTTTTCTTCACTAAAGCACTTTTCTTTCAATCCACTACTTTTTTTCTCCAACTTTTCTTTCTTTCTTCTCACTTTATACACAAAGATGCACTACCCACTTGATTTATACCTCCATTCTTGCCCTTCACCAAAGAGAATCTCAACTCTCCAAATACTCTTCCAAACCTCACACTGAAGTCCAATCCCATAAGGGTCAAGTCATATAGGCTAGGAATCATATTTTTGAGGAGTTTCAAACAATGGTCTAAGGCTAAAACGGGGCTACAAACAACGGTTTATCTTCAAGGTAGGATATGGAAGATTTTGTGACTAAATGAAATAAAGTCCAAATCAATGTGACAAAGCATAGAACAAATCTCATATTGGTCTTGGAAAATAGATAAACACCTCAATAGCAAGTTTTACTAAGCATGCATCAGCTATTTCACACAAGAAAATGAGGCATATGCAATATGAACAAACATCCCTAAAATGGCCAAAAATAATCTCACAAGGTTCACTCTAGCTAAGTTGCATCAAAACCTCATCCAAGATCTCATGTGCTCAATAAAAACATGCAAGATATCATATCACATTAAAAACAACATCCATTTAGAGGCTAAACTATCCAAAAATATGCAAAGGACTTTACATGCTCACATCATCATTAGCCTTCTTTAGACATCTAAGATGGGAATTCCTAGTCCAAAACAAAATCTTTTTTGTCTTTTTCAACCGAATTTTTTTAAAATTTTTATGGATTTTTCGAAAATTTTCTCAAAAATAAAACAAACTCATCCATTCATGCCATCAAATTCAATCGTCATCCAAGGAACATAACATGCCACTATCCAAAAGAAAACATCCCTTAACAAAACAAGAGAAAACACAAGAAACCTACACATGAAACTATGAGCTACTACCCACCCCATACTTAGAATTTTGATGTCCTCATCAAAACAAAGAAATCAAAACTCAAAAGTAAAAGAGAAGAGTTAAGAGAGCTCACAATTCCTTATTCTTGAATGGCATGTTGAGGCTTAGTTTGCTAGGAGGAGAGCCCATGAGGCTCTTACTTCTTCACGTGGGTCAATCTTGTCATAGAACTTCTTTACTCGATGACCATTCACTCGAAAGGTTCGTCCATCCTCACTAACCAAATCTACCGCTCCTTGAGAATGGATTTGATGTACCACGAATGGTCCACTCCACCTTGTTCGAAGCTTTCCGGGGAAGAATCTAAGCCTTGCATTGAAAAGGAGGACTTTGTCACCAACTTGATAGGTTTTTGGAATCAATTTCCTATCATGCCACCTCTTGGTCTTCTCCTTATACAACTTAGCATTCTCATAAGCTTTTAACGTTAACTCCCCTAACTCGTGGAGATCTAAGAACCTCTTTTCTCCGGCCAAGTTTACATCCCAATTCATTTCTTTGAGAGCCCACTTGGATTTGTGCTCCAACTCTACCGGAAGATGACATGCTTTGCCATATACTAGATTGAACGGTGTAGTCCCCAAAGGTGTCTTGTAAGCGGTTCTATAAGCCCAAAGTGCATCATCAAGCTTAGATGCCCAATCCTTTCTTGACTTAGACACCGTCTTCTCCAAGATGGCCTTGATTTGACAATTTGAAACCTCAACTAGCCCACTTGTTTGAGGGTGATATGGAGTAGCAACTCGGTGAGACACCCCATACTTGATCAATACATTATCAAAGCATTTTTCAATGAAGTGAGGGCCACCATCACTAATGAGAACTCTTGGCACGCCAAATCTAGCAAAGATGTTGCTTTTCAAGAACTTCATCACAACCCTTGCATCATTGGTCCTTGTTGGGATGGCTTCCACCCACTTAGAGACATAATCCACGGCCACCAAAATGTATTTGTACGGGCCCGACGTGGGGAATGGTCCCATGAAGTCGATCCCCCATACATCGAAGAGCTCTACCTCTAGCATTCCGGTTTGCGGGGTCTCATTTCTCCTTGACAAGTTCCCCTCTCTTTGGCACTCTTGACATCTCTTCACATACTCATGCACATCCTTAAACATGGTTGGCCAATAGAAACCGCAATGTAGAATCTTTGTCGTGGTTCTCGAACTTTTGGCATGACCTCCGGTTGGCAAAGAATGGCAATGGCTGATGACACTCTCAATCTCCTCACTTGGAATGCACCGTCTATAGATTCTATCGCTCCCTTCCTTGTATAGGTATGGATCATCCCAATAATATTGCCTAGCATCATGAAAGAATTTCTTCCTAGCTGAATAAGACAAATTTGGTGGGATCACTCCCCCTACAACAAAGTTAGCAAAATCTGCAAACCAAGGGGTAACCCCTCGTTTCACGGTCTCAATAGATAGAAGACAAGTGGGAGGTGAAGATTTAATCAATTGAGAACGGGATGGAATAGAGACCGAGTGAAGGATCTTACTTGATTTCATGGACCGACATTGCAAGGTATTAAGCCCGACGTGTGTGGACGTCGATCGGGTCGCACAAGTGCACAAATTCCTCTGGACCGACATTGCAGACCTCGGTCCCGAGTTACTGGGTACGTCGGTCCGACTTTTTACGCTTCGGGCCCGATGCTTCGACTTAGTCGATCCTTCCTTCTTTTCTTTCTTGCTACTCATTAGCCCTACAACCGCCCTCATATTATCTATCTCCACGCCATCTTCCATCTCAATCATGTACTCCATGGGTAATCGAGATAGATGATCGGCCACCACGTTTTCCGCACCAACCTTATCCTTGATCTCATGGTCAAAATCTTGAAGGAGAAGCATCCATCTCAAGAGCCTCGGCTTTGCGTCCTTCTTTTTAATCAGGTACTTGATTGCCGCATGATCTGTATAGACTACCACCTTAGATCCCACAAGATATGACTGGAATTTTTCAAATGCAAACACCACCGCGAGGAATTCCTTTTCCGTCGTTGTATATTTGCATTGAGTTTCATCCAAGGTTTTACTTGCATAATAGATGGCATGCAACTTTCCCTCTTTTCTTTGCCCAAGAACGGCTCCCACGGCAAAATCACTTGCATCACACATCACTTCGAATGGAAGATTCCAATCGGGTGACGCCATGATAGGTGCCGAAACCAAAGCATCTCTCAACCTACAAAAAGCACTCATGCAATCCTCGGAAAATTCGAAGGGAACATCCTTCATCAAGAGGTTAGACAAAGGTTTTGAGATTTTAGAGAAATCTTTGATGAAGCGTCTATAAAATCCCGCATGACCTAAGAAACTCCAAACATCACGCACACAAGTAGGTGGGGGAAGTTTTTCAATAATCTCAATCTTGGCCCTATCAACTTCTATCCCTCTACTAGAAATGAGATGCCCTAGAACTATTCCTTCCTTAACCATTAAATTACATTTCTCCCAATTAAGCACAAGGTTATTCTCCTCACATCTAGCTAACTCTCTATCCAAATTGGCCAAACAAGCATCAAAAAAAGAACCATAGACCGAAAAATCATCCATGAATACTTCCACTATTTCCTTTACCATATCGGAGAAGATAGACATCATGCATCTTTGAAACGTTGCCGGAGCATTACACAAGCCGAAGGGCATGCGTCTATAGGCAAATGTTCCATAGGGACATGTAAAAGTCGTCTCCTCTTGATCATCGGGGTGAATAGGGATTTGCCAAAATCCGCTATACCCATCAAGGTAGCAAAAGTATTCATGTTGTGCTAATCTTTCAAGAACTTGGTCAATAAAAGGAAGGGGGAAATGATCCTTACGAGTACCACTATTCAACTTTCGGTAATCAATGCACATGAGCCACTTGGTAGTGGTTCTCGTTGGAATCATTTCTCCTTTCTCATTTTGCACTACGGTCAATCCACCCTTCTTAGGAACTACATGCACGGGACTAACATACTTGCTATCCGAAATTGGGAAGATGATTCCCGCATCCAACATCCTAAGTATCTCACTCTGAACCACTTCTTTCATATTAGGATTTAATCTTCTTTGTGGTTCTATAGTGGGTTTATGGTTGTCCTCCATGTAGATCCTATGCATGCAAATTGATGGTGAAATTCCCCTTAGTTCCTCTAATGAATACCCTAAGGCTCCTCTATGCTTCCTTAAGACCGCTAACAACTTAGACTCTTCCTCATCATTCAAATTAGCATTCACAATTACGGGCAATGAAGAGTTAGGACCAAGGAAGGCATACCTCAAGTCCTTTGGAAGCTCCTTTAGTTCATGAGAAGGCTCCGGTGGTGCTTGGGCTTCCTCCGTCTCCGCCTTGAACACCTCCAAGTAAGACATTCCGCTCTCCACTTTCTCATTTTCCTCTAGATTGGTGGTTAAACCTTCATTTATCACTTCAACTCCATAAGGTGATGGAATGGCCTTCAAATCTAGCTTCCTTGTACTTGGCTTGTTGGATCACTACTACAAAATGATTTAAATACCCCGGGCGTTTCACGCCAAATACACCGGATGATGCCCGGGGTAAAGGTTGCTGAGGTATTTGATTAGTAACCTAATACACCGGGTCCACTCCGAGGTAAATGCTTCCCTTAAAAATTCTCCCTAATGTTTAAGTCCGGTGTATTAGTAATTCAAATACACCGGGTGGATCACTATCCGGGGTATATTTGATTTGTGTTTGATCCGGGGTATTAGTAATGTAAATACACCGTTTATGGATATCCGAGGTATAAAGTTAATGAAATTTACCCCGGTTGTCGAAGTCCGAGATATATTGATTAGGTTATATACGTCGGGTATTGAAATCCGAGATATATTGATCCCACAACAAGAAATTGTAAATACAATTTCGACAAAAACAATTTGCAAATACATTGTTTGTTTGGACATTTTGTATTTGATTTATTAGGATTGTAAAATGTAATTACTAAACAAAATTAAATTAAATTTTATTCCATTAAGCAAAAAAAATGAAATTTACATGCAGTTGCGATGTACAATCATTAGTCGAACTAAGTACTGTATAATGAATGAAAAATACAGTATGACAAAAAGAAAATACAAATAAATAAATAAGTAAAAATAAAGCACGGAAAAAGAGAGCAGAAGTAGAAGAAAGAAAACTCAACGATCCTCATCAGCTTTCTATTATTCTTCTTCTTCATTGCTCCTACTTCTATATTAAATTTAATTTAACAAAGATTCAATAACGCCGACGCCGGTGTCGGCCGCTGCCGGATCCTCCACCAGCCATTCTTCCCGGCGGAGAGCTCCCCTCCACCTTCTCCTCCTTCACCTTCGGTAAGCCCCAACGTCTCCGGCGACTCTCCGTTCTTCCCCGCTGTCCCTATGCCGCCTCCTCCTCCGCATTGGCCTCCTTTACGGCCAACGTCTCCCTCCCCATTCCACACACCTCCTCCTCCTCCGGCGCCAACCCGAATCCCGTCTCCCCGGCCTTAATCGCCGTCACTGTCGCCCTCTCCGCCTGCTCCATCGCCGTCTTCTTAGTCTTCCTCTACTTCCGCAGCCGCCGTCGCTAAAGCGATGTCGAGGAGCGCGATAGGCCTCCCGTAGAATCAAGATCTAGCGTCCCTCCTCCACGTCCGCCTATTCCTCCAAATGAATAAGAAGATTGCCACATTGATTAACTTAGAGATGAAGAAGAAGAGGGAAGTATTGGGTGGAAGCAGTATGTGGAATTGGGTGGAAGGAGATTCAATTGGCGTGGAGTGGGAATATGTCGTAGTTTCTTATTTGCTATAACCCTAGGAATTTGTGGCTAAGATCTAATATTTAGTTTTAGTTGACGGTTGAGATTAAAAGAGTTGTGGATTACCTTTTTGAATTTGATTGGTTCATGAGTATTTGGCACGGATTGTATTTTTTATCCATCGGATGTTAACTAAAATCAACGGTCCAGATTACCTCTTGTCCCTATTTTTGAGTTTCATGATTTTCCTAATAAACAATGCTTAAAACATTATGCTTTCGATAGTATAATTTATTTCCTAACAATAATGTAGTATATCCAACATATAATGTAAAAATTCAGCCATTACAATTTACAATCAAAATATATTAAGCTTTATTTTGATAACTACGGGTCATATAAAAAAAACTACATTGTTTATATATGTGTATTGTTTCCTAATTGACAATATACTACAACTCAATATAATATTGGCTATAAATTCTCCTTTTTTGCACGTAAAATAAATTTTACATTAAAACTAGCTTATTTCTCGTATCTTGTATAATTTTATTATTCAATTGATTAAAGAATGCATAATATTATTATTAGCAATTAGATATTGACATCATCTTTTCTTATCCGAAATCATTATAATATTTTGTCAATCCAAAATCGAGATTTGATGTTAAGAATAAATTTTAAATAATATGAATTTAATAAAAACACAAATAAAATAATATCATTTTGTTTCAAATTTAATTTATAATTAATTTAATAATAATAATAATATAATTACACATTAATATAATTTATAAATGAATATTATAACACAAATTATTTTAGATATTTGTCTACATATAATTTTTACTATATTATTTTCAATACTTAATATGTTGAAAAATAATAATATTTACATACATTAATTAATTGGTGCACAATTATACCTGTCAATCGGGTCGGGTCGGGTCGTTTCAGGTTCGGGTTGAGTTCGGGTTCCGGTCAATCGGGCTACGGGTCAAAGTGGGTCGGGTCGTTGCGGGTTTTCGGGTCGGGTCGGGTCAACCCAACGAGTCAAGAGTATCACTTCTTAAACCAAAATTTTAAAAAAATATATAATAATAAAATAATATCTTTAAATATTTTAATAATAAAATATAACATAATTTTTAGAATAAATTCTTATATATTGTAATATAATTTAAAACAATAAAGAATCGGGTCTGACCCAACGGGTTCGGGTTTAACCTAACGGAATCGGGTTTCAATTGGGTCGGGCTGAAATTGGGCACGAGTCTAAATTTTCGAGTTAAAAGCCCTAAAAGTTTTCGGGTCGGGTCGGGTCAGCTTTTGACAGGTCTAGCATAATACACTAATTGTGCTTGATAAACAAGCTACTCCAACGGAGCAAGTCATCATATCATAATCATAACTATATACTAAAGCGGAGGTTAAAAATAATATTTAGCACGATACGTGTCAACTTCTCATTAGACCGCATCACACATCTTTATTAAAACAATTGAATTGGTTAATTTTGATTGTAGATCCACATGTATGTAAAATATGAAAGAATATATTATTGAAATTGTATCTATAAATTTTCCTTAAAGATATAGTTAATTAATCTTACGATATACTAAATTCGATATTAGAATAATAATATAGAAAAATATATATCAACTCCAAATAAATCTATAATTAAAATTCGGTTTCCATAAACATTAAAATAAATTCAATAAATCTTAGGAGTATTCAATCCTTATACAAAAATTATAATCTTACAAATGTTTGCTCGTGAAAATATAGTATTATTAAAATAAAACCTATAAAAACAAATTAAATAAAATAATAGAAGCTTTTATATCAAGCTATTCTTCTGAATAACTTTATATAAAATTTAAAGGGAAATTCCTCTTGGTACCCCCGTGGTATCGACTATTCCTCTTGGTGTCCCATGGAATTTTTTTTTCCTTTTGGTACCCTTGTAGTTTATAAATATTCCTTTTCGTACCCAAAAGTGTTTACAAATCAATTTTCCACCCAAAATAATCATTTTCCGTATAAAAAAAATGTAAATAAAACAACTTAATTTATATAATTACTATTTTATTACTATCTACATACAAGTAGACATGAAAAATAGAAAGAAAAAAAAGAATCTGCTTGTTTTGTACGTGAGGGAGAAAAAAAATTTAAAACTTTTGGAAGAAAAAAAATAACAAAAATCTACATTGAAAATAAACTTTAAGTCAAAGTTCTTGATTTTTTTTAATTTTCAATCTGCTTGTAAAGTAAATAAGTTTTTACAAGAGAAATTGTGTCATTGATGAAAATAAAGTTATTTATTAAAAACAATCTACTTGTTTGTTTGTATGTGAGGGAGAAAAATTATTAAAAACTTTTGGGATAAAAATAAAAATAAAAACAGTCTACATTGAAAATACACAATTTCTCCCAAAAATTAAAAACGATCTTCATTGAAAATACACAATTTCTCCCAATAGTTTTTTTTTTCTCCCTCACGTACAAACAAACAAGCAGATTGTTTCTTTTTTTTTATTTTTGTTTTCTTATTTTTCAAGTCTAATTGTATATAGGTAGTAATAAAATAGTAATTGTATAAATTAAGTTGTTTTATTCTACTTTTTTTTAAATGGAAAATGGTTATTTTGGATGAAAAATTGATTTGTGAACACTTTTGGGTACGAAAAGGAATATTTATAAACTACAGGGGTACCAAAAGGAAAAAAACAATCATGGGACACCAAGAGGAATAGTCGATACCACGGGGGTACCAAGAGGAATTTCCCAAATTTAAATTTAAGTATTTAGTTGAATCAAATTCGTGCCTTGAAGGTACAAGACTAATACGGAGTAGTAGCTACTATGTAAGACGGAATTAATATATACATATACTTAAAAGAGAATTTGTAAAAAATACCTACTGGCTAAAGATATGATATTAATACTTTATAGGCCCGGACAAAAAAAATATATAATAAGTTGTAGCATCTAACCATAGAATGCAATAAATAAAATACATAATTGTGAATTGACGGGCCAAGTATTCATGTGTTAATATTTATATACATTATAGAATAAAGTATGATGAAGTTAGATTTTATATGGATTGTGGTTATAATTATAAGATATCATTTTGATGGATTGTGGTTATAAATATTATTTTGATGTATTAATATATGATATTTAGATAAAGACATATGAAAATTTTTTAATTGTAAAATGAATAAGGATTTGTAATTGTTAAAATATATTTGATTTAAAATTAATTTAAAATGATATGGGCCAGAATTAACGTGGAGGCTCGAAGGGTTTCGACTTTAATATAGAGTATAGACTAGAGAATTGCACCAAGTTCAACATTTTATTCTATCATTATTAATTTTTTAAAAATAATATATCCAGTTTATCCACATTTCAATTATACAAATTCTAATCTATTCATATTTACATATGAAAAGTATACAAAAGAAACTCACCAATTTTATAGTAACACCAAGGTGAAAATACACTTAATCAAAAATATAAGACAAATACTACCAAAAATAATGTATAATAGTTAAGACAAATACTATACTTGGTCCCATGTCTTCTCCAACAAACTCCCTAATGGGTTATGAAATTCATTAATAAAAATGATATGTATAATGAGTTATGATATTCATTATAAAAAAAGGTATGTTTATTTGTATGTGTATATATTAAAGGATTTAAGTTTTGTCAAATCTTTGGTTTGACATACAATCTCTCATTAATTTTTATAAATATACAATGTTTAAGAATGTATGTCAACTTAGATTTTTTATCAAATTTGGTTTGTAATAAAAAAAATATTTATTTTATTGTTAAATCATTATCCAAAAATATAATATTATGGCTTAAAACAACTTTGGTTTGAAGCAAAATTATCAAAATCTTATATACATATATATCAATATATAGGTAGATTTAAAATATTTATTAACTTCATAATTATATAGATAAATAAATGTTAAAACAATTATTAGTTCATGGTTATATTATCCAAAAACCTAATGCTAAGGTATAAATTTAAATTTTTTATTTGATCTTTGTATTGAAACTAAAAAAATTTAAATCTTATAAATAGATAAATACATTATATTTATCTATGTTCCAACCCGTACACCCTAACCCAGCGGTGGACAACAATCACCGATTCATAAGAGACTATTACGGTTTCCATTATATATATAATGCAAGCTGTGTCCCACTGGTTGATATCCTTTTTCTAGTTTTATTCTTAGTGCACATCCATCCGGGTTCAACTCCATGCTCCGGCCTAAATTCGGTTGAATTACAATCCCCAAATACACCGGATCACAAACACCCAGGACATTTATTAGACGTTTGAACCAAATACACCGGGCGTGTAAGATCCGGTGTATTTATATCGTGCAAATACCCCGGATCCTTGACCATCCGGTGTATATAGTCGTAATATAGTAAATATACACCGGGCGTTATTAATCCGGTGTATTAGGCCTTATACTTTTTTAAAGTGATACAATATAACCCGTATTATACACTCCCGGGGTATATGTCACGAGGTATTAGACAAATTTTGTAGTAGTGGATATAGCTTCCCATTGCACTCCTCTTGGAAAAAATTGGATCATCTTGGCTTCTCTATGCAGAGCTTCCTTCGAAGTTGGTTTGAAGGAGAAATTGAGCTCTATTCCTCCAAATTCAAGGGACAAGTGACCTTTCTTCACATCTATAACGGCTCCAACCGTAGCAAGGAATGGCCTTCCCAAGATGATAGGCTCGCCCCGACACTTCTAGCATGTCAACCACAACAAAGTCCGTCGGGACATAGTGTCCCTCCACACATACCGGGTAGTCCTCCACCACTCCAATCGGATCAATTGATGTTCCATCGGCTATAGTCGATCTCATGTTAGCCGGGGCAATGAGTCCCATGGCGGTAGACTTCCATATGGTGTATGGTATAACACTAGTACTTGCTCCAAGATCACACAAAGCTTGAAACTTCCGCGACCCAATACCTACGGTTATTGCAAATCTTCCGGGATCACCTAGCTTTTGAGGTAGCTCCAAGATCTTCACCTCATCTTGCATTTCCACAATTGACCTTTTCTTGCTCAAAATTTCCTTAAAGAACTTTGCATAGGATGGCATCTCACTTAGAGCGTCGGTGAACGGGATGGTGATGTTTAAGCCTTGCAAGAGCTTCAAGAACCTCTTAAACTTGCCTTCCACGACTTCCTTGGGCTTCTTCAAAGGGTAAGGAAGAGTTATCCCTCCTTGTTTCTTAGTTGAATCCACCTCCTTGGACCGACCTTGACTTCTTTCAACATTTTCAACCTGGATCGACGTGGGGTGAACATCGGGACCGACTTCTGGAACCTCGGTCCTGGTACAGGGCACATTTGGGAACATCGGTCCGACTATAGGGCATGTCGGGCCCGAGTTCCGCTCCACCTCGGTCTGAGTCAGGGGACTCTCTCCTTCTTCTGGATCGACGTCATGGCACGTCGGGCCCGAGTTACTGGGCAACTCGGTCCGACTCTCTTCTCTTGTCCTTGGCACGTGTGGTTCGGGCAAACTCCGTCCACTCCTTAATCCTATGGCTCGAACTTCGTTTTGTTGTTGTGGGGCACGGGGATTCTCCTCGGGTCGGCCCGGGAGTCTCCCTTCCTCTCTTGGAAGTTGATTTGCCATGTGAACAAATTGGTTGTCCACTTATCTTCTCCATACACCAAACTCTTTGAATTGGGTGCCCATGTCATCAAATCTTCTCTCCATATTGGTGAATTGATTCTTCAAGTGTTGAGCCCATGGTGGTGTTTGCACATAGAACCCCGGAGGTCGGTATGGTGGTGGTTGGGCCCTCAGCTCGTTTTGGTTGAAGTTGTTGTTGTAGCCATTAGCTTGGCCTTGGTTCCACCTTCCATTTCCTCCATTGTTGAAGTTGGCTCTTCCTCCAAAGTTTCTTTGAACATAGTGTGCCTCCTCAATTTGCCCGGCCAAACGAACTTGGCGCTCATTGGGACACTCTTGGGCTCCATGCTTCAAAGAACCACATTCTTCACAAGCCCTCGTGGTTTGTTGGAGATGACTCATCTTCCTCCTCATCTTGTTCAACTCATCCTCAAGGAATTGGATCTTCACATCCTTATCCACCTCTTCACTCTTTGGGTCGTAGAGCCTATTTGCACCATCTCCTTGGACTCTTGCCTCCTTGTTGACTTGACTCACTCCGTACATGGCTTCGTAGTCGGAGAGTTTGTCTAGCAACTCCCATGCTTGCTCTGGTGGCAAATCAATGAACCCACAATCGGTGTGAAGGTTCAACTTGTCCTTGGTGGCGGGTTTGATTCCTTGGAAAAATATGTCTTGGAGAACATAAGGTTGTTGCCCATGCGTTGGACATTGCCTCAACATTTCCTTGAACCGATCCCAAGCCTCAAAGAGTGGCTCGTGGGCTCCTTGTTGAAAGCTTGCTATCTTCCTTCTAAGCTCCGTTGTCTTGGTTGGCGGAAAGAACTTCATCAAGAATGCTTCGTTGAGAGCCCTCCATGATGTGATGGATCGAGGTGCTTGACTCTCTACCCAATGCAATGCCTTGCCTCCCAACGACCACTTGAAGGCCTTGAGTAGCACATACTCAAGTGTCTCGTCATCCGTCGAGATGGTCTCACATAGGTCGTTGAATTGCTTCACATGCTCGATCGGGCATTCATTCGGTCTCCCTTGAAATTGGTCTCTCTTGATAAGTGAGATGAATTGAGTTTTGATCTCAAAGTTCTTTGACACCTCCGGCAAGACAATGGCCGGTTCCGGCACCTTCAACTCCGGATGCATATATTGACGTGCATTCCGGGGTTGGGTGTTGATTTGAGCCTCCAATCTCATCCTTTGCTCACGCTCTCTTCTAGCTTCGGCATCTCGGTTCGCCATCTCAAGTTGCATTCGAGCCATGTCGGCCCTCATCCTATCAACCTCCTCATCACGTTGTGCTTGGTCCTCCATTCTTTCCTTCTTTCGAGCTTGTTTGAGAATGCTCTCCGGATCACACACAAAGTCGAACTCAAGTGTTCCTCGGGCGGAACGAGCTCACATACACCTACAACCAAAGACACAAACAAAAACCGAATCAAAACAAACAAGGGGTTTGGGCTAGTCCCTCACCCTAATCACTACCAAATCAAAGACTCAACAAAATGGTACCTCAAACAAGTAGAACTCCCCGGCAACGGCGCCAAAATTCTGATGGGTTCCGGATCGGAGGGTCTCAAAATTTAAATTTATAAACCGAACCCCAATTGTAGTATAAGGGTAGGGTGTCGAACACACGCGAGTTCGTGCGTTGAGTGTACCAAAAAGACTAAAAAGAGGTAAAAGAAAGGCAAAATCAAGGAAAATCAAAGGGATCACCTCGGACCGACACTGGTCACTTCGGTCCGAGGTTGGATCGAGGAGAATTTGGCCGGGACCGACACAGACAACGTCGGGCCCGATGTACTGGGTAACTCGAACTAGGCAAATGTGGTAGATCGGTCTTGGGTTTTTGGGTTCCTTCCCTATCTAGACTTGGGTGATTCCACCCCAATTCAGCCAATAAGTGTTGATCCTTAGGAGATCGAGGTTGTTTGCCTCCGATCCCTCCACTCTACACTTCGACCTTAGGGAGTTTTCACTCTCCTTCGATGCTAGGTCTAGTGATGGGCTCGAGATCTCTTTCGCTTACTCTTACCAGCCACAAGCCCTAGATCCCTTGTTCTCACAAGAGAATTGAAGCTCAATGTAGAGAGGATTCATAGATCAAGCACTCAAGGCTATGGAATTGGTGGTTCACACCCAATCCTAGCTAGGGGATTCCCCCATAGCCCAAGACTATGGAATCTACTCCATCAAGTAAGAGTAAAAAGCAATCAAGTGGCAAAGCAAGCAAATCTCAATCATCAAACTCAAATCAAACCTAAATTGCATTCAAATCTCAAAGGGATTCACAATATCCAAGACTCAAATCCACAAAACAAAAGCAAGACAAGTTCAACACTCACTAATCTCTCCTAGAAGTCCACCGATTTCCTCTTCTCTTCTCCTCTTCCTTTCTCCTCCTTGCTCTCCAAGTCTTCCTTGAGCCTTTGAGAGTGATTAGGTGTGGATGTGTGTGTTAAGCTCCATTAAACTCCCTCTAATTATCCTTCTCTCTTGATTCGTGACCAAGGAATTCCAAATTAGAAGAGGGGCAAAAGTGGAAGATCACCATCATGTGCCTTGGAGCCCAATCCTCTCCTTTGCCGACTTGGATCGATGCGGAGGCACCTCGGGCCCGACGTTGCCAACGTCGGTCCGAGCCTCTGAAGCTTGAACTCGGGCCCGACTTGGTGGGACATTGATCCGGGGCCTTGATCCTTCTCTTTTCTTGGTCTTTCTTTAACTCCTCTTTGTTCTTTGCATGGCTCTTCCGCTCCTTTGCTCCCTAGCTTGGCTCCTCCTTAGAAACTCCTCCAAAACGTCCTCAAATGTGCCATTTTACCTACAAAACACAACAAACTCGCATAGTCTCCGAATCTCATAGAAAATCGGGAACTAAGCTAAAAAGGGACAAAACTAACAAAGAAAGGAACAAAAGACACATATTTACAAGGAAATTGACTACTAAAACACCACCAAAATGAGAGACATCAGAGAGCAAGTTCTTCATCTTCATCAAGTTGTTCCTTTGACTTGCTTTGATTTTCTTTCACGGTTTGAACACGTAAGTTCTCACGGTGTTCCTTGGTCTTAGCTTCCATCATCAAAACCAGTTCTCGTTGCCGGCGAAGGTGCTCAGCGCACTCTGGCGTTGTTGAAGCCAAAGCAAGATCTGTTTGAGGATTTCGTCCCAGCTCAGCCATATCTTTGTTCCGCCTTGCTTCATACTGCCTCAGCTTCCCATAGATCTCTTCCATCTGAAGAGCCTTGTTGGCCCGGTTATCCTTGAAGGTCGTCCTGTCAAAGTTCCATACTCCTGTCAATCCATCGATCAATACTTGGACTTTGTTCCTCATTGAGACTTCAGCATCTGGGATACCCAAATTTTTCAATTTGGTGACAAGGGCTTCAAAGCGGAAGGAGTAGTCCTTAACTGTTTCATTTGGCAACATTTGGAACGTATAGAACTCCCTCTTCACTTCGAGCTGTACGTCCTCTTTCATCTCAGCAGTTCATACGTGGTACTTCTCGAGAGCTTCCCACTGTTGTTTGGCTGTGGGAAAGTTGCTAACTCTGGTGGCGTCCCTTTCGCAGAGGGACGTCTGAAGAAAGCATATTGCCTTAGCGTTCGTTTCCATCAGTTTGAACTCGTTGGGACCCCATTGTTCCTCTTTGTCAACCTTGTCATCAGGGACTTTGAGGTCACCAAACTTGATCACTCTCCAGCACTGATAGTTCTGACTCCTTACAAAGTTCTCAAACCTAATTTTCCAACGATTGAAATTGCCGTCCGTTAGGCGCGGAGGCTTCACACTGGAGATTCCAATAGGTTCCATGTCCATTTTCACCTACAACTCAACAAAAATCTAGAGCGCCGGCTCTGATACCAATTGTTGGATCGTTAGTATGAAACGGGACGTCCTTTACTTGGGTAAAGGCGTCCTTAGAGTGAGGCGTCCTTACTAAGTATAAGGGCGTCCTTAAGTTGTGCAGCGGAAATATGAAACTAAACAGATGAAATTAACAAGTATGGAACACAGTGATTTATAGAGGAACCACTCAAGACCAAGTTGTCCTTGAGTGTAAACCTCTACCTCCTTGGAGAATTTCGAATAGACTTTCCTTTCTTATTAAGCGTCCTTACCGTTGTACTGGCAAGTCTTTACAATTCTCTAGTACTTAGCGTCCGTCCTAAGTCCACTAGTAAAGGACTGCTCTAAGCCTACAACTTAAGCGAGCTTAATGTGCTAAAGGACTCTATTTCCACGTCCTACAGTACGTCGTAGGACTTCTCTCTTTTTCTTTTGGTTTTCAGGGTTACAAATAGTTTTGGTTTTGGTTACAACTTTTCTCTCGATCAAACACTAAGTCTAGAGGAGTTCTAAGCTTGTTCTTCGTGTTCTTGATCGAGGTCGCTTTCTCTCTGATTCTCTGAATATTCTCTGAAAGCGTTGGCATCTCAATAAATGCCTTGGGGCTATTTATAGGACTTGGGGAAGGGCGTCATTTCTCTGGGATGATCATGCCCTTCGTGAACGTGGCTATAGGATCTTCCTCCACGTGGTATGGCGGTGATGAGGGAAGCTTCCTGTATCCAGCTGTGTGTGATGGACTCCGCTACAGGATCTGCCTCCACGTGATGATGGACTTCGCTACAGGATCGGTCTCCACATGTCCCGGATGATCAAATGTTGTCGAGTGATGTCATCCTGTCGACTGATGAGTAAGGACGCTCTGCTTGCGTTCCTACTTGTTTGGGACTGCGTCCTTGCTCAAGTAGTCACTTCGCTCATCCTTCCTTCCTGGTAGCTAGCGTCCCTTAACCTCAGGGATGTTCACACACTTGTTGTCCTTTTTGTCACTGACGTTCCTCAACACTTGGACAAATTTATTAGAATCAAAGTGAGTTTGTCATCTCAAAACTAAGGGATGGTTGTATGGGCGCACTAACAAGTATGCAAGCGTCCTTGTAGCGTCCCAACAGTATATAGATAATAACTTAAAAAATAGGTTTCCAAAATCCTTTGCACATAGCACACATATCAAAATATTTTAAAAGATCAATCGGGAATAGTTCTCAAAACCAATATCATAATTACAACGCAACCCTAACAGGCTAGAACGGGACTGAGCAAGTCGAAAATCGACTTACTTTAGAGATGAGGAAATTTCGCTACGGAAGAGGATGATAATTAACGCGCCCTTAGCTTAAGAAGATTATTATTGTTTAAGAGAGTTAAAAAGGAACCCGTAAACTTGGGAACAGAACTCGACTTAACAGTGACCAATCCGACTAACTAGATTTTTAACCCACATAATTAATTTAAAATACCCCCGATCCCATTATCCGAACCCACAATCTCACAAACCCCAATTCCATCTTTTCTATGAGATATGCGGGCCCCACCAGACTTTGTTTCTATTACCCTCATGTGTACCCCAGCCCCTAACCTTCTTCAACCTTGATCCCCGACAATTTGACTTCACCGATTTCCGTCCTTCTCAAGCGCTCCACGCCTGTCTTCGTCCGGACCACGACGGCCGAACCCCAGCCCAGATATTGCCGGCCCCGACAATACTATGACTCAACCCGACGCCCTAAGACCCACACGATGGGATCCTCGTCTACCAGACTGCCCCGAACGCCCCTATACTACCCAACCCATCTTCGGCCAGACTCCTAGCGACGGTGCCGCTTCACCTCAAGCCATTCGGCCGGAAGGGGTGTTGGGCTATAAGAGAACGGCCCTCCTCAAATCAGGCCCAAGGTGGATCAATGAAGACAGGCCCAGGGTGTTTCCATCAAGGATAGGCCCATGATATTCAAACAAACTGCACCATTCGGTTTTCAAAGGAAGAGAGACGTGGTCACGTGGGGATAGCTCAAGGGAACGTGGCCCGTACGGTTACGCTTAATGATAGAAAATCTAGGAATAAAAGGAATGAGAATCTCTTGTAAAAGGTTACACAATCCTATGCAATCCGAGCTTTCGCTTTGAACTCAAAAATACGCTTTGTAAATCGAACTCCCGACTCTAAAATCAATTGCCCGATTACGGCTAAACTTGTTCAAATCTTGCATACAAATTTTAGCTCCAACAGTTTAGCGCCCACCATGGGGCCAATTGATCGAGAGTCACGCTTGTCGGTTCCAGAGCTCCCTTCCCTCCAACGACAGCCATGTCTAGTCCAGAGAATCCAATCGCGGATCCTCCGGCTGCCGGCGACAGCGAACACCGAGAAGAGCCGGGCAACCGTAGCCAGGAGGGAGAGATGGCTGAATTCCGGCGTCGTTTGATGGATGTCCAGAAGGAGATCAGTGACTAAAGAAGCTTCTTCGAAGCCCGCGTGGAACGGCTCACGGCCGACAACCAGTGCCTATCCACCGAGAACAGCCGTCTTAAGAGACAAGTTCAAACTCAGACGACTGAGCGTCGGCCGGCCCCAGTCGCCCGAAGGAATGATAACTTAGCCGCCAGGCTCTGATCGGTCCGGATCAGAGGGTCTCAAAATTTAAATTTATAAACCGAACCCCAATTGTAGTAAAGAGGTAGGGTGTCGAACACACGGGAGTTCGTGCGTTGAGAGTACCCAAAAGACTAAAAAGAGGTAAAAGAAAGGTAAAACGGGGAAAATCGAAGAGAACACCTCGGACCGACACTGGTCAATTCGGTCCGAGGGTGGATCGAGGTTGATTTGGCTGGGACCGACACACACAACGTCGGGCCCGATGTACTGTGTAACTCGAACTAGGCAAATTTGGTAGATCGGTCTTGGGTTTTTGGGTTGCTTCCCTAACTAGACTTGGGTAATTCCACCCCAATTCAGCCAATAAGTGTTGATCCTTGTGAGATCGAGGTTGCTAGCCTTCGATTCCTCCACTCTACACTTCGACCCAAGGGAGTTTCCACTCGCCTTCGATGCTAGGTCTAGTGATGGGTTCGAGATCGCTCCCGCTTACTCTTACCAATCACAAGCCCAAGGTCCCTTGTTTCCACAAGAGAATTGAAGCTCAATGTAGAGAGGATTCCTAGATCAAGCACTCAAGGCTATGGAATTGGGGGTCCCTACCCAATCCTAGCTAGGGGTTTCCCCCATAGCCCAAGACTATGGAATCTACTCCATCAAGTAAGAGTAAAAAGCAATCAAATGGCAAATCATGCAAATCTCAATCATCAAACTCAAACCAAAGCTAAATTGCATTCATATCCAAAAAGGGTTCACAATATCCAAGTCTTAATTCTACTAAACCAAAGCAAAACAAGTTCAAAACTCACTAATCTCCTCTCTAGCTCCACCGATCTCTCTCTCTTCTCCTCCTCCTTTCTTCTCCTTGCTCTCCAGGTCTTCCTTGAGCCATTGAGAGTGATTTTTGTGTGTGTGTGATTGATCTCCTCTAATGCTCTCTAATCACCTCTAATTATCATCTTCTCTTGATTGGGGACTAAGGAATTCCAAAATTAGAAGAAGGACAAAATTGGAAGATCACAACATTGTGCCTTGGAGCCCAATCCTTCCTTTTGCCGACTCGGACCGACGCGGGCAGACATCGGGCCCGACGTTGGGAACGTCGGTCCCATACTCTGGTGCTCGAACTCAGGCCCGACTTAGTAGTAACTCGATCCGGGGTCTCGGTCCTTCTTCTCTTCTTGGTTTTCCTTGAGTTCCTCTTCATTCTTTGCATGGCTCTTCCGTTCCTTAGCTCCCTTGCTTGTCTCCTTCTTAGAAACTTCTCCAAAACGTCCTCAAATGCGCCATTTTACCTACAAAACACAACAAACTCGCATAGTTTCCGAATCTTGTAGAAAACCGGGAACTAAGCTAAAAAGGGACGAAACTAACAAAGAAAGGAATGAAAAACACTTATCTATAAGGGAAATTAACTACTAAAACACCACCAAAATGAGAGACGTCAGAATACCCCATAATTAAACTTGCTTGTCCTCAAGCAATAACAATATTAGCAAGACCGAAGCACAATCTTCAAGTAAAGCCTCATATGAAAAATCAATCAAGCACAAGTGATAGATATGCTAGTAAGATTACATCATCACACATGATCAAGTGTTCAAGGAATGAAGTCAAATGTAACCAAGCCTCACTTTAGGTATGTGAAAATGTGTACCACTCATCATGTGTTTAGGTTTAGCAATGAACACTCAAACTCAACAATCATGCAAGTAAGGACTTTACCATTGAAGCTAATATCACCAATTCCTCCACCTAGAGATGCCTATTACAATGCACACAAAGAATATGAACTTGGCTCAATGGAGGTCCTCAAAGAGGTTCCATTCGGCCGGGTTGTAATGGGGCTTTTGGTATTTCTCAAGGTGGGAATCATTTTGGTCTTGTGGTGCTTACAATGGGGATTGAACTTCCTAGTCTCTCACCAACTTCACCAAATTATTCCACTTTCAACTTCACACTCCCAAAAGACTTTGATTTTTTTTTCTTCTTTTCTTTTCTTTCAACCCACTTTTCACTAAAACATTCCACTTCATCTTTGCACTAAACTTTTTGTTGGATTTTTCACACTTTTTACACTTAGGATCGACTTGCACTATAACTCGGGCCCGATGTGCACTTTAACTCGGTCGGTGCCCTTTTCTTTCACTTAAGCACTTTGCTTTCAATCCACTACTTTTTCCAACTTTTCTTTCTTTCTTCTTAACAAAGATGCACTACCCACTTGATTTTGCAACTCCATTTCTTGCCCTTCACCAAAGAGAATCTCAACTCTCCAAATATTCTTCCAAAACCTCTCACTAAAGTCCAATCCCATAAGGGTCAAGTCATATAGGCTAGGAATCGTATTTTTGAGGAGTTTCAAACAAAGGTCTAAGGCTAAAACGGGGCTACAAACAACGGTTTCTCTTCAAGGTAGGATATGGAAGATTTTGTGACTAAATGAAATAAAGTTCAAATCAATGTGACAAAGCATAGAACAAATCTCATATTGGCCTTGGAAAATAGATAAACACTTCAATAACAAGTTTTACTAAGCATGCATGAGCTAATTCACACAAGAAAATGAGGGATATGCAATATGAACAAGCATCCCTAAAATGGCCAAAAATAATCTCACAAGGTTCACTCTAGCTAAGTTGCATCAAAACTCATCCAAGAACTCATGTGTTCAATAAAAACATGCAAGATATCATATCACATTTAAAACAACATCCATTTAGAGGCTAAACTATCCAAAAATATGCAAAGGACTTTACATGCTCACATTATCATTAGCTCTCATATGGACATCTAAGATGGGAATTCCTAGTCCAAAAACAAAATCTTTTTGTTGTTTTCACACAATTTTCGAATTTTTATGGATTTTTGCAAAAATTTTCTCAAACAAAACAAAAAAAACTCATCCATTCAAGCCATAAATTTCAATCATCATGAAACATCTCATGCCACTATCCAAACGAAACATCCCTTAACAAAACAAGAAAAACACACATGAAACTACACATGAAACTATGAGCTACTAACCCACCCCATACTTAAAATTTTGATGTCCTCATCAAAACAAAGAAATCAAAACTCAAAAGTAAAAGAGAAGAGTAAAGAGAGCTCACAATTCCTTATTCTTGAATGGTATGTTGAGGCTTAGTTCGCTAAGAGGAGAGCCCATGTGGCCCTTACTTCTTCACTTGGGTCAATCTTATCATAGAACTTTTTCACTCGATGACCATTTACCCGAAAGATCCTTCCATCGTCGCCCACCAAATCTACCGCTCCTTGAGAATGTATTTGATGTACCACAAACGGTCCGCTCCACTTTGTTCGAAGCTTTCTGGGAAAGAACCGAAGTCGTGCATTAAAGAGAAGAACCTTGTCACCAACTTGATAGGTTTTTGGAATCAATTTCCTATCATGCCACCTTTTGTTCTTCTCTTTATACAACTTGGCGTTTTCGTAAGCTTTCAAACACAACTCTCCCAACTCATGAAGGTCTAGAAGTCTCTTCTCTCCGGCTAGATTCACATCCCAATTCATCTCTTTGAGAGCCCATTTGGATTTGTGCTCCAACTCCACCGGTAAGTGGCAAGCCTTGCTATAGACTAAGTTAAATGGTGTAGTCCCTAGAGGTGTCTTATAGGCGGTTCTATAAGCCCAAAGTGCGTCATCAAGCTTGGATGCCCAATCTTTTCTTGACTTAGATACCGTCTTTTCTAAAATGGCCTTGATTTGACGATTTGAAACCTCCACTAGCCCACTTGTTTGAGGGTGATAAGGAGTAGCAACTCGGTGAGACACCCCATACTTGATCAATACATTCTCAAAGCATCTTTCAATGAAGTGTGACCCACCATCACTAATGAGAACTCTCGGCACGCCAAATCTAGCAAAGATATTGCTCTTCAAGAACTTCATCACAACTCTTGCATCATTGGTCCTTGTTGGGATGGCTTCTACCCACTTGGAGACATAATCCACAGCCACCAAAATGTATTTATACGGGCCCGGCGTGGGGAATGGTCCCATGAAATCGATCCCCCATACATCAAAGAGCTTTACCTCTAGCATTCCGGTTTGTGGAGTCTCATTTCTCCTTGACAAGTTCCCCTCTCTTTGGCACTCCTCACATCTCTTCACATACTCATGCACATCCTTAAACATGGTTGGCCAATAGAAACCGCAATGTAGAATTTTAGCCGTGGTCTTTGAACTCTTGGCATGCCCTCCGGTTGGCAAAGAATGGCAATGGCAAATGACACTTTCAATCTCCTCACTTGGAATTATTGGATCGTTAGTACTGAGGGACGTTCTTTACTTAGGTAAAGGCGTCCTTTGGTTAGGCGTCCTTACGAGGAGTAGGGGCGTCCTTGAATAATGCAGCGGAATAAAGTACTAAACAAGTAATAGATGAACGCAGTGAATTATAGAGGAACCACTCAAGACCAAGTAGTCCTTGAGTGTAAACCTCTACCTCCTTGGAGGATTTTTGAATAGTTCTTTCCTTTATATTGAACGTCCTTACAGTTGTACTGGCGAGTCTTTACAGTTCTCTAGCACTTAGCTTTTCCCTAAGTCCACTAGTAAAGGACTCCTCTAAGCCTACAACTTAAGCGAGTTCAATCTATTAAAGGACTCTATCCCTACGTCCTACAATACTTCGTAGGACTCTCTTTCTCTTTTTGGTTTTTCTGAATACAAACTGTTTTGTGGTTTTGATTACAAGTCTCACTCGATCTAACACAAAGTCTTAGCACTGTTCTTGAGTTCTTGAGATTGTTCTTCGTGTTCTTGAGTGAGCCGCTTTCCTCTGATTCTCTCTGAATATTCTCTGAAAGCGTTAACGTCACAATAAATGCCTTGGGGCTATATATAGGACTTGGGGAAGGGCGTCATTTCTCTGGGACGATCATGCCCTTCGTGGACGTGGCTACAGGATCTTCCTCCACGTAGTAGGGCGGTGATGAGGAAGCTTCCTGTATCCAGCTGTGTATGATGAACTCCGCTACAGGATCGGCCGCCACGTGTTGATGAACTCTGTAACAGGATCGTCCGCCACGTAGTGTTGGACTCCGCTACAGGATCGGTCTCCACGTGTCCTTGAATGATCCAACATTATCGAGTGATGTCATTCTGTCGGCTAGTGAGTAAGGACTCCTTTCTTGTGTTCCTACTTGCTTGGGACTCCGTCCTTGCTCAAGTAGTCTCTAGCTAGTCCTTACTTCCTGTTAGCTAGCGTCCCTAAGCCTGGGGGACGCTCATACACACTTGTTGTCCTTTTGTCACTGGCGTTCCTGAACACTTGGACAATTTTATTAGAATCAAAGTGAGTTTGTCATATCAAAACTAAGGGACGGTTGTGTGGTACACTAACAAGTACGCAAGCGTCCTTGATAGCGTCCCAACAGGAATGCACCGTCTATAGATTCCATCGCTCCCTTCCTTGTATAGGTATGGATCATCCCAATAATATTGCCTAGCATCATGTATAAATTTCTTCTTGGCCGAATAAGACAAATTTGGTGGGATCACTCCCCCTACAACAAAGTTAGCGAAATCCGCAAACCAAGGGGTGACCCCTCGTTTCACGGTCTCAATAGATAGAAGACAAATGGGAGGTGAGGATTTAATCAATTTAGAATGGGATGGAATAGAGACCGAGTGAAGGATCATACTTGATTTAATGGATCGACATTGCAAGGTACTAAGCCCGACATGTGAGGACATCGATCGGGTCGAACAAGTGCACAATCCTCCTTGGACCGACGTTGCAGACCTCGGTCCCGACTTACTGGGTACCTCGGTCCGACGTTCTATGCTCCGGGTCCGATGCTATGCCTTAGTCGATCCCTCCTTTCTCTCCTTCTTGCCTCTCATTAGCCCTTCATCCGCCCTCATATTATCTATTTCCACGCCATCTTCCATCTCAATCATGTACTCCATGGGTAATCGAGATAGATGATCGGCTACCAAATTCTCCGAACCCACCTTATCCTTAATCTCGTGGTCAAATTCTTGAAGGAGAAGCATCCATCTCAAGAGCCTCGGCTACGCATCCTTCTTTTTCATGAGGTACTTGATTGCCGCATGATCCGTATAGACTACCACCTTAGATCCCACAAGATATGACCGGAATTTTTCAAATGCAAACACCACCGCAAGGAATTCCTTTTCCGTAGTTGTATATTTGCATTGAGTTTCATCCAAGGTTTTACTTGCATAATAGATGGCATGCAACTTTCCCTCTTTTCTTTGCCCAAGAACGGCTCCCACTGCAAAATCACTTGCATCACACATCACTTCGAAGGGAAGATTCCAATCGGGTGACGCCATGATAGGTGCCGAAACCAAAGCGTCTCTCAACCTACAAAAAGCACTCATGCAATCCTCGGAAAATTCGAAGGGAACATCCTTCATTAAGAGGTTAGAAAATGGTTTTGAGATTTTAGAGAAATCTTTGATGAAGCGTCTATAAAAGCCCGCATGGCCTAAGAAACTCCTAACATCACGCACACAAGTAGGTGGGGGAAGTTTTTCAATTATCTCAATCTTGGCCTTATCAACTTCTACTCCTCTAGTATAAATGAGATGTCCTAGAACTATTCCTTCCTTAACCATGAAATGACATTTTTCCCAATTAAGCACAAGGTTAGTCTCCTCACATCTAGCTAACACTCTATCCAAATTGGCCAAGCAAGCATCAAAAGAGGAACCATTGACCGAAAAATCATCCATGAATACTTCCACTATTTCCTCTACCATGTCGGAGAAGATAGACATCATGCATCTTTGAAACGTTGCCGGAGCATTACACAATCCAAATGGCATGCGTCTATAGGCAAAGGTTCCATAAGGACATGTAAAAGTCGTCTTCTCTTGATCATCGGGGTGAATAGGGATTTGCCAAAATCCACTATACCCATCAAGGTAGCAAAAGTATTCATGTTGTGCTAATCTCTCAAGAACTTGGTCAATAAAAGGAAGGGGGAAATGATCCTTACGAGTACCACTATTCAACTTTCGGTAATCAATGCACATGCGCCATTTTGTAGTGGTTCTTGTAGGAATCATTTCTCCTTTCTCATTTTCAACTACGGTCAATCCACCCTTTTTAGGAACTACATGCACGGGACTAACATATTTGCTATCCGAAATTGGGAAGATGATTTCCGCATCCAACATCCTAAGTATCTCACTTTTAACCACTTCTTTCATATTAGGATTTAATCTTCTTTGTGGTTCGATAGTGGGTTTATGGTTGTCCTCCATGTAGATCCTATGCATGCAAATTGATGGTGAAATTTCCTTTAGTTCCTCTAATGAATACCCTAAGGCTCCTCTATGCTTTCTTAAGACCGCTAGCAACTTAAACTCTTCCTCATCATTCAAATTAGCATTCACAATTACGGGCAATGAAGAGTTAGGACCAAGAAAGGCATACCTCAAGTCCTTTGGAAGCTCTTTTAGTTCATGTGAAGGCTCCGGTGGTGCTTGGGTTTCCTTCGTTTCGGCCGTGAACACCTCCAAGTAAGACATCCCACTCTCCACTTTCTCATCTTCCTCTTGGTTAGCAACCATCCCTTCATTCTTCACTTCAACTCCATAGGGTGGTGGGATGGCCTTCAACTCTAGTTTCCTTGTACTTGGCTTGTTGGATATGGCTTCCCATTGCACTCCTCTTGGAAGAAATTGGACCATCTTGGCCTCTCTATGCAAAGCTTCCTTCGAAGTTGGTTTGAAGGAGAAATCGAGCTCTACTCCTCCAAATTCAAGGGACAAGTGACCTTTCTTCACATCTATAACGGCTCCCACCGTAGCAAGGAACGACCTTCCCAAAATGATAGGCTCTCCCGGTACTTCTAGCATGTCAACCACAACAAAGTCCACCGGGACGTAGTGTCCTTCCACATATACCGGGTAGTCCTCCACCACTCCAATCGGCTCAATTGATGTCCCATCGGCTATAGTCAACCTCATGTTAACCGGAGCAATGAGACCCATAGCGGTAGACTTCCATATGGTGTATGGTATAACACTTGTACTTGCTCCAAGGTCACACAATGCTTGAAACTTTTGTGACCCAATACCCACGGTAATGGCAAATCTTCTGGGATCACCTAGCTTTTGAGGTAACTCTAAGATCTTCACCTCATCTTGCATCTCCACAATTGACCTCTTCTTGCTCAAAATTTCCTTCAAGAACTTTGCATAGGATGGCATCTCACTTAGAGAATCGGTGAATGGAATGGTGATGTTCAAGCCTTGCAAAAGCTTCAAGAACCGCTTAAACTTGGCCTCAACAATCTCCTTGGGCTTCTTCAATGGGTATGGAAGAGTTGTGGCACCTTGTTTCTTGATTGAATCCACCTCCTTGGACCGATCTTGATCTCTCTCAACATTTTCAGCTAGGATCGACTTCGGAGTGACCTCGGGACCGACTTCAGGAGCCTCGGTCCTAGGGCAGGGAACTTCTGGGAACGTCGGGCCGACTACAGGGCACGTTGGGCCCGAGTTCTGCTCCACCTCGGTCCAACTCAGGGGACTTCCTCCGTCTTCTGGATCGACGTCTTGGCATGTCGGGCCCGAGTTACTGGGCAACTCGGTCCGACCTTCTTCTCTCGTCCTTGGAACTTGTGGCTCGGGCAAACTCCGTCCACTCCTCAATCCTATGGCTCGAACTTCATTTTTTTTTGTTGGGTACGGTGATTTTCCTCGGGTCGGCCCGGGAGTCTTCCCTCCTCTCTTGGAAGTTGATTCGCCATGTGAACAAATTGGTTGTCCACTTGTCTTCTCCAAACACCCAACTCTTTGAATTGATCATCAAATCTTCTCTCCATATTGGTGAATTGATTCTTCAAGTCTTGAGCCCATGGTGGTGTTTGCTCATAGAATCCCGGAGGTCGGTATGGTGGTGGTTGGGCCCTTGGCTCGTTTTGGTTGAAGTTGTTGTTGTAGCCATTAGCTTGGCCTTAGTTCCACCTTCCTCCATTGTTGAAATTGGCTCTTCCTCCAAAATTTCTTTGAACATAGTGTGCCTCCTCAATTTGCTCGGCCAATCGAACTTGGCGCTCATTAGGACACTCTTGGGCTCCATGCTTCAAAGAACCACATTCTTCACAAGCTCTAGAGTTTTGTTGGAGATGACTCATCTTCCTCCTCATCTTGTTAAACTCATCCTCAAGGAATTGGATCTTCACATCTTTATCCACATCTTCACTCTTTGGATCGTAGAGCCTCTTTGCACCGTCTCCATGGACTCTTACCTCCTTGTTCCCTTGACTCACTCCATACATGGCTTCGTAATCGGAGAGCTTGTCTAGCAACTCCCACGCTTGCTCCGGTGGCAAGTCAATGAACCCACAATCGGTGTGAAGGTTCAATTTGTCCTTGGTGGCGGGGTTGATTCCTTGGAAAAATATGTCTTGAAGGACATAAGGTTGTTGCCCATGCGTTGGACATTGCCTTAATATTTCCTTGAACCGATCCCAAGCCTCGAAGAGTGCCTCGTGGGCTCCTTGTTGAAAGCATGCTATCTTCCTTCTAAGCTCCGTCGTCTTGGTGGGAGGGAAGAACTTCATCAAGAATGCTTCATTGAGACCCCTCCATGATGTGATGGGTCGAGGTGCTTGGCTCTCCAACCAATGCAATGCCTTGCCTCCCAACGACCACTTGAAGGCTTTGAGTAGCACGTACTCAAGTGTCTCATCATCCGTCGAGATGGTCTCACATAGATCCTTGAATTGCTTCACATGCTCGATCGGGCACTCATTTGGTCTCCCTTGAAATTGATCTCTCTTGATGAGTGAGATAAATTGAGTTTTGATCTCAAAGTTCTTTGACACCTCCGGCAAGACGATGGCCGGTTCCGGCACCTTCAACTCCGGATGCATGTATTGTCTTGCATTCCGGGGTTGGGTGTTGATTTGAGCCTCCAATCTCATCCTTTGCTCGCGCTCTCTCCTAGCCTCGGCATCTCGGTTCGCCATCTCAAGTTGCACACGAGGCATGTCGGCTCTCATCCTTTCGACCTCCTCATCACGAGCTTGGTCCGCCATTCTCTTCTTCTTTCGAGCTTGTTTGATGATGCTTTCCGGATCACACACAAAGTCGAACTCAAGTGTTCCTCGGATGGAACGAGCTCGCATACACCTATAACCAAAGACACAAACAAAACCGAATCAAAACAAACAAGGGGCTTGGGCTAATCCCTCATCCAAATCACTACCTATCAAAGACTCAATAAAAGATGGTACCTCAAACAAGTAGAACTCCCCGGCAACGGCGCCAAAATTCTGATCGGTCCGGATCGGAGGGTCTCAAAATTTAAATTTATAAACCGAACCCCAATTGTAGTAAAGAGGTAGGGTGTCGAACACACGGGAGTTCGTGCGTTGAGAGTACCCAAAAGACTAAAAAGAGGTAAAAGAAAGGTAAAAACGAGGAAAATCGAAGAGAACACCTCAGACCGACACTGGTCACTTCGGTCCGAGGGTGGATCAAGGTTGATTTGGCCGGGACCGACACACACAACGTCGGGCCCGATGTACTGTGTAACTCGAACTAGGCAAATTTGGTAGATCGGTCTTGGGTTTTTGGGTTCCTTCCCTAACTAGACATGGGTAATTCCACCCCAATTCAGCCAATAAGTGTTGATCCTTGTGAGATCGAGGTTGCTAGCCTTCGATCCCTCCATTCTACACTTCGACCCAAGGGAGTTTCCACTCAACTTCGATGCTAGGTCTAGTGATGGATTCGAGATCGCTCCCGCTTACTCTTACCAATCAAAAGCCCTAGGTCCCTTGTTTCCACAAGAGAATTGAAGCTCAATGTAGAGAGGATTCCTAGATCAAGCACTCAAGGCTATGGAATTGGGGGTTCCTACCCAATCCTAGCTAGGGGTTTCCCCCATAGCCCAAGACTATGGAATCTACTCCATCAAGTAAGAGTAAAAAGCAATCAAATGGCAAATCATGCAAATCTCAATCATCAAACTCAAACCAAAGCTAAATTGCATTCAAATCCAAAAAGGGTTCACAATATCCAAGTCTTAATTCTACTAAACCAAAGCAAAACAAGTTCAAAACTCACTAATCTCCTCTCTAGCTCCACCGATCTCTCTCTCTTCTCCTCCTCCTTTCTTCTCCTTGCTCTCCAAGTCTTCCTTGAGCCTCTGAGAGTGATTTTTGTGTGTGTGTGATTGATCTCCTCTAATACTCTCTAATCACCTCTAATTATCATATTCTCTTGATTGGGGACCAAGGAATTCCAAAATTAGAAGGGCAAAATTGGAAGATCACAACATTGTGCCTTGGAGCCCAATCCTTCCTTTTGCCAACTCGGAGCGACGCGGGCAGACATCGGGCCCGACGTTGGGAACGTCGGTCCCATAATCTAGTGCTCGAACTCGGGCCCGACTTAGTAGTAACTCAATCCGGGGTCTCGGTCCTTCTTCTCTTCTTGGTTTTCCTTGAGTTCCTCTTCATTCTTTGCATGGCTCTTCCGTTCCTTAGCTCCCTTGCTTGGCTCCTTCTTAGAAACTCCTCCAAAACGTCCTCAAATAGGCCATTTTACCTACGAAACACAACAAACTCGCATAGTTTCCGAATCTTGTAGAAAACCGGGAACTAAGCTAAAAAGGGACGAAACTAACAAAGAAAGGAATGAAAAACACTTATCTATAAGGGAAATTAACTACTAAAACACCACCAAAATGAGAGACGTCAGGCTCGACTTTGGCGGCGGAGAAGGCACCTCTGGTGCACGCAGTGGCCGAGGTGCCAGAAGGGCTGCCGCTAGACTCGACTTCGGCGGCGGAGAAGGCACCTCTGGCGCTCGCAGTGGCCAAGGCGCCAGAAGGACTTGTAATTTAGCCGCTAGGTTCGACTTTGGCAGTGAAGAAGACGCCTCTGGTACACGCACCGGCTAAGACGCCCGAGATACCTGCGTGACGCCACAGGCCACGCTCCCTGGAGTCCCCCCGGTGGGACGGCCCCGAAGGGAAACTCCTCCTCCATCGTCACCAGAGATCAACAGATCCGCTCCCGGATCTCGCCCCCACGAGGCACGTAACTTATGGGCTGCCGAAGAAGATGACGAGGATGACGAGTATGATGATGAGCGCCGCAGGCCGGTCGACCTAGACGCGGCCATCCGCCGCCAAGTCACCAAGCAAATCGGGGCCATAGCTGACCAGATGGCTAAGGGGCATCACTCGAGCGGGCCGATTGTTCCGGGGGCTGTGGACGGGTACGACGAATCTCCCTTCGTCCCCCGTATCGCTCGCGTTCAAATGCCCAAGAAATTTGTTGTTCCAAACATAACCGCCTATAATGGTACCACCGATCCGGACGAGCACGTCGCGGTATACAAGCAAAAAATGATGACTAGCTCCGTCCCATAGCATTCAAAGGAAGCAGTGATGTGTAGGGGCTTCGGAGCCACGCTGACCGGTCCAGCCCTGACGTGGTTCATCCACCTTCCCCGAGGGAGTGTTGGGTCATTTGCGGAGCTCTTTGATCTCTTCCGCTCTGAGTTCGCTAGCAGCCGACGTTTCCGAAAGCAACCTAGCGACCTCTACCGCATCACCCAGAAAGCCGAGGAATCCACTAGAGAGTATCTAGACAGATTCAATCGGGAGAAGATCGCCATCCCTGAATGCGACATTGCCACGTCAGTAGAGGCCTTCAGACAGGGGGTATTGCAGGACAGTTGGCTCTACGAAGAGCTCACCAAGCACCCTAGCATGAACTTCGAGGAGGTGCAGGTCAAAGCCCTGGCACAGATGCGGCTAGAAGAGGACCGAAAGCTATGCCACAGAGCGGTTGGGCCGGAAAGGCCCGACCGACGGGGTCCCCCTGACAACTGCCGAGAAAGAAGGAGCCAACCCTACTCGCGTCCTAGCCATGGCCATGTCAACACGGCCAACGCCACGCCGGCAGCCAAGAAAGATCGCGACCGAGCACCGCCAGCCCTTGAAGATTTTAACTTGAAGATCTCCCCTGCGGACCTGGTGAAGAATCTAGTCAGGCTTGGCGACCAAGTTTGCTGGCCCAAGAAGGACAAAGAACCGCACCCGAACAAAGATATGACGAAGTGGTGCGATTTCTATAATCAGCACGGGCACTGGACCAAAGACTGTGTGATGCTCCGGAGAGAGGTAGCTTATTTCGCGGCGAAAGGGAGAATCAAAGAAGTGGCCCCAGAGGCCAGAGTCCCTAGAGAACTTATAGTAAATGCCCCGCCGCCTCCCCCGCCAACTCAGCCGGCTCCGCCTGCGCCCGACAGCGTAGTCAATGTGATCTCCGGGGGGTCCAATGTTTGTGGCCTTTCCTATTCAGCTGCTAAGCGCCACGCCCGAGAGAGCGCCTTCAACCGTCCCCTCCAGATATCCAACGTCGGACACGGCCTTTCGTCGCCAGCTATAGTGTTTGATGATTCGGACGCCAAGAATCTAGTCGGTCCACACCACGACGGACTAGTGATATCACTGCAAATCGGTAATGTGCTCATGAGGAGGGTGTTGATAGATACCGGCAGCTCTACAAACCTAATGACCCTTTCTGCACTGAAGGAAATGGGACTGTCTGAAGATGATCTCCAGAAACACCCAATACCTCTAGTGGGCTTTAGCGGGGAAGTGAAACACACAGTCAGGGACATTGCCCTACCCACTTATGCAAGGGGGGTGAACTTGCAGGTGAGTTTCATGGTCATGGACTGTCCGTCGTGCTACAACGTCATTATGGGACGTCCATGGATCCATGACATGAGAGCCGTGCCATCCACATACCACCAGACAATAAAGTTTCCCACCCCTTGGGGAGTAAAGGAAATCAGAGGAGATCAGTGGCTGGATAAGGAGTGCTACAAGACAGCTCTGAAGCCCGCCGCCCAGAAGAACCACGCATAGCAATTACAAGAAGCCGCCCCGCCCGCCTTTACCCCAGAAGAAGAAATAGACAGGGTGGACGAGGTGGCACTAGAGCCTGGCAAGACGGTCCGTATCGGATCTGAGCTAGAGCCGTTGATCAGGGACAGTTTGATCGCTTGTTTGAAAAAATTCAAGCACTGCTTTGCGTGGAGTCATGAGGACATGACGGGCATAGACCCCAAGGTAGCCACTCATCGGCTGAATGTTGATCCCCGAGTTCCGCCCGTCAAGCAAAAGCACCGCCGATTCGCCCCAGAGCGGCTCAAAGCAATCGATGAAGAAGTATGTAAGTTGCTAGACATCGGAAAGATAAGGGAAGTCCATTATCCAGTCTGGCTAGCGAACGTCGTGGCGGTGCCAAAGAAAAACGAGAAATGGAGGGTTTGTGTAGACTTTACTGATCTCAAAAAAGCCTGCCCCAAAGATTCTTTTCCATTACCCCATATCGACTCGCTAGTGGACGCAACGGCCGGTCACGAACTGCTGGCTTTTATGGACGCCTTCAGCGGGTACCATCAGATCCAAATGGATCCCGCAGACCAGGAGAAAACTTCTTTCATCAATAATCAGGGCCTCTACTGTTACAAGGTGATGCCCTTCGGGCTGAGGAACGCTGGTGCCACTTACCAACGGCTGGTGAGCTCTATATTCCAAGACCTGCTGGGAAAGACCATGGAAGTCTAGATAGACGACATGGTAGTCAAGAGTGTGCGGTCTACTGATCACACTCGACATCTCGTAGAAGCCTTCCAAAGGCTAGAGCGGTTCAACATGAAGCTCCATCCTCAAAAATGCTCGTTCGGGATCCAGTCAGGCCGGTTCCTGGGGTATGTGGTGACTTGCAGGGGTATAGAGGCCAGTCCGGACTAGATCAAGGCTATATCATCTCTCCAGTCACCGAGGAGCATCAAGGAGGTCCAAAAGCTTACTGGTAAGATTGCAGCTCTAAATCGCTTTATCTCAAAGTCTTCAGATAAATGCACACTGTTCTATGAATCTCTGAAGAAAAACAAAAGTTTTCAATGGACCGCTGACCATGAAGCAGCCTTTCAGGGGCTCAAAAAATATTTTGCTAACCCCTTGCTCTTATCCAAACCAGAGCCAGGGGAGACGCTCCACTTGTATCTAGCGGTCTCTGAGACCAGCCTCAGCGGAGTACTAGTAAGGGAAGAAGACGGCCACCAATCGCCAGTGTACTTCTTCAGCCGGACTATGCTCCTGGCCGAAACCAGATACTCATCCCTTGAAAACCTAGATCTTGCTGTGGTAATGTGTTCGAACAATCTAAGACCCTATTTTGAATCTCATACCATTGCCGTACTTACCAACTACCCATTGCGGCAGGTAATGCACAAGCCAGAGAACTCGGGAAGGATGGCCAAATGGGTCATCCACCTGAGTGGATATGACATCAGATATGAACCAAGAAGAGCCATAAATTCGCAGGCACTAGCAGATTTCACGCCGTCTCTAGAGCGGCAAGCTGGACAAGAAGTGATGGCCTCAACGGCCGGAGAGGGCCCCATTGAATGGACCCTCCACACCGACGGGGCTGGAAATGCCAGAGGCGTCGGGCTGGGCGTCGTCCTGAAATCTGCAAAGGGGGATCGGGTAGCACAGGCTGCACGGTGCAACTTCGATGCCACTAACAATGAGTCGGAGTAGGAAGCACTAATCTTCGGCCTCGAGCTAGCACGAGAACTGGCCATCCATAATCTTGAGGTACGTTGCGATTCTCTTTTGGTGGTCAATCAAATTGTTGGATCGTAAGTCTGTTAATGAAGGCATCCTTAACTGGGTTAAGAGCGTCCTTAGGTGCAGCGGAAATTAGACTTAATAGGAAACGCAATGAGATAATGGACACAGGTATTTATAGAGGAACCCCACTAAGACCAACTAGTCTTATGGGTAAACCTCTACCTCCGCTTGGAGGATTTTCAATAGCCGTCCTTATCTTATTAAGAGAGAGTCCTTACAACTTAGGCGAGTCGTTAGACTTCACTGAGCTAAGCGTCCGTCCTTAGCCTCACTAGTAACACTCCTTTCCACCTAACAAAGTAACCTAACTCTCTTAGCTATAAGGAAGCTATCTCACACGTCTCTCACGGTTCGTTGTGAGAGACAAACTACAACTCTAACTATTTTGTGGTTTGTTTTGGATTTGATGTGGTTGGACTTTCTTTCTCTTGTTTCAAGCTCACTTGATCTTCTTGATCTTCGTTCGTGTTCTTGATTGCTTCGGGAGAGCTTGAGAGAAAGTCTTCAAAAGTCCACACCGCTATGCATACCCTTGGGGGGGTATTTATAGCGGAAGTGGTTCTTGTCCTCTAGCGTCCTCTGAGGCTTTGCAGGATCCTTGATCTTCCATCAACGGTGCGATGAGCCTCTTGAGGAAGTCAACTCTGTTGACGCTTGGGAAGCCTCCGCGTGGATAGGGGACCATTGCTGGGAAAGCGACATCTTTGGAATTGTCTACATGTGCCCAGACAAGGGAAGCTTCCTTCTGAGGACTGCGGCCGAGTATGATGTAATCATGTTGGGGCGGCCTTGATTTGAATTTGAACTTCGTCCGTATTTTGGCGCGCGTGCCTTCTTGATGAGGACGCCGTCCTATCTGCGCAGGGACTTTGCCAACTACGTTTAGTTCTGGAAGTTCTGATGATGTGCGTCCCTACAGAGCTCGGGACTGCCATTCACTTGTTGTCCTTTTCGCTCATTTGCGTCCAATGGACTTACCTGAGATCAACACTCGGACAACTTATTAAATACATTTGAGTTTGTCATTATCAAAACAAGGGACGATCATTATTGGTTTAGATATTAATGACTGGCGTCCTTAATATCGTCCCAACAATTTCCCCCTTTTTGATGATGACAAACTCTTTCAAATAATACGCACAGAAGTAAAGCTTTTAGCATGAGAGACTACACTTGATTTTCTTTTCAGCTTAGGTTGGCATGCAACACATTCTTTTAAGTGCGTTCTATCTTATTCTTAACTCACGTCCTTTGGACTTGGCCGAAATTCCCCCTAAACACATGCTTTCTATGACAACTTAAAGACAATCGCATCTCTGCAAAACTATACTTCCCCCTTTTGGCATCATCGAAAAGGAGAACAAGTTGAAAAGCATGCAAGCACAAAGTCATACTTAAAGAAAGGAACGCTTAGACACAATGGATCACAAACGTAATGAACTACATTCATAAGAGGAGTACGATCATTACACAGAAAAGTTCCAAAAGGGGACATCGTCCCAAAGTCTTAACAAACACAACAAAAAAAACAATAAACTTTTTCAGGATAGAGAAGGGGAGAGTGATCATTTTCGGGGACGCTTGCCAAGGGCCTTGAGGTGTTGCTCTTGAAGATAGTTGTTCTGCGCAAGGAGCTCGTTGTTGCGTTCCAGAAGTTCTGTGTGGGTATGGAGAGTGTCGTGAACCTGTTGGATTAGATCAATCATCATACACCGGTTCTCGATCATCATGCCCATCAGATACTTCTGAGAGTGCTTCTCGGCCTCATCAAGGACGCTCATACCATCGAGCTCATCCTCTTCTTCTGCAGCGTCCTCAACTGGCGTCCCAACTACTTGAAGATTTTCAGCTTCTGGATCACCTTCAACTCTTTTAGCAGCAGCACCGGCCTTAGCTTTTCTCTCGGCTTCCTTTTGCTCTTTGGCCAGCTGCCTCTTCACGGACGGGAGCGGCTCATCACACCTCAATTTTCCAACTGGAGGGAGTGTGATTTGCCTGACGTCCCAATGAATCCCGAAGGTTTGTTCTGTTTTGGGGACGTAGAGGCCATGCTGCTTCATGATCTGCTTAACCAGACCGGGGAAGGGGAGCGAGTGTCTTCCTCCTGTGCACTTTCCCATGTGCTCCAAGATAACCCGCGGCAAATTGATGGGCTTGCGTTCCAAGAAGGCGTCCAGTAAGATACTATCAGTGATCTGGACTATCGACTTCTTTTCTTGGCGGGGGACGACCATGCGCACGATGAAGTGATGCGCAAGGACGCCCGTCTTGGAGAGACAGTGAGCGACCCTTTCCTTAGCAACTGGCTGTCTCCCGTTGAAAATTCGGTTGAAGATCTCTTCCAGGGAGAAACGACCAAAATTCTTGTTGGGAAGGTCGTGCAGAGCATCTGGCGGAGAAGGACGCAGGCCTAGCATATTGCGGACGGTACCCTCAGCAATTGAGTACTCGTCCCCATCAATCTCGAACGTCCCTTGAGGCTTCCCTTTTACTTCTGATATTTCGAATTTTGAGTAAAAGCGGAGAACCTGTTCGGGGTCGACTTCCACGGCCTCGGCGCCCAGGTGCGTCCATCCCTGGAACTCGAGTAGTTCTAAAAACTCGTGGCGCTGGTTCTCTTCTAGAAATTGTGCGGTAAACAGGAGCGGCGACAGAATCTTCTTCAAGCGTTTCTGCTTATTGCCGTTGCTCACAATCACCTCATCACCAGCGTCTTCTTCTTCACCGTCTCCCTCCTCGTCCTCAGGATCCTCATCCTGGTGAGGGGCATCCTCTTCATCTGAGACGTCGTCCCCTTGCTCATGGGACTCTACCATCTCAGTGTCCGTAGCAGCGGACGCCTGTGTTGGAGGAGGTGCGTCCGCAACTGGAGTCCTTGCCAAGGACTCTGTAGGGACGATTGAAGGAGGCGTCCCTTGGACTTGTGTACTTTCCTCAACAACCGGAGCAGGCGGAGGAGGAGGAGGAGGAGTAGAAGCTTTTGGAGGAGAGGGAGAGCGAGAGGGATTTCTTATTTTGGCCTTGGTGGCGGGGGCAGAGGGGCGAGGAGGAGCCACTAAAATGGGTTTGACCTTGAGAGGAGCTGGAGGAGGTGGAGGCGCCTTAGCAAGGGAGTCCTCTAGAGCGATGACTGTTGGAACAGCGTCCTTGGCCGGGACCTGTTCTTGAGGAGCTGCCCTTTAGACTGTTGGCATAGGCTTTGCCAAGTCCGCCTCAATTTCCGCCTCGAGCGGATCTGATGTAGCCGCAGGAGCAAAAGCGGGAGTGACGTCCTCTATCCTTGGTGGAGGAGGAGGGAGTCGTGGGACTTCCTGCAGACTTTGCTGGATCGCCGTAGCAATGGCGTCCGTTTCTGCCTACTCTTGCCTGGCCTTCTCCTCTTTCTCTATTTGCAGCTCGGAGAGGCGTATGGCTGCCATTTGCTCCTCAGTGACGCCCTCAAGTTGAGCAGACGTCTTCAGCCTTCTCTTTGAGGCGGGAGGCGGGGGAGGAAGGGACTGGTTTGGCTTGGGAGGAGGAGGGAGGGCCTTTGATTTGTTGTTTGGACGGAGAGGGGGAGGAAGGCCGTTTTCGTTTCTGTGATGGGACGGAGCCCGCAGAAGCCACCAAGAACTCCATGATATCTGGGAGGAGCTTGGCAAGCTCATCCACCGTCCCACCAAAGGTGTCGGAAATTATGCCGGGTCCCATAAAAGGAGGATTGGTATGGTTGGTTTCCTCAAGGCGCGGCTTGACATAGGTGACCATAAAATAGTGGAGGAGGCGTTGGATCTTCGGGGGATGGTCATGAGCGGACACCCGTAGGCAAATGTTGGCGAGCGTCCTAGGCTCTTTTTCTAGCCAGTCCTCTATGAGTGGGTCGAGAGGAGGACGGCGCTTGGGTTGGGTAGGTAACCTATGGACGGAGCCTTTTGCGATGTTGTCTGGTTCTGGCTCGGGTTGAAAGGGTTTTTCGAGGAATGGAAAGCGTTTTTGGGCGGGTTTGGGTTGGGAACGGGGGGGTTGGTGTTTTTGTGGTGGAGGTTGGGAGCGTTGTGGCTGTGGAGGGGTGGTGAAGTGGCGGCGTTGGGTGGTTTGAGAGGAGGAATGGTGGCGAGGGGGGTCTTGGCGCCCAGTAGGTCGCCCTCTCGAGTCCATGAGTGACCGGCCTTTCTCCGGAGGAGACTTCGAGGAACTAGGGTTTTTCGCCGCCGAAGAGGGAGATGGGTTCTTGGTTGCTCTTGTGTTGGCCATTTGAGAAGATGGTTTTTATAGATGAAGATTAGGGTTGATAAGGTGATTTCGGGATCTGGGTTTGAAGATTTGAGAGTATGCTAAAATTGTGTAAACAGCAGAGGAGCGAAGAAGGTTTTTCAGGTTGTACAGGGGCATATATATAGGAAGAAGACGAAGATGAACGGTCAAGGGTAATAGGGTATTTTCCTTTGGCTTCTCCCATCCGCAATCCCGCACGTGGCTTACTTCTTTGCTAAGAAACACAGCTGTTTTGCACCCGGTACACATATCCCGAGATCCGCGTTCAACTTCTCCAGGACGTTTCAACTTCCCATTTTCAAAATTCAAACTTTTCACAACTGCAAAGGACTCTGTCTTGGCGTCCTTTCAACACACAACCCTGCTTTACTCAGAACTGAACCTCGGCGTCCCAGACACTGATCTCAACCTTTGAAGTTAGAACTCTGTACGGACAATTCTCAGCTCTTAACACGCGTCCCTTTGATCACTTAGAACCATTTTTGAAAATCAAGCAAGTACGTCCCGTAAAGATAAGACAAAGAACGCTCATAGGACGCGTTTGCAAGATTCTCGGCTTAGGTAAGCTTAGAGATCCCATCATTTCAGCTTATAATGAGGGTAGTTTGATCAGGGATACTCTTGAGATGAAAAGCGAAGTGAATGACATTCAAAAACATAAGCAAAACATATGTCTTAGACTAGCGTCCTTTAAAGATGACTTTAAATGAATTCCTTAATTTAAAAACAAGTTCTCAACAAAACATAGCCAACCATGGAGGGAATAATAGAACGGGACTTGATCATTTAAAAGTTATCATCCCTAAAAGCAACCGGAGGTGCTCGAAGGGACGTCCATCAAGTGCTTTTGTGAAAATATCGGCCACTTGGTCCTCAGTCCTAACATGATCTACCTTAATTAATCCAAGTTCAACATTATCACGAAGAAAGTGATGTCTTATGTGAATATGCTTTGTCCTAGAATGATGAACAGGATTCTTTGCAATACTTATAGCACTGGTGTTATCACACAAGATAGGGACTGTGTTGAGGAACGTACCATAATCTTCAAGTTGGTACTTGATCCATAGGACTTGTGAACAGCACGAAGCAGCAGCAACATACTCAGCTTCCGCGGTTGAGAGTGCCACGGAGTTTTGCTTTTTGGATCCCCAAGATACGAGGCATGAGCCAAGGAATTATGCCATGCCGGATGTGCTCTTCCTATCCACCACATGGCCAGCGTAGTCTGCGTCAGAGTACGCTACCAGGTTTAGGGACGTCCTTCTGGGATACCATAGGCATAGGTCATCCCGTCCCTTGAGGTATCTGAAGATTCTTTTGACCTCTTGCATGTGGGACTCCTTTGGATTTGCTTGGAAGCGAGCACACAAGCATACAACGAACATGATGTCGGGACGACTTGCCGTTAGGTATAGCAAGGACCCTATCATTCCTCTGTAGAGCTTTTGATCTACACTCTTTCCTTCTTCATCAGCGTAAAGGCGAGTGTTGGGGGAGATGGGAGTATCAATGGATTTTGAAGAGTTCATCCCATACTTCTCAAGCATTTCACGAATGTACTTTTGTTGATGAATGCGCATCCCATCTTTGAGCTGGGTGATTTGGAGTCCCAAGAAGAAGTTGAGTTCTCCTATGAGGGACATCTCAAACTCACTACTCATCAAGTTCTTGAATTCCTCTACAAGTCTCATGTTAGTGCTTCCAAAGACTATGTCATCGACATAGACTTGGACAATTAAAACATCTTTAAGGACTTTCTTTAAGAATAGTGTTTTATCAATGTTACCTCGTGTGTACCCGTTGGACAAGAGAAAGGACGCAAACCTATCGTACCATGCACGAGGGGCTTGCTTGAGTCCATAGAGTGCCTTGTCCAAGAAGTACACATGATCAGGGTGATCAGCGTCCTCAAATCCTGGAGGTTGAGCGACGTACACTTCTTCTTTAAGCTTGCCATTGAGGAAGGCTGTCTTGACATCCATTTGAAAGAGCTTGAACCCCTTGTGAGCAGCGTAGGCAATGAGTAGGCGAATGGCTTCAATTCTAGCGACAGGAGCGAAGGTCTCATCATAATCAATCCCTTCCTCTTGCCTATAGCCTTGAGCCACAAGCCTTGCTTTGTTCTTTGATACACGGCCACTTTCATCAAGCTTGTTTCTATAGACCCACCTCGTCCCTATTATATTTTTGTTTCTCGGACGAGGGACGAGGGTCCAAACTTTGTTCCTCTCAAATTGATTGAGTTCTTCTTGCATGGCTTGAATCCAATCAGCGTCCTGGAGTGCTTCCTTTATGTTCTCAGGCTCAACTAAGGACACGAAGTCGTTGAAGGCACAGAACGCTATGTTGACGTTGAGGGACTGATTCACAGCTGATCTTGTTTGAACTCCTTTTGACATGTCTGAGATGACTTGATCTGTGGAATGAAGTCTTGAAAGGTTGGATCCCCTATGAGTAGCATCCCTGGAAGGAGTACACCTAGGGTCCGTCCAATCAGACTCATCGGATTCAAATCCGTCATCTTCATTGGTTGGCTCAGTGTGTTCCCCCTCAGCTGGAGCGTCCACACTGTGCCTTTCTCCTTGTTGACTTGATTCGCCGGCCTCTACTTGGTTTAGCGACCAAGTTTGAGAAGGCTCTTGTTATTCACTAGGAACTCCCATTGAAACCTCATCGCGAGACTCAGGGGCGTTCCTAGGAACATAATATTTGTCGGAGACACCTCTTGGATCTTCTTCATCATCTTCATCATCGTCCCTAGGAGAGGAGCGACGTTCCTTCTTACTTGGTTCTTTCTTGAGAGAAGTATTTTCTTTGAATACCACATGAATACTTTCCTCAAGCTTAAGAGTCCGTTTGTTGAAGACTCTATAGGCCTTGCTTGTGAGGGAGTACCCAAGAAATATTCCCTCATCACTTCTAGCATCAAATTTGCCGATGTTGTCTTTGCCGTTGTTGTGAATGAAGCATTTACACCCAAAGACTTTCAGGTGTGAAATGTTTGGCTTTCTTCCATTTAGGAGCTCGTAGGACGTCTTTTTGAGCAAGGGACGAATCATAGCTCGATTGATGATGTAGGTTGCGGTGGCAACGGCTTCTGCCCAGAAGTGTTTGGGGACGCCACTAGCCAAAAGCATCGTCCTTGCCATGTCTTCCAGCGTCCTATTCTTTCTTTCAACAACACCATTTTGCTGAGGAGTTCGAGGAGAAGAGAAGTTGTGGGAGATTCCTTGTTGGTCACAGAAGTCAAGAAACTCTGAGTTTTTAAACTTCGTTCCATGATCTGACCTTAGAGCTTTCAAGCTCGTCCCAAGAGCAACTTCTACTTGCTTGATGAAGATTTTGAACATCCCGAAGGCATCTGCTTTTGACACCAAGAAAAGAACCCAAGCGAATCTTAAAAAAATCATCTACAATGACATACATGTACCTTTTTCCACCATAGCTTTGGGTTTGCATAGGTCCACACAAATCCATGTGAAGGAGTTCCAATGGCTTCTTTGTGCTCACTTCATTCTTGGATTTGAAGGACGATCTTGTCTGCTTCCCTTTGATGCACGCTGACTCGGCTAAAGTCGTCGTGCCAAGATCAAAGATAAATAACCCAAACAAACAAACTAGTATAGCATGCAAGTAAGGGGTCGAACCCAAGAGAACTTAAGGCTTCTAGTATTAATATATTTATCAACTATAGAAAAGGGGGGTTTAGGAGAGAAATCTAACTAAACTAATCTAAACTAAGAAACAAAGAACAAACAAGTAAACAAACATGCAAATATGGGGAAAACAATTGGTAAAGAGACAAGTTCATTCAAAAGATCCACTCATGATATAATCCCTCGATCATAGATTTATCCATTGATTTCATTCACACCTATGGTTAATTCCTATCCTGATCATTAACAATCGCAAGTCCACGGTCCAAGCAATTCTATAACCCTAGGCAAGGACGCTTAACCTAGAATTAGCATAGAGAACAAGGATATGCAGGATATAATATCAAACAATCAAGCTACGAGTCAATTGCAAGATAAAACAATCAATTCTCTTCTTAATCCTAGTTGCATAGACAACAGGTCTAGGTTAAGTTGTTTTCACAGATTAGTTTTGTCCACGGTCCAAACCTAATCAAACAGTAGAAAATCAATCAATTCAATAGGGTCGCGAATCCTAGAGAAACAATCAACAATCATAAGATGAAGCACAAGAGAATCAATATCAACCAAAGGATAGAAATCAATTACCAAAACCTCACGAGTTCATACATCAGAGCTTCTCTCTTGAACAAACCCAAGGAGACTAGCTCTCCATAACTAAACTGAAAGCCTAACTTGAGGAAGAAGGTAGAAGGTAGAATGTGAATGTCTCTAAAACCTAAGGAGTCTCCTCCTTATATAGCCCAAGGAACAAGCTCCACGAGCTAGATAAGGAAAGAGGCAAAAGATAGAAAAGGAAACAAGATAGAAAGATTTCGGCCCGCTTCGGATTCGGCATCACTACGGTCGCGTCGCCATCACCGCGCCCGCGCTATCGCAACAGAAAGGAACAATTCAATCTCGGCGGTTGCCGCGGTCGCGTCGGCCAGTCCGCGGTCGCGGAATCTCGACAGAACCTCTGGCGTCACTTAGGAGGCCGTTTTGACCATCGTCCGCTTGGAATCTGACTTCGGTGTAAAAAGATGCATTGAAGCCCTTGAAGTTAGCTTTCCAATGGCGCCGGAATCAGCTCAATCCGACCTCCGTAGCTTAAGATATAGCCTTCGCAAGCAAGTCGTGTCGCGCAGACAGCTCAAAACGCCTTAAAACTCTTGATTCTTGAATTCTTGTGTCTTCGGCCTAGATATTACAATTACCACAAACTCTAACCTAAACACACTCAATATAGCCCTAAAATACAAGAGTTAACCTATACAAAATAGGCCGAATCAAATTCCCCAATACTTAGATCTTGCTCGTCCTCGAGTAAGCTCAAAACAAATATAACAAGGAAGCACATCTAAGATCTCAGGAAATACAAGGGAAGATAAAAACAATCAGCTCACAACCCGAACCCAAAAATATAGAGAAATCATGAGCATAAAACAATGAAGCTCAAACACACACCTCACAACATGATATAACACTCAAGCTCTAAAAAATGTCGAGCAACCTAGGATCTACCCAAATCTAACATGTAAGCCCCAAAGTCCCCAAGCAAGAATGATCCTAAACACTCAAATTTTACCGCTCAATTCTGCTTAGGCTCCCTTTCGGGTTTTCACCTAACCGCTCTTTTCATTTTTCAATAGGGTGTGCTCACAAAAACTCACAACTCTCATGAACCTCGTATTACCCCAGCCTAATGCTGGTCCGGGTTACCTGCTTATTACCTGAGCCGCCCTTTCGGGTTTTCGACTCATCCCAGGATTTAATATGCCTTTTTTTCAATCTTTATGGCTTTTTCTATCTTTTTCTTTTTCTTTCTTTCTTTATTATGCAAAAAGTATGGTGCAAGTGCTCCATGAAAAGAAGAAAATCAAAAATCTGAAGCAAATCAAGCAAATCACTAACTAAGCTAACTAAGATAAGCGAATGCGAGTACTCCTTCCCCTATACTTAAATCCTTCATTGTTCTCAATGAAGCAAAGAGAAAGGATAGAAGCAAGGAGAAAGGTATATCAGAAGACTCACAATCGATTGAAGAGAGGTGGAGTGGAAGAACTCTTCAAAGGTGGTAGAATGGAAGCAACTCCGTGATCCAAGTCTGTTGGCTAACTGCGGGCGCGGCCCCATGGGCACGGACACGGAATCGGTGCAGAGAGCGGAGTCATCCTCGGTTGGTCACCGCGGGCGCGGCCGGTGTGGCGCGGGCGCCGTTCTCGTGCGGGGACGAGGTCTTGACTTCGTCTCGAACAACGTGATGTGCAAACAACCTTCGTATCTTGGCTCGTCTTTCGGAAGATGAACAAATACTTGAACTCGAGCCGTGGAGAAGAGAACTCTCAGGGAAACAAAGCTCCCCCATACTTAGGCTTTTACACATAACCCAAAAGAATGGAATTAAAAAGATGGGTGAAAAGAAAAGAAATAGAAGGTGGAAAGATAAAAGATGGATTAGAATGGATATAGATAGGTGGATATAGATAGAATGGGACCAAAAGTCCTCTTTTTTTTTTTGTTTTTTTTCATTTTTTTTTCCTTTTTTTTTTTTTCAAACCAAGGAGCCTCCGCGGGCGCGGCTTGAGGACCGCGACCGCGGGGGTCTAGTACCTGTACACCGGGGGTTCTGGGCTTGGCCGCGACCGCGGTGTGGTTGCCGCGACCGCGGATTTGCAACAGAAACGTCCTTTCGGACCTAGTACCTGCACATTAGTCCGAAAACGAGAATAAACCTAAGTTAGGAATGGAAAAAAAATCTATCTAATCCTTGGGTTGCCTCCCAAGCAGCGATGTTGTTTAACGTCGATGGCCCAACGTCTTCATGATCGGACATCGTCAATGCCCTGAGCATCAAATCAAAGTCCTGCACAACTATCTTACAACAGGACAAGTAACATGTTGACAAATTATCAAAAAATAAGAAATAATTCAAACTTCTTTTTAACCTATCAAACATGCTTGAGCAATTAGCGTGAGATTTTTTAGAGTGAAACCAATTAGGTAATTTAGGTGATTTTTCAAAGTATTCAGCCAGGCATGCAAATCCCCTAGTTGAATTTTCACTATCATCAAATAAGATATAGAAGGACTCATCATCTACCCTAGCATTGCTCAAAGATAGAATCTTTAATGAAAGATTGACATTTAAGCACAAAGCAAGGAGCAAGAGAGAGGGAAGAGGTGGAATAAAGGATATAGGGATCAGCCAAACTGATTTCCGGAATCTCGGAGTCGATACCTTGAATGTTGGAATTTGGGACATCATCGACAAAACCCTCGTGGACGGAAGGTGGCGGAAAAAATTCTTCAGGGGCCGCGGGCGCGGGTTGTGGGCCGCGGTCGCGGCACTCGTCTAGGGGCAGCTCCTCCGTTCCAGCGTCGGAACCGCGGTCGCGGTATGGTGGCCGCGGTCGCGGATCATCCGCTGAGAGATCGTCGTGAGCTTCTGTAGGGATTCCGCGGTCGCGGTCTGCCTGACGCGGTCGCGGAATAGCAACAGGAGCGTCATTCGTTATGCCCAACTCTCGACCACTCTTCAATGACTCAGCCCTTACAGTCACCAGTGCTTGAGGAGTAATATTGATCTTCTCGGAAATCTCCCTCATTTTCAACTCGATTGCCAAGTTCATATCTCGGAGTTTCCTATCAAATAGCTCATTCAGGTCCTCTAGTGTCGTAGAAAGTTGTTCTCCAACTGGTGGCTTGTCAGGGCAGCAAGGCATCTATCTTCTATGATCCTCAGCAAAGTTCTCAGGAATCTCCATGGAAGGGAATACGAAAGTTTCTGATGGTGAAGAAGAAATCTCCATAACAGCATCTGGCTCCTTCGGCGAGTCATCAGGCTCATCGTTGTCACTCCAGGGGTCACCATACTGAAGGAAATACTCCTCTTCTGTCATTACATATCGTTCCTCCTCAGGCTCAGGCTCGGAAGCTTGATCTATCAAAATCGGGGGTGAAACCTCCAATGCAATATCTCGAACCTCCACTTGCTCCAAACCATCCAGGAATTCACTAAATATCGCCCAATCCTCTTCTTCTGTGGTCTCGTCGTCATGAGTGGACTCTTCCTGCCATACGAACTTGAGCATGGGGAGCCCCTCAGGCATTGAGATAGGGTAATTGAGCTTTACAACCCGACACGGAACATCGTTGGTGAAGACAGGATCGCCATTGAGAACCGGTGGACCGAACTCCTCAGCGGCCGCGGGCGGGGTTTGTGGGCCGCGGTCGCGGTTTTCCTCCAGGGAGAAATCTTCCGTTTCTGTATCGGAACCACGAGCGCGGTTCAAGGGGCGCGGTCGCGGTTCTTGGTCAAAAAGCTTTCCGGCATTAAGCTTGTCCTGCAGCAACCGACTCTCGTCGAACATGGCCATGAAAATTTCAAATAATTCCTTCTCAGGTCTCAATTTGGCATATCCTTTCTCAGTCCTGCGATACACCTCTTCCTGCATCTCCAATGTCATGCCACTACGGATTTCTAGGCTCAGATCATACGCACAAACATAGACTCCACGAGCAGTTAGGTCAATTGCCTCATCTAAAACTCTCTCAAAATAATCACAGAATGGTTCACCCTGCAACTGCTTAAACTCATAGAAAGGCATCAGAATATACAAGTGCGGACCGTAAGATAGGTCCACACAAAGTCAATAAAAATATTAATACTAGATAGAAACCAAAGTCCCCGGCAAAGGCGCCAAAATTTGACTCGGCTAAAGTCCTCGTGCCAAGATCAAAGATAAATAACCCAAACAAACAAACTAGTATAGCATGCAAGTAAGGGGTCGAACCCAAGAGAACTTAAGGCTTCTAGTATTAATATATTTATCAACTATAGAAAAGGGGGGTTTAGGAGAGAAATCTAACTAAACTAATCTAAACTAAGAAACAAAGAACAAACAAGTAAACAAACATGCAAATATGGGGAAAACAATTGGTAAAGAGACAAGTTCATTCAAAAGATCCACTCATGATATAATCCCTCGATCATAGATTTATCCATTGATTTCATTCACACCTATGGTTAATTCCTATCCTGATCATTAACAATCGCAAGTCCACGGTCCAAGCAATTCTATAACCCTAGGCAAGGACGCTTAACCTAGAATTAGCATAGAGAACAAGGATATGCAGGATATAATATCAAACAATCAAGCTACGAGTCAATTGCAAGATAAAACAATCAATTCTCTTCTTAATCCTAGTTGCATAGACAACAGGTCTAGGTTAAGTTGTTTTCACAGATTAGTTTTGTCCACGGTCCAAACCTAATCAAACAGTAGAAAATCAATCAATTCAATGGGTCGCGAATCCTAGAGAAACATTCAACAATCATAAGATGAAGCACAAGAGAATCAATATCAACCAAAGGATAGAAATCAATTGCCAAAACCTCACGAGTTCATACATCAGAGATTCTCTCTTGAACAAACCCAAGGAGACTAGCTCTCCATAACTAAACTGAAAGCCTAACTTGAGGAAGAAGGTAGAAGGTAGAATGTGAATGTCTCTAAAACCTAAGGAGTCTCCTCCTTATATAGCCCAAGGAACAAGCTCCACGAGATAGATAAGGAAAGAGGCAAAAGATAGAAAAGGAAACAAGATAGAAAGATTTCGGCCCGCTTCGGATTCGGCATCACCGCGGTCGCGTCGCCATCACCGCGCCCGCGCTATCGCAACAGAAAGGAACAATTCGATCTCGGCGGTTGCCGCGGTCGCGTCGGCCAGTCTGCGGTCGCGGAATCTCGACAAAACCTCTGGCGTCACTTCGGAGGCAGTTTTGATCATCTTCCGCTTGGAATCTGACTTTGGTGTAAAAAGATGAATTTAAGCCCTTGAAGTTAGCTTTCCAATGGCACCGGAATTAGCTCAATCCGACCTCCGTAGCTCAAGATATAGCCTTAGCAAGCAAGTCGTGTCGCGCAGACAGCTCAAAACGCCTTAAAACTCTTGATTCTTGAATTCTTGTGTCTTCGGCCTGGATATTACAATTACCACAAACTCTAACCTAAACACACTCAATATAGCCCTAAAATACAAGAGTTAACCTATACAAAATAGGCCGAATCACACGCTTCACATTGCTCAATTTGCTCAGGATCAATTCGGGGAAGACCTCTTACAAGATCCTTTTGATGAAGCTTGAAGATTGTGCTAGGGCCCGCATGTCCAAGACGTCGATGCCAGAGATCAGCGTCCACAGCAGAGACAGATAAACAAAATTTGGATGCAGGCTTGAACCTTTGATTGAAGACGTAGACATTGTTTTCGCGAGTCCATTTGAGAATGACTTGATTTGTTTTCTTGTTGATGACCAGGCATTCCTTAGAGTCAAATGTGACTAGGTTTTCACCTTGATCACATATTTGGGAGACACTAAGGAGATTGAAGCCTAGTCCTTCGACAAGACTGACTTTGGACGCACTGATGGAATGATTTAGCTTTGCGGTGCCCGTCCCTTTGATTTTTCCTTTGCCCTTGTTGCCAAACGAGACAGTTCCTCCCGTGGCATTTGATTGGATAGAAGTGAGATGGATCTGGCTTCCAGTCATATGATTTGAAGCGCCACTATCAATGATCCATGGGCTTCCTCTCACTTCTTTGCGACCCAGGCAAGGTGGCCCCTACCTGGTTCGTTACATGGGTAAAACTTCTTCATAGGCAAATGATCATAGACATTCACATCATTTGATCCTTTGCCACAATGCCAGCACGTCCTATAGTAGTTTCCAAGGTAATACTTTTTGTTAGGACGTTGAATTCTATTCTCTTTCATTTTCTCAGGGTCCACTACCTTAGATCCTTTTCCCTTAGCAATGTTCTTGTAGATTTTGTGACTGACAGAATTTGTGTAGTAGTCCTTTTGTCCTTTCTCACCTCTCTCAAGAACTCTTATGCGTTCTTCTAGGTTCCTTGTCTTTTCCCTCTCAAGTTCTAGTTCAGTTGTTTTGCTAGCTTCAAAGTCACTTGGGAGAGAGTTCTTTGATCCTGATTCATACCCTAGTCCTTTCCTGGCTGGAACAAAGACTATTGGATTCACAGTTTCAGTCATCGGACTCTTTCCTAGAACTTTGACCTCGTCCCTAAGACTTGCGTTTTCGAGCCTTAAGCACACAATCTGACTTTTAAGGGACTTGACTTCTTCCTGAGAGGATTCTAGTTGAAAAGACATGGTACTACAATTTTCACATTCCACAACAATATTCTCGGATTCAATTTCTTCAAAGCTTTGTCTCATGGCATAGCTCTCTTGCATGATTTGAGTTATTAATTTAATGAGCTTTGGTTTTGAGCATTTTTCAAGAGAGTTTAACATGGTTTCATGGGTTACCTCTTGCTCAGTTTCAGAGACGTCCTCTGGGGCGTCTTCCATAGCCATGTAGGCCACTTGATTTTCTGGCTCTTCATCACTTGAGTCAAGGTCGTCCCATGCACCCTCAAATGCACCAACCAGCGCCTTTTCCTTTATTTCCTTTGATGTTAGTCCTGTTGTACATTTCTTGGCCATGTGTCCCTTTCTGTTGCATTTGTAGCACACTATCTCCTTCATTTCTGCATCTGTAGGCTTGCGAGTTTCTTTCTTGTAGGGCATCTTCATTCTTGCGACTTTGCCTCTTTTGTACAGTGCACGGAGAGTTTTGTGCAACAAGGCTAACTCATCTTCCTCGGAAATTTGTTCTTCCGTCTTTCCTTTGCGTTCTATTGAGGCCTGAAGACGAAGATTCTCTTGGTGCTCTTGGGTTTTGGCTTCTAGCATTGAGTTCAACTCTCTTTGCCTTTGGTAGTATTGCTCATACTCTGGCGTCCTAGCCGCAAAAGTTAAAGCCTGCTCATTTTGGGAACTCTTTCCCATTTCTGCCAGATCTTGGTTTCTTCTTGCTTCGTACCCTTTGAGTTTTCCATAGATTTCCTCCATGGACAGTCCCTTGTTGGCTTGGTTCTCTTTGAATGTCATCCTATCGAAGTTCCATGGTCCCGTGAGTCCATCGATCAAGACTTGAACCTTCATCCTCTGAGTGATCTTTGTTTCTTTGACACCCATGTTTTTCAACTTAGTTAGAAGGGCCTAAAAGCGAAAGGAGTAGTCAGTGATGGTCTCATTTGTGAACATCCTAAATTTGTAGAAGTCCCTTTTAGCTTCCAGCTGGACGTCTTCTTTCATCTCAGGCGTCCCAACATGATACTTCTCCAGGGCTTCCCATTGAAGCTTAGCAGTTGGGAGATTGCTCACACGGGTGGCGTCCCTTTCACAGAGGGACGTCTGTAAGAAACAGATGGCCTTTGCATTTGCTTCCATAAGCTTGAACTCATCAGGACCCCAATCTGCCTCCTTGTCCTTCTTAGCAGCAGGGACTTCGAGGTCGCCGTTCTTTATCACCAGCCAGCATTGGTAGTTTTGACTGCGCACGAAGCATTCGAACCTTGTCTTCCACCGATTGAAGTTGCCGTCCGTCAAGCGAGGTGGTTTTGCACTTGAGATACCTATAGGTTCCATGTCCATGTTTCCTGCAACTCAAACTTAATCTAGAGCGCCCGCTCTGATACCAATTGTTGGATCGTAAGTCTGTTAATGAAGGCGTCCTTAACTGGGTTAAGGGCGTCCTTAGGTGCAGCGGAAATTAGACTTAAGAGGAAACGCAATGAGATAATGGACACAGGTATTTATAGAGGAACCCCACTAAGACCAACTAGTCTTATGGGTAAACCTCTACCTCCGCTTGGAGGATTTTCAATAGCCGTCCTTATCTTATCAAGAGAGAGTCCTTACAACTTAGGCGAGTCGTTACACTTCACTAAGCTAAGCGTCCGTCCTTAGCCTCACTAGTAACACTCCTTTCCACCTAACAAAGTAACCTAACTCTCTTAGCTATAAGGAAGCTATCTCACACGTCTCTCACGGTTCGTTGTGAGAGACAAACTACAACTCTAACTATATTGTGGTTTGTTTTGGATTTCATGTGGTTGGACTTTCTTTCTCTTGCTTCAAGCTCACTTGGTCACCTTGTTCTTCGTTCTTGAACTTGAATGCTTCGGGAGAGCTTGAGAGAAAGTCTTCAAAAGTCCACACCGCTATGCATACCCTTAGGGGGGTATTTATAGCGGAAGTGGTTCTTGTCCTCTAGCGTCCTCTGAGGCTTTGCAGGATCCTTGATCTTCCATCAACGGTGCGATGAGCCTCTTGAGGAAGTCAACTCTGTTGACGCTTGGGAAGCCTCTGCGTGGATAGGGGACCATTGCTGGGAAAGCGACATCTTTGGAATTGTCCACACGTGCCCAGACAAGGGAAGCTTCCTTCTGAGGACTGCGGCCGAGTATGATGTAATCATGTTGGGTTGGCCTTGATTTGAATTTGAACTTCGTCCGTATTTTGGCGCGCGTCCCTTCTTGATGAGGACACCGTCCTATCTGCGCAGGGACTTTGCCAACTACGTTTAGTTCTGGAAGTTCTGATGATGTGCGTCCCTACAGAGTTAGGGACTGCCATTCACTTGTTGTCCTTTTCGCTCATTTGCGTCTAATGGACTTATCTGAGATCAACACTCGGACAACTTATTAAATACATTTGAGTTTGTCATTATCAAAACAAGGGACGATCATTATTGGTTTAGATATTAATGACTGGCGTCCTTAATATCGTCCCAACACAAATACTAGGCTTGTTCAATGCCAAAGACGACAGAATGATTGCTTACTTGGGGCGTGTCAAGGAGCTATTGTCATCATTTGAAAAAATCGAATATGGGCAAGTCCCTAGGGAACATAACTCACAGGCTGACTCACTCGCCGGTTTGGCTTCAGCTCTCGACCTAGTAGAATTCCCTCAAGTGCCTCTGGTGCACCTACTCCGGTCCGCAATAACCCCGGCCGCGTCGCCAGCAGACCTTGTGGCAGCCGTGGGGGTTTCCCATACCACCGACCCGGCGTCAGATGCTTTTCCAGAGATAGCTAGTCAGACCGAGGGCGAAAACACGTCGTGGACGAAATCGTACCTCGACTGGCTGGTCCATGGGATCACCCCCAGCGACAAGAACAGCGCCAGAGCCCTCCGAGCGAAAGCTACCCGCTTCACAATTCATAAAGGCGTGTTGTTCCGCAAATCAGCCACCGGCTTCCTCTAGCGTTGCATAGAAAAGGGGGACGCCGCGAAGATATTAAGAGAAGTACACGAGGGTGAATGCGGCAACCATGCAGGAGGAAGAAGCCTCGCTAACAAAATCTTGCGCCAGGGGTGGTATTGGCCGACAGTGCGACAAGACACCACTAAATATGCTCAGAGATGTGAGGCCTGCCAACGCCACTCGCACGAGCTACACCAACCGTCAGAAGCCTTGCATCCGTCCATCCGTCCATCACGCCATGGCCTTTTATGAAATGGGGTATGGATATAGTCGGCAAGCTACCACCGTTGATGGATTGTAAGTCAGTTAATGAGGGCGTCCTTAACTTGGTTAAGGGCGTCCTTTAGTGCAGCGGAAAATAGACTTAACAGAATACAAGATAAGTGGACACGAGTATTTATAGAGGAACCCCACTAAGACCAACTAGTCTTATGGGTAAACCTCTACCTCCGTTGGAGGATTTTCAATAGCCGTCCCTTATCTTATTAAGAGCGAGTCCTTACAACTTAGGCGAGTCGTTACACTTCTCTGAGCTAAGCGTCCGTCCTTAGCCTCACTAGTAACACTCCTTTCAACCTAACAAGTAACCTAACACTCTTAGCTATAAGGAAGCTATCACTCACGTCTCTCACGGTTCGTTGTGAGAGACAAACTACAACTCTAATTGATTTGTGGTTTGTTTTGTATTTGATGTGGTTGGACTTTCTTTCTCTTGCTTCAAGCTCACTTGATCTTCTTGATCTTCGTTCGTGTTCTTGAATGTTTCGGGAGAGCTTGAGAGAAAGTCTTCAAAGTCCACTCTTGCACACACATGCCGCTATGCATACTCCTTGGAGAGTATTTATAGCGGAAGTGATTCTTGTCCTCTAGCGTCCTCTGAGACTTGGCAGGATCCTCGATCTTTGATCAACGGTGCGATGAGCGTCTTGAGGAGGTCAACTCTGTTGACGCTTGGGAAGCCTCCGCGTGGGTAGGGGACCATTGCTGGGAAAGCGACGTCTTTGGCATTGTCTACACGTGCCCAGACAAAGGAAGCTTCCTTCTGAGGACTAAGGCCGGACGATGATGTAATCATGTTGGGGCGGCCTTGATTTGAATTTGAACTTCGTCCGTATTTTGGCGCGCGTCCCTTCTTGATGAGGACTCCGTCCTATCTTGCGCAGGGACTCCGCCAATTACGTTTAGCTTTGGAAGTTCTGGTAACATGCGTCCCTACAGCATAGGGACTGCTGTTCACTTGTTGTCCTTTTCACTCATGTGCGTCCACTGGACTTACCTGAGATCAAAACTTGGACAACTTATCAAATACATTTGAGTTTGTCATTATCAAAACAAGGGACGATTATTATTGGTTTAGATATTAACGACTGACGTCCTTAATATCGTCCCAACAATTTCCCCCTTTTTGATGATGACAAACTCTTTCAAATAATGCACACAGAAGTAAAGCTTTTAGCATGAGGAACTACACTTTGATTTTCTTTTCAGCTTAGATTGGCATGCAACACGTTCTTTTAAGTGCGTTCTATTTTATTCCTAACTAACGACCTTTTGACTTGGCCGAAATTCCCCCTGAACACATGCTTTCTATGATAACTTAAGGACAATCGCATCTCTGCAAAACTATACTTCCCCCTTTTGGCATCATCGAAAAGGAGAACAAGTCGAAAAGCATGCAAGCACAAAGTCATAACTAAAGAAAGGTACGCTTAGACAAAATGAAGCACAAATGTAGTGAATGGCATTCAGAATGAGAAACGAGAACGTTCATTACAGACATTCACAACAAGTGTTCAAAACGGGGACAGCGTCCCATTGTCTTAACAAAAACTCAAGAAATGATAAATTGTTTCAGGGTTAGAGAAGGGGGAGGTGATCATTTTCTGGGACGCTTGCCAAGGGCTTTGAGGTGTTGCTCCTGAAGATGGTTGTTCTGGGCAAGGAGCTCGTTGTTGCGCTCAAGAAGGTCTGTGTGGACGTGAAGTGTGTCGTGAACCTGCTGAATTAGATCAATCATTATGCACTGGTTCTCGATCATCATGCCCATCAGATACTTCGTAGAGTGCCTCTCAGCCTCATCAGGGACGCTCATACCATCGAGCTCGTCCTCGTCATCAGCAGCGTCCTCAGCTGGCGTCCCAACTACTTGGACATTTTCAGCTTCGTGATCTCCCTCTCCAGGTTCAGCAGCAGCAGCAGCTTGAGCTCTCCTCTCAGCTTTGGCGTTCCTTTCAGCCTCTTTTCGTTCCTTTTCCAGTTGGCGCTTAACGGACGGAAGGGGCTCATCACACCTGAGTTTCCCAACTGGAGGGAGTGTAATTTGCCTGACGTCCCAATGAATGCCAAAGGAACGCTCTTGTTTAGGAGCATAGAGTCCCTGCTGGTTCAGAATTTGCTTGACCAAGCCGGGGAAAGGAAGAGAGTGCCTGCCTCCTGTGCACTTGCCCATGTGTTCCAAGATTACTCGGGGCAAGTTTATCGGCTTGCGTTCCAAGAAAGCGTCCAAGAGAATACTATCAGTGATCTGAACAATGGACTTCTTCTCTTGGCGGGGGACGACCATGCGCACAATGAAGTGATGCGCAAGGACGCCCGTCTTGGTGAGGCAATGAGCAACTCTGTCCTTAGCAGCTGGCTGTCTCCCATTGAATATTCTGTTGAGGATTTCATCTTGGGAGAAACGGCCAAAGTTCTTGCACGGCAGATCGTGCAGAGCATCTTGCGGAGAAGGACGCAGGCCTAGCATTTTGCGGACGGTGCCCTCAGCAACTGAGTACTCGTCCCCATCGATTTCAAAAGTCCCCTGAGGCTTCCCGTTTACTTCTGTGATTTCGAACTTTGAGTAGAAACGGAGAACCTCATCAGGGTCAACATCAGCGGCCTCAGCGCCCAAGTGCGTCCAACCCTGGAACTCAAGAAGATCCAAGAACTCTTGGCGCTGGTTCTCTGCCAGAAACTCGGCGGTGAAGAGGAGCGGCGATAGGATTTTCTTGAAGCGTTTCTGCTTGGAGCCATTGCTCACGATCACTTCATCACCAGCATCTTCTTCATCTCCATCTCCCTCCTCTTCCTCAGGTTCCTCATCCTGGGGAGGGGCGTCCTCGTCATCGGAGGGTTCGTTCCGTTGTTCTTGGAACTCAACCATTGCAGTGTCCTCAGCTGTGGACGCCTGTTCTGTGGGAGGCGCGTCCACCGCTGGAGTCCTTGCCAAGGACTCTGTGGGAACGGATGGAGGAGACGTACCTTGAACTTGAGCAGCTTCTTCGACGGCCGGAGCAGGCGGAGGAGGAGGAGGAGGAGAAGCTCTAGGGGGAGAGGGAGAGGGAGTGCGGAGCTTAGCTTTTGGGGGAGGAGCAGAGGAGGAGCTGGGCGGAACCACTGAGATCGGTTTCACCTTGAGCGGAGCAGAGGGAGGAGGCGGCAAAGTAGCAGGGGTAGCATCCTTGGCCTGGACCTGGACTTGTGGAGCGTCCTTGGCCTGGACTTGAGGAGCGTCCTCTACCCTTGGAGGAGGTGGAGGGAGTTGACGAAGGTCCTGCATACTCGCTTGGATCGCCTTCTCAACGGCTGCTTTCTCTGCTTGCTCTTGCTCTTGGCGCGCCTTCTCCTCTTTTGCCAGTTGAATTTCGGAGAGGCGAATGGCGGCCATTTCTTCATCTGTGACGCCCTCAAGCTGAGCAGAGGTCTTGAGGCGTCGTTTTGGGGCAGGAGGAGGGGAGGAAGGGATTGGCTTTGGTGGGGAGGAGGAAGGGCCTTTAATTTGGAGCGATTTGGACGGAGGGGGAGAGGAAGGCCTTTTCCTTTTTTGAGAAGGGATGGAGCCCGTAGGAGCCACAACAAACTCCATTATATCAGGAAGTAGTTTGGCGAGCTCGTCCACGGTTCCACCAAATGAGTCAGAAATGATTCCTGGCCCCATGAACGGTGGGTTGGTGTGATTGGTTTCTTGAAGGCGGGGCTTGACATATGTGATCATGAAGTAGTGGAGGAGGCGTTGGATTTTAGGAGGATGTTCGTGAGTGGACGCCCTAAGACAAATGTTGCCGAGCGTCCTAGGCTCCTTTTCAAGCCAGTCCTCAATGAGAGGGTCAAGGGGAGGACGGCGTTTGGGTTGAGAGGGGAGCCGGCCAATTGAGCCACTGTAAACAGAGGCTTTGGTGATATTTTCTGGCTCAGGCTCGGGTTTGAAGGGCTTCTCCAGAAATGAGAACCTCTTCGGCTGGGTTTTGGATTGAGAGCGAGATGGTTGTTTTTGTTGAGGAGGTTGGGAGCGAAGGGGTTGAGGAGGGGTGTTGGAGTGGCGGCGCTGGGTGCTTTGAGAGGAGGAATGGTGGCGAGGGGGTTCTTGTCGGCCGGAAGGTCTGCCTCTCGACTCCATTAATGACCGGCCTTTCACCGGAGGAGATCTCGAAGAGCTAGTGTTTTTCGCTGCCGACGAGGGTGAGGGATTCTTTGAGGCTCTTGTGTTGGCCATTTTTGAGATGGTTTAAATAGGGGAGGATTAGGGTTTGGAGAGAGATTTCGGGATTCGGTTGAAGATTTGGAAGATCTTTGAGATTTCTAAAAGTGTGCAAACAGCAGATGAGCGAAGAAAGGTTTTCGGAGTGCACAGGTGGGTATATATAGGAAGAAGACGAAGTTGGACGGTCAGGGGTAACAGGGTCTTTACACACAGCTTCCTCCACCCGCCTTCCCACACGTGGCTTTCTTCTTTGCTAAGGAATACAGCTGTTGAGCACTGTTTGCGCATATCCCGAGATTTTCGCTGACGATTCGCTAAAACGGTTTACCTTCCCAATTTCAACCATTCAAACTTCTCACAACTGCAAAGGAATCTGACCTGACGTCCTTTCAACACACAACACTACACAACACAGAACTGAACCACGGCGTCCCATTCACTGATCTTAACCTCTGTAATTAGAACTCTGTACAGACAACTCTCAGCTCTTAGCACGCGTCCCTTTGATCACTTAGAACCATTTTTGAAAATCAAGCAAGTACGTCCCGTAAAGGTGAAACAAGGAATGCTCATAGGACGCGTTTGCAAGATTCTCGGCTTGGGTAAGCTTAGAGTTCCCATCATTTCGGCTTATGATGAGGGTAGGGTGATCAGGGATACTCTTGAGATGAAAAGCGAAATGAATACCATTCAAGGACACAAGCGAATACACATATCTTAGACTAGCTTCCTTTAAAGATGACTTTAATGCATGACACACCTTAAAACAAGTTCTCAACAAGACATAGCCAATCATGGAGGGAATAATAGAACGGGACTTGATCATTTAAAAGTTATCATCCCCAAGAGCAACCGGAGGTGCTCGTAGGGACGTCTATCAAGTGTTTTTGTGAAAATATCGGCCACTTGGTCCTCAGTCCTAACATGATCCACTCTAATTAATCCAAGTTCAACATTATCACGAAGAAAGTGATGCCTTATGTGAATATGCTTCGTCCTAGAATGATGAACGGGATTTTTGGCAATACTTATAGCACTGGTGTTGTCACACAAGATAGGGACTGTGTTGAGGGACGTACCATAATCTTCAAGTTGGTACTTGATCCATAGGACTTGTGAGCAGCACGAAGCAGCAGCAACGTACTCAGCTTCCGCGGTTGATAGTGCCACGGAGTTTTGCTTTTTGGATCCCCAAGATACAAGACATGAGCCAAGGAATTGTGCCATTCCTGAGGTGCTCTTCCTATCCACCACATGGCCAGCGTAATCTGCGTCAGAGTAAGCTACCAGGTTCAGGGACGTCCTTCTGGGATACCATAGACATAGGTCATCCTGTCCCTTGAGATATCTGAAGATTCTTTTGACCTCTTGCATATGGGACTCCTTTGGATTTGCTTGGAATCGAGCGCACAAGCATACAGCGAACATGATGTCGGGACGACTTGCCGTAAGATATAGCAAGGACCCTATCATTCCTCTGTAGAGCTTTTGATCTACACTCTTGCCTTCTTCATCAGCATAGAGGTGAGTGTTTGGGGAGATGGGAGTATCAATGGGTTTTGAAGAGTTCATCCCATACTTCTCAAGCATTTCACGGATGTACTTTTGTTGATGAATCCGCGTCCCATCTTTGAGCTGAGTGATTTGGAGTCCCAAGAAGAAGTTGAGTTCTCCTATGAGGGACATCTCAAACTCACTACTCATCAAGTTCTTGAATTCCTCTACAAATTTCATGTTAGTGCTTCCAAAGACTATGTCATCGACATAGACTTGGACAATTAAGACATCTTTAAGAACTTTCTTTAAGAACAGGGTTTTATCAATGTTACCTCGTGTGTACCCGTTGGACAAGAGGAAGGACGCAAACCTATCGTACCATGCACGAGGGGCTTGCTTGAGTCCATAGAGTGCCTTGTCCAAGAAGTACACATGATCTGGGTGATCAGCGTCCTCAAATCCTGGAGGTTGAGCGACGTACACTTCTTCTTTGAGCTTGCCGTTGAGAAAGGCTGTCTTGACGTCCATTTGAAAAAGCTTGAACCCTTTGTGAGCGGCAAAGGCGATGAGGAGGCGAATGGCTTCAATCCTGGCGACAGGAGCGAAGGTTTCATCATAATCAATCCCTTCCTCTTGCCTATAGCCTTGAGCCACAAGCCTTGCTTTGTTTCTTGACACGCGACCATTCTCATCAAGCTTGTTCCTGTAGACCCATCTCGTCCCTATTATGTTTTTGTTTCTCGGACGAGGGACGAGGGTCCAAACCTTATTTCTTTCGAATTGATTAAGTTCCTCTTGCATGGCCTGAATCCAATCAGCGTCCTGGAGTGCTTCCTTTATGTTCTTAGGTTCAACCAAGGACACAAAGGCGTTGAAGGCACAGAACGCTATGTTAGCATTAAGGGACTGATTCACGGCTGATCTTGTTTGAACTCCTTTTGACATATCTGAGATGATTTGATCCGTTGAATGAAGTCTCGAAAGATGGGATCCCTTATGAGTATCGTCCCTTACAGGAGTACATCTAGGGCCCGTCCAATCAGATTCATCTGAGTCAAACCCGTCGTCTTCATTGAGAGTTTCATAGAGTTCCCCCTCAGGTTGAGCGTCCCCTTCTTGACGCTGTTCTCCTTGTAGGGTTGATTCAGCGACCTCATGTTGAGCTGGAGATTCACTTTGAGATGGAACTTCCTGAACAACACTGGGAACTTCTACTGAGACTTCTTCAGGATTTTGAGTAGCTTCCTTAGGAACATAGTATTTTCCAAAGGACCCGAAATCAACTTCATCATCGGAGTCATCCTGCTGCAGAGGAGATGAGCGTTCTTTCTTACTTGGTTTATCTTTGTGAGAAGAACTTTCTTTGAACACAACATGAATGCTCTCCTCAAGCTTTAGAGTTCGTTTATTGAAAACTCTATACGCTTTACTGGTGAGGGAGTATCCAAGGAATATGGCTTCGTCACTTCTTGCGTCAAACTTTCCAAGTCTTTCTTTATCATTGTTGTGAACAAAGCACTTGCATCCAAAGACTCTGAGATAGTCGATGCGAGGCTTTCTTCCATTCAGCAACTCATAGGACGTCTTCTTCAGCAAAGGACGGATCATGGCTCGATTGATAATGTAGCACGCTGTAGCAATAGCTTCAGCCCAGAAGTACTTGGGGACGCTATTGGCTAAGAGCATAGTCCTTGCCATATCCTCCAGCGTCCTATTCTTTCTTTCCACCACTCCATTTTGTTGAGGAGTCTTTGGAGCTGAGAAGTTGTGAGAGACTCCATGTTGATCACAGTAGGCCACGAACTCTGAGTTTTGAAACTCCGTCCCATGGTCTGATCTTATGGATTTGAGAGGCGTCTCAAGCGCAACTTCCACTTGTTTGATGATGACTTTGAATGCGTTGAAGCAATCTGTTTTTGAAGCTAAGAAAAGAACCCAGGTGAATCGAGAAAAGTCATCTACAAGGACATAGATATACCTCTTTCCACCATAGCTTAACGTCTTCATTGGTCCACAAAGATCCATATGGAGAAGTTCCAAAGGTTTCTTTGTGCTGACATCGTTCTTTGACTTAAAGGACGTTCTTGTCTGCTTCCCTTTGATACATGCTTCACACTGTTCAATTTTCTCAGGATCAATTTGGGGAAGACCTTTCACAAGATTTCTTTGATGAAGCTTGAGGATTGTGCTTGGTCCAGCATGGCCAAGTCGGCGATGCCAGAGGTCAGCGTCCTCCTTTGACACAGATAAGCACAACTCAGATTTTGGCTTGAACTCCTGATTGAAGATGTAGACATTGTTCTTTCGGACTCCTTTGAGGACGACTTTGTTGGATTTCTTGTTGATGACGAGGCACTCCTTTGAGTCAAATGTGACTAAGTTTTCACCTTGATCACACATTTGAGAGACGCTTAGGAGGTTGAAGCCAAGTCCTTCAACAAGGCTAACATTTGTCGCTTTGATAGACGGATTGAGAATAGCAGTTCCCGTCCCTTTGATCTTTCCTTTGCCCTTGTTGCCAAACGAGACAGTTCCTCCCGTGGCGCTACTTTGGATAGAAGTGAGATGGATCTGGCTTCCTGTCATATGGTTTGAGGCGCCACTATCAATGATCCATGGGCATCCCCTCACTTCCACCTGCCAAAACAAGGTTAGTGTATGGCGACCCAGGCAAGGTGTTCCTTACCTGGTTTGTTACAGAAATAGAACTCTGGTTCTGGCATGTAGTCACTTATATTCACATCATTTGAAATAGCATGCTTTCTGAAAGAACTCTTAGATCGTCTAGGACGTCTAGGGTTAGCCTTAGGGACGGACTTATCATTTTCAATGTTATTCCTAGCAGCTTTGCCACTTTCAATGTCGTTCTTCAGTTTCAAGCAATCATATTTGAAGTGATCTCCTTTTCCACAGTACCAACACGTCCTATAGTAAGTACCAAGGTAGTACTTCTTGTTGGGACGTTGGATTTTGTTCTTTTTCATCTTTTGAGGGTTACAAACTTTTGAACCTTCCCCCTTAGCAATCTTCTTATAGATCCTATGACTAGTGGAGTTAGTGTAATAGTCCCTTTGACCTTTCTCTCCACTCTCTAGGACTCGAATTCTTTCAAGAAGGTTCTTGGTCTTTTCCCTTTCTAATTCAAGTTCTGAGGTTTTGCTAGCCTCAAAGTCACTAGGGAGAGAGTTCCTAGTGTCAGACTCGTATCCTAGTCCTCTTTTGGCTGGGACAAACAACATTTGTTGAACTACCTCAGTTACCGGGCTCTTCCCTAACACTTTCACCTCTTCCCTAAGCTTAGCGTTCTCTAGCTTAAGGCACATCACTTCAGTTTTCAGGGATTTAACTTCGACATACGAGGACTCTAGTTGTAACGAAACTGTAGCACAGTTCTCACATTCAACTAGCCTATTTTTACTTTCAAGTTCAAGTTCATCCATTCTATGTTGCATAACAACGCTTTCTTCCATGATTCTCTTAATGAGCTTAATAAGTTTGGTTTTGGAACAATTCTCTAAGGAGTTCATCATGGATTCACGAGTTACCTCTTGTTCCTTTTCAGAAGCGTCCTCTTCAAGGACTGGGGCGTCCTCCACAGCCATGTACGCCACTTGCTCATCATCTGAGGCGTCCTCTACGGCTATGTACGCCACTGGTCCTTCTGGTTCTTCATCATCAGAACTCACATTATCCCATGCGGCTTCGCACGCTCCCAAGAGAGCTTTCATCTTCATTTCTTTTGAGTTTAGTCCCGTAGTACACCTTTTAGCAAAGTGTCCTTTCTTGTTACATTTGTAGCAAGTAAGTTCCTTCATCTTTGCCTCTGTATACTTGGGACTCTCCTTTTTGTAAGGCATCTTGTGTTTCTTGGAATCTCTGGCCTTTTTACCCCATAAGCGAGCAACTTTGTGTAGAAGGGCAATCTCTTCCTCTTCTTCCAGCTGTTCCTTAGTCTTGCTTTCCTTTTCTTTCAAAGCTTGAGCACGCATCCTTTCACGATTCTCATTTTTATTTGCTTCCACCATTAGGGCAATATCTCTTTGGTGGCGCAGATACTCAGCGTACTCTGGAGTTGACGTCATCAAAGCAAGATCTGTCTGGGGGTTTCTAGCCAATTCAGCCATATCAGCTTCCCTTCTCGCTTCATAGCCTCTCAGCTTCCCATAGATCTCTTCCATATCCAGGGTTTTGTTGGCTGTGTTCTCCTTGAACGTAGTCCTATCGAAATTCCATTTTCCTGTAAGCCCATCAATGACTACTCCGACTCTGTTTCTCATTGAGACTTCAGCTTCTGGGATGCCTAAATTTCGCATCTTGGTCACAAGAGCTTCAAAGCGGTATGAGTAGTCCTTGACAGATTCGTTAGGAAGCATTCTGAAGGCATAGAACTCTCGTTTGATTTCAAGCTTGACGTCTTCCTTCATCTCTGCCGTACCCACATGGTACTTCTCAAGAGCTTCCCATTGTAGTTTGGCTGTTGCCAAATTGCTAACTCGGGTGGCGTCCCTTTCGCAGAGGGACGCTTGAAGGAAGCATATAGCCTTAGCGTTTGTTTCCAAAAGCTTGAATTCGTCAGGACCCCACTCGTCCTCTTTGTCTTTCTTGTCATCAGGGATGGTAAGGTCACCCTTCATGATCACTCTCCAGCATTGATAATTCTGACTTCTGCAAAAGTTCTCGAAGCGGATCTTCCAGCGGTTGAAGTTGCCGTCCGTCAGACGAGGAGGCTTTACAAAAGAGATTCCAATAGGTTCCATGTCCATCTTGTACCTGCAACTCAACAAAAATCTAGAGCGCCTGCTCTGATACCAATTGATGGATCGTAAGTCAGTTAATGAGGGCGTCCTTAACTGGGTTAAGGGCGTCCTTTAGTGCAGCGGAAAATAGACTTAACAGAATACAAGATAAGTGGACACGAGTATTTATAGAGGAACCCCACTAAGACCAACTAGTCTTATGGGTAAACCTCTACCTCCGTTGGAGGATTTTCAATAGCCGTCCCTTATCTTATTAAGAGCGAGTCCTTACAACTTAGGCGAGTCGTTACACTTCTCTGAGCTAAGCGTCCGTCCTTAGCCTCACTAGTAACACTCCTTTCAACCTAACAAGTAACCTAACACTCTTAGCTATAAGGAAGCTATCACTCACGTCTCTCACGGTTCGTTGTGAGAGACAAACTACAACTCTAATTGATTTGTGGTTTGTTTTGGATTTGATGTGGTTGGACTTTCTTTCTCTTGCTTCAAGCTCACTTGATCTTCTTGATCTTCGTTCGTGTTCTTGAATGCTTCGGGAGAGCTTGAGAGAAAGTCTTCAAAGTCCACTCTTGCACACACATGCCGCTATGCATACTCCTTGGAGAGTATTTATAGCGGAAGTGATTCTTGTCCTCTAGCGTCCTCTGAGACTTGGCAGGATCCTCGATCTTTGATCAACGGTGCGATGAGCGTCTTGAGGAGGTCAACTCTGTTGACGCTTGGGAAGCCTCCGCGTGGGTAGGGGACCATTGCTGGGAAAGCGACGTCTTTGGCATTGTCTACACGTGCCCAGACAAAGGAAGCTTCCTTCTGAGGACTAAGGCCGGACGATGATGTAATCATGTTGGGGCGGCCTTGATTTGAATTTGAACTTCGTCCGTATTTTGGCGCGCGTCCCTTCTTGATGAGGACTCCGTCCTATCTTGCGCAGGGACTCCGCCAATTACGTTTAGCTTTGGAAGTTCTGGTAACATGCGTCCCTACAGCATAGGGACTGCTGTTCACTTGTTGTCCTTTTCGCTCATGTGCGTCCACTAGACTTACCTGAGATCAAAACTTGGACAACTTATCAAATACATTTGAGTTTGTCATTATCAAAACAAGGGACGATTATTATTGGTTTAGATATTAACGACTGACGTCCTTAATATCGTCCCAACAACCGTCAACTGCGCAAAAGGTATTTTTTCTGGCTATGACTGATTATTTTTCAAAGTGGATAGAAGCTAAAGCGTACCGTGAGATCAAGGATCAGCAGGTCATTTCCTTCATCAAAAGGAACATAATATGTCGCTTCGGGGTCCCAGTTGAAATTGTGTGCGACAACGGGTCCCAATTCATTAGTAAGAAAACCAGAGATTTCTGCAGCTAGTGGAACATGGATCTCATCTCGTCTACCCCTCGCTATCCACAGGCGAACGGGCAAGCGGAGGCCAGCAACAAGGTGATCATCAGTAACCTTAAGAAAAGGCTAGCGAAATCCAAAGGCAATTGGGTAGAAGAGCTACCCTACGTTTTGTGGGCCGATCGCACCACCCCCAAGCGTGCCACCGGACAGACCCCGTTCTCATTGGTGCACGGGTGCAAGGCTGTAATACCGGCCGAGATATTGATACCCACTGCCCGGTACGGCCTAGTAACTCCTCAAGGCAACACCCGAGAGCTAGCTGCAGATTTAGACACAGTTCAGGAGCTCCGAGAGGCTGCACATGCCAGAATAGTCTGCCGCCAACAGCAGGTGTCCCGTAACTACAACAAGCACGTTCGATCGAGGACGTTTCTGGTGGGAGATTGGGTCCTCAGAAAGGTGTTCCAGAACACCGCGGAGCTCAATGCTGGGAAGCTAGCGCCCGCTTGGGAAGGCCCGTACTGGATCACGAAGGTCGTCGGCTGAGGCGCATATCAGCTAGAGTCGAAGCAGGGCACACCCATACCTAGGAGATGGAATTCTGCTCATCTCCGAAAGTACTATTTCTAAGCTTTGTTTTTATTAGTTGTTTGCTTCCATTTCGGTATTTCCTTTTGAAGTGACTCCTAGCACTAGTCATCGTGCACGGACTTGATTTCGTTTTGTTTGTGTGCTTGAACAAATGCATTTGTTTTTACTCTGAATTCAATGAAACGCCGTAGGGCCTTAGGCGCCCTAGAACGCGGTTGTATTATCACCCCGTGCACGAACTGGTTCTGTTACAAACGTTGGAGACAATCTCCCAGAAATCTCTAAGGCCTATGCCCGGCAAGCTACCCAGACAAAGTCTGGGTAACGCCAAAGTCGTTGGGTAATGCTATTATCACTAGATAACGTCGCTAGAAACGCTTAACAAACGCTAAAAACGCTTAACAAAGCTAGAAACGCTTAATAGCACTTGAGATTGCTTAAGAATGCTATTATCACTAGATAATGTCGCTAGAAACGCTTAACAAACGCTAGAAACGCTTAACAACGCTAGAAACGCTTAACAACACTTGAATTACTGAATAATGCTATTATCACTAGATTATAACGCTAGAAACGCCCTATAATGCAGAAAATCGTTCGAAAACGCTAGTATCGCTCGTTAGCGCTATTATCGCTAGGTAACATTAGATCGCTGGATAACACAAGTATCGCTAGAAAACGTAAACTTTTCTACAGAATGTGAATCACGCTAGAAAACTCTAATTCCACCGGCGGATCCAAATTACGCTGAGCAGTGCGAGTTTCTCTCAAGAACGGGAGTTCCGTTGAAAGATGCAGGCCTCGCAGAATAAGGCAAGCCCCGGTCAGGTAAACGCACGTTTCGCCAACAAACATGTAATATAATGAAACATTTGATCTCCAGTAAAAGACACAAGCTTTGCAAAACCAACTTGTCAAAGAAATATACGTCCTGACTGGATAACATCTAACGAGAATGCAAACAAAGGAAAACGACCGTTATACGTCCTACGCAAAAGGCAGATGGACACGCCCAATCATCCGGCTAGAATAAGATTCGCCCCACGCAAAGGGGGTCTAAAGCAAAAATCAAAACCAAAAGCAACAAGTCTTATGCTATGCAACCAATAAAAGGCACTAGTGTTATAAAAGGTAAAAGATCATGATCAAGTGGAAGCCTCATCGACGGGCGCAGGGATCACCAGATCGACATCGTTCTCCGCGGGCTGACTGGCCGGAACCTCCGGCGTCCCCTCCCTTATCTCCGAGGTCCCAGTGCCACCTTTTGGAACTTTATAGGCCTTCATGTAGTTCTCTCCAGGGGGTGGCACTCCAGGGGGATAACACCTTTCAAAGTCATCAATCTCACGGGACAGATCCCATTGGGAGCTCTCATCGCTAACAAACTGCTGGAGGGTCTCGATGCGTTCTCTCATCGAGTAAAAGGCACCAATCTCAAACATTTCTTTTATGGCCGCCTCCAAAGACTTCTCGACCTCTTCGATCTTCGCTGCTTGAGATCGAGCTAAGGCTTGAAGCTCCTCGACGCGCCTAGCCTCGAAGATCGACGCCGCTTGCAACTCCCGGATCCTACGGTCAGCCTCGGCAGCTGCGTCGCTGGATTGCTTCTCCTTGGCGACAGTCGCGACCTTATCCTCTCTGCAGCATTCAGCGGTAACCAAGAATTCCTGAAAAGCCTGTAAAATAGCTTGTTAGAAAAAAGCTTGTTGCGATCAAGCACTCGAGAAAGTTGTAAACACCGTTCAACGACACTAACCTTCCATAGTGTCGATCCGGTCCTGCTCAGAGCAGCGTCGGTACGCCGTGAACCCGTTCTTAATCGAATCAGATGTCAGGGGGCCAAAAGTCGCCCACAAGTCGCCCACAAGTCTTTAGGCTCATCTTCCGACAGATCCACAATTGACACGTCAGGGGTACGACGCTTGGCAGGGGTGAGTGACTTTCTTCCTTCCGACGTCGCTCCCGTAACTAGGGGTGGCTTGGCATCCCTCGGCCTCGGCCTCGCGTCGAAAGATCTCAGCTTGCGACGAACCAACTCTTCCGCCAAAAAAGTCAAGCCTTGCCCTAGAGAGGACAACCGATATAACCCCAGAGAAGCACAACGAGAGAGGAGAAAGAAGAGAGCGGCCGTGGAAATTGTTAAAGACAAACCTGTCCCGGAAGAACACGGTCGGGATGAAGTAGCCATGGGTGACGGTGGAAGAGGGGCAGAGATCCCGGTGACGTCTTCGCCGTCCGACGAGTCTTCGCTGTCTCCGGAAACCTCTTGGTCAGCAAGGATCTTGTTAGGCAAACGAGCCGCCTCCTCCAAAGCCCACAAACGCGCACACAGGCCGGCGTCGGTCCGGCGAGAGTTGATGTCCCTGGGTACCGCAAAAGAAGACGTAAGAACAATTCAAGTCAAACACCCATCGCAATGGCAAAATAAGGGATACAAAAAGGAAGCTCACAAGACATGTTCCATGCATCTCGGAACGCCGACCTAAAAAGCACCCCGATTTCACCCAAAGAACTCCTCTCGACGAAGAAAAACCGAGATTGCCAGCCAGGGGCGCTAGTCTTCACGTTAAGGATTAAAGGGTTCTTAGGGTTTCGGGAATGGAGGGTAATCCTTCCAGGCCTTTGCTGAACTATTTTGTACGCATACAAAAGCTCCCCGACCGTCATTTCTATCCCCTGACCCGCCGCTAGTTCGTCTACGCATTGAAGGATACGCCAGGCCGTGGGCAAGAGTTGTGAAGGCGAAACCTTTAGAATTTTGAGAAAACTCCGGATGAAAACGGAAAAGGGAAACTTCAACCCGATGAGAAACGGGAAGTCGCTAAAACACACCCAACCCGGCTTAACCCAGTCGATCATCTTTACCGCCGGGCAATGGGTTCTAGTCCCCTCCGGAAAGCCACCAGACGCAACAATTTCCCGAGCCCCCTCCGGCGAGAGCTCGTTCCGAAAAAGATCCTGGGAACTAAGTGACCTAGATGAGGTGAAACCCAAAGGGCTGGCCATGGGCGAAGAGCTTGGGGACGGAAACGAAGGTGCCGTAGGGAAAGATGGTGGTGGAAGCGAAAAACCAGAAAAAACAAAGCAAGAAAGGGGAAGGAGTTACCTAGACGCAGAGAAGACGAAGTGGTAATTGTGGAAGGGAGATAATCGAGTGCCTGCAGTAAATAAGGGAGAAGTCAAATCAATTTGTTACGATTTCCCATATAGAAGAATCCCAAAGATTTGCCCACCTCAGCAAAAGGATGGATTAGCTTTCAATTTTGAAATTGGAAACCTAATCCGGGGGTAATGTTGGGCTATAAGAGAACGGCCTCCTCAAATCAGGCCCAAGGTGGATCAAATGAAGATAGGCCCAAGGTGTTTCCAGCAAGGATAGGCCCATGATATTCAAACAAACTGCACCATTCGGTTTTCAAAGGAAAAGAGACGTGGTCACGTGGGGATAGCTCAAGGGAACGTGGCCCGTACGGTTACACAATCCTATGCAATCCGAGCTTTCGCTTTGAACTCAAAAATACGCTCTGTAAATCGAACTCCCGACTCTCAAATCAATTGCCCGATTAAGGCTAAACTTGTTCAAATCTTGCATACAAATTTTAGCTGCAACAAGGGGTAAAAGAAATTAAACGCGCCTTACTGGTAGTGGAACGAGCGACGACGGTAGACAAAACATGATTGGCGCTTGGCGTCAACAAATGCTGATGAATCCGATGGTCGACCGGAGGAGATTGGCGATCGAACTCGGTGAAACCGGCTGCGGTGAAGTGGCTAGCAGGAATTGCCCAAAGCAAACAACAGGGAATAAGATGAGGGAAAAAGCACGAGACACAGAGGAATGACGAAGGAGACGAGGGACTCTAGCTTACCGGCTGGAAACAAAGTACCCAATTACAGAGGACTCAAGAAGTTGTGGAATGGCGCAAGAACGCTATACGAGAACCTGGGATGCCAATTTTCTTTAAATAGGTTTAGGTTAAAAGGTCTCTCTCTAGTTAATTAAGCTAATTAGTCAAATATTATGATGAGCAGGATAAGATTTTCCTGCGTAACTTGACTAGGGAGGAGCATTGATTTAATTGAATTGGTTAAATAATTAAATTTTGGCTTTAGGGTCAAGGAATGGAATGGAAACGGAATCGAATAAATCCGAGTATTACATAGTACACCCCTCAAGAAAAGTTTTGTCACGAAACTTAGTCGAATGTCCGACGAGACACATCGAAATTCAAAAAGCGGCATTGACCCAGAACCCGAGGTCTCACATATATGACACACACCAACTTTACGTGCAGGGGAAAAACTTTACCTACACTTTAATAGTTGACTTTTGACTATTAAGCATGAATATATTTTTTTTGTCCGATCAGATTGAGCATGAATATAATAATTAAGTTGTTTAAGCTTTAGTTATTTTTGGTATAAATAATAGGAATTGCAAAGAATAAAACAAATATTACGTGTTCATTATTACAAATAGATGACTCATAAATGGACAAAATCTACATAAATGCAACACAAACACACAAAAAAATGCTAAATGTTTGTCACTATAAAACAAACCGAAAAGTAGACTAAACTTGCAATATAGGTTTGTAATTATGGTAAAGTTAAACCAACTACTACAAACACAATGAAGTCCATCGTCATCCACGATCAATTAGACGGCTTCTTTAGCTTCACACGAACGGCCTTGCCAGAGGTTGTAAGTGTATTCACAAAAAATTCAGCATCAGCCTCAAATCTAGTTTCATCACGAGGGTGCTTAGTTGATGTCTTATCTATGCCCAAAGTCCCCTAAAAAAAGGAATAGAAATAAATTGTTCCAAACAATGTATGTAATAAATAAGCATTGATTTATGGATCATTATAAAATAATCTAACATCAAGTTGGTCCATAGGCATCTCAAAATCCGAGATAATCTTTGAATCACATGTCATTAGCATGATTAGGTAAGTTGATCCCTCATGTTCCAAACTCAAATTATAATTTGTCACTTTCACCACAAAAAAAATACTTGGTTTTCAAAAGGAAATTAAAATCTTTGGGAAATGAGCAAGTTTCTCCTCCCTATGAAGATTAAATTTCGTTTAAACGTAAATAAAAATTAAATATAATAAGAAAAAGATAATAACTATATCAAATTAAAATAACTTAGTAAATTTCATGTTATTGCAAGTTTGTGCTCCTACTATTATCATCTACCTTGAGGTGGAGCTTAAACCTAAAGCATTATAAAATGTTATACAATAAATAAATATATATCATATATATATTATTTGGATATAATATATAGAGGGGCGCTCAGAAGAACTACGTTTTAGGGAGAATTAGAGAGTCTTAATCATGATCGTTAGATTAACATAAATCAAGGGATGATAAGGGAGGTCCACAATAAGAAAATATGGGAGAAGTACCTTGAAATATATGATTTGGATTCAATATGGCAGTTCCGAAATTTAAGGGAGAATCCATTTGGAAGTTCCGAAATTTAAGGTGGGAGTTAAAACTGACAATTAAAATAAAAATTAGAGAAAATGTGGAGATTTGGATTGCAATTTCCATAATGATCAGATCCAAATCCGCCATTCACGATTTTTTTTGTTTATACATGTGTTTCTGAATTGAATAAGAATGTATGATGATTTTCATAAGCGTATATAACCGTTTGCATAATAGCAAATACTAATTTCAAATTTTATAGGGTTGAATAAGTATTCGTTTCATCGTTAATAACTTTTAAATATTGATTGAATAATTACACATCAAGATGAAAACTAGAAAATGAGGATTGAATATAAGCATTGCATACGAGTATACGTGTTTTCCGATTTGACTAAGAATGTATGACGATTTGCATAAGTGTGTAGAATGGTTTGCATAATAACACCTATATGTTGATTTGAAAATTTATAGGGTCATAATTCTTGATTTTCATGTGAATAACGTTTGATCATTAGTTGCATAATTACACATTAAGATGGCAATGAATAGGAAAAATAATTATTGTATATAAACATTGCATAACTTAATGTAATACATTGCATAAGAAAAAAATGAGGATACTTAGATCTCAAGTACATACTACAATGAATGTGAATAACTACATTTATCTATTTGCATAAGTACACATAAATGGAAATAATTTGATCATTGTCAAGGTCTTCAACCTCCGCCTATCTATACATCTTTGATCGTCATTCTTGAATAACTACATAATAGAACAAAAGTGCATGAGTAACAAGTTGCATAATATTACAATGTATAATGCATAAGAAATTAACATACTCAGTGTTACATAATATTACAAGGTATAATGCATAATAAATTAACCTAAAAAACGTGTATTTATGTCTCATATAATAAGTTTACTAAACAAGTTGCATAACAGTATAGGGGGTTGGCAAAAGGTTTTAGTCTATATTGCATAATATTACAAGGTATAATGCATAAGACATTAACATACTCAGTGTTACATAATATTACAAGGTATAATGCATAAGAAATTAACCTAAAAACGCGCGCGTATTTATGTATCATTTAATAAGTGTACTAAACAAGTTGCATAACAGTATAAGGGGCTGTCAAAAGTTTTTAGTCTATATTGCATAATATTACAATGTATAATGCATATGAAATTAACATACTCAGTGTTAATTACATAATATTACAAGGTATAATGCATAAGAAATTAACCTAAAAAACGTGTATTTATGTATCATTTAATAAGTGTACTTAACAAGTTGCATAACAGTATAGGGGGTTATCAAAATTAACATACTTAGTGTTACATGATATATTCACCAAATCGATTGTTTCAATAATTTTATCTTCAAACACAAGAATTGGTACAAGATAACTAGAGAAAATCAGACCAGACTATGTTGAATGAACCCAACAAAGAAGGGGACATCACTCCATTAATTAAGCCATAAACCTTGTCGTGGTACCGCTAATTAAAACGAAAAGTCAGAGCGGATTGAATTCAGGACTTGCATTAGTCTCATCGGCAAAATAGCAACTAACAACGCAGTCAAAATATAGTGTTAGATGACACCTTGTAGAAACTGGAAAGTGGAAAGACAGTCGCCCACGATCCTGGACGTCGCCGGGATAGGAGAGACGGAGGAGGCCCGCACAACAGATTGATTGTTAAAAAAAACAACAAGCACCACAAGTTCAGTCCTACTAAACAAGAATCAATATAAACATAGATAACATTAAGAAGTAACCTGATTAATTACAAACTTCTAGAGGATTACCGGTAAAGACAATTCATACAAGGAAAAAGGCTGAAACTTCTAATGCGCGCATTGAGGAAGATAATGGTCCAATTAAAAGTGCACAAGGAAAAAAGTAACAGAAATGAAAACGAATAAGAAAACGAAGATACGGAAACAAAGGATCACGCAAGAAAGGCGGTGGAAACAAGGAATTCATGAGCAACCGTAAAACATCAAATGAAAAAGAAGTTGGCAAATCTATAAATTTCACCCAAGATTAACTACGAGTACATGGTGATTAGGTGAATAATTAATCAATAATCATATATAAAGTACACATGATTGAAATCTTTGACAGGCAACAGCACAAACCTAGTGAGAAGAAGCGAAGACGAACGATCTTCCGGCTCCACCACCAGGACGGCCAGATCCTTAGGGAAGATGATCTTCGCCGGAGCAGGATATGAAGGGGCCACCGTACCGAAGAAGCCACATCCGTTTGCGGAGAGGATCAGAGCGTCTCGTTGGATGACGAGGAGCAAGATAAGGCGATCGAGATTGACGATTGAAACAAGCGAAAATTACGGTTGAGAGAGATTTTCTCAATTTACCGAGAGGATCGGAGAGACAGTTATAGAATTTTTTGATATATGAGAGATATGGATAGAGATTGAAGCAAATCAGGTCCTTAAATTACGGTTAAGAGAGATTTTCTCAATTTGGATTTAATCTAGTGCATCTCAACTTTCAATTAATTTTGCACTCTTTTTAATTTAATCTTAGCCATTAATTCTTACTAATCGGACGGTTTAGATTGAGGCTCTTAGTACCCTATAACTCACTAGGTACTCTAGAGCATTATTCATAATATATATATATATATATATATATTTACCTTTGAACCGTAGCATTGATGGCAAAACAATGTGTGCAAACAACCCTGTCACCTTGAATATCACACTTCTTATTGCAGTTATCACATGCATTATAGTACCATCCATTATATTCTTGTATCTCCATAACCGTTGCAACAAACTTGCAATAACATGGCTATAAATTATATATAACATATGTATGAAAAAAAAGTAATAAGCGTGTATATATACACCATGGAAATTGTAACGAAATTAAATATAAAAGCAAAAACCTGGCGGATAGCTGACATATCTCGTGTAGATATGCGCTTTCTCGTTTGGAAACAAACTTCCTTCGAATATGTATAAGCGTTAATCTCCCCATCAATTTCATTGTTATTTTTAATATTGAACCATCCATCGCATATAACAAAATGTAGTATATGTTAGTGTATAGATATTATATTAGTGAGTTTTGTGTCTTGCCCATTCATGTGAGAAGTCCATTTTTATATTCAAACACTATGTCAGCAAAAAGAATCGCTTAATTTTTCCATATATAAAATTTTTGTTTACTTTCCACGGAGGGTTTCTTCTTTTCTCACGAGTTTTCTAGCCTTGTTGTAATGCAAATTCAAAATAAAATAAGTGGGTTTAAAGAGGCCGGTGTTGAATAACAATAAGCCTTTTCGTGTACCAGTACAAGTACTTTAACAATGAAGGGGTGGACAGAGATCCTACTCAGGATATTGTCAAGAATTAATTTAATTGGTGTTTGGAAAGTGACCGCTCTTCTTCTACTCGATCAATATCGTACTCGATCAATATCGTACATGTAACACCCCGTCTTCCTGACAAGGTGTTACTCGGTAGTAGACCTCACGAGGCGCTACCAAGCTGGTTCGACAACAGAACATTTGGATCTTGCAACGCGGCCACGGCGAGAAAACATTGAAAACATCCAACTTGTATTGCGAAATAAAACTTTTACAAAACAGTTCATGATCCCAACTCAACGCCAGACTAACAACTACGAACTTCCCCCAAACCCCAAGAACATCAACTAGCAACTTATGATATGAAACTATACAAGGTAATTCAAACAATAGCATGAACTAAAATAACAATAACCCTTCCCAAAACCCAAACCATTCTATGACACGCATCGCCGCTACGCACCACCAACCTGCCAAGTCCCTACACGGATTCCTGAATACCTAGAGTCTGAAAAGAAATAGTTCCCCGAGGGGTCAGCTACTATCCTAATCCAAGTCAGAAAACATACAGTACTAATAGAACGTTTCAAAACGAGTTTTTAAGGTCAGCAAACAAGTCCGCAATCACACACATAGCTCTAGTCTAGTCCTAAGTCCAGTTAGTAACACACATTCCAATTCACTAGCATAATCACAGTTACAAATCCTCTTACACAAACATTCTCAAATCCACACATATTCAAATCACTAGCATAATTACAATTATAAGTCCTCTTACATACACATTCACAAGTCCACACATTCACACACACGCACAACATATACACACACGATACATACCCTATGATGCGCTGAGTAGTGTTAACGGCCTCCACCGTACACTGTCCCGCGCCGAGTAGTGTTAACGGCCTCCACCCACACTACCCGCATCTAAGGCATCCTCCAGCCAATCTCCGTTCCACACACACTTCTAAACCCCGGTCGAGCCCCTACTAGAGCACTCGCCAAAACATTTTCATAAATTTCGAAGGGGCTCTCCTTGCCATACGACCATGCCTCTAGAAGTCCCCTTCTCCTCGAAAATCCGAGGACAAGGCCGTACCGGTAGATGCCAACACACATAAAACACGTGAAAATTTTTCATACGATAAAAACCTTTTGAAAACCAGTTACACACATATCACACATACGATCACACACTCATATATATATTAATAAAAACATTTTAGTCAAAAATAATATTGTAGGGACTAATTCCCCAAAACCAATCCAACCAGCACAACATGCAATCCAACAAGAATTGAATAGAACCACCTAGCAGAGCAAGTTGCAGAACGACTTACCTGAAGGACGAAGGAATCTCCCTACGAACAAAGAATGTCACGGACCGAAAATGAATAAATCTCCTGAGAATATGATAATAAGGTTACTAAAATTATTGAGATGCCCTTTACTCGAATTAATGGACTTAATACCCAGACCGAACCCCAAACCAAACCGATTTAACACTCACTGGCCCGACTAAAACTTGGAATCTTAATTAATTAATTACCTAGACTCCAATTAAAACCACTAGTGAAATAGCCTATGACTGCCTACAGTAGCCAAACTCACCACTAATTTCCCATTACTTTAGGTGGCCCCCACTCCTCACCTCACCATCTTCAACCCGAGTACCCCGACTTGCCTCATTACTGGATTTACTTCCCGAATCCGGCCGGAACTGCTCCACTATATCTGGCTCCCTCACGCACCCACCCAACGCTCAGCCCCCGACAACACACCGCAACCACTAGGCCAAAAAGCCCGACCCGACTCTCAACCGCTCGATGATCGCGCACACCTGAGATTGCAGCCCCGACTTCAGCCCCGACTCCCTCCCGAGCCCTTACGCTTCTTCTCGACCTTTGGCCTCCTTGCCTCCTCTGCCCTCGCACCCGACTAACACCCCGACCCCAACCACTGAACTCGCGACCCAGCCTCCGAACGACCCCGACTGTACCCGGCTCTCTAAAGCTCACGACCGAACCCCCGAGACCCCGACCCGGTGGCAAACGATGGCCACATCCGACGACCACGACGCCTTCCGATTCCTAACCACATCCGACGACCACCCACCCCGGTTCCGACGCTATCGCCCGCCCCCGCCCCTAACCCGGCGACCTAGGCTACCCCTGACACGACCCACGGAATAGAAGGAACGAAATCAATGCTCACCGGCGACGACGTCTGCTTGGTCGGGCGACGATTGCTCGAACGACGAAGAGACTCGGCTGACGGCAAAACTAGGAAGCCACTCTAGGGAAACGAAACTGATTTGACTTTTCTTTTTACAGCTTAGGTTTAATTAGATAGACTTTTAGTCAATTTATCTTAATTGGAAGTCTATGACCGAAAGATTTTGTTATCTAATTAAGATGGTTAAGATTTCGATCTTGGCAGGGAAGATATTAATTTTTATCGTCTTATTTAGTTATAATAACTAGTATAGATATTTTAAGTCCAAACTACTATACTACCAAAACCCGAAATAACCTACGGATCAAGAAACGGCACCGAAAAGAAACCGAATATTACAGTACATACCTATATTTAAGTTCGTTTGGTAATGTCTAAGTGTAGATAGTAGAAACACTAACTTTACAATATCAAAATGCATACACTATATTGTACCTCTGTATAAAATCAGCAATTTGTGAGAGGTTCTGGTCGAGAAACAATTTCGTTTCACCAAAACAATTACATAGACCCACTTGACCTTCAGTGGAAAAGGCAAATGAGGATATACAAATATACCAACAATATCAACATAATTAATAACAACATGTAGAAACGACATCTTTTGATATTAGTTAATTATCAGAAGTGAAAAGAAATGGGAACGAATAAACACACTGATATATAATTGTTGTGTAAGAAGATAAAAATTAAAAATGGATTTGAAACAAACCTCCTTCCAATATATTAATCTTAGCAAACTCAAGGATGATCACGAAATTTAGATGACCCAAATTACGAACTATAGAATAAAGCTCCTTCGCATAAGTCTCCTAAAGGAGGCAGGGAATGGTTTGATACCTAAACATGAATGATATTTCAGCGAATAAAAGCAATTGGTTTATGTATATAGTAATATAATCAAAAAAACAACTAAATTAATAATCTAGCTTACGTTTCACTAACTAAGACAAACTGCAACTTACTCTTGCATGAACGAACTTGAAATGATGGCATCGACCCCAACTGACCAATCACTTCTAAACTATAGCATAAAACGCACATGATTAGGTACGTAGTAAAACGAACACTAACAACATTGCAAGATGATATTTATACTTACCAAATAATTAAGTAGTTTTTATCCACGTTGTTAGTCTTGATTGAATTGAAATTGACGAACTTAAACTCAAACTTCTAAATTGGTAAATTGTCAACTGGAGTGACTATTGTCAAGAAGCTAAACTTGAGCGTATATCGATGAAGTGAATATCGATAGCCACCGATGTTGTTTTGAAGAACGGTGGAATTTGAAATTGTACATGTCATCCCTTCATGTAGAACTTCCTTGAAATGACGTACCATGTTAATAGGGAACAATTGCTTCAATTGTGACATTCTAACGAAAAAATAAACATTATGTAAGTACGTAGGTCTATATGTAATGATAATATTAAGAAAAAGCTATATATATATGTCAAACTACGCAATTCATGATATTTAACAATCAAGTTTTATAATTTAAGACTAACTTGGATCATAAACAATTTTATCATAAACAATATACATGTTTCAACTTTAAGGAAAAACTATTTACTTTTTCTGAAATTTGTGATCACATCATTAATGGAAGAAGTTTGTGTATAGCATTTTCAATAAATATATGATAAATAAATAATATTAGCGATTTTTTAACCTTAAAATGTGTAATAACCTTAACCCCAATTAGTAATATTAAACAAAAGATATCTTACCTTTTCATCCATTAAGACAAGACCGGTATCGTATTGTTCCTTGACTTTGACAAATCTTCTTTCAAATTGACGAATAATCCGACATTGTATTCTTTATGTTTCTTTACTCTTATCAATACTACCGATGTCATCATACACCTGCATTTTTTGGATGCAATGAACACAAAAAGATGTGAAGACGGAGAAGTGTCAAATGAGTGAGGAAAATCTCATAACACACGTGTATATATATGAGTAAAATAGGCGGTTACCGAGTAAAAAAAATATTGAAATTATTAAAAGCAAACTTCAACTACTATGTACACCCACCCACTACTCTTTCATCTCTTCCATGATGCGTACAACTTTCTTTTGCCCAAAGGTTATTATCTAGCTTTGATTAAAAAAGGCCGTTCCGTTGCGCAGTCCGTTTTTTAATTTTCGCACACCGACTTGTACGGATCGGCGATCCGCATAAGGTTTTTATGAAAAAACTGGGTTTTGTTGTGCGGGTTACGGATCCAACATATTGTATGAATAAACCCGGCTCTTCTTACGAATACGAAAACCGTGAAACTGAACCGGTGCTATCTTGTGCGCATAAACGACCCGCACAAAGTATCTGCACAATATTTAAAAAGCAAATTTCAGAAGACCCGGAATTTTTTTTCAAAATACACCTTGTGCTGATCCGGGATCCGCACAAGGTGTATTTAAAAACAATCGTTTTCGGCCAGGTGGAATGGTGGACCACGTGAAACCTTTAAAAAAAATACCTTGTGCTCCTCTTCGATCTGCACAAGAGTTGGATTTGAAAATTGCCATCTTCGACCTAGGTCATATATTGCCCCAATTCGTTTGCGCCGCATACTTCCGTCTTCAACCGAAATCTCAAAATCGATAATCCCAATTCTTCAGTCCCAAGCCAAATTTCAATTTTCTCGTGCCTTATATGGATTCGAACAAGCTAGATTTGTCGACGGCTTCGGGTTCCGCTCAAGAACCGAGCGATTCCATACCGGTCGAGTAGTCGACAGGGACGACGGCGGCTGCAGTGCATTCGATGGGGGAAGGTCGGGCGGAGGAGGAACTTTGAGCGGAGGAGCAACCTTGGGCGGAGGATGAGCTTCGGGAGGAGGATGCTCGAGCAACCATGGTGGGTGGAGAAGGAAGCTCTACGGAAGCGGTGGTTGGTGGTTGGTCTGGCGGAAAAGGATGGTCGGGCGGAGGAGGAATATCGGGCGGAGGAGGAATATCAAGCGGAGGAGGAAGGTCGGGCGAGAATGGCGGGTGGAGGAGGACGCGCAAGCGAGAATGGCAGACGGAGGAGGAAGGTCGGCTGAAGCATCTCCGGCGGCGGCAGCGGTATGGTGGTTGGTCGGGCGGAGGAGCAGGACCCGGCGGAAGTTGCAGCGGCTTCGGTGGCGGTTCCGGTTGCGGCTCCGAGGAGACCGACCGAGGAGGTAATTCTTTTTTAATTTTTTTTGTTTTTTAATGTATCGTATGTTAACTTGTCATTTTATGTAAATAATTTAGCGTTTTTTAATATTCCGTATGTTAATTTAGGTTGCTATTTATGTAGCGTTTTTAATAGCCCTTAGGTTAATTTAGCATTTTATATAGTTAATTTATCTTTTTCATATGTTGTATGTTAATTTAGCATGTTATTTAATTAATGTATCTCTTTTAACAGTTTGTATGTTAATTTAGCATTTTATTTAGTTCATTTAGCATTTGTAATATTTCGTACGTTATTTTTGCATTTTATTTAATTTAGAGAAACACTTGATTAGGAAAATGACTTTGAATAGAGAAACAAACAATAAAAAATGTTTTAAACTAGTAATAATATGTAATAAAAATTATGAAAATATAAATTAAAAAATACTATAATTAGAAATTAGTAATCGGGTATTGAGTTTTTACTTGTTCAAGATAATATAATGTTCTAAACAGCGGGTATTATGATTCTGTAGAAATTCGGATTAAAAATAAAAAATGCATAAATTACATTAAATAATTGTTTTTAAATTTTTTTACAAGCGATAGTTGCACAGATTAGAGAGTCTTCACTGACTAGTAGACACGTCGATCATCGACTTGTTACGACTTCTGGTCGAAAAAGGCGAGTTGAGGAGTTGTCAATATGGGGTATAGATAGCGTAGTCTTAGATCCCTCACTCTCTCAGCCGTCGTCTTCCCAGCGTGCAGGCACCGACTCTCAGATCCCCAATCTGACGCAGACTCATTTGGACGAGCTACACGTTGAGTCTGATACTGCTCCTCTTGCTTCTCCTCAGTTGACTGAACTTCTCCTGCTGAGGCCGTAGCTCCTGAGCCGCCAAATACCGATCCTGCTGAGCAGGCTGAGGATGACCTATATGGGCTGAGTGATAGCTCCGTTTTAGTTGATTTTGCTAAACACATCGGACATGCTATTTGGGGGAGCCCTGGTCTTGTTAGGCGATTGAGGTGTTAGTCCCGACCCACTGAGCTTGCTAGATGGAGGAGACACATACGTCAGTCAGAGGCTGATGTTGCGGAGGGTTTATGGTTGTGGATCATTCGCCAGACCGGATTGAGTACTACTAGACTTTGATTTTGGCAAGGTTGACCAGTCCCTTCTGTCTGCCTTTGTTGAGCATTGGCATCCGGAGACGAGCAATTTTCACTTCCATTGGGGTGAGATCACTATTACACTACATGATGTCTCCATTCTGATGGCTCTGCCGATCGAGGGACACGAGGTTGCGGATTCGTTCACAGCTGAGGAGTGCAAGGACCATTTTGAGTACTTATTCGGCTGTGAGACGAACGTACAGTTACCGCGCAAAGTTGAGGACATGACCAAGTTTGTAAAGAAGGGTCGGATCCATAGTAAGGAGTTCTTTCATCATGTGATGTGCATGATTGTAGATCGCGACGCTCCGGAGAGTATAGCTGCCGGTTTTCTATGGCATGCTATGTCCACTAGCTTGTTCGTGGATAAATCCACAAACCACTTACGCACTCGGATGTTGCCTCTATTCGACGACTATGGACGGGTTGTTGAGACTGCTTGGGGGACTAGCACGTTGGCGTTCTTCTACCATAACCTCGGAGAGGCTTCACGTCATGGGGTCATGGAGATGGCGGGTGGCACTTATCTACTCCAGGTATTCTCTTTTTTATTTGATTTTCGATTCACAGAACACCACTTCAAGTGAATTAATATCATATCTTTCCCGGGTTGCCTTAGATGTGGATATGGACGTATTTCATCTATTTCCCCGGCAACACGAACACTAGGCCAGGCGCAGATGAGGATGAGAGGAGAGCATCTCGGTATCTTATTGACCGCACGAGCTTATAGAAGGACGAGAGCTTGCTCTACTATCGTAGGATCCTCGACTCATAACCGACCGGAGGATGTACGTACTCATGTTCATTTACTTTGTGTATTTTACAACTTTTATTTAAGTCTTCTAAATTTTATTGTGTCAATTTTTCTCAGATTTGTTGGACCCCCGATCCGCGCGTCGACCTTGATGAGCAGTATCCGACCTCCCGATATCGTGGAGCGATACGGTACTTAGATGTCTACGAGCCCTACATGCCAGAAAGATGTGTTAGACAGTGGGGTCGGATACAGAGTAGACCTCTTGACGTCATCCGACCACATACACGTCATCGTCCAAAGGCACTGATAGGTAAGATGGCTTACTCCTTATCATTTGACGATGCCGACTACAGGTGGGCGAGTGTCGAGGACCACATCTGTCCGTACATCCTATAGGCTCCTCTTGCTGTTAGTGCTTGGGATGTGGACGATGCGTACCTTGATTGGTTTTTACAGATCTCGCATCCGTATGTGAGTCCATTGACGGTTGCTTAGCCTCGGGCGGTTTCAGATCCTTTTCCAATCAATGACTATTATAGGGTGAGTGTTGTATTATGTGTTCATCATATCTTATTTTTGTTGTTGTATTATGTGTTTCATCATATCTTATTTTTGTTGTATTCTTTTATCATATCTAATTGAATTTGTTATTTTATTGTAGCGTTTCCAGCTCATTAGGTTACACGTGTGCTCGCACCTGGAGTTGCGTCAGGCCATTGATTCAGCTCACTTGGGTTATCTATGTGGACTACGTGAGACGCCGGTTGTTCCCCCTCATAGTCGGGCATCACAAATGACCGAAGAGTCGTCGAGGGCGGCCGAGCAACGGGTCCCTTCTATTTATGAGCAAGGGGAGGCTGCGAGGATAGCGAAAGAGAGGGCAAGATTTGACACAGCGGGCGAGGATCGTGGACCACCTGAGAGAAGAGCTCAGTGGGCGGATGAGTAGTTTGTTATTTATTTGGATTCGTAGTTTTACTTTTGGATTCGTAGTTTGTTTATATTTTATATTTGTAGTTTGTTTATATTTTGAATTCGTAGTTTGATTATATTTTGGATTCATAGTTTGTTATTGACTCGTAGTTTGACTTTTGGATTGTTAGTTTGTTCTTGACTCTTACCTCGTATTTTTGGAGTCATATGATTTCGAGCTTAAAGTTTCACCGTGATTGCCCAAATCTAAATTCTCATCTTATAATAAATTAAAATTCACTCATAATAAACTTTTGTGTTATAAATTAGTTTGTACATGAAAACATATTCAAATATCTTATAACATTGTCTAAAATGATACAATGAAAAATAAGATGGATGACCAATTGAACATGAAGCTATATAATTATGTGAAAAAAAACATGTGATATATGCAAATATCTTATATATAAGGCTGAGCACCGGTCCAAGACCGGACCGGGACCGGGAACATGCAAAAGCATGGACCGGGGACCGGACAGGGGAAATCCGGTCCTGGACCGGATTTTTATTTTTTTTCAAAAAAATAATTTTTTTATGAAAAAATATTTTTTTTATGAAAAAATATTTTTGTATATAAAAAAATTATAAAAATTAAAGAAATGATTTATGATTAATGAAAAGTATAATATTATTAAGAATATAAATGTGAAACTTATTTATTAAAAATACACTATATGACATTAAAATTAATATAATTTTTCTTTTAATAAAAATCCTGTCCTGACCGGGACCGGACCGGACTAGACCGGGAACTCCCAATATCGTGGACCGGGGACCGGACCGGTATCCTCCCGGTCCGGTCCCGGTCCGGTCCAGTCCGGTCCAAAAATCTGGTCCGGACCAGATTTTACCCAACCGTACTTATATATATATATGTTAAAAGGAAAATGAATATTTCTTTCTTAACCCCAACTAAAATATGATATTTCTTTCTTAACCCCAAATCAAATATATATTAGGCTTGTTTTAAAATAATAATATGATAATTATATTGAAGAGTTGTACATGTGTATGGTAGTTTAACAAGTTAGTTATTAAATATTATATGAAAAAATGAAATAACATATTAATCTAGTATTACACAATACAAAACATAATCCAAAACATTTAATAAGGATGACGGTTTAGCGGCATAGAAAGGGTTTATTGATGCGCACATAGGGTCGGGACGAAAACCCTATGTGCGGATCTAGGATGAGCACATAGGGTTTAGGGTTAGGACTAAAACCCTATGTGCGGATCCAGGATGAACACATAGGGTTTAGGGTACGGTTTAGTGTTTAGACGTTTTCTTTTGAAAAACATTTAATAAGGATCGATCAATGACTTGTCCTACATCGCACATGCAATTCTCGTACGTTACACGTATAACTATAGACTAACTATTCGAGAAACATATCAAGTATGCTAAACTATGAGTTGGACTCGAGCTTAAGTGAGGTTTGAATTTATAAGAGTTGGACTCGAGAAACATACCACGTATAAAAGGATAATACATAGACATTAACTTTCGATATAGATATAGTATTGTAAATCATGAAATTCGTGAATGCACATGGTTGAACATTACGATGATTCGATCTCACATATGTGTGGATCATGAAGCAACACAAGAACAACTCTGCACAAAAGGATAATACATAGACATTAACTTTCGATATATATATATAGTATTGAAAATCATGAAATTCGTGAATGCAAATGGTTGAAAATTACGAATATTTGATCTCAGATATGTATGGATCATGAAGCCGCACAAGAACTATTCCGCACAATAACTGCGGATCCTAGATATGCACAAGAGCAGCTCCGCACAATGCAGAACTCGGCTGCTATTGTGCGGATCCTGGATCCGCACAAGAGCAGCTCTGCACAATGCAGAACTCCGCGACTCTGCACAAACGATACCGAACCACGCACAACAACGAGTCCGCGTTACGACGAACCCAACGGCTCTTGTGCGGATCCCGAATCCGCACAAGAGCAGAGCTTTATTTCTCGTCGCTCCTTCGCACCTGAACACTGTGAAGACGAATCAAATTCCGAGATGTAAACTAACACGACTTTTTAATTTTTAGATAAATGTTATTCTATCTAATTGAAAAAGTCATACATAATACGATGATATAATTAAATGTGAAAGTAAAATTCATGCAACTTATAGTCCTATGTTACAATATCTCTGCCTCCATTTCTTTGTCTTTCAATCACATGCCTCCATTTCTTTGTCTTTCTATCACATATTTTTCCATTTTACTCTTGTAACGATGATGTGTTTCCCATCCTTCAACATTCGGTTGCCTGTACGTTGTCCATTGTCTAGGCGGCGGTGGAATAGGACACTGATCGTCTTTTAACCAAATCTGAGCATGAAAAATCGAATTTAAAGTCAGTATAAAATTTACATCACCAGAATAGACACATTTTAAAATTCGTACAGGGACAAAGTGCATATATGAAGGGGTCCCAACAAGTGCAACCGCATATATCGTCAATGGAGGCTCGGCTCCCTTAGGTGCCCACAATGGGAGACAAGTGTGCGGCCCATATTTACTCAACACAACGAAGGCGACCCGGTGCAAGGTCGCAAACACCAAACCCATCATGGGATAAGCATCCAAGCGTCTCGAGAGCAAGGGGATGCTGCCGTGTTCACCTTCTAGATGAGCTTCTCTATTCTTTCAACCTCCTCGTACACCAACTGCCATGTGAGTGGAGCTTGTTGAATGAAGGCCGAAAGCTCCAACCGAACCTCCTTGTACCTGCTTTCATCCCAACCACGTACCCTGACAAGTGCCCGATATCCACAATGGTCATCACCCGCCACATCTTCGACCCGAGAGATGTAGGCAAGCATGAAGAGGTCAATCATGCCACCTGGGAGGAGCACCTTCTTCTTCTTCTCTTCCTCCTTCTTCTCTTCCTTCTTCTTCTTCTTCTTCTTCTTCTTCTTCTTCTTCTTCTTCTTTTCTTCATCCTTCCTCTTCTTCTCGTCCTCCCTTTCCTTCCTCTTCTCCTCAATACTCTTCTTCTTCTCTTCCTCCTTCCTCTTCTTCTAACCTTCCTTTTCCTTCTTCTTCTCTGCATTCGTCATTTTCCGCTTCCTCATCCTCGACTCGTCATCAGCGTGCTCCTCCCAGGTCTTCCCCCTCTTAGTACTAGTCTTTTTCTCACTCCCCTTTGGCCTTTCCTTTTTGGTCTCACCGGATGGAGGCTCTTGCAAACAAGCCGACCGGGGGTCTTCACACTCCAAGACCTTTTGGGCAACCTTGAAGATAGTGTCCTTCGAAATGGAGCCTTGTTGCCACTTGGACATAAATCGTCCCAATATTAGGTTCTTTGATGAGACTAGAATTCCATCGTCGGGCAAACGATCACTCGACTCTCAACCTTCCCATTATTTGAAACCAAAATTCATCTATTTCTTCGGGTTTCAACGACATGTTTTCTTCGATGTATACCTTGATCCTCTGGGGTGTAGGCAATCCCATGGAGGTACTCAACCAACAGTCACAATGACTCTCTTTCTCGGAAATCTCCCCTTTCTTCGCCTTGTAAGCTTCTTTTAATAGCAACCGAAGACACTGTCTCGAGTACCTTCCAACTATGCATCTAAAGAAAGTCTTCAACCACTCGGGACCATCTATTATCTTAACCGTTGCTCCAGACCTACTCCTTCCCATCTCCTCCTAGATATCACAAAATTGCACCGTAAACATGCTGTCAATGTGTTGCATGATCGTGTCGAAGCCTCCAACAGAAGATTGTAACATGTCTTTTAGCATAGAGTGTTGCCCCTCAACCCTATAAGATAAGATATATGCATGTATAACAAAAACATTTGGTGTAAACAAGATAAAAGAAACGTGATAGGATGGAAACGTTACCGGTTAGTAGTTCTCGTGACAAAATGAAGAATATGCTCGGACCACGCACTCACTAGCTTCTCCTTATGAGGAGTGAACCATGTCTTCTCAATGTATTCCACCAAACCTCCACCTTCTTTGGCCTTCCATTTCTCTCGAAAATAAGCTAGTCGAGTCTTGTAATCTTTTTGAGAGTGTGCTTGCATAACTCTACGAACGCTACTAGCGAACCGCTCGGCGTTTATACCTTGCAAATTTGCATACGCCCTCACATTCCGAGACACGTGTATTTGGCACAACAAGTGTGGTACATGAGGAAAGATCTTCTTCTTCGCCTTCAGCGCTCCAAGCTCTCTATCCGACATGATACATCTGGGTTTTTTGTCGCCGAATAAGAACCTCAATCTCTCAAGTGCCTATGTGTAGTATTCAGACTTCTCCTTTCACATAAAAACCAGAGCATTACAATATGTCAAGTTTGTGGATGTGAACCCTACAAACTCCAACAAAGGTCATCCGTATCTAAAAAAAGCGGGAACAACAGGCATGTTCATTAAATAAATGATTACTTAACCAATTCAAACGCATGACTAACCAATAGGTATGTGGAATCAATGATAATGAACAATGCCCTCAATGACAACAAGCATGTTCATTAAATAAATGATTACTTAACCAATTCAAACGCATGTACATACAAGTAAATTTATACCATACCTATTGGTCTTGTATGTGGAATCAATGATAACGACATTCGAAAACATTCTCAACAAATGTCGTGAGTCCGGATGACTAATAAACAATGCCCTCAATGCCAACTTCCTATCTTTTCGTGGCTTGCTCATTGTGTCGGTGAAGTATCCCCTCTCCTTCAACCACGAGAGTGAATATTTGCGTCACATTCAATCGCCCCATTGACTTCCTCCTTTGAGCCACTTTGAAATTGTAAATTTCTCCTTGACAACAACGATTCGGGTTTGCGATTGATAAGCTTGGTATAGATGGCCTTCGGCTTTTGACCTAACACACTATCCTGAACTATAACTTCTTGCTCCTGTGGACTAATACGATAGGCAACCCTAACCCCTTTCAAATCCGGAGGAAGCTCATGGTTATGGAACCCTCTAATCACCGACAATGTCCACCTATCAGGTGTGTATGAGTTTCCTCTCCTCAATACCCCATGCAACTCGAATGGGCATTCTTCCTTCTTCGTAAGATTATTAGGGTCATCCTCCTCCTCTTTCTCTGATTTCTCACTCTCTTGATCAGACTTCTTTCTCCCCGATCTATAATTTCCCGACCGTGTACACTGCAGAATTATCTTATTGGGTTTCGACGACCTCGTTGTTATGAACATCGATAGACCAAGCCCTATCTTTCGGGCCCAATCTCTCAACTCGTTCATTGTATTAAAATTCACATCAGTCGTAAAGTGCGAAGAGAAATCAACCTTTGTGTGATCAAAATGTTCATTAGACGGATAAACCTATGAACAAATAAATACGGGAACATATAAACTAAGATACTGTGAAATTTAAACCTTAGAACGACATACAAATTCTTGAATTTAATGTCCACTTCGATGCCCAGTTGAGAAACATTCCCAATGGAAGAATCCGATGACCCCGACGAATACGACGATCCGCTGTAGGATGACGTCTCTGTACTATCGCTACTTGATGTCGACATTTCACTGAAAAATCGAATTCAATATCACCTCTCGATATGTGTGAATTATCCTCTCTCGATATGTGTGAATTATCACTTCTCTCGATATGTGTGAATTATCGTACGTCAAAAAGGATTAAATACACGGCGTAGATCATGGCTGCTCTTGTGCGGATCCGGGATCCGCACAAGATGCAGAACCCTAGATTTGTGCAGATCCTCATGCCGCAAAAGAGGGGCACTTTCTCCCACCCATGCGTGGGCCCACCATGTTTGTTGGGCGGTATTGGGTGGTCAACTTGTGCGGATCCAGGATCTGCACAAGTGGGCCGGTTTTTTTCCGAACCACTCATCCTTACATGTGCGGCTTGTCCATCCGCACATGGTTCACGTTAAACCGGGTTTAACTTGTGCGGATCGCGGATCCGCACAAGTTGGTGTGCGAATATTAAAAAACGGTGTGCACAAATCTTATCCATTAAAAAAAGGTAATTATCCATCTTTGATTAAAAAATAGGTAGTTATCCCGTCAAAAACTCAAACCCACTTATCAAACCCTTATAGCTCCTACACTTCAAACCAAAGTAAAAATTAACTGCCCACAATAGCCTTGTAAAAAGTGGGTTAGTGTTTACCACGTGCTTATATGTAAATTAAATTTTGGTCATATGGTTAGTGTTTACTACGATTAATAAGTTAGGTCATAAAAATGTTGAGGATAAATCAAATGATTATGTATAATTAAATAATGCTTTTACATAAAAAGTTCATAAATGGTATATAAAATGAGTTAAAGTAAATTATAAAGTGTGATTACATGCATGCATAATAGCATCTAAATATAATATATATGTTAATTTTACTAGCAAACAAACAAACATTAAGCACAAATATATAAAATCAAAACATCTATACAATAGTACATACTAAAAAATATAACACATTAGCAACAAAAGTAAAGCAAACCTAGAGTCTAAAGCGACATAAAAGACAATTTAAGAAAGTTACAAACCACATGTCATTACAATTACTATGAAAGCTACGGTTGCATGTTAACATTTTGATACTCATTTCTAAGCTCCAAATCTCCATGCAAATAGCACAACGGGGTTTACGTACATTTTGAACATTTATATATCGAACCGCATCAATTCCAACTTCGATCGGAGGCAGTGGAGGAAAAAGGTCCAATAATTCGGTGTCGGCAACTTCTTCTTCATCGTCGTCATATCCCACTGGATAAACTAACTATAATGATTGGACTTGAACCAAAATGCTTGGACACATCGATAGGTTGGCCGAGATATATGGATCAGTGAGGCATCGAAGAACATAATCTTCTAACATTGAAACACCGCAAAAGTTTTGTATAAATATTGGCACGTTGGCCTCATCGAGGATTTAAGGATAGTCGTTCTTAAGGGAGTACAACCCCATGGAACGGATGATGTATATGTGGTCACTTAAGTATCAACCTGTTGTACAAACTCAACTCTAATCATATTACCACTGGAGTAATCTTCAGGATAAAAACTAGAAAAATGTAAATAAAAATCACCAAATTGGGGGTGATAGAGTTGTTCGGTAATCAAGGACAGAAGCATTTTTCTACCTACAAAACAATACACCAGAAACATTATTATTATATATTAGTCTAACGGATATGAAAGACAAATTTTTAAATTAAACTAAATTTGGATATTGAGGACCTATGGTATGCTACTTCATAGATGGAACCTATGAGAAGAAGAAAAAGCAAGAAGATAAAGGTAGACAACTGTTATTGCAATTTATTTGTCTGGTAGCTAATAAAGCAAAAGGAAAACTATGATAATAGGAAAGGGAACAAAGGAATGCAGAGCACTGTTGCTTACACTTTTGAAGGAACGGCTGAATCGTTTGAGCTGCAAGACCACATGTACAACATTTTTTGTTTTTTTTTTAGAAACAAGGCACACTTTGATAAAAAAAACAAAAGAGAAAGAAGGTACATGCTTTTGCACCGGTGTACATATATACCTCCATGATCGGGCTGCAACACAAAGGCAATGTGGTAGTTTTTATTTTTAATTTTTACTTCCAAAAACAGATATTTGTGCAACGTGGTAGTTTATTTTTATTTTTTTCTTTCAAAAATAGATATGGAAGAACGTGGATGATGGTAGTTTTTTTTTATCAAGTGGATAATGGTAGTTTATTAATGCACCACTTTGATGATTTGAGATAATATTTTTTAACCCCAATATTAAACACTTAGAGTAGTTACAAATATATTAACCATAACTTATGCAGTTGTAGGAAAGTGCATAGGCTCCACTTTCACAATAGGAAACCATGTACGAATACAATTTGAATGGAAAATATGTAAACATGGCATCCTTGTCAATAGTAGGTTATCGGTAAATTATTCTTGGCACACAACAGATACGTGAGGTTTAGTCTATAACAATGTGCTCCAAAGAAGCAATGTCCCTTGTTGTTGGAGGTCGTATATATTGCACTTCATTTGTTGATGTAGGAATACTTAATCTAAAACACAAGTCAAAAATATATAAACGTGAGTACCATCTAAGTTTCATAAAATATAGTGTATAAAGTGTAAGTTTCACGTACTCCATATTATTGACGATACGATCAAACTCTTCGTCGACGTAGAGCTCATTTAAAGACTCCAAATCAGGAGTGTAATCTATGTCAAAAATATCAATAGTATCACCATATGTGATGCAAGAATAGCATATATGTCTAAGAAGAGGGAGTTGGAGGTCAATCGACGAGCTAAGCCAAGACCTTTCCGTAGGTCAAGAGCTTTCAAGTTCAAGAAGGTCTTCAAGTATGACAAATTATCCTTTCAATGCTATCAAGTCACACGTCCAAGGCCTCCCCGAAAAAGGATTAAAACTTGGAGATATTTTCGGGAGTTTGAAATCCCGTCACAGCTTGAGTAGTGTTTAGTAAAACAGCCATAACGTTGGCTATAAAATTGATCTCACGTCCATTCAAATTGCGTTGGATAAATAATTAAAAGATCTACAACTTTGTAGTTTACGGAGAATTCAGAATCCAACTGTAAAGAGGTCAAAATCGCGATATACTGAGAGCTGATCAAGTCTTACGGGAATCTTATCTTTAGCTTTAATTCTATCCATATCTAGATATTGTGTTTATGATATTTTCGGCCATAGGAGGTTTGTTAGGGCTGAAATATATCTTACTTTATTTATTATTCATATCTTTTGAGTTTTTAGGTTTAATTAGTTAGATAGCTTATTTTCCAAGCAAAATTCTATCTTAGGATCATTGTTAGAGATAGAATTTTGGCTTCCTAGTTTGTCTATTTAAGCAATTTTCTCATTCAATAAAAATCAGATTGAGACCTGGGAATTAACTTGTGATAAGTTTAATTCCTTAGGTTTTTGATCCCGAAAACTATCTTCTTGACTCAAGCAACTCAAACAATCAAATTCCACTGCAATCTTGTTCTTCAACAACAACTTCTCTTCTCAATCATCATCTTCATCAACAATCCTGCGCACATCAACCCGAGATCTATATCCTTGGGCACTTCAACGCGTGGCGGCCTTCACCCCGAAGGTTGTCACGTATCAATATGTCACTATATCAACTGAAATATTAGGCACATTACCGCGTCGGATGTTATCATAATCAACCTCCCAACAATCCATTATATAATCACGCAAGAATATAATGGATGAATCATGTTGGATGCAAGAAGGTATGTTGCCTTCCGAAAGCATTTGACTCATTTCTTCGTAGTTCAAATGCTCACCTCTCCAAGGAAATGTACGTAATTGTTCTAGAGGAGTGGCCCCAACATCTTTGAAATATCAAATATCGATGCTACTGTGTCCAAATCTAAAATTGTACAACCCCTCGACTCCTACTGTATAACGACGAACAAAAGTATTGAAACCAGTGTGAAAAATAGAATGAGGAAACATCAATACTCAGAAAGATATTAAAAAAACAACGATTAAGCTAGGTTACATGCAAAGAATGAACATAATGTTATATAGAAGTATGAGAACTACGGTTGGTCTATATGGGATGAATTAATTAACAAAATAAATGCAAACTAAATTTTAGGTGTATTGACTATGTTTTGGTGAACTTTCTATTTCAAACCATCACCAAAATCGAATGTGTAGATATTTAGCTAATTGGGAATAGGAGATGGTGGAGGAAATATAGGATTAGTTAGGAAACTTCAATAATTAAAGTTATCACCAAAATCAAATTCCCTTAATGAAGTTAAAAAACGAAAAACATTTCCTTGTTTATGTTAAATGTCAAAGGAGCCTCTTTATTGGCATTGTTAAAATAAAAAGGTATGTATTATTATTTTCATTTTAAAGCAAAATGAATTTTCCCGAAAAATAAATATGATACTAAACATTAATAAGAAATCAGGTATCGTGGAATCTAACACATTCTAAAATTAATCATTGCATGTTTGTATTTGAGTTTTTTCAAAATAAGTTATTTATATCATATCATACTTTTTTTTTTTTCATGTTTTTCACGGTCACACCAAAAACAAATTGGTTAGCCCTTACATAAATCATTTTTAAAAGGGAAAAAATATATCTATCTATATATATAATATGTGTTGCAAACGAATGGACAGAAATAACAAATTAATTTTGATGCAAAATCATATAATAAAAAACGTAATTTGTTCATAAACCCAAACCAAAATATAAATCAAAATGATGCATAATAAAAACAGATAAGAACTAATAAATTTAAGCCCATGGGATATGCGGCCGAATGTGTTCAGGAAACCCGCGCACAATCCGTTTTGAGCCATCCAACTTGATAAAATAGAGGTTTTGATAAATCTTTCTCGTGTATATCTTTCTAGTTATTGTGCCCTTCCATAAGCAGCCTAGTTCATGCCAATCAACCACATCACCAATATTGAACTTGATATTGTTTTCTAGTTGGATAGCTTCATGGACAAATGTCTCATGAACAACTTGGTATTGTGCTTGCTTATCAAGGTAATATGCTTCGTCCTTTTCCACGTCATCATACTCATTAGTATTGTCTGGGTCGATAACTACCCACAACTTAACTAAGTAGATTTCATCCTTAAAATGACCTGGAATTTCTCTAAGCAATTAAGAGTTCGTCTACTCACCAAATCCCTTTACCTCGACATCACGTCCAATTTCGAACTTTGACATTTTTCCCCTGTCAATAACCAACAAAATGTATGAACTATTTAAACTCATATCAAGTAGTCTATTTAAAATATCTCGAGATAGCCAATTCAATATTCAGTAATACATATTGAACAGAATCTAACGCACTGTACGAAAATAATCTACCTAGCTAGATGCCTAGATTACGTTCTATATATGTAAGAAAAAGAATTAATAAGTTATATATAGCCTTAATTAATGTAGTGGTACACATTGAATTCCTAGTCCGACCAAAAAAAACGTATGGAACTGTTAGTTGAACTATTTTTCATGTTATCATATCATTCCATCTACTAAAGTTCACAAAAGAAAAGCTATTGAATCCCTAGTTAATTTGCATATACAACAATAAGTTAATGGCTATGAATTGATCGACCAAGAGATGATATGATACATATTGGACAAAATTTAATGCACTATACGTAAATAAAGATGACGAATATATAATATTATATAAATTACATGTATAAATAACGCAACTTACAAGATTGAAGAATTTTAATAGGGAAAGCTTTCGTATGCAGGATCAAGTGATTGTATTGGCCATCGGGCAATAGTATTTATAGACCCATATAGCTTGAGGTTAAAAGGAACTTATAAGATAGAATCTATCTACCCACATAAACCTATCTTTTATTGATCGGTACATAATAAATTTATCTAGAGAAGTGTGAAGTTAAATTCATATAGGTGGAGTAGACCCTACCGAGCATTTTTTTTATCCGTATAGAATTAACAAAATTTGGTCTTGCATCCTATAGGTGGAGTAGACCCCACCGAGCTGTTTTTTTCCCTCGTGATTTGGGTCTCGCAATTCGCCATGGATGCTGCGATCCAAACCCCTATCCTCTCAACTGATTCCTTGTCGACGATTCCAAAGCACTATGGCTGTCCAAGGCGGCAGGATCGCTGATGTTCGGCGTCAATTCGGCTCTCGGATACATGCTTATGCTCGTGGTTATGTCCTTTAATGGCAGAGTCTTCGTATCCATGGTCCTTGGTTTGTCGATTGGATACTCCATCTTTAGGTTTCTTCCTCCTCCTCCTCATCCTCTTCAAGTTCAATCCAATAGCTCTTGTGCTTGTGCTTAGTAATTGTCTTCTGGTCTTTTTCGATCTGCTGTAGTTCGTTAAATTTACTTTTTGTAAATATCTCTCTCTCTCTCTCTCTCTCTGCGCACTCGTGTAACTTGCGAAATCAATTCTATGGTGTGCACTCGTGTAACTTGCGAAATCAATGTATAGCTGCTTTGTTGAATTTCTCCTTGATCTTTTGATTTTGCTCGAGAGGAATTTGTACGGAGTCTTGTGATTTGCAAGTGCTCACTGATTTAACACACTTGAGTTTGACCAGAATTCAGATGGATTTCTATACAAAAGAACGATCTTATGTATCATTTAAATTATAATCTAATGGTGAAAATTGAAATGAGTCTGCTTTTCAAGATGCTGATTGGATTCAACAATAGGGTAAGACTGTAAGAGATCTGCCCCAACAAAATGCCTAATCTTATAATCAGAGAGAGTTTTTGTTGGCGGTTATGGGCTCAGAGACAAAAGTGTTGGGTTTAATTAGTTTTCAATAAAATTAATTATCATTAAACTTCTAATTAAATATTTATGTCATATATAAATTCAACACATGCATGGTCAAAGATTATATAGTGTTAAAGAAAATTGTCTTAATTTTGACAAAAAAGAAAAGAAAATTGTCTTAATGACATTATGAAATCCAAGAAAAACCAATCTAGTGGAAGTGGAGTGGAAGTGATTAAGCGTCCTGTTCTAATTTGCTCTCTATTGGATTTTTCTTACGTTCAAAGGGGTTGGACGTCATCACCCTCGTCGTCACTTGGAATCTCAATTGCATCATGTCCATGCTTACATGAAATACTCGTAGCACCGGACGACGGTTGGGATTCAGCATCAACATCCACGTTAAAAGATTGAGGCTCGGCCTGACAATTCACAAAAATACCCAAGCAATTCAAAGGAAAAAATGTACCTCGTCATTGACTTTGTAATTATCAAATGCATCAATCAAATTATCATCTTTGTTGACTCTCCTTATAGAGTATGACTTAGATGGTCTGTCAATGTGTATATCGGCATCTGATATCTCTACTACAAAAAGCATCTTCTTATTGAGAAGCATATTAAACTCCTCTGGAAAACTATCAATATCTTGTCCTTTCATACATTGATACAATATTGTAGAAATTTAAGAATTTCTTTAAATAAAGTGAACATTGGTAAACAATAGACAATATAGATTAACTTTTAGGTGAAACGTTGGATTGCTCAAGCAAGGATGTAATAGACCTATTGATTAAATGACACACATCCTTATGAAATATGGTCACACGAGCACTTCATGTCTCATCTTTCACTTGAACTTTTAGTCTAAACCTCTATAACAATACATAATAACAATATTATTATGCTAAACCAAATCAGATATATTTCACGTAGCGTATTGAGTATATACATAATTTGTAATCATATACCTGGGCCATGGAAATCTTATGGTGGAACGACATTCCCCACATAAATTTTTTTCTCCATCATAGTTTACCCTTTTCATGCACTGGTTGCAAGCATTGTAATACCAACCAAAATTATGTTGAAATAGTTCAATGGATGCAACTATCACATATATAGAAGACTGTGGACAAAATAAAAATATAAGCAGAATGCACCCCATTATTGGAGAGGATCAACTACATAACCTATGTATATAGTGTGGGGTTGCATAACCTACCCTACTTACTTGAGACAAGACAATCCAAACTCATGATAAGACCATAAATATGACATAAGTTATATGCAAACAAGTATATAGAATATAAAATAATACCTTTGTTGTTTCTTTCAAGGATTGGACAAATGTTTTTCAATGAAGTTGAAAGTAGTCCTCACTACTAATTTGGGAGGTTTCAATTAAGGTTGGGTACAAGTAATATTAGTCATTGAATTCTCTCCTGTTAAAGACATGCAACTACAAAATAAAAGTCAATTCATAAGTGATAGTACATATAAGTAGCAAATGCAAAAAAAAAAAAATTAAGAAGAATATCATACCATTGTTTAAATTCAACAACTTCAGGAAGTTCTTGGTTAAGAATTAACTTGGTCCCAAGCTTCGCATTGGACAATTTTTTTTTTGATCAGAAGAAGGAAATTTATTCCTCACCCAAATCGTTCAACATTACAGCAAAGAGTTCAACAGGAATTTCAAAAACATCAAAATAACGAGCAACATGAACATGAGGGCAACCCGCCAGCCAGTGTGCAGCCCCGTTTGCACCACGCTGAATGAAAGACCAATTACACTCAACAAATTTCGAGCTGCGCTCCAGGATCTTCGACACCAGTGCACCAGTAATGGTTCGAGGACTCAGACGTTTCTTTAGCTTGGAGATCAGGGACAAGCAATCTGATTCCACAATCACCTTAGAAAACTTCTGTTGTTCAGCAAGATATAACCCCCAAAGTACTGCCTCTGCCTCCACTACTTCAGGCTCGGACCCTTGCTGGACAGCCTTCGATCCAAAGAACACCACCTCCCCATCAGCCGCCCTACCGATCAAGCCTATGGACCCGGTATCACCCACCATAGACGCATCACAGTTAATTTTGACAATTCCAGGAGGAGGTCTTATCAACTTAATTTCCTCACAACCACGACGCAGAGCAGAAGGAGTAGCACAAGCACCCACAAAATCATCACGACTCCTTATGCAATGCGACAAAAGCTCCTGCGGATCACCAATCTTGCCCTCAAACACTCGCTTGTTCCTGTTATTCCACACTTCAGAGCACAAAAGCGCCCACAATTGCACATCAGCATCAGAGAGTGTGGAACACTTTGGCAGCCCAAGAAGCAAAGTCATGAACACCAAAGCTAGATGACTTAATCCCTGGGACCAATCTCCAAACCAGTTTCACCCAAAAACAATTCAGAACTGTGTGAAGCACTGACTCCGATTCACCACAATCACATCTGTCCTCAGCCGAAATCTTTCGTTTCACCAAGTTTGCCCTGCAAGGTAAAGCTTCCCAAGCGGCCCTCTAAAGAAAAGCGCGAACACGTGAGGGAATAGAAAGCTTCCAAATACTCTTCCAAAACGCCCGCCTGCTACATCCATCAGACGACTCACCCAGTGACTCAGCATCATCGGCGCCGAGACCAGCAAATGGTAAGCCGAGCGTACTGAGAACTCACCATCCTTCTTATAGTGCCACACAAGTTGATCTGGCATAGAAGGATCCACCAGATGAATTCTTAGAACAACATCCGCATCATAAGGCAATAACAACTACCGGACCACACCTTCCTTCCAAGAAACTCTCGTCCAATCTATAAGCTCTCCAACAGTCGTTTCCCTGGAGGAATTCGTCGCAGGCGTCACGACCCTAAACGAGGTCGCCCTTGGGATCCACTTATCTTCAAAAACACACAGAGAGCTACCGTTCCCCACCTGCCATCGCACACCTTTCTCCAAGACAGCCCTTCATGCGAAAATACTTCGCCAGGCAAAACTGGGATTGTAACCCAACGAGACCTCAAAGAAAGAGTAGTGCGGATAGTACCGAGCTTTCATAAGCCTGGCAAAGAGAGAATCCGGGCACTACTGAAGGCGCCAACCCTGCTTAGCTAGGAGAGCTTGGTTAAATAGGTGTAAATCCCTAGGCCCAAGCCCACCCCTATCCTTGGCAACACACAACCGTCTCCAACTAATCCAGTGAGTTTTCTTCTTGTTACCGCTTGAGCCCCACCAAAAATCACACATAAGCTGCTCAATCTTCTTACAAACTTCAACCGGCATTAGAAAACAGGACATAGTGTACGATGGGATAGCTTGGATTACTGACTTCAAAAGTACCTCCTTCCCTGCTCTTGACAAAGTGTGCTCCTTCCACCCTTTAAGCTTCTTCCTGACCCGATCGATACAATGCTGAAAAATCGCAGACTTGATCTCCCAATAACAGTTGGCAGCCCCAGGTAGCGATCATGCTTGTCCACCTCACGGATATTGAGAATGCTTTGAACTTCCCGCCTCCGATTCTCACATACATTCTTGCTGAAAGAAATCTCAGACTTTGCGAGGCTAACCTGTTGTCCTGACTCTGCTCCATAAACCTGGAGGATGTTTATAATTTCTCGGGCCTGTTGACAGGTTGCACGAGCAAAAAGTATAGTGTCATCAGCAAAAACCAAGTGAGACACTGAGGGAGCAGTACGAGCAATACGGACTCCATTAAGACGCCCCGCACTCTCACTCTCCCGAATCAAACCAGCGAACCCTTCAGCACACAAGAGGAATAAGTAAGGCAAAAGTGGATCGCCTTGCCTAATCCCCCGTTCCGGCCTAAGAACTGGTGAAGGCGACCCATCCATCAGAACAGAAAAGGACACAGTTCGGACGCATCTCATGATGATAGATATCCACCTCGCGTCGAAACCAAATCCCTTCATGCATCTCTCCAGAAAATTCCACTCCACACGGTCATACACCTTCGCCATATCAAGTTTTAAGGCCATGAACCTCATCTTGCCAGTCGTCTTCTTCTTCATAAAGTGAAAGATCTCATAAAGTGAAAGATCTCAAACTCCATCTTGGACAATTTAATGTCATCTACAAAGCATGAACATAAAACATATGTATATATTTATGTTATCGAATAAACACTGATTAAGTATCCAAATATATGATATTTCAAATAAAATGAAGGACGACCTTTCTAACCTCCAATTTTATGTAGTTTCACGTATTGTAAAATAACAACTACATCAGAATTTCCATGTTCTTTGAGATATTTGTGCAACTCCTTGGCATATAAATCCCAAAGCATGCATATCATAATCTCATTGCTAAAAAAATGTTTCTCATTATAATCGAATAAAGCAATTAAATAATACTAAAATAAAGTGAACAACAAAATCAAATAAAATTTACTCACGATCATTGAGACGGAGCTTAATATTGCATTTTCCTTTTCCCCGTCTTAATTGTTAACATCACCAAATGGTTTAATTGCGACAAACCAACCAATCAAATCTACACGTTCAATACAAATGGTAATAATAAATGATCTTTTGAAGTGCATTACATGAAAGAATAAAAATCAATTAAATAAAAGATAAACTTACCAACTAAATAATTTGTATCAAAAAACGATTAGATTTTATGTCTTGAAATGAAGCGAAATAATAATTATGCTCAGGATTACGGAATCCATCCATGGGATTTTGGTGGAGAAGTTGATGTTGATCTTAAACGGGTGCGATGTATATCTATAACTATTGTTATTTGGTATAACATTAAAGTTTTTCATTGCATATACATGACCTTCTTTCAGGTCTGAGATCCAATTTTTGACAAAAAACTAAGAAACAAAACCTTGAATCGAATGACCCCACAAGGTAGAGTTTGGTTGGTGAGAGGCCATGAAGACCTAGGGTTAGGGTGCGGAAATTTTGGTGGAGGGGTGAAGAGTGCCGACGATGGTCTAGTGGTGGCGCCGTTGAGGGGGACTGTGAAACCAAGGTTAGAGTTTGGTTGGTAATATGTTGCGTAGGTAAAAAGTTGACAATTTTAGGGACAAGTAGGGGAAAAATTGATCATGTAAGTAAATTGAAGCAAGAACTTCACAAAACAAGGAAAATCCGAATGCCCCTTGATACCACTTGCTCTGATACCAATACATGATTTGCTCTGATACCACCTGATACGTGATTGCTTTGATACCACTTCATACGTGATTGCTCTGATACCAATTGATCATGCAAGTAACCACAGGTCAAGTAGAGTTTGTTAGAGTTTGTTATTTTTCACTAGTTAAATCTTAGTTTAACTAGTAACTTTCTAGGGTGTTATTTTTCACTAGTAAACTTTGTTTTTTCCTAGCTTTCTTTTCAAGCGAAATTCTATCTTAGGAATCATGTTAGAGATAGAATTTGGCCTGCTTGTTTGTCTATATATTTGCACCTTATGAATGAAATAAAATCAGATTTGTTTCCCTGGAATTTGACTAGCGTTAAAGTTGAATTCCCGGGATATAATCCAACCAAAACTCGTGTTTACTTTGGGAGAATTTCACGCCTTTGTTCAAGCATTCAGTCGAACATCATCAACACAATCCAACCTCGTCCATTCAACAACATCACTCATTCATCATCATCACCAACCGAGAAGAATTGTTCTTGACAATTCCTTCTCGCACAATCTCTCTTCGCTCATCTCTTCTCTCTCGTTTTCTCTTGTTTCAATTCATCACCACTTGCATGACAAAATCTAACATCAACTTGCACAAATTTATTAGCTTGCGTGAAATTCAAACTACTAAGCTTGGTGTTCATCGTTGTGCATATCGTAGGTGGCCTATAGGGAGACAATTCGCTAACCGACCCTATCTCCACACCGTCAAGGTTTCAACCCTTGTTGGATCATTCAATCCAAGGGCGAGCCTTCAGTTCGTAAGAAGTGAGAAAATTGATCAAGGGCAGCAGGCGAAACAAACCATAGATCCTGTAAAGCTTCCGCATCCTCAAGCGTAGCATATGACGCTGACAATCACGTATCAAGTGGTACCGAGATTCTACCTTGTTTTGCCAAGTTCATGGTTCAATTTGCTTTCATAATCAGCTTTTACCTTGCTTGTCCAAAAAAAGATTGAAACTTGCCTCACAAAATCACTCGCCCAACACAAAACTCCACTCGGCTCATCCTCCACAACAGAAAATCCGAACAAAACTCTAGCCATCTAGGCTCGCACGAGTGGATTCCCACCCCCCTCTCGTGATTTTGCTTGTTACTTGCTTTCAGAGTTTCGTTCTTTTAGACAAGATCATGCTAGATTGTGTTTACTCATTGATTTGTTTTGGATGATATTGCATAGTTTGACTTGATTTCTTGATTCTCCATGTTCGCATGCTCATTACTTGCGTTCTAAGTCATTCTGGGATGCATACTTGGTTGATTTCGATAACATGATAAATTTTGCAATTTGTCCCTTTTTCTCCCACTAAAAATCGCACCTTTTCCCTTTGTTTTTCTTTTTCTTCTAGGTAGTTCCATTGGTACCTATAAATCGAATTGTTTTGATTAATTGCATGCTTTTTATTTTCGTTTTAGTTAAAAAAAAAGGTCACCTGCCGAGAGCTTCAAAAAAAAAAAGAGAAACATCTTCTTGCTCTCTACTTCTCATAGTGATTGCATGCTCAATTCGATCTACCCTGCCTAGTTGAAGCATTCTTTCACCCCGTTGTGTGCCTTGCTTGATTTGACCCCCTTGTTTGATTGGACCGTGCACTGGCGTCTTAGTAATTCGCATATCGTTACGTGTACATTGTTAGCCCATTTTCTTGGCCTTTCATGCATATTGTCGTGCTTATTACTATCGCCATCTTGTGAATGCCCTTTATGCTTGATTCAAGTAGTTGACTTGCAATTGAATCTTATTTGATTTCTTGTCATCTTGCCAATTTAATTCATCTCTTTGGGTGCATTTCTACTTGATCTTTAGGGTACATAACTAGTCCTTTCATTCACTAACTGATTGAGGAGTATCTTATTGCTCCTTGCATTACGCGGTGTTTCTACCATATTCTTGCCTGTCGTTGCCGCTATTTCTTTCTTGTGTAGGAAACATGGTTGACGGCAACGACCCCACTTCCCCTCTTGCCCCGGAGAACATCGACCCTAGTAACGCTACCATTAAGCTAGTGGTTGATGAAGTCGGCACCCAGCTCGATGAGAAACTCCCTGCATTAGTGAGCAAGACGGTGGCTGAAGCGGTGAAGGTTTTGGAACCTATGTTCGAGTCCCGCTGGAAACTTAATGAGAGTGTTGAGTCCCGCCTCAACACTCTCATTCCACCGAGTGGTTCTCCTCATAAGTCTCTCTAACCCAACAACACCAAGGAGAAGATGCCACCTCCACCAACTCACACGGTGTCCGGCTCCAACTCTAGAGGCAAAGCGCCTCTCGTGCAAGAGCTTCACACCGACACTCTTGCTAGCTTCAAGGATAATCCTTCGAGCTATTACTCACATGTTCCCCGGTTGTTGTCTGGCCCTCAACACCAACAATGGGCTCGACACAACCCGGATCCTCTCAGGCGCTCTGCTGCTGAGCGCCTCCCTGGTGTCGAGGACCCTCTTGACGAGCTCCAATATGTGCAACAACCGGAGTACCAAAGGCCATACGACGACTTCTACCAAGAACTTAAAGAGGAACCCGAGGAGTTGCCCCGCGCCTATGGGCGTGGCCGACGTCCTTTCTTGCAACAAGACACGGATGACTCCCAACACAAAGGAGATGTGAAGATCAAGATTCCTCCATTCGACGGTGCTTACAATCCTGAAAAGTACCTCAAATGGGAGGATAGCACCGACAACGTCCTCGACTTCCTCAAGTATGCTCAAAATGAAAGAGTCGGCGTTGTTACCGTGCACTTCACCGGCCAAGAAAAGAGTTGGTGGCTGCATACGAAGGCGGATCGCTATAGGCAAGGCTTGCCTCCCGTCGAGACCTGGCCACAACTCAAGTTCTTACTCAAGAAGAAGTATGTCCCCGAGGACTATCTAGAGACGATGAGGCTTCGAGTAGCGTCATGTAGGCAGGGGAAGCGCGACCCAGTTGCTTACTTTGACGAGCTTGAGGAGCTCACATACAAGGCCAACATCCATCAATCTCAGCGGTCCATGAGGACCCAGTTCTTGGCTGGCCTTAACCAACCGATCCGGGAGACGCTGAAGATCCACTCCATCACGGACGTGCTTAAGCTCGTTCAAAAGGCGCAGTTGCTTCACAACTAACTCCAAAGAAGACGAACCTAGTTTTCCACTCAAAATAGGTACCTTCCTAACTCTTCAAGTTCGGGTTTTACTAATCTTTCTTCTTCTCATCCAAGGGGTGTTTCCAACACCACCAAGGCACCATCTCAGGGATCGGCACAAGCATCCTCACGCACCTCCACTTCCTCAGCTTCTAAACCATTAGAGCGTGTGCATGACATCCGGTGCTTTCGGTGCCAAGGGCATGGGCACGTCTCCAAGGACTGCCCCAACTCCAAGCAAGTTCTCTACACGGACCAAGGTTACATCTCGGAAGGCGACGAGCTCCCCGAAGATGTAAGCTTTGTTTAAGTGGAGGAGGAGACGTACTATGCTGACGATGGCGAAGCGGAACAAGTCGAGCCTAACGCGACCAACCCGTCCCTAGCTTGTGTCACCATGCGTGCTTTACACCTCCAAAAGTCTCCTCCTACCGACCAACGGGAGAACATTTTCCACACTCGGCTGAGTGTGCAAGGTCAGTCGTTATGTTCCATAATTGAATAGTGGTACTTGTTGCAATTTCATCAATAAAAGAGTTGTTGACATGCTAAAATTGACCACTACCAAAAGATCAACGTCATATTCTTTAAATGGCATAAACGACTCTAATAATGAAAATTTGATAACTCACCAATGTACCGTCCAATTTTCCATAGGTCCCTATAATGATAGCATGATATGTGATGCGACTTATATGGATTGTACGCATATACTTCTAGGAAGACCATGGTTATTTGACAAGAAGGTTATTCATGATGGTTATCTTAATACATATTGCTTTAACCACAATAGGAGGAGGATTAATCTTCTACCCATGTCTCCATAGGAATTTTTGCAGGACCACGTACTTAGAAATCAGGCTAAGGTGCTCCGAGAAGCCAAGGCAAAAGAGGACGCAGCGCGCTAGGCGGAGGCTACGCCCACGACACCACAAGAGGCCACCCGGGCAAACGGTGTCAAAACAACCCCAAATATGGTGGGCAGCTCCCCTACATCATCTCAAGAGCCTCCACTAAATTTGAGGCCAAATGGAGGTCGGCCCCCGCAGATGCACACCAAGGCACCCTCTCGGCCCCCGAGATGCACCGGAGCCTCAAATGTGCCTCGGAGTGCCCCAGGCGCTATAGATGGTGGATTGCACTCAAATTTGGTGGATAGCTCACATTCTGTCTGTGCCAACTCTCCACAAAATTTCAGCCAAAACGCACGAAGGAATGTAGATCTGCCCGCTCCACCGTCCAGTGCGCCTACGAAGGCATATGTGCCACCGACGAAGCGTGCACCTTAGGGACGCCCTTCTACACCTTCTTCCACACCTCCATCCACCACTTGGAGACCCAAAGCTACTGATCATGATGTCTCCAAGCCATCCATTGCAGGAGGCGTTGAGCAACGCCCATGCTATGTGGCACACCCTCAAGATGTGTCCCTTGCTCTTAAGGGAGGTTTTTCTTGTATACTTCTTGTGCAGAAAAATGTGTTTTTATTGAACATTGATACTTCTAATCTACCTCCGCAGCTTTCTTCTCTCTTAGATCAATTTCAGGATGTGTTTCCCGACGAACTTCCACCCGGTCTTCCCCCCATTCGAGGCATTGAGCACCAAATCGACTTGGTGCCCAGCGCATCTCTTCCAAACCGAGTTGCATACCGCGCCAGCCCCGAGGAGACCAAGGAGTTACAACGCCAAGTCCACGACCTCATGGAGAAGGGGTACGTGCGTGTTGGATCGTAAGTCTGTTAGAATGGGCGTCCTTAACTGGGTTAAGGGCGTCCTTAGATGCAGCGGAAAATAGACTTAACAGGAAACGAGATAAGATAATGGACACAAGTATTTATAGAGGAACCCCACTAAGACCAACTAGTCTTATGGGTAAACCTCTACCTCCGCTTGGAGGATTTTTCAATAGCCGTCCTTATCTTATTAAGAGAGAGTCCTTACAACTTAGGCGAGTCGTTACAATTCTCTGAGCTAAGCGTCCGTCCTTAGCCTCACTAGTAACACTCCTTTCCAACTAACACGTAATCTAACTCTCTTAGCTATAAGGAAGCTATCACTCACGTCTCTCACGGTCCGTTGTGAGAGACAAACTACAACTCTAACTATTTTGTGGTTTGTTTTGGATTTGATGTGGTTGGACTTTCTTTCTCTTGCTTCAAGCTCACTTGATCTCCTTGTTCTTCGATCTTGAACTTGAATGCTTCGGGAGAGCTTGAGAGAAAGTCTTCAAAGTCCACACCGCTATGCATACCCCTTGGAGGGTATTTATAGCGGAAGTGGTTCTTGTCCTCTAGCGTCCTCTAAGACTTGGCAGGATCCTTGATCTTCCATCAACGGTGCGATGTGCATCTTGAGGAAGTCAACTCTGTTGACGCTTGGGAAGCCTCCGCGTGGGTAGGGGACCATCGCTGGGAAAGCGACATCTTTGGAGTTGTCTACACGTGCCCAGACAAGGGAAGCTTCCTTCTGAGGACTACGGCCGAACGTGATGTAATCATGTTGGGGCGGCCTTGATTTGAATTTGAACTTCGTCCGTATTTTGGCGCGCGTCCCTTCTTGATGAGGACGCCGTCCTATCTGCGCAGGAACTTCGCCAATTACATTCAGCTTTGGAAGTTCTGATGACGTGCGTCCCTACAGCTTAGGGACTGCCGTTCACTTGTTGTCCTTTTCACTCATGTGCGTCCTATGGACTTACCTGAGATCAACACTTGGACAACTTATTAAATACCATTGAGTTTGTCATTATCAAAACAAGGGACGATCATTATTGGTTTAGATATTAATGACTGGCGTCCTTAATATCGTCCCAACAATTTCCCCCTTTTTGATGATGACAAACTCCTTTAAACAATATGCACAGAAGTAAAGCTTTTAGCATGAGAGACTACACTTTGATTTTCTTTTTGGCTTAGTTTGGCATGTAACACATTCTTTTAAGTGCGTCCTATCTTATTCTTAACTAGTGTCCTTTGGACTTGGCCGAAATTCCCCCTAAACACATGCTTTCTATGACAACTTAATAATAATCGCATCTCTGCAAAACTATACTTCCCCCTTTTGGCATCATCGAAAAGGAGAACAAGTTGAAAAGCATGCATGCATTGAGTCATAACTAAAGAAAGGAACGCTTAAACAAAATGAATCACAAACGTAATGAACTGCATTCATGAAGAGAGTACGATCATTACACACAAAATGGTCCAAACGGGGACATCGTCCCAAAGTCTTAACGAAAAAACACAACAAAAACAATAAACTTTTTCAGGAGTTGGAAAGGGAGGAGAGATCATTTGCGGGGACGCTTGCCGAGAGCCTTGAGATTTTGCTCCTGAAGATAGTTGTTCTGCGCAAGGAGCTCGTTGTTGCGTTCCAGAAGTTCTGTGTGTTGGTGGAGAGTGTCGTGAACCTGTTGGATTATATCAATCATCATACACTGGTTCTCGATCATCATCCCAAGCAGATACTTCTGTGAGTGCTTCTCGGCCTCATGAGGGACGCTCATACCATCGAGTTCATCCTCTTCTTCTTCAGCGTCGGCGTCTGATTCGCTCTACTTTGTATAGGTTAACTCTTGTATTTTAGAGCTATATTGAGAGTGTTTAGGTTAGTTTTGAGCGTTATTGTAATATCAAGACCGAAGACACAAGATTTGAAGAATCAAGAGTAAAAGAGCTTAAAGACGAAGAATCGCCACTGCATGATTACCGCGGACGCGTTACCTATGGCGCGGGCGCGGTGGAGTGGAGGAGCGAACCAACTTAAACCGTGAAGGCCGCGGACGCGTTGCCTCCGGAGCGGCCGCGGTAGAAGCTGACCCGGGAATTGACCATTTGAAGGCCGCCGCGGGCGCGGTTCTTGTGTCGCGGTCGCGGTGGTAGCCGACTTCCAGACGGGCGAGATTTCACCGTTTCTATCTTGTTTCCTTTCTTATCTTTCGGTTTCCTATCTTATTTAGTCTGAAAAGGTTGATCTTTGGGGCTATATAAGGGGAACCTTTCTAGGCTTTCAAAGGAGGGAATTCTTGTCAATCAATTGTAATTCAATAAAGATTAGAGTTTTCTTTGTAATGGAGAACTAACTCTCCTCTGGAGTTTATTCAATCAAGGAAGTTTTATTATGAAGTTGTGAAATTCTGGTAACCTCTTTATCCTTAGGTCTTTATTGATACTCTTGTGCTTCATCCCATGATCTATGTTTGATTTTATAAGCCTGATCAACTTGTTTGATTGAGTTAGATCTATCGTTTGAATTAGGATTGGTTGTTGTCTATGCATCTTTCCTATTCTCGAAACAACTCTATTCTAGGACCGTGGACTAGTTTAGGGAAGAGTATTCAATGGTTAAATTGTGCATGAGACTCGTAGCTTGATTGCATGATTTGATTTCCTATTATCCCTGTGCTCTATGCTAATTCTAGGTTAAGCGTCCTTGCTTAGGGTTATAGAATTGCTTGGACCGTGGACTTGCGATTTCTAATGATTGGGATTGGAATTGACCTAAGCATATAAAGAGGTTGATGAATTCATGATCAACGGATTAATAAAGTGGAATTGATTGAATGAACTTTGCTTGATAACTTTGATTGAAAACAACTTTCAAAACCCCCCTTTGATTACTTGTATGAAAACCACATAAAATCTGAATAAAACTGATTCCTTTGGGTTCGACCCCTTGCTTGCCTACTATACTTGTGTTTGCATGTTTGGGATTTATTTTTGATTAGGGAACAACGACTTTGCCCGAGTCAAATTTTGGCGCCGTTGCCGGGGAATCTTTTTCTTGTTTGGATTTGTGTGCGTTTTCGCGTTCTGCACCCAAACCGCGCCCGCGGCCCCCTTGGCGCGCCCGCGGTTTGTACGCAGAACCGTCCTTTGGGTTCGGACCTAACACATGGTCCGTACCCGGTCTACTAATACTTCTCTTGTTCGCTTTGATCCAGAAATTGACAGGACTCTTCGGAAGATAAGAAGTGCCCCCAGACCCTCTACATCTTACAACCTTCTTGAATCTCTCTCTCTCTGACTCTGAACCAGAAGACGCCATGGCGGAACAAACTATTCGCCAACTTACGGCGCCTGATCTCCAGCAACAGCAGCTCGCTGTTCAATTCCCCGAACTCGGGGAGGGTCTGAAGTTCGATCTCAAGTCTGGCCTCATCCACCACTTGCCCAAATTTCACGGGTTGAGCGGTGAGGACCCGAACAAACATCTCACTGAATTCCACGCGGTGTGCGTGAGTATGAAGCCCACTGATGTGACGGAGGATCAAATCAAGTTCCGGGCTTTTCCCTTCTCTCTTGAAGACACCGCCAAGGACTGGCTCCTTTATTTGGTGCCAGGTTCTATCACTACATGGGCGGCCATGAAGAAGGCGTTTCTTGAGAAGTACTTCCCCGCTTCCAAACAAACATCTATTAAGAAGCAACTCAGCAGTTTGGAGCAAGGGGAAGACGAGAACCTCTATGACTATTATGAGCGCTACAAAAGGCTCATCGCGAGTTGTCCCTACCATGGCTACCAAGCCAAGGACCTTATTTGCTACATCATTGAGGGACTCTGCGACAATGACAAGAGGCTCGTGAATGCATCTTGTGGGGGTAGTTACAAGAACTTGACCCCCGCTGCAGCTTTTCAAAAGGTGGAGATCTTGGCGGAACAAGCCCGCAATCAAAAATCAAGGACCAAGGTGAGGTCCGTGAGTGTGGTGAATGAGTCCCTGAATGCTGAAGTAAGGGAGCTCAAGGATCTTATGAAGCAATTTCTCACAAAGAAGACGGCCCAGCAAGTCAACGCTTGCGGTCTGTGTTATGATGCTAGCCACCACACGGATCAATGCCCTACTATTCAAGAGACCGGGGAGTCGGTCAATGCTATTGGCAATTACGGTGCGCCCCGACCCCGGAATGATCCTTATTATAACACTTACAATCCGGGGTGGGCGAACCATCCTAACATGAGGTGGAGCAACCAGCAGCAGCAAGATCCACCACAACAACAGCAGCAGTACGCTCCTCAGGGCCAGCAACAACAATTCCGGTCCAATAACTATGCCCCGAGAGCACCTGCTCCGTCTCAGAATGATGCTATTACTGCCCTCTTGAAGGAGAACCAAGAGACGAGAGCCGCTGTAAAGAATCTTGAGACTCAGCTGAGTCAACTTGCCACCATGATCAATAGGCTCAAGTCTAAGGATTCCGGGAAACTTCCCTCTCAACCGCTCAATCACAAGGAGAATGTGAGTGCCATGAATATGAGGAGCGGTAGAACATTGGCGAGCCGGACATCACCCACTGGTGACGTACCGCGCCCGCGCTCCCCTGGCCGCGACCGCGCCGGGGCGATAGCACAAGAGGACGAAGCCTCTGTGGAGATTCCGCGCCCGCGCTCCCCCCTCCGCGCCCGCGGAATCCCCCCAGAGCCCATGGAGGACGAGAGTCGTAGCGACCCGCGCCCGCGGAGTCCGGACCGCGCCCGCGGTAAGGAGGCAGAACCAAATTTCGAGGCTTTGCTCGACTATGCTTTCAAGAATTACTCACCTCCTCGCCCAAGCTCTCCTAGACGGAACCGAGCTCCAGCAGCAGAAGAGGATGATGGCTATGTGGCTCAACCTCTTCCACCATTGGATTCTTTCAAGCCATCCCCTCCATTCCCCGAGGCTCTCAATGACACAAGGAAGCCGGCACATGACAAGGAACTCTTCAAGACCTTCGCCAATTGTCGGGTAAATGTTCCTCTTCTTAATCTCATCCAAAGTGTCCCTCGTTTTGCTAAATTCATGAAAGAGCTATGCACCATAAAACGAAAGAATAGGACTAGTCCTAAGATTAAAAAGGTAGCTCTAGTTGAAAAGACTCAGGATAGCAAGATTGAGACTTGTAATTCCCTACTCCAAAAGCAATTACCTAAAAAATGCTCTGACCCAGGAAGATTCACCGTCCTTGTCACTATTGGAGAAACTAAAATTGATCGTGCTATGCTAGATTTAGGTGCCTCCATTAATGTTCTCCCAGCTTGCATGTATGATAGGTTAGGCCTTGGTCCTTTGAAGAAATCTAATATTGTTATTGAGTTGGCCGACCATTCTAATGTACGCCCGCAAGGGTTAGTTGAGGATGTTCTAGTGCAGGTGCAGGGTTTGATCTTTCCTGCAGATTTTTATGTGATGGAGATAGGCGAAGGGCGGTACGATCCTGTTCTCTTACTTGGTCGTCCATTCATGAAAACCGCCAACACGGTCATTGACGTTGCCAATGGATCTCTTTCCATATCCCATGGTGGCAACACGGTCCGGATTGATGTTGATGAGGACCCGTATTGATCGTATCCACGTTGAGCCAACGACGTTAAACAAAAGCGCTGCTTGGGAGGCAACCCAAGGATTAGATACATTGTTTTTCCCATTCCTAGCTTAGGATTTGCTTGTGTTTTTTAGCTAACATGCAGGCACTAGGTCCGAAAGGACATGCCTGGCATGAAACCGCGCCCGCGCCTCTTTGGCCGCGCCCGCGGTGGATCGTCAGTGCGCCCCGACGAACAGGTACTAGCCCGTGCTCGCGGCAACCATACTGCGTCTCGGTTTTAGCTCGTTTTTGTTTATTGTGAAAAAAAAAAGAACAAAAAGATGACTTCTTGGTCACATTCTACCTCTATATTTTTCATCCATCTATATATCCTTTCTATTCCATCTTCTATCTTTCCACCATTCTATTTCTTCTTGCCATCCATCTTTGTACTTTCCATCCTTTGGCTATGTGTAAAGCCTAAGTAAGGATGGGGGAGCTTTGTTTCCCCGAGAGTTCTTTTCTCCACGGTTCGAGTTCGAGTATTGATCCATCTTCCAAGAAGACGAGCCAAGATACGACGATTTCCTACACATCACGTTTTTTGAGACGAAGTCAAGACCTCGTCCCTGCACAAGAACTGCGTCCGCACCCCACCAGCCGCGCCCGCGGTGTACTCCGACAATGACTTCCGTCTCTGCACCAATCCCGCGCCCGCGCCCCTTGTGCCGCGCCCGCGGTTAGGCCACAGTCTTGGAAATATGAAGCTTCTCTATTCTACCACCTTTGAAGAGTTCTTCCATTCCATCCCTCTTCATCGTTTGTGAGTCTTCTGATATACCTTTCTCCTTGCTTCTATCCTTTCTCTTTGCTTCATTGAGGACAATGAAGGATTTAAGTATGGGGGAAGGAGTACTCGCATTCGCTTATCTTAGTTAGATTAGTTAGATATTTGCTTCAGATTTTTGATTTTCTTCTTTTCATGGAGCACTTGCACCATATTTTTTGCATAATAAAGAAAAAAAAGATAGAAAAAAGCCATAAAAATTGGAAAAAGGCATTTTAAATCCTGGGATGAGTCGAAAACCCGAAAGGGCGGCTCAGGTAATAAGCAGGTAACCCGGACCAGCATTAGGCTGGGGTAATATGAGGTTTATGAGTGATTGTGAGTATTTGTGAGCACACCTATTGAAAAATGAAAAGAGCGGTTAGGTGAAAACCCGAAAGGGCGCCTAAGCAAAATTGAGCGGTAAAATTCGAGTGTTTTAGGATCATTCTTGCTTGGGGACTTTGGGGCTTACATGTTAGATTTGGGTAGATCCTAGGTTGCTCTCTTTCATCTTTTTAGAGCTTGAGTGTTATATCATGTTGTGAGGTGTGTGTTTGAGCTTCATTGGTTTATGCTCATGATTTCTCTATATTTTGGGTTCGGGTTGTGAGCTGAGTGTTTTTTATCTTCCCTTGTATTTCCTGAGATCTTAGATGTGCTGACTTGATATATTTGTTTTGAGCTTACTCGAGGACGAGCAAGATCTAAGTATGGGGGAATTTGATTCGCTCTACTTTGTATAGGTTAACTCTTGTATTTTAGAGCTATATTGAGAGTGTTTAGGTTAGTTTTGAGCGTTATTGTAATATCAAGACCGAAGACACAAGATTTGAAGAATCAAGAGTAAAAGAGCTTAAAGACGAAGAATCGCCACTGCATGATTACCGCGGACGCGTTACCTATGGCGCGGGCGCGGTGGAGTGGAGGAGCGAACCAACTTAAACCGTGAAGGCCGCGGACGCGTTGCCTCCGGCGCGGCCGCGGTAGAAGCTGACCCGGGAATTGACCATTTGAAGGCCGCCGTGGGCGCGGTTCTTGTGCCGCGGTCGCGGTTGTAGCCGACTTCCAGACGGGCGAGATTTCACCGTTTCTATCTTGTTTCCTTTCTTATCTTTCGGTTTCCTATCTTATTTAGTCCGAAAAGGTTGATCTTTGGGGCTATATAAGGGGAACCTTTCTAGGCTTTTAAAGGAGGGAATTCTTGTCAATCAATTGTAATTCAATAAAGATTAGAGTTTTCTTTGTAATGGAGAACTAACTCTCCTCTGGAGTTTATTCAATCAAGGAAGCTTTATTATGAAGTTGTGAAATTCTGGTAACCTCTTTATCCTTAGGTCTTTATTGATACTCTTGTGCTTCATCCCATGATCTATGTTTGATTTTATGAGCCTGATCAACTTGTTTGATTGAGTTAGATCTATCGTTTGATTTAGGATTGGTTGTTGTCTATGCATCTTTCCTATTCTCGAAACAACTCTATTCTAGGACCGTGGACTAGTTTAGGGAAGAGTATTCAATGGTTAAATTGTGCATGAGACTCGTAGCTTGATTGCATGATTTGATTTCCTATTATCCCTGTGCTCTATGCTAATTCTAGGTTAAGCGTCCTTGCCTAGGGTTATAGAATTGCTTGGACCGTGGACTTGCGATTTCTAATGATTGGGATTGGAATTAACCTAAGCATATAAAGAGGTGGATGAATTCATGATCAACGGATTAATAAAGTGGAATTGATTGAATGAACTTTGCTTGATAACTTTGATTGAAAACAACTTTCAAAACCCCCCTTTGATTACTTGTATGAAAACCACATAAAATCTGAATAAAACTGATTCCTTGGGTTCGACCCCTTGCTTGCCTACTATACTTGTGTTTGCATGTTTGGGATTTATTTTTGATTAGGGAACAACGACTTTGCCCGAGTCAGCGTCCTCAATTGGCGTCCCAACTACTTGCAGATTTTTAGCCTCTGGATCGCCTTCCACAGTCTTAGCAGCAGCAGCAGCAGTGAATAAAAAGGCGAAAGGCGAATAAAGGCGATATAGGTCTCATTGCCTAGGCGAGAGGCGAGAGGCGAAAAGCGAACGCCTTTTATATCAAGGCGCTCCATAATGCAATATGTATATATCCTAAGTTTTTGATATAAGAACACACATATATATACATCTTAGGTAGATATCGATAGTTAAGCACTTAGTGTTAACTTATGCATAGGTAGATATCGATAGAAGACAAATCAGGAGATTGAAGATGTTTATTTGTTTTCTTTTACTTATAGTTAGGTTTAAAATTAACAAAGATTCAAAAATTTAATACTATTTTAAAAATATTTTTGTTTTATTTTATTCTAAAAAATACTTTACCAAAAGGCGCTAAAGGCGAGCGGGCGAGAGGCGAGTGCCTAGGCGGCAAAGGCGCTCGCCTTTTGGAAACTGCCCGCCTTGACCTATGAAAGGCGATGAGGCAATTGCCTTACTGCCTAGGCGAGAGGCGTTCGCCTAGGCGTCGCCTTTTTATTCACCGGCAGCAGCCTTAGCTCTTTTCTCAACCTCTTTCTTTTCCTTGGCGAGCTGTCTTTTCACTGAGGGGAGGGGCTCATCACACCGCAGTTTTCCAACTGGGGGCAGGGTGATTTGACTAACGTCCCAGTGAATGCCAAAGGACTGTTCTTGCTTGGGGGCATAGAGGCCTTGCTGCTTGATGATCTGTTTGACTAGGCCAGGGAAGGGAAGGGAGTGGCGTCCTCCTGTGCACTTACCCATGTGCTCCAAGATTACCCGCGGCAAGTTGATGGGCTTGCGTTGTAAGAAGGCATCCAGTAAGATACTATCAGTTATTTGGACGATGGACTTCTTCTCTTGGCGGGGGACGACCATGCGCACAATGAAGTGATGCGCAAGGACGCCCGTCTTGGTGAGGCAATGGGCGACTCTGTCCTTAGCTGCTGGCTGTCTCCCACTGAATATGTTGTTGAAGATTTCTTCTTGGGAGAAGCGGCCAAAATTCTTACTGGGCAGGTCGTGGAGAGCATCAGAAGGAGATAGACGCAGGCCAAGCATGTTTCGGACGGTCCCCTCAGCAATGGAGTACTCGTCCTCATCAATTTCGAACGTCCCTTGAGGCTTCCCTTTTACTTCGGATATTTCAAACTTTGAGTAAAAGCGGAGAAATCGTTCGGGGTCGACTTCAGCGGCCTCAGCGCCCAGATGCGTCCAACCCTGGAACTCCAGCAGTTCCAAGAACTCATTGCGTCCATTCTCTTCTAAGAACTGAGCAGAAAACAGCAGCGGCGACAAAATCATTTTGAGACGTTTCTGCTTGCTGCCATTGCTCACAATCACTTCATCACCAACATCTTCTTTATCGCTATCTCCCTCCTCATCCTCATGTTCCTCATCTTGAGGAGGGGCATCATCTTCATCAGAGGCTTCGTCCCGTTGTTCATGGGACTCGACCATCGCTGTATCCTCAGCAGCGGACGCCTGTGCTGGAGGAGGCGCGTCCACAGCTGGAGTCTTGGCCAAAGACTCGATGGGGACTTCAAGAGAAGCCGTCCCCTGGACTTGAGCAATTTCCTCGACGGCCTGAGCGGGCGGAGGAGGTGGAGTTGAAGTTTTGGGAGGAGAGGGAGTGGGAGTTCTTATCTTTGCTTTGGTGGGGGCAGAGGAGGTGCTGGGCGGAGCCACTAAGATAGGCTTGATCTTAAGCGGAGCAGGAGGGGGAGGCGGCTTCTTAGCAGGAGAGTCCTCTAGAGTGATAACGTTGGGTACAACGTCCTTGGCCGGGACCTGTACTTGAGGAGCTTCCTTTTGGACCTTTGGCATAGGCTTTGCCAGGTCCGCCTCAATCTCCGCTTCCAGCGGATCCACAGCAGCCACAGAAGCAGGAGTGGCGTCCTCTACCCTTGGTGGAGGAGGATGGAGTCGTGGGACTTCCTGCAGACTTTTCTGGATCGCCGCAGCAATGGCGTCCTTTTCTGCTTGCTCCTGCCTCGCCTTCTCCTCTTTCTCAATTTGCAGCTCGGAGAGGCGGATAGCTGCCATTTGCTCTTCAGTGACGCCCTCAAGTTGAGAAGACGTCTTCAGCCTTCTCTTTGGGGCGGGAGGCGGGGAGGAAGGGACTGGTTTAGGTTGAGAGGATGAAGGGCCTTTTAGTTGGAGCTGTTTTGATGGAGGAGGAGAGGACGGGCGCTTTCTCTTCTGAGATGGGACGGAGCCCGCAGGAGCCACCAAGAACTCCATGATATCTTGGAGGAGCTTGGCAAGCTCATCCACCGTCCCACCAAAAGAGTCGGAAATTATGCCAGGCCCCATAAATGGAGGGTTGGTATGGTTTGTTTCTTCAAGGCGAGGATTGACATAGGTGATCATGAAATAGTGAAGGAGGCGTTGGATCTTTGGGGGATGGTCATGAGCGGATGCCCGTAGGCAAATGTTGGCGAGCGTCCTTGGCTCTTTTTCTAGCCAGTCCTCAATGAGTGGGTCGAGAGGAGGACGGTGCTTTGGTTGAGCTGGGAGTCTAAAGTCAGAGCCTTTTGTAGGGCTTCCTTCCTCCGGCTCAGGGAGAAAAGGCTTTTCCAAGAATTGGAAGCGTTTTTGTGAAGATCGGGATTGGGATCGGGAAGTTTGGGATTTATGAGATGGAGGGTAGGATTTTTGTGGCTTGGGAGGGGTGGTGGAAGGGCGGCGCTGGGAGGTGTGAGAGGAATGCTGGTGGCGAGGTGGTTCCTGGCGCCCAGCTGGTCGACCTCTCGAGTCCATTAGCGACCGGCCTCTGATCGGAGTGATAGATCTTGCCGGGTTCTGGTTTTTCGCCGCCGCTGAAGACGGAGAAGGTGAGGTGTTCTTGAGAGATCTAGTGTTGGCCATTTGAAGTGAGGGTTTTTATAGAGAAGGATTAGGGTTGAGAAGTGGAGATTTCGAGATCTGAGATTTGGGAATTTGGTAAGATCTTGAAAGATTACCGGATTTATGCAAACAGCAGGGAGGCAAAGAAGAGTTTTCAGGGTGCTCAGGTGTATATTTATAGGAAGAAGACGAAGGAGAACGGTCAAGGGTAAAAGAGACTTTTCATTCGGCTTCCTCCACCCGCAAACCCGCACGTGGCTTCCTTCTTCGCTAAGAAACACAGTTGTTTTGCACCCGTTGCACGAATCCCGAGATTGGCGTTCAAAATCCTGTGACGGTTCACCTTCCCTTTTTCAAATTTCAAACTTTTCACAACTGCAAAGGACTCTGACTCTGCATCCTTTCAACACACAACACAACTTTACTCTGAACTGAACCACGGCGTCCCAACCATTGATCACAACCTCTGATTCTTAGAACTCTGACCCGACGTCCTTCAGACTTTGACAAGCGTCCCTTTGATCACTTGGAACCATTTTTGAAAATCAAGCAAGTACGTCCCGTAAAGATAAAACAAAGAACGTTCATAGGACGCGTTTGCAAGATTCTCGGCTTAGGTAAGCTTAGACTTCCCATCATTTCGGCTTGTAATGAGGGTAGGGTGATCAGGGATACTCTTGAGATGAAAAGCGAAATGAATATCATTCAAAACACAAGCAAAACAAATGTCTTAGACTAGCGTCCTTTAAAGATGACTTTAAATGCATGACACACTTTAAAACAAGTTCTCAACAAGACATAGCCAATCATAGAGGGAATAATAGAACGGGACTTGATTTTTTAAAAGTTATCATCCCTAAAAGTAACCGGAAGTGCTCATAGGGACGTCTATCAAGTGCTTTTGTGAAAATATCAGCCACTTGGTCCTCAGTCCTAACATGATCCACTCTAATTAATCCAAGTTCAACATTGTCATGAAGGAAATGATGTCTTATATGAATATGCTTTGTCCTAGAATGATGAACAGGATTCTTGGCAATACTTATAGCACTGGTGTTATCACACAAGATAGGGACTGTGTTGAGGAACGTACCATAATCTTCAAGTTGGTACTTAATCCATAGGACTTGTGAGCAGCACGATGCAGCAGCAACGTACTCAGCTTCCGCGGTTGAGAGAGCCATGGAGTTTTGCTTTTTGGATCCCCAAGACACAAGGCAGGACCAAGGAACTGTGCCATCCCAGATGTGCTCTTCCTATCTACCACATGGCCAGCGTAGTCTACGTCAGAGTACGCCACTAGGTTTAGGGATGTCCTTCTGGGATACCATAGGCATAGATCGTCCCGTCCTTTGAGATATCGGAAGATTCTCTTGACCTCTTGCATGTGGGACTCCTTTGGATTTGCTTGGAAGCGAGCACACAAACATACAGCGAACATGATGTCGGGACGACTTGCCGTTAGGTATAGCAAGGACCCTATCATTCCCCTGTAGAGCTTTTGGTCCACACTCTTGCCTTCTTCATCAGCATAAAGGCGAGTGTTGGGGGAGATGGGAGTATCAATGGATTTGGACGTATTCATTCCATACTTCTCAAGCATTTCACGGATGTATTTCTGTTGATGAATGCGCGTCCCATCTTTGAGCTATGTGATTTGAAGTCCCAAGAAGAAGTTGAGTTCTCCTATGAGGGACATCTCAAACTCACTACTCATCAAGTTCTTGAATTCCTCTACAAGTTTCATGTTAGTGCTTCCAAACACTATGTCATCGACATAGACTTGGACAATCAAGACATCTTTAAGGACTTTCTTTAAGAACAAGGTTTTGTCAATGTTACCTCGTGTATACCCATTGGACAACAAAAAGGACGCAAACCTATCATACCAGGCACGAGGGGCTTGCTTGAGTCCATAGAGTGCTTTGTCCAAGAAGTACACATGTTCAGGGTGATCAGCGTCCTCAAAACCTGGAGGTTGAGCGACATACACTTCTTCCTTGAGCTTGCCGTTGAGGAAGGCTGTCTTGACTTCCATTTGAAAAAGCTTGAACCCTTTGTGAGCGGCATAGGCGATAAGGAGGCGAATGGCTTCAATTCTAGCGACAGGAGTGAAGGTCTCATCATAATCGATTCCTTCCTCTTGCCTATAGCCTTGAGCCATAAGCCTTGCTTTGTTTCTTGAAACACGACCACTTTCATCAAGCTTGTTCCTGTAGACCCAGCTCGTCCCTATTATGTTTATGTTTTTCGAACTAGGGACGAGGGTCCAAACCTTGTTTCTCTCGAATTGATTCAGTTCTTCTTGCATGGCTTGGATCCAATCAGCGTCCTGAAGTGCCTCCTTTATGTTCTTAGGTTCAATTAAGGACACAAAGGCGTTGAATGCACAGAACGCTATGTTGGCGTTGTGGGACTGATTCACAGCTGATCTAGTTTGAACTCCTTTTGAGATGTCTGAGATGATTTGATCTGTTGAATGAAGTCTTGAAAGGTTGGATCCTCTATGAGTAGCGTCCCTTGCAGGAGTACACCTAGGGTCCGTCCAATCAGACTCATCAGAGTCAAAGCCATCGTCTTCATTGATAGGCTCAATGTGTTCCCCCTCAGGTTGAGCGTCCACACTATGCCTTTCTTCTCCTTGTTGTCTTGATTCACCAGCATCTACTTGGTTTAGCGACCAAGTTTGAGAGGGCTCTTGCTGTTCGCTAGGGACTCCCATTGAAACCTCATCGCGAGTTTCAGGGGTGTTCCTATGAACATAGTATTTGTCGGAGGAGCCTTTGGGATCTTCCTCATCATCGTCATCATCGTCCCTTGGAGAGGTACGACGTTCTTTCTTACTTGGTTCTTTCTTGTGAGAAGCATTTTCTTTGAACACCACGTGGATACTTTCCTCAAGCTTAAGAGTCCGTTTGTTGAAGACTCTATAGGCTTTGCTTGTGAGGGAGTATCCAAGGAATATTCCTTCATCACTCCTAGCATCAAATTTGCCGATGTTGTCCTTGCCGTTGTTGTGAATGAAGCATTTGCATCCAAAGACTTTGAGATGCGAAATGTTTGGCTTTCTTCCATTTAGGAGCTCATAGGACGTCTTTTTGAGCAAAGGACGAATCATGGCTCGATTGATGATGTAGGTAGTTGTGGCCACGGCTTTTGCCCAAAAGTGTTTGGGGACGTCGCTTGCCAGGAGCATCGTCCTTGCCATGGCTTCTAGCGTCCTATTCTTTCTTTCAACAACGTCATTTTGTTGAGGAGTTCGGGGGCAAGAGAAGTTGTGGGAGACTCCTTGCTGGTCACAGAAGTCAAGGAACTCTGAGTTCTTGAACTCCGTTCCATGATCTGACCTTAGAGCTTTCAAGCTCGTCCCAAGAGCAACTTCTACTTGCTTGATGAAGATTTTGAACATCTGGAAGGCTTCTGCTTTTGACACCAAAAAGAGAACCCAAGTGAATCTGGAAAAATCATCTACAATAACGTACCTGTACCTTTTTCCACCATAGCTTTGAGTCTGCATGGGTCCACACAAATCCATGTGAAGGAGTTCTAGCGGCTACTTTATGCTCAATTCATTCTTGGATTTGAAGAACGATCTTGTTTGCTTCCCTTTGATGCAAGCTTCGCATTGCTCAATTTGCTCAGGATCTATTCGGGGAAGTCCTCTTACAAGTACCTTTTGATGAAGCTTGAGGATTGTGCTAGGTCCAGCATGTCCAAGACGTTGATGCCAGAGATCGGCGTCCACAGCTGAGACGGATAAGCACAACTTGGATGCAGGCTTGAATCTTTGATTGAAGACGTAGACATTGTTCTCGCGAGTCCCTTTGAGAATGACTTGATTTGTTTTCTTGTTGATGACCAGGCATTCCTTAGAGTCAAATGTGACTAGATTTTCACCTTGATCACATAATTGAGAGACGCTAAGGAGATTGAAGCCTAGTCCCTCTACAAGACTAACTTTGGACGCACTGATGGATTGATTTAGCTTTGCGGTGCCCGTCCCTTTGATTCTTCCTTTGCCCTTGTTGCCAAACGAGACAGTTCCTCCCGTGGCATTTGAATGGATAGAAGTGAGATGGATCTGGCTTCCAGTCATATGATTTGAGGCGCCACTATCAATGATCCACGGGCTTCCTCTCACTTCCACCTGAAAAGAAGAGTTAGTTCTTTGTGACCCAGGCAAGGTGGCCCTTACCTGATTTGTTACATGGGTACAATTTCTTCATAGGCAAATGATCACAAACATTCGCATCATTTGATCTTCTAGCATGCGTCCTAGGAAATCGAGTTTTAGCATTTGGCACAATAGCATGCGTCCTAGCAGAAGATTTTGACTTAGCATTTTTATTATCACGTCCAGCCTTTTTGCCATTCTCAAGATCTTGTCTTAGCTTAAGACACTCATACTGGTTGTGACCACCTTTGCCACAATGCCAGCACGTCCTATAGTAGTTTCCAAGGTAGTACTTCTTGTTAGGACGTTGGATTCTATTCTCCTTCATTTTTTCTGGATCAACTACCTTAGAGCCATTTCCCTTAGCAATTTTCTTGTAAATCTTATGGCTGACAGAATTTGTGTAGTAGTCCTTTCTACCAGTTTCACCACTCTCAAGAACTCTTATGCGTTCCTCTAAGTTTTTTGTCTTTTCTCTTTCAAGTTCTAGCTCAGAGGTTTTGCTTGCTTCGAAGTCGCTTGGAAGGGAGTCCTTTGATCCTGACTCATACCCTAGTCCTTTCCGAGATGGAACAAAGACTATCGGATTTATAGTTTCAGTCATGGGACTCTTTCTTAGGACTTTCACCTCATCCCTAAGATTAGCATTTTCAAGTTTTAAGCACACAAGCTGACTTTTAAGGGTTTTGACCTCTTCCTTAGAGGACTCTAGTTGAAAAGAGATAGTATTGCAATTTTCACATTCCACAACAATATTTTCAGATTCAATTTCTTCAAAACTTTGTTTCATGGCATAGCTTTCTTGCATGATCTGAGCTATTAATTTGATGAGCTTGGGCTTTGAGCATTTTTCAAGAGAGCTTAGCATAGATTCATGAGTTACCTCTTGCTCAGTTTCAGAGACTTCCTCTGAGGCGTCTTCCATAGCCATGTAAGCCACTTGATTTTCTGGTTCCTCGTCACTTGAGTCGAGGTCGTCCCATGCGCCCTCATATGCACCAACCAGAGCCTTTTCCTTCATTTCTTTTGATGTTAACCCTGTGGTACATTTCTTGGCCATGTGTCCCTTCCTATTGCATTTATAGTAGACTATTTCCTTCATTTCAGCATCTGTAGGTTTCCGACTTTCCTTCTTGTAAGGCATCTTCATTCTTGGGACTTTGCCTCTTTTGTACAAAGTACGAAGAGTTTTGTGCAACAGTGCTAGCTCATCTTCTTCAGAAATTTGTTCTTCGGTCTTCCCTTTGCGTTCCACTAACGCCTGAAGACGAAGATTCTCTTGGTGCTCTTGAGTTTTGGCTTCTAGCATGGAGTTCAGTTCCCTTTGTCTTTGGTAGTATTGCTCATACTCTAGCGTCCTAGCAGCAAGAGTTAGAGCCAGCTCATTTTGGGAACTCTTTCCCATTTCCAGCAGATCTTGGTTTCTCCTTGCTTCGTACCCCTTAAGCTTTCCATAAATTTCCTCCATGGACAGTCCTTTGTTGGCTTGGTTTTCTTTGAACGTCATCCTATCGAAGTTCCATGGTCCCGTGAGTCCATCGATCAAGACTTGAACCTTCATCCTTTGAGTGATCTCAGTCTCTTTGACACCCAAGTTTTTCAACTTGGTTAGTAAGGCCTCAAAGCGGAAGGAGTAGTCGGTGATGGTCTCATTTGTGAACATCTTGAACTTGTAGAAGTCCCTCTTAGCTTCAAGCTGGACGTCCTCTTTCATCTCGGGCGTCCCAACATGGTACTTCTCCAGAGCTTCCCATTGGAGCTTGGCAGTTGGAAGATTGGTCACACGGGTGGCGTCCCTTTCGCAGAGGGACGTCTGTAGGAAGCAGATAGCTTTGGCGTTTGCTTCCATGAGCTTAAACTCATCGGGACCCCATTCTGCTTCCTTGTCCTTCTTAGCAGCAGGGACTTCGAGGTCGCCGTTCTTTATCACTAGCCAGCATTGGTAGTTTTGACTTCGCACGAAGCACTCGAACCTTGTTTTCCACCGGTTGAAGTTGCCGTCCGTTAGGCGGGGTGGCTTCGCACGTGAGATACCTATGGGTTCCATATCCATGTTTCCTGCAACTCAAACTTAATCTAGAGCGCCTGCTCTGATACCAATTGTTGGATCGTAAGTCTGTTAGAATGGGCGTCCTTAACTGGGTTAAGGGCGTCCTTAGATGCAGCGGAAAATAGACTTAACAGGAAACGAGATAAGATAATGGACACAAGTATTTATAGAGGAACCCCACTAAGACCAACTAGTCTTATGGGTAAACCTCTACCTCCGCTTGGAGGATTTTCAATAGCCGTCCTTATCTTATTAAGAGAGAGTCCTTACAACTTAGGCGAGTCGTTACAATTCTCTGAGCTAAGCGTCCGTCCTTAGCCTCACTAGTAACACTCCTTTCCACCTAACACGTAATCTAACTCTCTTAGCTATAAGGAAGCTATCACTCACGTCTCTCACGGTCCGTTGTGAGAGACAAACTACAACTCTAACTATTTTGTGGTTTGTTTTGGATTTGATGTGGTTGGACTTTCTTTCTCTTGCTTCAAGCTCACTTGATCTCCTTGTTCTTCGTTCTTGAACTTGAATGCTTCAGGAGAGCTTGAGAGAAAGTCTTCAAAGTCCACACCGCTATGCATACCCCTTGGAGGGTATTTATAGCGGAAGTGGTTCTTGTCCTCTAGCGTCCTCTGAGACTTGGCAGGATCCTTGATCTTCCATCAACGTTGCGATGTGCATCTTGAGGAAGTCAACTCTGTTGACGCTTGGGAAGCCTCCGCGTGGGTAGGGGACCATCGCTGGGAAAGCGACATCTTTGGAGTTGTCTACACGTTCCCAGACAAGGGAAGCTTTCTTCTGAGGACTACGGCCGAACGTGATGTAATCATGTTGGGGCGGCCTTGATTTGTATTTGAACTTCGTCCGTATTTTGGCGCGCGTCCCTTCTTGATGAGGACGCCGTCCTATTTGCGCAGGAACTTCGCCTATTACGTTCAGCTTTGGAAGTTCTGATGACGTGCGTCCCTACAGCTTAGGGACTGCCGTTCACTTGTTGTCCTTTTCACTCATGTGCGTCCTATGGACTCACCTGAGATCAACACCTGGACAACTTATTAAATACCATTGAGTTTGTCATTATCAAAACAAGGGACGATCATTATTGGTTTAGATATTAATGACTGGCGTCCTTAATATCGTCCCAACAGTGCGTGAGTCACTCAGCCCATGCGCGGTGCCGGTGATCCTCGTACCCAAGAAAAACGACGAATGGAGTATGTGTGTGGACTGTAGAATCATCAATCATATCACGGTAAAATACCGCCACCCTATACCTCGCTTGGATGATATGCTTGATGAATTGCATGGATCAATTTTATTTTCTAATATGGATTGTATGAATGGCTTGTAATGCCTTTTGGCTTAACTAATGCTCCTAGTACTTTCATGCGCTTGATGAGTCATGTTTTACACAGTTTCCTAGGTAAATTTGTTGTGGTTTACTTTGATGATATACTAGTCTATAGAAAAACCTTGGATGATCACATAGGACACTTGCATGCAGTCTTTGAATGTCTTCGAAAGGAGAAATTGTTTGCTAAGTGTGATTTTTGCTCATCTTCTACTATATTCCTTGGTTTTGTCGTGTCTAGTAGTGGTCTGCGTGTTGATGATAGTAAGGTGAAAGCCATACAAGAGTGGCCTCAACCGACCACTCAAACTATGGTTCGATCCTTCTTAGGGTTAGCTGATTTTTGTATCATTGCCTCGTCTTTACATGAGCTAACAAAGAAAAATGCAGAATTTAAGTGGAAAAGGCAACATGAGGCCGCCTTTGAAACTTTGAAAGACAGGTTGAGCCACGCACCCGCCCTCTGGCTGCCGGACTTCACCAAGACCTTTGAGGTCGAGTGTGATGCGTCCAATTATGGGATTGGTGGCGTGCTCTTGCAGTAAAATAAACCCATTGCCTACTTCAACGAGAAGCTTAGTGGCACCGAGCTTAATTACCCCACATATGACAAGGAACTCTATGCTTTGATACGGGTTCTTAAGACTTGGCAACACTACCTATGGCCAAAGGAGTTCGTGATTCACACCGATCACGAGGCGCTCAAGTACTTAAAGGGTCAATCTCGCCTCAGCCGAAGGCATGCTAGATGGGTTGAGTTCATGGAGACGTTCCCCTATGTGTTCAAACACAAAAAGGGAACCGAGAACGTGGTAGCCGATGCTCTATCACGCAGGTACGTCCTTCTAGCTCACTTAGATGCAAAATTTTTAGGTTTTTCCATGATGCATGAATTGTATGCTAATGATGATTTCATTGGAAAAATTTACAATTATTCTGTTGCGCATGGTGAATATGACTCTTACTTTGTAGATGATGGTTATTTGTTCAAAGCTGGAAAATTACGTATGCCTTCATCTTCATACCGTAGGTTGTTAGTTCAAGATGTGAATGAGACTAGAGGGCATGGTGGGTTAGTAAAGACTTTGCGGGGATTAAAGGAACACTTCTATTGGCCTAAAATGTCGAATTATGTGCTTAAATTCATTAAGGGCTGTGTTTCATGTGCTAAAGGGAAATCAAAGTTAACTAACCATGGATTGTACCAGCCTTTGCCTATACCTAAGAGCCCTTGGGAAGATATTTTTATGGATTTTATTGTAGGGTTGCCTAAGACTAGGAAGGGCCGAGATAGCATCTTTGTTGTGGTAGATAGGCTTTCAAAAATGGTTCACTTCATTCCATGTCATTAAACTGATGATGCCGTGCATATCTCTTCCTTCTTTTTTGAGCATGTTGTGAAATTGCATGGTATTCCTTGTTCTATTGTTAGTGATAGGGATGCTAAGTTCTTGAGTTGCTTTTGGAAATCTTTGTGGTCTAAATTGGGTACTAGATTACTTTATTCTACCACTTGTCACCCTTAGACCGATGGTCAAACTGAGGTTACTAACCGGACTTTGGCGTTTTGCTACGCACCATGATTAAGTCCAACATCAAAAATGGGAAGATTGTTTGCCTTTTGTAGAGTTTGCTTATAACAGGTCGGTGGACTCGGTGATGCGTCCTTGCCCCTCGTGGTCGACAAGACCACGAATGTCCCAATCGAGATCGTAGGCGTAAGTGTGTTTTCCCTTGAGTGAGTGATGGATGATGAAAGTAACAACAATGCGGAAGCGATTGATGATGTTCGTTATTGTGACGAACGAAGGTTGATGCAACGGGATCCTGGGAAGAAGGAGTAAGTCAACTTGACTTTAGGGAATTCAATATCGCATTGCATGAAACTTAATGAAAGGAATTACAAGAGTATTTATAGAGGGAATTTCGTGCCCCCTATATCCCTTAACTAGGAAAAATATAAATCTAGCAAATCCTATCTTTATCTTTGGAAAGATATAGATATGATTTGTTACAAAAATCCTAAAATAAAAAATATGGAAATAAAAGAAACAAGCTATCTAATATTAAGTCAAGTAACTATCCTAAAATAATAACTTGGGTTAAAATAAAAGAAAATCTAATTAAGAATAGGCGGTTCGAAAGGAATTCGAAACCGAAGTCGCGGATGTCCGCCAAAGGGGGGTCGCAGCCGACCTATGTGGGGTCGGGGCCGACCTAGTTCACCATGGAGGGAACTCTCAGGAGAAGGTCGCGGACGACCCTTCTGGGGACAAAGCCGGGCTTGGGCGATGCTCTTGGCTCGGCTCCTTGTGTTAAAAAGCCGGGCTTCTGGCTCGGCTCTTGACTTCGGGCTTGGGCGATGCTCTTGACTCGGGCTTCCCAAATCTCCATCCCAGATCTCGAAATCATCTCTCAAACCCTAACCTACCCTATTTAAACCCCTCTCAATCTCACAAATGGCCAACACTCGCAACACCAAGAACCTGAAACCCTCTCCGCCTTCTTCTTCGGCGGTGAAAACCACCACTCCAGTGAAAGGCCGGTCCCTCATGGATGCGAGAGGGAGAAATGTTGGGCGACAAGTTCAATCGCGCCACCAACACTCCTCCCAATCCAACCAATGCCGCCCTTCCACAACCCCTCCAAAACCCCAAAAATCTCAATCCCATCCTCAATCCAGATCTCACCCACCTCCACAAAAACGCTTCAAATTCTTGGAGTAACCCTTCGTCCCTGAGCCTGAGCAGGGGAGTCCACAAAAGTCCACAATAAGCCATCTCCCTCCTCAACCCAAACGCCGTCCTCAGCTTGACCCATTAATAGAGGACTGGCTAGAAAGAGAGCCAAAGACCCTGGCAAACATCTGCCACAGGGCGTCCAATCAAAACCACCCACCAAAAATCCAACGCCTCCTCCATTACTTCATGGTAACATATGTCAAGCCCCGCCTCCAAGAAACCAACTACTCAAACCCCCCTTCCATGGGGCCTGCCATCATATCCGATATGTTTGGTGGGACGGTTGATGCATTGGCCAAACTCCTCCCCGATATATTGGAGTTCTTGGTCGCGCCTGCCGGCTCCGTCCCATCCCAAAAACGCAAAAGGCAAGCCTTGATGTCTCTCATTTTGGTGGTGTTTTTCATTCCCTGCTTTGTTAGTTTCGTTCCTTTTTAGCTTAGTTCCCGGTTTTCTTCAAGATTCGGAAACTATGCGAGTTTGTTATGTTTTGTAGGTGAAATGGCTTATTTGAGGACATTTTGGAGGAGCATCTAAGGAAGAGCTAAGCAAGGGAGCTAAGGAGCGGAAGAGCCATGCAAAGCATGAAGAGGAACCAAAGGAAGACCAAGAAGAAACAAGGATCGAGGCCCAGGACCGAGTACCACCAAATCGGGCCCGAGTTCGAGCAACCAGAGGCTCGGACCGATGTTCCCAACGTCGGGCCCGAGGTTCCCAGCGTGTCGATCCAAGTCGGCAATTGTGAAGATTAGGCTCCAAGGCACAAATGTTGTGATCTTCCAATTTTGCCCTTCTTCTAATTTGGAATTCCTTGGTCCCCAATAAAGAGAAGAGAATAATTAGAGAGAGATTAGAGATCATCCGACAACAATCCCACACCTAATCACTCTCAAAGGCTCAAGGAAGACTTGGAGAGCAAGGAGAAGAAAGGAGAAGGAGAAGAGGAGGAAATCGGTGGAGCTAGAGAGAGGTTTAGTGAGTTTGTACTTGATTTGCTTTGGTTTTAGTAGAATTAAGACTTGGATCTTGTGAACCCTTTGAGATTTGAATGCAATTTGAGTTTGATTTGAGATTGATGATTGAGATTTGCTTGCTTCTCCATTTGATTGCTTTTTACTCTTACTTGATGGAGTAGATTCCATAGTCTTGGGCTATGGGGGAAACCCCTAGCTAGGATTGGGTAGGAAATCCCAATTTCATAGCCTTGAGTGCTTGATCTATGAATCCTCTCTACATTGAGCTTCAATTCTCTTGTGGAAACAAGGGACCTAGGGCTTGTGATTGGTAAGAGTAAGCGAAAGTGATCTCTAACCCATCACTAGACCTAGCATCGAAGGAGAGTGAAAACTCCCTTGGGTCGAATTGTAGAGTGGAGGGATCGAAGGCTAGCAACCTCGATCTAACAAGGATCAACACTTATTGGCTGAATTGGGGTGGAATTACCCAAGTCTAGTTAGGGAAGGAACCCAAAAACCCAAGACCGATCTACTATTTGAGCAAGACCGAGTTTCCCAGTACATCGGGTCCGACGTAGTGTAAGTCGGTCCCGGCCAAATTGACCTCGATCCACCCTCGGACCGAAGTGACCTGTGTCGGTCCGAGGTGATTTCTCTTGTTTTTCCTCGTTTTGCCTTTCTTTTATCTCTTTTTAGTCTTTCGGGTACTCTCAACGCACGAACTCCCGTGTGTTCGACACCCTACCTCTCTACTACAATAGAGGTTCGGTTTATAAATTTAGATTTTGAGACCCTACTATCCCGGACTGATCAAGCCTCTCCTGCTCCCCCTCAAAAGCTAAAACTAAAATCCTCCTCCTCTTCCCAACCTAAACCTACCCCATCAACCCCTCCTCCCGCACCCAAGAGATGCCTCAAGTCCTCGGCAGAGCTTGAAGGCGTAACTGAAACAGAAATGGCTGCCATCCGTCTCTCAGAGCTAGAGATAGAGAAGGAACAGATGGCCAAGAGGGCCCATGCTGAGAAGGACGCCATTGCTGAGGTGTGCTCTAAGAGCATGCATGAGGTCGCTCTTCTTCCTCCTCCTCCTCCAAGGACAGAGGATGCTCCTGCTGCTACTGTAGATCCGCTGGAGGCGGAGATGGAAGCGGACCTGGCGAAGCCAATGCCAAAGGTCCAAAGGGACGCTCCTCCACCGCAGGTCCAAGCCAAGGACGCTGCGCCCGCTGTTATCGAAGTGGAGGACTCCCCGGTCAAAAACCCTCCTCCAGCTCCGATCGCTCCCGCTCCCATATCTGCTGTAAGGCCCAGCTCCTCATCGGCTCCAAAGGCCAAAATCAGAACTCTTTCTCCTTCTCCTCCAAGAGCTAAGTCTCCTACTCCTCCTCTCCCTGCTAAAGTCATTGAGGAGATTGCACAAGTCCAGGGGACGCCTTCTGTTGAAGTCCCCACGGAGTCCTTGGCAAAGACTCCAGCAGAGGAAGCTCAGGTCCAAATAGAGGCGTCCAATGCTCAGGACCAGGAGATGGCTAAGTCCCATGACCAAGGGGACGAGGCCTCTAATGAAGAAGATGCCCCTCCTCATGATGAGGAGAATGAGGACGAGGAAGGAGATGGAGATGAGGAAGACGCCGGCGATGATGTGATAGTGACCGGCAATGGCAACAAGAAGAAGAGACTCAAGAAAATTCAGGGGCCGCTTCTCTTTGATGCCAACTTCCTCCGCGAGAATGGAAGGACGGAGTTCCTGGATTTGTTGGATTTCCAGGGATGGACGCACCTAGGCAATGAGGCTGCCATTGTTGACCCGGACCAGGTGAAGCTTTTCTACTCCAAATTCGAAGTGTCCGAGGTCAAAGGGAAGCCTCAAGGAACTTTTGAGACCGACGGGGATAAGTACTCTCTTACAGAGGGTACCGTCCGTAGCATGCTAGGTCTGCGTCCCTCCCCTCCAGAAGCTCTTCATGACTTCCCCTACAAGTCTTTTGGCCGCTTTTCCCAAGAAGACATCTTCAACAACATATTCAACGGGAAGCAGCCACTTGCTAAGGATAGGGTAGCCCACTGTCTATCTAAGACGGGCGTCCTTGCGCACCACTTCATTGTGCGCATGGTCGTCCCAAGACAGGAAAAGAAGTCCATTGTGCAGATTACTGATAGCATCATTCTGGACGCTTTCTTGAACCCACGCCGATCAATTTGGTAAGGGTTGTCTTGGAGCACATAGGCAAGTGCACAGGAGGACGCCACTCCCTTCCCTACCCAGGCTTAGTCAAGAATATCCTTGAGCAGCAAGGCCTTTACGCTCCCAAAGAATAACGCTCCTTTGGAATTCATTGGGATGTGAGGCAGATTACAGCACCTCCGATCGGCAAGATGAGGTATGGCGAGGAGCTTCCTTACATAAAGAAGCAATTGGCCAAAGAAAAGAAGGAGGCCGAGCTGAGAGCTGCTCAGAAAGCCGCTGCTGCTGAAGGGGATACCGAGGGAACTCTGCAAGTGGTAGGGACGCCGGTTGATGATGAGGACGCCAACGCTGAAGAAGAGGCTGAGAGCGTTCCTGCTGAGGCTGAGAAGTGTTCTCAAAAGTACTTGCTTGGGATGATGATTGAGAACCAATGCATGATGATAGATCTCATCCAGCAAGTCCATGACACTCTCCATCAGCACACAGAGCTCTTGGAACGCAACAACAAACTGCTGGCGCAGTCCAACGATCTCCAAGCCCAGTCTCTTAAGGCACTTGGCATGCGTCCACGCTAATCACTCCTTCCCTTCCAAATCCTGAAAAGTTCTATCCTTTTGTTTGATGTGTTAAGACTTTGGGACGATGTCCCCTTTTGAACAAAATTTTGGGTGAATGTCTGTAATGACCGTTCCTTGCTACTCTGTCTTTATGAATGACGTTCATCTGTTTGCATTTCATTGCGTCTAAGCGTTCTTCCCTTTAATTATGTCTTTGTGCATGCATGCTTTATCACTTATTCTCCTTTTCGATGATGCCAAAAGGGGGAAATATAGTTTTGCAGAGATGCGATCATTTTAAGTTATCATAGAAAGCATGTGCTTAGGGGGAATTTCGGCCAAGTCCAAAGGACGCCAGTGTAGAATAAGTTAGGACGCACTTAAAAATGATTTGCATGCCAACCTTATTTAAAGGACGATAAAGTGTAGTCTCTCATGCTAAAAGCTTTATGTTTGTGCGCATTGTTTAAAAGAGTTTGTCATCATCAAAAAGGGGGAAATTGTTGGGACGATATTAAGGAAGTCAGTCATTAATATCTAACCAATAATGATCGTCCCTAGTTTTGATAATGACAAACTCAAAGGTATTTGATATGTTGTCCAAGTGTTGATCTCAGGTAAGTCTAGAGGACGCACATGAGCGAAAAGGACAACAAGTGAACGACAGTCCCTAAGCTGTTGGGACGCACTCCATCAAAACTTCCAGAGCTGAACGAAAAGAATGGAGTCCCTGCGCAGATAGGACATCGTCCTCATTAAGAAGGGACGCGCGCCAATATACGGACGAAGTTCAAATTCAAACCAAGGCCGCACCAACATGATTACATCACATTCGGCCGTAGTCCTCAGAAGGAAGCTTCCTTTATTTGGGCACGTGTGAACAATTCCAAAGATGTCGCTTTCCCAGAGATGGTCCCCTGACCACGCGGAGGCTTCCCAAGCGTCAACAGAGTTAACTTCCTCAGGATGCAAATCGCAACGTTGAAGGAAGACGACAAATCCTGCTCAAGCTTCAGAGGACGCTAGAGGACAAGAACCACTACCGCTATAAATACCCTCCAAGGGGTATGCATAGCGGTGTGGACTTTGAAGACTTTCTCTCAAGCTCCTCCCAAGGCATTCAAGTTGAAAAACGAAGATCAAGAAGATCAAGTGAGCTTGAAGCAAGAGAAAGAAAGTCCAACCACATCAAATCCAAACCAAACCACAAAAGAGTTAGAAAAGTAGTTTGTCTCTCACAACGTACCGTGAGAGACGTGAGTGTTAGCTTCCTTATAGCTAAGAGAGTTAGGTTACTTGTTAGGCTCAAAGGAGTGTTACTAGTGAAGCTAAGGACGCACGCTTAGCTTAGAGAATTGTAATGACTCGCCTAAGTTGTACGGACTCTCTCTGAATAAGATAAGGACGGCTATTGAAAATCCTCCAACGGAGGTAGAGGTTTACCCATAAGACTAGTTGGTCTTAGTGGGGTTCCTCTATAAATACTCGTGTCCATTATCGCATTCAGTTTCCTGTTAAGTCTAATTTCCGCTGCACCTAAGGACGCCCATTCTAACAGACTTACGATCCAACATGAGCAAGTACCCAGAGAAAGCAATGCCTACGCCGACGCTCTAACGGGCCTGGGTTTGGTACTCAATCTAGATGAACACTCCTAGATCCCACTAGTCCACCTTCTATATTCGGCCATCGAAAGGCCACTAGAGCACCACGAGGCAAGCAAAGCTAAAGGAGAACATCCAACTCTAGACGTACTCCTAGTACACAGCCCAGACACACTTGCTGGTGAAGAGCACGATGACTAGACTAAGCCTTACCTAGATTGGCTCGTACATGAAAAAGCACCCGAGGACAAAGCTGAAGCAAGGACCTTGAGGACAAAAGCCACACGATTTATTATCCACCAAGGCGTGCTATTTCATAGGTCGGCATCAGGGATCTTACAAAGATGCGCAGAAGGCAAGGAGATTGTTGGGACGATATTAAGGACGCCAGTCGTTAATATCTAGACCAATAATGATCGTCCCTTGTTTTGATAATGACAAACTCAAAGGTATTTGATAAGTTGTCCAAGTGTTGATCTCAGGTAAGTCCAGTGGACGCACATGAGCGAAAAGGACAACAAGTGAACGGCAGTCCCTAAGCTGTAGGGACGCACGTCATCAGAACCTCCAAAGCTGAACGTAATTGGCGAAGTTCCTGCGAAGATAGGACAGCGTTCTCATCAAGAAGGGACGCGAGCCAAAATACGGACGAGGTTCAAATTCAAATCAAGGCCGCCCCAACATGATTACATCACGTCCGGCCGTAGTCCTCAGAAGGAAGCTTCCCTTGTCTGGGCACGTGTAGACAACTCCAAAGATGTCGCTTTCCCAGCGATGGTCCCTACCCACGCGGAGGCTTCCCAAGCGTCAATAGAGTTGACTTCCTCAAGGAGCTCATCGCACCGTTGATGGAAGATCAAGTGTCCGACCAAGTCTCAGAGGACGCTAGAGGACAAGAACCACTTCCGCTATAAATACCCTCCAAGGGGTATGCATAGCGGTGTGGACTTTGAAGACTTTCTCTTAAGCTCTCCCGAAGCATTCAAATTCAAGAACGAAGAACAAGGAGATCAAATGAGCTTGAAGCAAGAGAAAGAAAGTCCAACCAAATCAAATCCAAATCAAATCCAAATCAAACCACAAAATAGTTAGAGTTGTTGTTTGTCTCTCACAACGAATAGTGAGGGACGTGAGTGATAGCTTCCTTATAGCTAAGAGTGTTAGGTTACTTGTTAGGCTGAAAGGAGTGTTACTAGTGAGGCTAAGGACGGACGCTTAGCTCAGAGAAGTGTAACGACTCGCCTAAGGTGTAAGGACTCGCTCTTAATAAGATAAGGGATGGCTATTGAAAATCCTCCAACGGAGGTAGAGGTTTACCCATAAGACTAGTTGGTCTTAGTGGGGTTCCTCTATAAATACTCGTGTCTATTTTCTTATCTTGTTTCCTGTTAAGTCTATTTTCCGCTGCACTTACGGACGCCCTTAACCCAGTTAAGGACGCCCATATTAACGACTTACGATCCAACAATTGGTATCAGAGCAGACGCTCTAGATTTTGTTGAGTTGCAGGTACAAGATGGACATGGAACCTATTGGAATCTCCTTCGTGAAGCCTCCACGCCTGACGGACGGCAACTTCAACCGCTGGAAAATCCGCTTTGAAAACTTTTGCAGAAGTCAGAATTATCAATGCTGGAGAGTGATCATGAAAGGTGACCTTACCATCCCTGTTGACAAGAAAGATAAAGAGGACGAGTGGGGTCCTGATGAATTCAAGCTTTTGGAAACAAACGCTAAGGCAATATGCTTCCTCCAAGCGTCCCTTTGCGAGAGGGACGCCACCCGAGTTAGCAATTTGGCAACAGCCAAACTACAATGGGAAGCTCTCGAGAAGTATCATGTGGGTACGGCCGAGATGAAGGAGGACGTCCAGCTTGAAATCAAAAGAGAGTTCTATGCCTTCAGAATGTTGCCCAATGAAACGGTCAAGGACTACTCATACCGTTTTGAAGCTCTTGTTACCAAGATGCGGAATTTAGGCATCCCAGAAGCTGAAATCTCAATGAGGAACAGAGTTCAAGTGGTCATTGATGGACTCACAGGGAAATGGAACTTTGATAGGACTACGTTCAAGGAGAACACTGCTAACAAGACCCTGGATATGGAAGAGATCTATGGGAAGCTGAGAGGGTATGAAGCAAGAAGGGACGCCGATATGGCTGAGTTGGCTAGGAACCCTCAAACAGATCTTGCCCTGATGACAGCAACACCAGAGTACGCTGAGTATCTGCGCCACCAAAGAGAACTTGCATTAATGGTGGAAGCAAACAAAAATGAGAATCGTGAGAAAATGCGCGCTCAAGCTTTAAGAGAGAAGGAAAGCAAGACTAAGGAACAGCTTGAAGAAGAGGAAGAGCTTGCCCTTCTACACAAAGTTGCTCGCTTATGGGGCAAAAGGACCAAAGAATTCAGGAAAAACAAGATGCCTTACAAAAAGGAGAGTCCCAAGTATACAAAGGCAGAAATGAAGGAACTTACTTGCTACAAGTGTAACAAGAAAGGACACTTTGCCAAAAAGTGTATTATGGGACTGAACTCAAAAGAAATGAAGATGAAGGCCCTCTTGGGAGCGTGTGAAGCCGCATGGGATAATGTGAGTTCGGATGATGAAGAACCTGAAGGACCAGCGGCATACATAGCCATAGAGGACGCCTCAGATGATGAACAAGTGGCGTACATGGCTGTGGAGGACGCCCCAGTTGTTGAAGAGGATGCCTTTGAAAAGGAACAAGAGGTAACTCGTGAATCCATGATGAATTCCTTGGAGAAGTGTTCTAAATCCAAACTCATTAAACTCATTAATAGAATCATGGAAGAAAGCGTAGTCATGCAACATAGAATGGACGAACTTGAACTTGAAAGTGAAAATGTTTTAGTTGAATGTGAGAACTGTGCTACAGTGTCATCACAACTAGAGTCCTCATGTGTCGAAATCAAATCCTTGAAAACTGAAGTGATGTGTCTTAAACTAGAGAATGCTAAGCTTAGGGAAGAGGTGAAAGTGTTAGGAAAGAACCCAGCCATTGAGGAAGTTCAACCAATGGTGTTTGTCCCAGCCAAGAGAGGACTAGGCTATGAGTCTGACACTAAAAACTCCCTCCCTAGCGACTTTGAGGCAAATAAAACTTCAGAACTTGAATTGGAAAGGGAAAAGACCAAGAATCTTCTTGAAAGAATTAGAGTCCTAGAGAGTGGAGAGAAAGGTCAAAAGGACTATTACACTAACTCCACAAGTCATAGGATCTATAAGAAAATTGCTAAAGGAGAGGGTTCAAAAGTCTGTAACCCTCAAAAGATGAAAGAGAACAAAATCCAACGTCCCAACAAGAAGTACTACCTTGGTACTTACTATAGGACGTGTTGGTATTGTGGAAAAGGAGATCACTTTAAATATGAATGCTTAAAATTGAAGGACGACATTGAAAGTGGCAAAGCTGCTAGGACTAACACTGAAAATGATAAGTCCGTCCCTAAGGCTAACCCTAGACGTCCTAGACGTTCTAAGAGTTCTTTCCGAAAGCATGCTATTTCAAATGATGTGAATATAAGTGATTACATGCCAGAACCAAAGTTCTATTTCTGTAACGAACCAGGTAAGGAACACCTTGCCTGGTTCGCCAAACACTAACTTTGTTTCGGCGGGTGGAAGTGAGGGGACGCCCATGGATCATTGATAGTGGCGCCTCAAATCATATGACAGGAAGCCAGATCCATCTCACTTCTATCCAAAGTAGCGCCACGGGAGGAACTGTCTCGTTTGGCAATAAGGGCAAGGGAAAGATCAAAGGGACGGGAACTGCCATTCTCAATCCGTCCATCAAAGCAACAAACGTTAGCCTCGTTGAAGGACTTGGCTTCAACCTCCTAAGCGTCTCTCAAATGTGTGATCAAGGTGAAAACCTAGTCACATTTGACTCAAAGGAGTGCCTCGTTATCAACAAGAAATCAAACAAAGTCGTTCTCAAAGGAGTCCGAAAGAACAATGTCTACATCTTCAACCAGGATTTCAAGCCAAAATCTGAGTTGTGGCTATCTGTGTCAAAGGAGGACGCTGACCTCTGGCATCGCCGACTTGGCCATGCTGGACCAAGCACAATCCTTAAGCTACATCAAAGAAATCTTGTGAAAGGTCTTCCCCAAATTGATCCTGAGAAAATTGAACAGTGCGAAGCCTGTATCAAAGGGAAGCAAACAAGAACGTCCTTCAAATCAAAGAACTATGTCAGCACAAAGAAACCTTTGGAACTTCTCCATATGGATCTTTGTGGACCAATGAAGACGTTGAGCTATGGTGGAAAGAGGTACATTTACGTTCTTGTAGATGATTTTTCTCGATTCACCTGGGTTCTTTTCTTAGCTTCAAAAACAGATTGCTTCAACGCATTCAAAGTCTTCATCAAACAAGTGGAAGTTGCGCTGGAGACGCCTCTCAAATCCATAAGATCAGACCATGGGACGGAGTTTCAAAACTCAGAGTTCCTGGCCTACTGTGATCAACATGGAGTCTCGCACAACTTCTCAGCTCCAAGGACTCCTCAACAAAATGGAGTGGTGGAAAGAAAGAATAGGACGCTGGAGGATATGGCAAGAACTATGCTTTTGGCTAATAGCGGTCCTAAATACTTCTGGGCGGAAGCTATTGCTACAGCTTGTTATATCATCAATCGTGCCATGATCCGTCCTTTGCTGAAGAAGACGTCCTATGAGTTGTTGAATGGAAGGAAGCCTCGCATTGACTATCTCAAAGTCTTTGGATGTAAATGCTTTGTTCACAACAATGATAAAGAAAGACTTGGAAAGTTTGATGCAAGAAGTGACGAAGCCATATTCCTTAGGTACTCCCTCACCGGCAAAGCATATAGAGTTTTCAATAAACGAACTCTAAAGCTAGAGGAGAGTATTCATGTTGTGTTCAAGGAAAATTCCTCTCACAAAGAAAAATCAAGCCATGTGTCCTTAATGCCAACATAGCGTTCACAACAAGATCAGCTGTGAATTAGTCCCATAATGCCAACATAGCGTTCTGTGCTTTCAACGCCTTTGTGTCCTTAATTGAACCTAAGAACATAAAGGAGGCACTTCAGGACGCTGATTGGATTCAAGCCATGCAAGAAGAACTTAATCAATTTGAAAGGAACAAGGTTTGGACCCTCGTCCCTCGTCCGAGAAACAAAAACATAATAGGGACGAGGTGGGTGTACAAGAACAAGCTTGATGAAAGTGGTCGCGTGTCAAGAAATAAAGCAAGGCTTGTGGCTCAAGGCTATAGACAAGAGGAAGGAATCGACTATGATGAGACCTTCGCTCCTGTTGCCAAAATTGAAGCCATTCGCCTTCTCATCGCATATGCCGCTCACAAAGGGTTCAAGCTTTTTCAAATGGATGTCAAGACAGCCTTCCTCAACGGCAAGCTTAAAGAAGAAGTGTACGTCGCTCAACCTCCAGGATTTGAGGATGCTGATCACCCTGATCATGTGTACTTCTTGGACAAGGCACTCTATGGACTCAAGCAAGCCCCTCGTGCATGGTACGATAGGTTTGCGTCCTTTCTCTTGTCCAACGGGTACACACGAGGTAACATCGATAAAACACTATTCTTAAAGAAAGTCCTTAAAGATGTTTTGATTGTCCAAGTCTATGTCGATGACATAGTCTTTGGAAGCACTAACATGAAACTTGTAGAGGAATTCAAAAATTTGATGAGTAGTGAGTTTGAGATGTCCCTCATAGGAGAACTCAACTTCTTCTTGGGACTCCAAATCACCCAGCTCAAAGATGGGACGCGCATTCACCAACAGAAATACATCCGTGAAATGCTCGAGAAATATGGGATGAACTCGTCAAAATCCATTGATACTCCCATCTCCCCCAACACTCGCCTTTATGCTGATGAAGAAGGCAAAAGTGTAGATCAAAAGCTTTACAGAGGAATGATAGGGTCCTTGCTATACCTAACGGCAAGTCGTCCCGACATCATGTTCGTTGTGTGTTTGTGCGCCCGCTTCCAAGCAAATCCAAAGGAGTCCCATATGCAAGAGGTCAAGAGGATCTTCAGATACCTCAAGGGACGGGATGACCTATGTCTATGGTATCCCAGAAGGACGTCCCTAAACCTGGTAGCGTACTCTGACACAGATTACGCTGACCATGTGGTGGATAGGAAGAGCACCTCAGGAATGGCTCAATTCCTGGGCTCGTGCCTTGTGTCTTGGGGATCGAAAAAGCAGAACTCCGTGGCACTCTCAACCGCGGAAGCTGAGTACGTTGCTGTTGCTTCGTGCTGCTCACAAGTCCTATGGATCAAGTACCAACTTGAAGACTATGGTACGTTCCTCAACACAGTCCCTATCTTATGTGATAACACAAGTGCTATAAGTATTGCCAAGAATCCTGTTCATTATTCTAGGACGAAGCATATTCATATAAGACATCATTTCCTTCGTGACAATGTCGGATTTGGATTAATTAGAGTGGATCATGTTAGGACTGAGGACCAAGTGACTGATATTTTCACAAAAGCACTAGATAGACGTCCCTACGAGCACCTTAGGCTGCTCTTGGGGATGATAACTTTTAAATGATCAAGTCCCGTTCTATTATTCCCTCCATGATTGGCTATGCTTTGTTTAGAACTTGTTTTTAAAGTGTGTCATGCATTTAAAGTTATCTTTAAAGGACGCTAGTCTAAGACAGGTGTTTTTACTCGTCTTTTGAACGCCATTCATTTCGCTCTTCATCTCAAGAGTATCCCTGATCACCCTACCCTCATTACAAGCCGAAATGATGGGAACTCTAAGCTTACCTAAGCCGAGAATCTTGCAAACGCGTCCTATGAACGTTCTTTGTTTTATCTTTACGGGACGTACTTGCTTGATTTTCAAAAATGGTTCTAAGTGATCAAAGGGACGCGTGTTAAGAGCTGAGAACAGTCTGTATAGAGTTCTAAGTTCAGAGGTTGTGATCAGTGTTTGGGACGCCGTGGTTCAGTTCAGAGTAGTGAAGTGTTGTGTGTTGAAAGGACGCCAGGTCAGAGTCCTTTGCAGTTGTGAGAAGTTTGAATTTTGAAAATGGGAAGGTGAACCGTCTTAGAGAAGATTCAGCGAAGATCTCGGGATATGCGCAAACAGTGCCCAACAGCTGTGTTTCTTAGCAAAGAAGAAAGCCACGTGTGGGAAGGCGGGTGGAGGAAACCAAGTGTAAAGACCTTGTTACCCCTGCCCGTCCAACTTCGTCTTCTTCCTATAAATACCCACCTGTGCTTTCCGAAACACCTTCTTCGCTCCTCTGGTGTTTACACAATTTTAGCAAAGCTCTCAAATCTTCAAACCCAGATCCCGAAATCACTTTCTCAACCCTAATCTTCATCTATATAAACCATCCTCTCAAATGGCCAACACTAGAGCCACCAAGAACCCTTCTCCGTCTTCTCTAGCGAAAAACCCTAGCTCCTCGAAGTCTCCTCCGGTGAAAGGTCGGTCTCTCATGGACTCGAGAGGGCGACATTCTGGGCGCCAAGAACCCCCTCGCCACCATTCCTCGTCTCAATCCACCCATCGCCACCACTCAACCACCCCGCCTCAGCCACATAAATCCCAACCTCCTCCTTCGAGACCCCAATCTCATTCTTCCTCCAAACCCCTCCAAAAACCTCAATCCTCTCAACCTAAATCCAAACCCACTCAGAAACGATTTTTGTTTCTTGAGAAACCATTCGTCCCGGAGCCAGAACAAGGAAGCCCTGGCAAAGGCTCCGTTTCCAGACTTCCAGCTCAACCTAAATGCCGTCCTCCCCTTGACCCTCTCATTGAGGACTGGCTTGAAAAAGAGCCAAGGACGCTCGCAAATATTTGCTTAAGGGCGTCCGCTCATAACCACCCTCCTAAAGTCCAAAGACTACTATACTACTTCATGGTAACGTACGTCAAGCCCCGCCTTGCAGAAACCAACAACACCAACCCTCCATTCATGGGGCCAGGCATCATTTCCGACTCGTTTGGTGGGACGGTGGAAGAGCTCGCTAAACTGCTCCCCGATATAATGGAGTTCGTCGTGGCTCCTGCGGGCTCCGTCCCATCTCAGAAACGAAAAAGGCCTTCCTCTCCCCCTCCTTCCAAACAGCTCCAAATTAAAGGCCCTTCCTCCACAAACCCTAAACCAATCCCTTCCTCACCTCCTCCCGCCCCAAAGAGACGCCTGAAGACGTATGCTGAGCTCGAGGGCGTTACAGAACAACAAATAGCAGCCATACGCCTCTCCGAGCTGCAAATAGAAAAAGAGGAGAAGGCCATACAAGAGCAGGCAGAAAAGGACGCCATTGCTGCGGCGATCCAACAGAGCCTGCAGGAAGTCCCACGACTCCCTTCTCCTCCACCAAGGGTAGAGGACGCTACTCCTGCCTCTGTCGCTACTGTGGACCCGCTAGATGCGGAAATAGAGGCGGACCTGGCAAAGCCGATGCCAAAGGTCACAAAGGACGCTCCTCAAGTACAGGTCCCGGCCAAGGACGCTGTACCAAAAGTTATAACTCTTGAGGACTCTCCTGCTAAGCAGCCGCCTCCTCCCCCTGCTCCGCTCAAAGTTAAGCCCATCTCCATGGATCCGCCCAGCACCTCCTCTGCCCCCACCAAAGCCAAGATAAGAACTCCCTCTCCCTCTCCTCCCAGAGCTTCAACTCCCCCTCCTCCTCCGCCTGCTCAGGCCGTCGAGGATACTGCTCAAGTCCAAGGGACGCCTCCTTCAACCGTCCCTACAGAGTCCTTGGCAAGGACCCCAGCTGTGGACGCGCCTCCACCAGCACAGGCGTCCACGGCTGAGGACACCGAGATGGTCGAGTCCCATGAACAAAGGGACGAGACCTCTGATGACGAGGACGCCCCTCTCCAGGACGAAGAGCCTGAGGACGAGGAGGGAGACGGAGATGAAGAAGACGCCGGTGATGAAACAATTGTGAGCAACGGCAGTAAGCAGAAACGCCTGAAAAAGATTTTGTCGCCGCTCCTCTTCACCGCCCAATTCCTGGAAGAGAACCAGCGCCATGAGTTCTTGGAATTGCTTGAGTTCCAGGGATGGACGCACCTAGGCACTGAGGCCGCCGAAGTTGACCCCAATCAGGTTCTCCGTTTCTACTCCAAATTTGAAATATCAGAAGTAAACGGGAAGCCTCAAGGGACGTTCGAGATTGATGGGAACGAATACTCCATTGCTGTACCGTCCGCCGAATGCTAGGCCTGCGTCCTTCTCCGCCAGATGCTATGCACGACCTTCCCAACAAGAACTTTGATCGTTTCTCCCAAGAAGAGATCTTCAATCGAATTTTCAACGGGAGACAACCAGTTGCTAGGGATAGGGTCGCTCACTGTCTCTCCAAGACGGGCGTCCTTGCGCATCACTTCATCGTGCGCATGGTCGTCCCCCGCCAAGAAAAGAAGTCAATAGTCCAGATCACTGATAGTATCTTACTAGACGCCTTCTTGGAACGCAAGCCCATAAATTTGCCGCGGGTTATCTTGGAGCACATGGGCAAGTGCACAGGCGGCCGACACTCTCTTCCCTTCCCAAGCTTGGTTAAGCAGATCATGACGCAGCAAGGCCTCTACGTCCCTAAATCAGAACGGACCTTCGGGATTCATTGGGACGTCAGGCAAATCACGCTTCCTCCAGTTGGAAAATTGAGGTATGATGAGCCGCTTCCGTCGGTTAAGAGGCAGCTGGAGAAAGAGCAAAAGGAAGCCCAGAGGAAAGCTAAGGCCGCTGTTGCTGCTGCTAAACGAGCTGAGAGTGATCCAGAAGCTGAAAATCTTCAAGTAGTTGGGACGCCAGCTGAGGACGCTGCAGATGAAGAGGATGAGCTCGATGGTATGAGCGTCCCCGATGAGGCCGAGAAGCACTCCGAGAAGTATCTGATGGGCATGATGATCGAGAACCAGTGTATGATGATTCATCTAATCCAACAGGTTCACGACACCCTCCACACCTACACAGAACTTCTGGAACGCAACAACGAGCTCCTTGCGCAGAACAACTATCTTCAGGAGCAACACCTCAAGGCCCTCGGCAAGCGTCCCGGGAAATGATCACTCCTCCCCTTCTCTATCCTGAAACAGTTTAACTTTTGTTGTGTTTTTCTTGTTAAGACTTTTGGGACGGTGTCCCCTTTTGGAACAATGTGTTTGGTTGTTTGTAATGATCGTACTCTTCTTTCTTGAATGGCGTTCATTACATTTGTGATTCCATTGTGTCTAAGCGTTCCTTTCTCTAGTTATGACTTCATGCTTGCATATTTTTTTTTAACTTGTTCTCCTTTTCGATGATGCCAAAAGGGGGAAGTATAGTTTTGCAGAGATGCGATTACGTTTAAGTTGTCATAGAAAGCATGTGCTTAGGGGGAATTTCGACCAAGTCCAAAGGACGCTAATTAAGAATAAAATAGAACGCACTTAAAAGAATGTGTTGCATGCCAACCTAAGCTGAAAAGAAAATCAAGTGTAGTTTCTCATGCTAAAAGCTTTACTTTTGTGCGCATTATTGAAAAGAGTTTGTCATCATCAAAAAGGGGGAAATTGTTAGGACGATATTAAGGACGCCAGTCGTTAATATCTAGACCAATAATGATCGTCCCTTGTTTTGATAATGACAAACTCAAAGGTATTTGATAAGTTGTCCAAGTGTTGATCTCAGGTAAGTCCAGTGGACGCACATGAGCGAAAAGGACAACAAGTGAACGGCAGTCCCTAAGCTGTAGGGACGCACGTCATCAGAACCTCCAAAGCTGAACGTAATTGGCGAAGTTCCTGCGAAGATAGGACGGCGTCCTCATCAAGAAGGGACGCGCGCCAAAATATGGACGAGGTTCAAATTCAAATCAAGGCCGCCCCAACATGATTACATCACGTCCGGCCGTAGTCCTCAGAAGGAAGCTTCCCTTGTCTGGGCACGTGTAGACAACTCCAAAGATGTCGCTTTCCCAGCGATGGTCCCCTACCCACGCGGAGGCTTCCCAAGCGTCAACAGAGTTGACTTCCTCAAGGAGCTCATCGCACCGTTGATGGAAGATCAAGTGTCCGACCAAGTCTCAGAGGACGCTAGAGGACAAGAACCACTTCCGCTATAAATACCCTCCAAGGGGTATGCATAGCGGTGTGGACTTTGAAGACTTTCTCTTAAGCTCTCCCGAAGCATCAAGTTCAAGAACGAAGAACAAGGAGATCAAGTGAGCTTGAAGCAAGAGAAAGAAAGTCCAACCAAATCAAATCCAAATCAAACCACAAAATAGTTAGAGTTGTTGTTTGTCTCTCACAACGAATAGTGAGGGACGTGAGTGATAGCTTCCTTATAGCTAAGAGTGTTAGGTTACTTGTTAGGTTGAAAGGAGTGTTACTAGTGAGGCTAAGGACGGACGCTTAGCTCAGAGAAGTGTAACGACTCGCCTAAGGTGTAAGGACTCGCTCTTAATAAGATAAGGGACGGCTATTGAAAATCCTCCAACGGAGGTAGAGGTTTACCCATAAGACTAGTTGGTCTTAGTGGGGTTCCTCTATAAATACTCGTGTCTATTTTCTTATCTTGTTTCCTGTTAAGTCTATTTTCCGCTGCACTTACGGACGCCCTTAACCCAGTTAAGGACGCCCATATTAACAACTTACGATCCAACAGAGATAGACGACATCATGCGCGAAGTTCACGAGGGTGGATGTGGGAACCACGCTGGCGAACGGATTTGGCAAACAAAATCCTTAGGCATGGGTGGTATTGGCCAATGCTACGACACGATGCTACCAAGTATGCCCATAAATGCGAGGCTTGCCAACGCCATGCACCCACTTCGCACCAGCCGTTCGAGAACCTTCATCCAACCCTTACTCCCTGGCCCTTTATGAAGTGGGGGATGGATATTGTGGGAAAGTTACCACCTTCCACAGCACAAAAGGTTTTCTTCCTTGCCATGACCGATTACTTTTACAAATGGATCAAGGCCGAAGCGTACAGAGAGGTGAAGGACAAGCAGGTTATCTTGTTCATCAAACGCAACATCCTATGCCGATTTAGGATCCCAACAACGATCGTGTGTGACAATGGTTCTCAGTTCATTAGCCAGAAGATGAGAGACTTTTGTCAAGGGTGGAACATTGATCTAGTAACATCCACTCCCAGATACCCACAAGCGAATGGCCAAGCAGAATCTTCAGACAAGGTGATCATAAACAATTTGAAGAAGAGCCTAACCAAATCAAAGGGCAAGTGGGCCGAAAAACTACCATACATACTCTGGGCAGATTGCACAACACCCAAAAAAGCAACTGGGTAGACACCCTTTTCTCTAGTGTATGGTTGCAAGGCAGTCATCCCAACAGAGGTCCAGGTCCCCACTGCACGAGACAGCTTGGCCACCTTCGACCAAAATGTGGAACAACTCGAGGTTGACCGAGACACGGTCCAAGAGCTACGAGAAGCTTCCCAAGACAGGACAGCCAAATACCAACAACAAGTATCCAGGAGCTATAACAAGAAGGTACGAACTCGTGTCTTTCGAGTAGGAGACTGGGTACTTCGCAAAGTATTCCATAACACAGCGGAACTTAACGCAGGAAAGTTGGCGCCTGGATGGGAAGGACCCTACAAGATCACACGAGTGGTCGGACAGGGAGCTTACCAGCTAGAATCCAAAGATGGGAAAGCAGTACCTCGAAGTTGGAACGCCACCCAACTCAAAAAGTACTACTTCTAGAACTTAATCTCTTTCACTTAGCTTATCACCTAGCACTATTAGGATCTTTTGGATTTTCTTCTTTTTTTGGTGTGATGCAAGGGGTTCCCGAACCGTCACCCGACCTTTCTTTCTAGATCATAACTTTAGCATTAGTTAAGACACTATTGTTACTTTTTATTGCTGAATAAAGTATGATATACATACTATATGTTTATACTCTCGACAAATAAACATGCTCCTCCGGAGCAAATATTGCAAAACTCGCACGACACTAGAAACCCTCACGAGGGTTAATACCTAGTAGCCCCGATCAGGCTACAAATAGGCATTCACACCATACACACGCGCGCGACACATACACATTATTAGGCCCATAAGTGACCTAGGCAAGTATCGCCAGTATTCTCGTAAAATTCGCGAATGACATTATTAGGCCCATAAGTGACCTAGGCAAGTATCGCCAGTATTTTACAGTGCACGCACGAATAGTTGGATCCATAAAACAAAAATAAGGCACAAATCGCCCGACAAACACACCGAATCTCAAACGGTATCCACGAGAACAAAACGGTTGTACAACCTAGATAACCTATCAATGATTGACATCGTGAGCTAACGTTAGCACATCATACAAACAAACTTGTTTCCTAAGTGATATCACAAGAACAATTGCTAAGACGCACCGAATATTGTTCCACAAACATACGCACCGTTCGGACAAATATAAACAATTATCTCTAGAAACAACATCTAGAAACGCAATCTGCTTCCTTTAAAACAATGGGTGAGATCAGGTAGAACACACGCACATCTCTAAGAAATAAGTTATAACACTTATCAAACTCCTACAAACATCTTGGAAGTACACCTCGAAAAGACTTTGAGGGACAAAATCACTACTCCAAGGCTATACACCATTGGCATAACCTAGAGGCATTCGACAGACCTAAAGAAATGGAAAGTCTCAAATTGTTCCTAGATATAGTTCCTAGAACTTGTACCCACTTCCTTGTTAACAGGAATCACCTGGGTACGTTACACCTACATTTTCAAAGGGGCCCATTTCTAGATCTTATGAACATCCTATGACGTTCCCAACAGGACTTTGAGTTGATAAGGAGTAAAACTAAACTCATTCACTGATTTTATGGTCAAAATTTGCTCTCAAACAAAAGACAAGCATTAGTACTAGAAGAAAAGCAAGGCCACATAGAGGGCCAACGTTGATTAAGTACGAAAGTCTAGAGTACTAGGGGTGCAAAATGTTACCCCACAAAATGAGGTACGACACCATTGCCATACCAAAATTAATTTTTGTCCGCACAGACATTGCCGAAGTTAATGATTAGAACAAAGTAAGAATAAGAACAACATAAACACATGAAGCAAAGGGATCATTCTTCTGGGCAAGCTCTTTGGGGATCGGAGGTTCCAGCGTCTTCGACCTTCTGAACATCATCACCACCTCCAGTTGACTGGACACCATCTGTCGGGGGTGAGGAGTTTGCATCATCCACTAACTCCTCATTGGGCAAGAGGTCCTCACCTGGGGCTTTAGAGCCTGGTGGGAACAACTCATCGAAGGTTTTCTTAAGATCCTCCAAGTTCCAGCGCTCCCCCCTTCCGTTGGCAACATCCTCCAGAACTTCAATTTTGGCCTTCATCGAATAGTATGTCGCTATATTCACAACCTCCATGGAGAAATTATCAACGGTCCCCTGAAGAGTAGTAAACTCCTTAGCCTGGGCACGCCTCTCCTTGCAGCTTGGAAGCCAAAGCTTGTTGTGAATCAAGCGTGGCTTGGAGATTACGAATCTGGCGACCAGCTTGTAACGGCAACTCGGTAGCATGTTTCTCCTTAGCTCTTAGCACAGGCATTTCCTTGACACAAGACTCAGCAGCCATCGCAAATTCCTAAGTTGCCTAAGAAACGGCACAAGAGAAATCATGATTCAGGAATCTCTATACCAGAAGTAAGAGACGATAATAGAGACAATACACAAGAAAGAAAAGGAAGAACAGCTTACCTTCATCACAGAGTTCTTAGAATGGACAAGGGCCTGACCAGCAACATGACTGGAGAACGAGGTATTAGCATCAACAGGGATGGAGTCCATGACGGCACTCCAGAAGTCCTTAACATCCTCCTTTACGAGGTTGATGGTCAGTGGGTTGTCGGCCTTACGCTTTAGGGGAAGGCGGTATTGAATTACTTCCTTCTTAGGCACAAGGGGGAGAGGCGGATTCGAACCACGAGATCTTAACATCCTTTGGAGCATTACATCGGTAGACAGGTTCCTCTCACGACCTAGACAACATATGTAAAAATAGCATTACGACCCTTTTTGACAAAGCGTCGAATGTAATAAGAACACACACGAGAAAGTCCTAGATATTACCAAAAACAGCGGGTTTAGAAGATCTTGACATTCGCACAGCAAGAGGTGAGGCCTCCACTTCAGTATCGTCCTGGCTAGAACTTTGGGCTTGAACTTCACCAACAGACCCCTCGGGTTCGTTAAAAATCCTGCTAGGGGTGCGCTTGTCTGGAGTAATCGTGAAGAGAAGTTTGATGAAACCTTTGTTAGATGTCTTCGCGCTGAAACCTTTGGGCACTGCAAATAGAGAGCAACAGGTTAAACACGCTTGAATCTTACACACAAAGAAGCATAAACAGGGCGTGTAACCACGCTTGAAAGTGGGATCTTACAAGTTGTGTTCTAGGCATCCAGAAACACATCTTTGTAGATCTCTCCTAGCTCTCCTAGGGATTTCCTCTCCATGAAAAAGAACCGGCTTTGCCATCCGATATTAGGGGTTTTGACACTTGTAATTAGAGGGTCCTCAGTGTTCCTAGAGTGAAGGGTGATCCGGCCCGGCCTGGTGGGAACGACTTTGTACGCGTTTAAGAACTAAATGACAAGCATCACAATGCCTTTCCTCGACGGCAATTTGTCCACACATCTTAGAATTCGCCAAGTAGTCGACATAATCTGAGATGGCGAAACTCCGAGCGCTTTAAAGAAATCGCGAATGAAAGGGGAAAATGGAAATTTGAGCCCTAGGGAGAATGGGAACTCAGTAAAGAAAATCCACCCAGGATGTATCCAATCTATCTTTTCGGGGCCGGGACAGTAGGTTTAGGTTCCGATAGGGAAACCACCCTCCGCAATAATTTTTGCTACCTCCGCCGGAGTAATCTCATAAGGGAACTGGTCTTGTGGGGTGAGGGAATTGGAGAGGGCAAAAAGGCTTGATTCGGCCATGGCGATTGAGAGAGCGAGACCAAAGAAATTGAAAGTGAAATTGGAAGAAAGAGAGGTTGAAGAAAGAGTTGTACCTGAAACGATGGGTGAAGTGACGAGTCTCTGCAAAAAGAAAGGGGAGTTGAAGTGTGTTTTAGAGGAGTAATTATAGCATGCACGATCCCGTTTTCCAAGGATCAAATCAGGCGTTGGAAGATAGAGTTCAAACCCAATTGAAAATTCAAAATTCGAATTTCAATCTCGGTTTGAAAGGGGTATTGTTGGACCTATCGCCAAAATCCCATGAGCCTATCTAGATCGACTTGGAAGTGAAAGCCCACGAGGAGCCGATATTGTCCTTCGGAAGAAATCTTATCGAGATCCAAGCCATATCTCAAACGATATACACGAAAGTCTTATCATAGCCTAACAAACATTATATCATATCTAGAAGATATTATATCTAGTACATTGTATCTATCTAATTATCTAGATATCTTGTAAATAATCTATCTTCTAAGTACCTCTATATATACAAAGAGGGGGTCACACATTGTACAGGTTCACATACATTCGATCATACACGATCAATAACGTACGTACTTTTCATAAATTCGCTCCTTCGTTTTGCTTTGTTCTAGCCCGATCTTAGCTAAGAAATCGCTAATTCAACTTGGACGATTTCTAGCTAAAACATTACTTTTTTTTATTATCTCGTTAAAGGGCATATAAAAAAATTAAGACGGATTGCAATTAGTAGTTAAGAAGTTTTTGAGAAAAGTTATGTATAAAATTTATAGTTTAATTTTTTTTCCTATTAAAATGGAAATTAGTATATAAGAAGAATTCTAATGTGGGGTCTACAATGAAATTTCAATGAATTAAACAAATTAAATTATTTTAATAATATTAGTCATTCGGTCCAATAAGAAGTTGACATGTGTCGTGTTAAATATAGTTATGATTATGATTTTTTTTGAACAAGTTAATAATTAGACGGGCTTCCTTACGGAGGTCGATCTAGAGCATCCAGCTGGATGGGCCACGTATTCCCTAACCCCCACATCCTTTTTCTTTTTTTGATAAGGAAAGATGTTAGGGTCGCCTAGAGCATCCACAACAGTTCTATCTCTTGCATCTCGGCCCCGAGACCTCATGGTACTACCATGCGTGCTCAACCAGTGTGCTGATGCGTCACGCGTAACCCCACATCCTTATGATTATGATAGGATATATCATGATGTCCATTTATCTATACTACCTATAGTTTAAAGCGGAGACAATATCTTCACAAAAATTTGCGCCACGTGTCATTTCAATAATAAAATAATTAGTCGGACTCTTTTTTATACAAATCAAGAAGTTAGAATCTCATAGAATCTTATCCTGTAAAAATTGATTAAAATTTGTCAAAAATTATGAATTATCCTGAAAATTATAAATTATCACTTACCAAGAATTAGTTATTATATTACTATTTAATAAAACGTGATATTTATCATAAAGTAATTTTAAAACAAATCCAACTTATTGGTATTATGAGTTGATTTACTATTGGTAAAAAAAACACTAATTAAAAAACGAAGATAAATATATATGATCCTATAATTTTAACATGATTATTGACATTACATATCTATATTCAATTGAATTTATAATCCCATTAACCGTACATGGTACGGGGGTTAAACTAGTTCCGTTTTTTTTTAAGCGAGGACAATTACCAAATGCTATAATTTGTTTAGCAACTAATGGGCCGGTCAGGGTCACGGGCACGGGCGTGTCTTTGAACGGGCCTAGGTTCATCCAACTGAGAGAATGAGAGTTTAAGGAGTATAAAGGACTCGGGGAGAAATCATTCTTCACCGGCGGCATATCTCCTTTACCTCGACGGAGTCTGCAAATTCGTGTATGTATCTCTTGATTTTCCTCTGGTTCGTCTTGCTTGTAACCGTTAAAGATCCAAACTGGATAGGTCTGAACTTGTCGCTCTCAATTAAACTTTTTGTTCAATGTTTATGTCAAACTTGTTTGGAGCCCCTCGCCCCTGAGAACTCTGGGCCTGAATTATGTAACCCTGTATCACTAAAATGGTGTCAAGTCTTTAATTCCTTAGCTGCACTTTGCGTTTAATTTACTGCTGTTTCTTTTTTTTTTGCTCGGAAGCTCTGAAACAGAAGATAAGGTGGAGCTTCTGCAGAAGGAAGCATGAGCAGAAACAACGTAAATGCAGTTTTTTATGCGGACAAATATCACCCAATTCAAGCTGGAAGCATAGATGGGACCGACACTCTTCCTCACGACAATGCTGTCTATAGAGCTCTTGTTTGCTCCTCCACCGGCCTTTGTACTATCTTTGTCTCTCCTCTCCTTTTTCTTTGTTTCTCTTTTCTTCTTCCTCTTTCTTGTCTCTAGATTTATGGGTCTACACCAAATCAGCTAGTTTGATGCATGCCATTTGCAATTATCTATGATTAGTAAACATTTCAACGTTTTCATGATCAGTAAACTTGTGCAATGATACTTAAATTAATCTTAATTGCAGATGACCCATTTGGTGACCCAAAGATTTCTGGAGACCCGTATTGCACCTTGTTTGTTGGCCGTCTTTCTCGCTCATCAACAGAGGAAACTCTTACAATGGTTAATAGCTCCATTCTAGTTCCTTGCAACTTCTGTCATAGATTCTTATCTTGGGTTTCGCTGCGTTTATAATCTGTTATCTTATAACATAGCTAAATGATGGTGTGGTGGGGCTATAATGAACAGAGGAAGCCAATGGCGCCATCACTTATGAATTAGTTACTGTGTTATCTACTCATGTACTGGTAAAATTGACTTCCATGTTTATTAGCAAACACTGTAAATGTATATAAGAAGAAAACGCACCTAGAACCACCCCTTAAATTAAGGCTTGAAGGGAATATATGTATGAAACATATGCTTTCAAGGTAGATAAATATATGAATGCATAGAGCAGGAGTCATTATTTCTTCTCATATTAATGCACAAACTGTGCTCTTGTTTTCTTGTACTCAGGTTATGAGCAAATATGGTACAGTGAAGAATTTGCGGTTAGTGAGGGACATAGGTATTTTTGTTCCAAGACCTTTCAGCGTTTTTATGTAACTGCCTTGAATTTGTAACTCGTCATCAATATACTCATGGAAAAAGAGGTCTGAAAAAATGACTACAGTATAGTGTATGAGATATGTAGTATTCATAAAAATTAAATGGACATACGGTGTTAAATTGGTTTCAGTGATGCTTTTGACAGGAGAATACTAAGTTTAGTTTAAAGAGCTCTTTGAATGCTGGTATTTTGCAGTGAGGCAGGAAGGTGATATGTATCGTCAAGCCTCACAACTTTTAGTTGAGATGTTATTAAACTGCACATATTGACAAGTTCCATATTAATGACCAACACAAGTATGCAACAAAAGGTTGATTGTGTCATCAAGTGAGGCAAGCCAGCTGTCATCAATTGCTTCATTACCCATATGTGTAAAATCTTTGGTAGAAGAATCAAAGAAATGAAGTGAGGATAAGGCAATAGTTTGTATATCCACCATTCAAGATTTTGAGTTTTCAATACCCAAATCAATCCAAATTAAATTGAGACCTTGAATGTTGAATATATCAGATCCGGGTACTTCTTTTGCTTGTCTTTAAGATCAATACGTATACTTTCTCGTGGCATTAAAAGTTGTACTCTGACCTAATTGATTTATGCTGTAGTCACCGGAGCGTCGCGTGGTTATGCATTTGTTGAATTTGAAACGGACGGGGAAATGAGAAATGCATATGAGGTACTCATGTTTCTTTTCACATATTGATCACTATATATAGAAGCTGACCATTCTTTTCTTGTTATTATATTGATGCTCTATACAATTGGATGCTTTTGTAGACTACTTTCATCTATTATAGTTTGACAGCAATGGATACTGTAAATTCTATAATTTTACTGTGAAGCTTAAGCCAGGATCAGTGGTTAACTATTCAGTGTGTGTTAGATTATAATAAGAAACTAGATATGATAGTTGTAATTATTTATGGGACTTATTAATTAGTCACAGAAAGTAATTTCTTTTTAGATTTTACTGCTAAAATAACTATTTGTAGCTTCAGAACCTCTATAAGGTCACTTGACGCAATACTACAACCACTGCTAGGCACCTAAATGAACCAAATGAGCTATTGTTTTACCTCTCTAATTTCCACCATTGATCACCTGCTGTAGATAAATTATCATGAAAGGCCAGCTGATGACTAGTTTCATAGGAATATAGATCAATGCGAAATTGATGGTTCTGGGATGATACACTTTACACATAGTAATAAAAAAAGGTTTCTAGGCATAATGCTTGGACTAGATACAATTACGCAAGTTAGACCTCTGAATGAATTGGTTGCCGTAACGGATAATAAAACTCCCTGCTTAGGGAAAAGTACATTATCTTGATTCCTTGTGTACTCCCATAGTTTCAGAGCTTTATGGAAATTTTTTAACTCCTAACTTGCTCTCTTGTTTGACTAAAGAATGTCTAGAAAACTTACTATGCAGAGAACTAGTCCTTTTGATTATAACATGCATTTTTCGCTTCGCATTCCTCTGTTCTATCTCTTCCTTCCTGTAGCGAGAGACCATGGCAATGGGACTTTTGGTGCCAGGTTCTCAAGAGTTTTAATTGTATCCTTCTATACAGGAAGCTCACCACTCAATTATTGATGATTCAGAGATTATTGTAGATTATTGTAGGCAGCAATTAATGCCAGGGTGGATTCCAAGGCGATTAGGTTAGTCAATTTGGTTCAACGTTCTCAAATCCATGTTTGTTGCATTGTGCTGTTTCAAAACTGTAGTTCTTTTCTGTTGTTAGGAGGGGGCCTAGGAGGTAAAAAGGAATCTGGGCAGCTGCGCTTTGGAGGAAGGGAACGGCCATTTCGTGCTCCGTTGTATGTTTGCTAATTCATCTTTTTTCTCTACCCCTTTGAAACTGAATAATGATGCCTAGTTTCATTAAATTTTGGCAGTGACATCATATATAAGTCAATAGAGCATTGTTGCCAGGACATAGGCCCATTTGTGTACTTGCTTAACTTTAATGGGCAATGGGTAGTGTGATAGTGTTTGGAATGTTAAAATGCTTGATGTCAAAGGCTATTGGCGGATGCATATTGATATTTACTATTAAATAACACGGTATAATATGAGAGGCTATGTGGAAGGATGTCTGTTATGGATATTGTCTATTGCAGACTTGTTTTCCAACTGTTGCACAATGTGCTTGATAATTGCTTTTCAGAGACTCAATCAGTGTATCACTTTGTGCTATATCGGAAACTCCTTTCACTGAGACTAATCAGTGAATCACTTTGTGCTAATGTTGTTTCTTCCTTTCCATATTGATTCCTTATTTTTTGTAATGAAAGGAATTAAAAGAAAAAAACTAGATCTTGCAGCGGTAATGTGTATATTGTACTTAACTAAAATACATTGTTCCATAAACTAGGCAACCAATCCCTTATGAAGATTTGAAAAGGCTTGGTATTCCACCACCACCAGAGGGAAGATACCTGACACGTGCTCAGGTGTATACTTTGTCAAATTTCTTCTCTTTACTTTGCAAGGCTTGGTTACAATTTACAAAGAGAGCCTTTCGTAATTATCAAGTGGAATCACGTCATTATATCATATGATTCAATGGCATTTGAGCTTTTCACCATCCGGTGCTCGAGTTAAAGCTCTTTTCAATATGAATTTTTTACTTCCCTCCATAAACTAATTTAGTTATTTGTACCGTTGTACAGTTGATCACCTCTTTGTACTTCTGACAAATGTGTTGAATATGTGTTTCGTTCCGTGTGTTTTGTCATAGACAGCACGTTTTAAGAATCATTATGATGGACGTCTAACTTGTGGAGATTATTTACTATTTATTTTTCGTTCCAAAAGGTGCCATCTCCACCTAGAAGGAAAAGAAGCACCCCAGAAAGCGGCTCGAGTAAAGAAAAGCATTCTCTTAAACACCATTACAAGCACAGGAAACGTTCGCATCATCATCATCATCATGACAGGACGTCCAGAAGCTCAGATGGTAGCTTGTCTGGGTGAAGCTAAGAGGTGCTGGTAAAGAAGGATACCTGTCACGTGAATGAAGGTGCAAGAGGCAAGTAATATCCTCCTAAGCCATATCAGGCGTTTGCAGAAGAGTGGTGTAGCATGTGCCATAATGAAGAATGAAAATTCAGTTTCAGCATATGTCATAGAGAATCTTGCGTATGAGAGCACAAAGTTCTGTATGTAGTCTAATTTGATCCACTGAGATGACGCCTTAGAAATATCCAAAGTAATATGCATTGATAATTCTACATATCAAACTTCTACAGTATGCTTTATACTTTCAATCAATATAACCACAATTGAGAAATTATCGATCTTTTCTCAACCAAAAAGTATATAATCTTAACCTCAAAATCATTCAAATAATTTTTATATTTTGATTTACTTTTGAATTATATTGTATTTGTTAAATTTGTAGGATCAACTCTTTATCTATTTTTATCTCTTTATATGAATTATTTTATGGAAATTAAAATCTTATGTTGATTTTTTTTTAATCGATGTAGATATGATACTAGTATTAGTCCTTGTCCCTTAAAGGCATGATTGTGATTTAACTAAAACTTTGCTTTAAATTTTATATAAAGTTATTAAAAAGAATAGTTTGCTATAAAATCTTGCGTTATTTTATTTAATTTTATTCGATCTTATGGAATTTATTTTGATGAACATTATTTCTCTGGTATTATATCCTCTCAATCGAACAAAGATTTGTAGGATTATAATTTTTCTATAAGAATTGAATATTTGTTTTTATCAATACGTTTTGTATTGTATAATTAGTATATTTATTTTATAGCTATTTTTTTAAAAAAATCAAATCTAAATCATACATGTATAAATACAATTTATATATATGTCGAATCTACAATAAAATTTCAACCAATAAAAAATAAGATCATTTAATGTGAACCAATCAAACTGATTTAATAAAATGGCTATGTGGTTTATTACATTTTAAATTTACTACTATTAATTTAATTATATCTTTGTTTGGAGTTGACATATGTTGCTCTATATAATTATTTTAATCTCCAACTTAGTATATAGTAAGATTAGTTAATTATATCTTTGAGGAAACCTTGTAGATATAATCTCGATGATATAGATTCTTTCATATTTTACATATATGTAGGGTCTATAATCAAATTTTACCAAATAAATATTTTAATAAAGATTAGTGATGTGCTCCAATGTGAAGTTGACACGTGTCATGCTAAATAATTCTTTTAACCTCTACTTTATATAGTTATGATAATTTCAAAATCTAAAATGACTACCCAATATTTGAGATATTGATATTTAACTCTAATTTTGATTAAAATATATAATATGATTTATTAAATAAGATTTAAATATTTATAACTTGATAGAAATATAATACTCCATACAACTTAATTTTAAAAGGTATCATATTTTTGTATTACTATTTTTATTCATAATATTTATAATTCATAATAAAACATATTTTCTTTTAAATTTTTTACTCTCAATAAAAAAAATTATTTAGATCCCGCAGGCCGGGACACGGGAATTACACCAGTGAGAACTTAAAATCAGAATAAAGATTAACCTCCCAAACAAAGTCCGATAAATAATTATTTAGCCCATCTCTCAAAAACATTCCATTCTTTTTCCTATTCGTCCGCAAAAATAATTGAGACAAAACACAGAAAAATCATAAAAACGTGTGGAAGATGTGGTAATCAAATCATGTAGCGAGCAGGATGTTGATTTGAAGGAATTCCTATCGTGTAGGTTAATAATGAAGCATGAAATGATTTTGTTGTACCTTGTTTGTTGATGCAAATAGAGCGGGAAGATTTGATTACATAATTTGCTGATCCTGTGTTTGAGTGCCATGAAGCAATAGCCTTCAAATCTCCTAAAAGAGGCTGCACATTGATGAAGTAAAATCAAAAGGACAACATTAATTAATCAATTAATTGATACAATGGAGAATGTGTTGGGGCTTCTAAAGATTAAGATTGTAAGAGGGATCAATCTTGCCATACGCGATATTCATACTAGCGATCCTTACGTATCCCTGAAGCTCGGAAATCAGGTATCTTAATTAGATTCTTTTTCGATCTTAATTAGATTAGACGGTGATTGATTATATTGTTGAAGCAAGTGATCAATATGAATGAATGTTATAACAATTAAGTACGTACTGCATGCAGAGGTTGAAGACACGGGTAATAAAGAGCAACATACATCCGGAATGGAACGAAGACTTAACTCTGTCTGTGATGGATCCTGAATTGCCCGTAAAACTGGTGAGTACGTACATTAACACGATTCAAGATTTGTTTGAATTTGGAACAGGGAATTAACGTGCATATATATATATATATATATCCATGCATGATCCATGCATGTAGACGGTATACGACTATGACACATTGAGCAAGGACGATAAGATGGGGGAGGCGGAATTCGATATGAAGCCGTTCATCCAGGCGATGCGCATGGAACTGGAAGGCCTCGAGAATGGGAGCGTCGTCACACGCATCCCGCCCTCCAGGGCAAACTGCTTCGCCGAGGAAAGCTGCATCGTGTGGTCCCACGGCAGGGTCACGCAGACCATGTGCCTTCGCCTCAACAATGTGGAGTGCGGTGAAGTTGAGATCCAGCTTCAATGGGTCAATGTTCCTGGCTGCAAAGGTATATTTTAGTACAACAACTTCAAATCCTTTTTTTTTGGTCGAAACAACTTCAAATCCTTTTAACTAGACTGCAAAGGTATTTGTACGTTGGAAACTGCTACAAGATTACATTTTTTGTTAGTGACATTTGCACTATACATTATCTATATGAGATTTGCTTACTAGCTAGAATACAATAAGCGTGGATGTCAACCTTTCAACGGTACGTAGCCAACGCCCTTTTACTTGATTGCTCCGGCCAGCACAAGAGTGTATCTGAAATCTGCACCAACGCACAACAACAATTCATAAAATATAAGCCTAGCTTCAATTCATTCATCATATATATGATAATTAATGATGTGCAAGCACCTAGAAATCATGGAAACATGACATACCATTCAATCACCTTGATTTGTATAGAAGTCGATCGAGCATCTCTCTTGTTGTTCCGGTCGCTATGTAGATCGATATCCCTTCACATTCTAAAGAACATTCAATCTAATAAGTACGTATTTGTTAGTTGATCTTAGTACACAAAAATTCCCTTCATGTTCTAATTGGTCTGATCGCTCCCTTCTTCACCTTTCACTTCAACCGCTTCCTTAAATCGGACCTTGCAAAACAATGGACAAAGAGGGTGGAGATCCCATAATCCACATCCGATGCCTAAGTCAAAAGAACCTTCATCAAGTTGAGCGTTGATGGTAAAGGAGAAGAATTGCTAGAAAAGCTAGAATATGCAGGTTACCTCCATACATGGCGATGACTTGTTATAAAACATACCTTTATGGCAGAACAAACAAAAATATTAATGACGATTAATTTACCCGCTCAAAAATGCCCCACGTAAGGCTTACTTACGTTACTAAAGCGTAGGATCCTTGACGGTCTTAGTCGAAGCGGCCATGTGGATTAAACGCTTGAGTCCCCTGTTCCTATATTCCTATATTCATATATTAGTACCTCCATGAGGCAATATCATGGGATTCATGCTCTCCCTTGGTCGTGTCATGTGTTCAGAATTGAAGTAAACTTTTCGGGACAAACAAAATAGAGAAGAAGGGGTAGAAAGTTAAAAAAATTCCCGGCCAAGGTTTTATTTATCAAAACAAAACCAAAAAAATGAAAAACGAGGTGTTTGTCTCGTAGTTATTCTCCAAAATGAACATCCACACAAGGGGCTTCTTAAAGAGCTCTTTGTCGGCGATTCCGTGACCATGGTAGAAGTACACGTGATCATGGTCGACGGAGCCACGGGTGCGGTGGATAATTTGCGACCGCGGTTCTAGCTCTTACGGGAAGAATTTCTTCAATTGTGCTACGTTCCTAGTCCGGAGTACGATCTTCCCATCGACACTTTTTAGCTTATACGCCCCCACCCATATGTTGCATCTACTTGGTATGTGATATATTGTATTTAGTATAGGTTAACTCTTGTATTTTAGGACTATATTAAGTGTTTAGGTTAGTGTTTGTGCTTAATTGTAATATGAAGACCGAAGACACATGGATTCAAGATACGAGAGAGTTTTCGAGACAAGGTCCCAAAGTGAAGATTAGCTACTACTGAAGAACCGTGAGCACAATGAGTGAGCCGCGTATGCGGTTGACTCGGGCAAAGTCGTTGTTCCCTTATCAAAAATAAATCCCAAACATGCAAACAATAGTATAGTAGGCAAGCAAGGGGTCGAACCCAAAGGAATCAGTTTCTATTCAGATTTTAGTGATTTTCATGCAAGTAAACAAAAGGGGGGTTTGAAAGTCGGTTTCAATCAAAGGTTATCAAGTAGAGTTTATCCAATCAATTCCACTTTATTAATCCGTTGATCATGAATTCATCCACCTCTTTATATACCTAGGTCAATTCCAATCCCAATCATTAGCAATCGCAAGTCCACAGTCCAAGCAATTCTATAACCCTAGGCAAGGACGCTTAACCTAGAATTAGCATAGAGCATGTACAGGGATAATAGGAAATCAAATCATGCAATCAAGCTACGAGTCTCATGCACAATTTAACCATTAAATACTCTTCCCTAAACTAGTACACGGTCCTAGAATAGAGTTGTTTCGAGAAATAGGAAAGATGCATAGACAACAACCAATCCTAAATCAAACAATAGATCTAACTCAATCAAACAAGTTGATCAGGCTCATAAAATCAAACATAGATCATGGGATGAAGCACAAGAGTATCAATAAAGACCTAGGGATAAAGAGATTACCAGAATTTCACAACTTCATAATAAAGCTTCCTTGATCGAATAAACTCAAGAGGAGAGTTAGTTCTTCATTACAAAGAAAACTCTAATCTTTATTGAAAGACAATTGGTTGACAAGTAAGTTATGATCCTAAAAACCTAGAAAGGTCCCCCTTATATAGCCCCAAGGATCAACCTTTTCGGACTAAATAAGATAGGAAACCGAAAGATAGGAAAGGAAACAAGATAGAAACGGCGAAATATCGTCCGCGTGAAAGTCGGTCGCACCGCGACCGCGGCACCACCACCGCGCCCGCGGCGGTCTCAAATGGTCAAGTCCGAGTCGGCTTCTACCGCGACCGCGCCACAGACAGCGCGACCGCGGCCTTCATGGTCTTGGTTGGTTCACTCCTTCACGCCACCGCGCCCGCGTCCTAGACAACGCGACCGCGATATCCATGCAGTGGCGAATCTTCGTCTTTAAGCTCTTTAACTCTAGATTCTTCATTCTTTGTGTCTTCGGTCTTCATATTACAATAACGCTCAAAACTAACCTAAACACTCTCTAAATCATCTTAAAATACAAGAGTTATCCTATACAAAATAGGCCGAATCAAATTCCCCCATACTTAGATCTTGCTCGTCCTCGAGTAAGCTCAAAACAAATATATCAAGGCAGCACATCTAAGATCTCAGGAAATACAAGGGGAAACAAAACACTCAACTCACAACCCGAACCCAAAAATATAGAGAAATCATGAGTGTAAAACAATGAAGCTCAAACACACACCTTACAACATGATATAACACTCAAGCTCTAAAAAACATGAAAGAGGGCAACCTAGGATCTACCCAAATCTAACAATGAAGCCCCAAAGTCCCCAAGCAAGAATGATCCTAAACACTCGAATTTTACCGCTCAATTCTGCTTAGGCGCCCTTTCGGGTTTTCACCTAACCGCTCTTTTCATTTTTCAATAGTGTGCTCACAAAACTCACAACTCTCATGAACCTCATATTACCCCAGCCTAATGCTGGTCCGGGTTACCTGCTTATTACCTGAGCCGCCCTTTCGGGTTTTCGACTCATCCCAGGATTTATATGCCTTTTTCTGAATTTTTATGGATTTTTCTATCTTTTTCTTTTTCTTTCTTTCTTTATTATGCAAAAAGATATGGTGCAAGTGCTCCATGAAAAGAATAAAATAAAAAATCTGAAGCAAATCACTAACTAAGCTAACTACGATAAGCGAATGCGAGTACTCCTTCCCCCATACTTAAATCCTTCATTGTCCTCAATGAAGCAAAGAGAAAGGATAGAAGCAAGGAAGAAGGGTATATCAGAAATCTCACAAACGTTGAAGAGAGGTGAAATGGAAGAACTCTTCAAAGGTGGTAGAAGAATGGACGAAAGCTTCGTAGTTCCAATCGGCTGGCTCACCGCGGGCGCGGGATCGTGACAGAGAGTGAAGTTGTCCTTGGCGCGCCCGCGGTTCGTGCGCAGAACCCTCCTTTGGTTGCGGGCCTAACACATGGTCCGTACCCGGTCTACTAATACCTCTCCTGTTCGTTTTGATCCAGAAATTGACAGGACTCTTCGGAAGATAAGGAGTGCCCCCAGAGTGTCTACATCCTACAATCTTCTTGAATCTCTCTCTCTCTCTGATTCTGAACCAGAAGGCGCCATGGCGGAACAAACTATTCGCCAACTCGCCAATGTTTTCCCCGGCAACGGCGCCAAAATTTGACTCGGGCAAAGTCGTTGTTCCCTTATCAAAAATAAATCCCAAACATGCAAACAATAGTATAGTAGGCAAGCAAGGGGTCGAACCCAAAGGAATCAGTTTCTATTCAGATTTTAGTGATTTTCATGCAAGTAAACAAAAGGGGGGTTTGAAAGTCGGTTTCAATCAAAGGTTATCAAGTAGAGTTTATCCAATCAATTCCACTTTATTAATCCGTTGATCATGAATTCATCCACCTCTTTATATACCTAGGTCAATTCCAATCCCAATCATTAGCAATCGCAAGTCCACGGTCCAAGCAATTCTATAACCCTAGGCAAGGACGCTTAACCTAGAATTAGCATAGAGCATGTACAGGGATAATAGGAAATCAAATCATGCAATCAAGCTACGAGTCTCATGCACAATTTAACCATTGAATACTCTTTCCTAAACTAGTCAACGGTCCTAGAATAGAGTTGTTTCGAGAAATAGGAAAGATGCATAGACAACAACCAATCCTAAATCAAACAATAGATCTAAGTCAATCAAACAAGTTGATCAGGCTCATAAAATCAAACATAGATCATGGGATGAAGCACAAGAGTATCAATAAAGACCTAGGGATAAAGAGATTACCAGAATTTCACAACTTCATAATAAAGCTTCCTTGATTGAATAAACTCAAGAGGAGAGTTAGTTCTTCATTACAAAGAAAACTCTAATCTTTATTGAAAGACAATTGGTTGACAAGTAAGTTAGGATCCTAAAAACCTAGAAAGGTCCCCCTTATATAGCCCCAAGGATCAACCTTTTCGGACTAAATAAGATAGGAAACCGAAAGTTAGGAAAGGAAACAAGATAGAAACGGTGAAATATAGTCCGCGTGAAAGTCGGTCGCACCGCGACCGCGACACCACCACCGCGCCCGCGGCGGTCTTCAAATGGTCAAGTCCGAGTCGGCTTCTACCGCGACCGCGCCACAGACAGCGCGACCGCGGCCTTCATGGTCTTGGTTGGTTCACTCCTTCACGCCACCGCGCCCGCGTCCTAGACAACGCGACCGCGATATCCATGCAGTGGCGAATCTTCGTCTTTAAGCTCTTTAACTCTTGATTCTTCATTCTTTGTGTCTTCGGTCTTCATAATACAATAACGCTCAAAACTAACCTAAACACTCTCTAAATCATCTTAAAATACAAGAGTTATCCTATACAAAATAGGCCGAATCAGCGGTGGTGCCCCAGAATCAGATTCGACCAAGTGCTGAAGGCCGCTTGCGCGGATACTGTGCCGCAAGCAGGGTAGAAGCTGCTGAAGATGCCTTTGACCTGACGTTGACCGTGAGCGCGGGACCCTTAGCGCGTGCGCGGTGGGATATAGTTTTAAGACGACTTATTTTCTATCTTCTTCTCTTTTTCTTATCTTTTCTCTATCTTATAATTTCGGTTTGACATGTCATCCGACTACTATATAATTAGAAGCTTTCCATAGGTTTTTGAGACCTTCGACCATTTTACCATCCAATTCACATTTTGTTAATTCTTGAGTTTAGTTTGTATTATGGAGAACTAAATCCTCTTTGGGGGATTATTGATGAAGTGATGCATTATTGATGAATTCGTGAAGTTCTGGTACGGTACAGTTTCTTACCTTGATTAATATTGATGGGTGTCTGGATTGGAGGGTCAAAATTCAAAGTAATAACCAAACCCCGTAGTAGTACAAGGGTAGGGTGTCGAACGCTCGGGAGTTCGTGCGTTGAGGGTACCAAAAGACTTGCAAAAAGGGAAAGAAAGAACTAAAATAACAAGGAAAATCAGAGGGAACAACTCGGACCGACATTGGTCACTTCGGCCCGAGGTTGGATCGACGTAGGTTTGCACAGGACCGACACACTTCAAGTCGGGCCCGAGGTATATGTAAGTCGAACTAGGCAAAAATAGTAGATCGGTCTTGGGTTTTTGGGTTCCTTCCCTAACTCGATGTGGGTAATTCCACCCCAATTCAGCTAATGAGTGTTGATCCTTATGAGATCTAGGTTGTTTGCCTCCAATCCCTCCACTCTACACATCGACCCTAGGGGGTTTTCACCCTCCCTTCGATGCAAGGTCAAATGATAGGCTCGAAATCGCTTTCGCTTACTCTAACCACCCACAAGCCCTTGATCCCTTGTTTTCACAAGAGTTTGTAGCTCTATGTAGAGAGGATTCCTAGATCAAGCACTCAAGGCTATGGAATTGGGGGTTCACACCCAAACCTAGCTAGGGGTTTCCTCTATAGCCCAAGACTATGGAACGTACTCCATGTGGAAAGAGTAAAAAGCAATCAATAGACTAAGCAAACAAATGTCAATCATCAATATCAAACAAAAGCCAAATTGCATTCAAATCAAAAGAGGTTTCCACAAGATCCAATCTCAAATTCTCAATTACAAATCAAAACCAAGGTTCAAACTTACAAATTCCTCCTAGAACTCCTAACCTCCACCGATTTCTCCTCCTCCTCTCCTCTTCCTTCTTCCTCCTTGCTCTCCAAGTCTTCCTTGAGCCTTTGAGAGTGATTAATTGTGTCTAAGCTTCCATCCTTGTCTTCTAATCTTCTCTCCTTTTAATTGGGGGCCAAGAATGTCTAAAAATGGAAGAGGGGCAAAAGTGGTAGATCACATTGGTGTGCCTTGGAGCCCAATCTTCACTTTGCCGACATGGACCGACACGGGACCACCTCGGGCCCGACTTGCCACAACTCGGTCCGATCCTCCATAGGTTGATCTCGGGCCCGACTTGCTGGAAAAGTTGATCTGGGCCTCAATCCTCTTCTCTTCTTGGTCCTTCTTGAGCTCCACTTCGTTGATCGCTTGGCTCTTCCGCTCCTTGGTGCTCACGCCTTGTTCCTTCTTATGGACTCCTTCCAAACCATCCTCGAAACGTGCCAAATCACCTACAAAACACAACAAATTCGCATAGTTTCCAAATCTCATAGAAAATCGGAATCTAAACTAAAAGGAACAAAACTAGCAAAGAAAGGAACACAAGACACCTATTTACAAGGGAAATTGACCACTAAAACACCACCAAAATGAGAGACGTCAAATATTTTTTCTCTTTGTGCTAATTCCATGAGCTTTGCATAATTCTTTGAGCCTGATCAACAAATATGGTCATTGTTCTATCGTTTGAATTGATTTGTTTCATTGTTTGTGTGAGCTTATCTTTTCTAGAAGACAACTTGATTCTAGGACCATGGACTAAGATTAGGAAAGAGATTTGATTGTTTTATCTTACAATTGACTCGTAGCTTGATTGCTTGATTTGATATCCTGCATATTCTTGTTCTTCGATCATGCTAGATATAGGTTAAGCGTCGTTGCCTAGGTTTAAGTATCACCTGGACCATGGACAGGTATTTGTTTATGATCAGAATTGGAATTACCCAAGGAAGTCTATGAAACTAGATGAACTCGTGATCGAATGATTCTTTATGTTGATCTGATTAAATATCTTTTGCTTTCCATTTATTATTATAAAACCTTCCCAAAATCCCTGGTTTCTTCTTGATTGACTTGAATTGCCTAAGAACACTTGATTCTTCTAGGTTCGACCCCTTACTTGCATGTTGTACTGTCTGTTAGTTTAGGGATTACTTTGATTGCTTGCATAACGACCTCTATAACCCGGTCAAATTTAGGCGCCGTTACCGGGAAATCGTTTTGTTTCTCACGTTTTCAGTTCAATCTCACGTTCTGGGCCAAAATTGGGCACGCGGCACATCCAGCACGCATGCGGTTCGCGCTTAGAACGCAACTTTAGGTGTGGATCTATCTTATGGTCCGTACCCGTTCTACTGACACCTCTCCTCTTCCTTTTGATTTAGAGATAAACAGGACAGTCCATCAATTGAGAAGCGTATCCTAAAGCTTCTGCATCAAGCATCCCTCTGAATTCTCTCTCTTCTTCTGATTTAGAGCAAGAGGACAAAACAATGGCGGAGCAAACTATTCGCCAACTCACTGCACCAAATCTATAACAACAACAACTAGCTATTCAATTCCCTACACTCGGAGATGGTGTTCAATTCGAGATCAAGTCTAGGCTGATTCATGGCTTGCCTACTTTCCATGGGTTAAGTAGTGAAGACCCAAACAAGCATCTCGTAGAGTTCCACGCTGATTGTGTTAAGATGAAGCCAACCGACGTGACTAAGGATCAAATAAAGCTTCGAGCTTTTCAATTTTTGCTGGCGGACTCTTGGAAAGAATGACTCCTCCATCTTGTGCCTGGCTCCATCACCACCTGGGCACAGATGAAAGTTGCATTCCTACAGAAGTACTTTCCTTTTTCCATACAAACATCGATCAAAAAACAATTACGCGGTTTAGAGCAAAAAGAGTATGAGAATATGTACGACTTACGAGCGCTATAAGAGGCTGATTACAAGTTGGCCATACGATGGCTACCCTACAAAAGATCTCATTTGTTACATCATTGAAGGTATATGTGATTCTGACAAGCGCATGGTGAATGCGTCTTGTGGAGGAAGCTATGAGAACTTGAACTCCACACAAGCTTTCGAGAAGCTAAAGATCCTGGCAGAGCAGGCCTGCAATCAAAGAGCACGGTCCGAATCGTGGTCTGTCAATATGGTGAATGAGTCCTTGAATGCTGAAGTAAGGGAGCTCAAGAACATGATGAAGCAGTTGCTGGTGAGCAAAAGAGTACAGCAGGTGAAGGCCTACCAAATCAGTGATGTTAGCCACCCCACAGATGCTTGCCCCACCATGCAAGAGCCAAAGGCGTTTGTGAATGTCATCGGGAATTATGGTCCACGTAGACCATGGAACGATCCATACTTAAACACATACAATCCGGGGTGGGCAAACCATCCTAGTTTCCGATGGAACCAGTAGCAACCGGAGGAGCAACAACAACAACAACGACAAATTGCTCCCCAGGGCCAGCATCAACAACAATTCAGGCCAAACAATTACGGCTTGAGGCCTCCTCCTCCATCTTATGATAACAGAGTCATCAATGCTCTCATGAAGGAGAATCAAGAGACTAGGGCCGCGGTGAAGAGTTTGGAGACTCAGCTGAGTTAACTAGCAACCATGATTAGTCGTCTTAAGGTCAAGGATTCCGGAAAACTTCCTTCTCAACCAATAAACCACAAGAAGAATGTGAGCGCCCTGCAATTATAGACCGGAAGAGAAGTGGTTCGACAAGATGCTAGTTCTGAAGAGAAACCACACATGCCCTCTGGGACCGCACTAGAAGAGTCGTGGTCCGATGAAGGCCGTGCACACGGGACCTCTCCCCGCGCCCGCGGTACCACCCCAGGAGCGAACTTTAAGGATCTGTTGGAAAACCGCGAGCGCGCCATAGAGCACTGCGCGCGCGGTGACGAAGAGAAAATTCTCGGAGCGCCGGCACATGCGGTAGGACGAGCGCGCGTGCGGTTTGGTCCCAGAAGTGGACGACGGTTACGTGCGACCATACATTCCTCCTCTCAGCTCGTACAAGATAGTTCCACCCTTTCCAGAGGCCTTGAAAGACACGAGAAATCCCGCCAATGACAAAGAGATATTTGAGACTCTCGTCAACTGTCAAGTAAACATCCCTCTCTTTAATCTAATTAAAAACATTCCAAGGTTTGCAAAGTTCTTGAAAGAGCTATGTACTTTAAAGGGAAGATAAAGTGAGAAATGAAAAATTAAGAAAGTAGCTATAGTAGAGAACAAGGCTATAATTCATAACACCTCTAAAGCTGAAAATGCTAACTCCATACTGCATAAGCAATTGTCGAATAAGTGTGGAGATCTAGGGAGATTTACTGTGCCTGTTTCAATAGAAGAAACTAAAATTGAGTGTACCATGCTTAACTTAGGAGGTTCTATTAATCTCCTTCCGTTATGCATGTATGAGAAGTTAGGTCTAGGTCCTTTGTAAGAATCTAACATAACTATTGAGCTAGTAGACCACTCTAATGTGCAACTGAAAGGAATAGTGGAGGATGTTCTAGTGTAGGTGGATGGTTTGATTTTTGCTACAAATTTCTATATGATGGAGATTGGAGAATGGATATACGACCCCGTTCTACTGTTGGGTCGTCCATTCATGAAAACCACCAAGGCGGTAATTGATGTTGGCAAAGGACTTCTTTCAATGGCACACCGTGTCGATGGCCTTCACAGCTTGAACCACTATTTCAGGGATGGCTTCCTTGATTTGAGCTTCAACCTCATCCACCACAAGCTTGATTGTAGGGTTGTCGGGCTCGATGCCTACTGACGGTGTAGGACAGCGACTATCACGACCGTCTCCCATGGTGCCTACAAAAGGTGGAGAAAAGCGGCAGCGACTAGCAAAAAGAAGTACTCAAGGATCAAGAAACCCAAGTAACAAGGAGCAACCAGATACGCCACAATTAGTTAGTGACAAGAGGGAGAGATAAGATGATAGCCCTAATACGATCAACTGATCAAGTAGATATGCACCTCAAGGAAATAAAGTAATTATGCAAGATGACAAGAATTAAACAAGTATTAAATTGCAAGTGACACACCTAGATCAAGTATAAATCGCAATCACAAGATGGTAATAGCAATTTGTAATAACCCTCTATTTTCTGTATGGGTAAAAATGTAATTTTACCTTTGCATGATATCAAAAATATTAATAATAAGTTGTTATTAATATTTATAAAAATAATGACCCTTGTTCATATTATAAATTAATCATATGAATAATGTCATGATAATACAAGTGTTAGTAGTATAAAATCAAAAGTAATAATCAATTATATTAAAGATAAAGATAATTTTTATAACAAGTTATGTACATATTATGTACAAATGTAGTGAAGATAAAGATATGTACAAATAATATAAGTTATGTATAAATATGTTAAAGATAATTTCTATAGCATAAAATATAATATAAGTGTGCAATTTTATGTCATAAGGGCATATTTGCAACTTTGAAAAGTTTGGGGTCATAAACGAACCCTTCTTCCCCAACTTAAACCCGATTTTTCAATCGCTCACATCTCCTTCATTCTCCATGAAAATGGATTTCGTAAGTTGCATAGGATTCCTCTCGTCCATTACTACAATAGCCCTCAATCAATTGAGTGGATTAATTGCAATAGTTATCCCGAATTTTATGATAAGCTTCGGTTAGGGATCTTGAACTTGGACAGAATTGTGGCCAATTGAGCTTGAATCGGGAGAGGATAAGGACGTTGACGCAGAAAGGAATATTCGTGGCATCGTCATAAACATCCGATTGCGATTAAAGACGATTTAATTCGTCCTCATCGTCAAATTAAAGAGGGGCATTCAATGGGGCCTTCAAGAGCTCGTAACCGGCGTTGTGGAAAAGAATTCGAGGCCGATTCATCTACTATAAAAGGGTATATCGATGGAAATCAAAAGACCACATTCCAATTCATCAAAACCTCTCAAAAATCGCAGGTTAAAGCTCTGGAAATCGATCGGAATCGGCGGATTTCAGCCACGTCCCGGCGCCAGCCCTGTTTTCGCGCAGTCCACTTCGACGGCCTCGTTCTACCTCTTCCGGTCACCAAACCCGATGCCGTAACCTCCTGAGTGTTCGCGTCGTTCCCTTCTTTCCAGATCTGTGCTCGGCGCTGCCTACTGTCGCAGGACGCCACCGCTAGAAGCCGGTAAAGTGCTCAGGCCGCTCCTCTGTTTCCTTTGTTCGGGGCTGTTGGTTGGCCGCGTAAACCCGAGCACCGGTCGGGCCCGGCCGACCTGCTCGATATCTTGTATATAAAAAAAATAATAATTAAATTAATTTAATTTAAATAAAAATAATTGATTAATATTATAATTATAATTACCTAGTTATATAATTTGGGTTAATGAAAATAATATGATTAGTCATAATAAAATGTTGTTATATATTGTACTTTATGTGAATATGTAGTTCTTACATGCTTAGGTATAAGATTAACATGTTAAATTAATTAATATTAGTTTTTCATTTGACTATATTATGAGTATACAAGTTAAGATATCAATAAACTTATAAGAAAAGGAACCCGGCGTAATGAATGCTGCGTATTTTATACAAATTTTATATAGTTTTGTGGCCTGATTTCATGACTCGGAAGTTAAATGCCAAGTCATTTACGGTGTCCATTATGGGGTGAAACGTCTATTATAGTAGTGTAACAGTCAAGCCATTAAGCAAGGTTGTTAATGCCAAAAAAAAAAACGCTCGGGTAATTCATCAAAAAAAAAACGCTCGGGTAATAATCCTGGATTGCAATTACAGTGTAACGTCTTCATTGGCCCATTGGCCAGAAATTAATTCATGCGATTAAAGGCCCATTAATGCCCTGAAATCACGATAATGCCTATCGGTTTCATCTTGCCTGAAATCACAGTTAAGACTCATCAATGGCCTAAAATCACGTTACACCGATTTCTCCACCGCTTGAAAACAATTATCCACCACCACCATTATCAACAAACAGATTCTGCTCTCCCTCCAATCTTCACGCCCCCCGTAGCGAAGCTGAACATCCCCCATCTCCGTTCACCCCAATTGCCCCCCCATCCCCTCCTCCTCCTCCATGAAAATCCCATCAGTACTCCCTTCTGCTACCTCCGTCCGAAATCGCATCCATGGATTTCGCAAGTCGCTGAGGATCCCGCCGCCACCACCACCACCTCTGGACCAGACGACGGACCCATCGAAGTTTATCCCGAAGCTCCTTCGATCTTCGCCACCGACGACAACCCCTCCCCTCTCCAAGTATCCACTAGCGTCCTCCTCACCGGCGCCATCGACATCTTCCTCTTTCGCTCTATTCGCCGCCGCATTAAACGAGCCAAATAATTGTTACTCTTTCTCTCTATCCGAAATTTTCAATTGAATTTGAGGAAATAAGCATGCATTGCTGTTGATTTTGGGGAGTGAAGATGGTGGTGGGTGCCGGAAGTTATACACTCACATCTCTTCCTCCCTCGCTCGCGCCTCCAGATCGCGGCTTCCTAATTTGGGGGATTTCTACCTTCTTGATCTGTGTTTAGACCTAATTTGGTTTTATGTTTTTGCCTCTGATTGGATCTAGGGTTTCACACTTTCACTTTCCGTTTGTTCTTCTTTGATCTTTGCTGTTTCTGTCAAGCTCTTGCTTATCATCTACCAGATGCTGATTGGTGCTGAGTTATGAATTTATATAGGTGCTTACCAATGGAATTGAAGTGAAACTTCAGAGGAATGCTCTTAGTGTGATTGAACCGCCCACAGGCAATGAAGATGATGATGATTTCGAATTTGAAACTGGTGAGTGAATTAGTTATTCATGTCTTTAGTCTTTTCCTAATTGCTTATTATATTTTGATTTGACATTATTGGATTGTGCAATTTGGAGATCTCTCTTGGTTACTATTTTTGGCTGTCTCAATCAGTATGAGCTGGTTCCAATTAATGTAGTAATTCCATTTACGTTGATTTAGCATTATACTTTTCCCAATTTTGATGAGTGGGGCCGGTGGAAACAAAGACCAGAAAATACATAGCTAAACTATACTAATACGCAGCACGTTGTTTTCATTGAGCTCATAATATAGTCATTTTGCATCTCAGTCAAGATAATCTGGCTTTGTTTGAAATTCTATGAATCCAGACATGGAAATAAAGTAATTAGGTGTCTCTAAAATAAAGGGGGAAAAAGCTGTGAATTTTGTAACATAGGATTCTTTTATGTCTTTGCATCATCATCTTTTACTTTGCTATATCCAAAAGTTTACACTTTATTTATTCCTCTTGCTTTATCTCAAAAAAAGAAGAAGGATTGAAGTAAAAAAAAAAAAGAAACCATATCCCTTCTAATTGTGCTTCTGTTGTGTCTGTTTCCAGCATCCTATGACACTCCAAAGTCCCAAAGATCACAGAATCATGTGCAGAAATCGTCCGGATCATCTCAGAAGACCATGAGCCGGTCTTTCTTGAGTGATTCGCAATCCAAGGACTCGATTTCTACTCCTCATGGATCCACGGTAAAAATTAATTATCTTCCCCGGAATTTTTTTTCAACACAGCCTGACTGCTCTATGTTAGTTTTTACCGTTTCTATTTGTTCATTTTCGCAGAAGGTTGATCTTAGCAAACTGGAAATGACTGCTTTGCGAAGATATTGGCGTCATTTCAATCTGGTTAGAATGCTGTTTCCCTTTAAATACTCCTCATTTCTGCTTATGGGTATTCTTTTTTTTTGGTCAAATCTGTTTATGGGTATTCAAGAATTGTACAAGTCTCTTATCATTTTTTCTTTCGTCGAATAGGTCGATTCCATTCCTAATCCCTCCAAGGAAGTACTTATTGATGTTGTGCAAAGGCACTTCATCTCACAGGTATACTCATAACTCCTTGTTGCTTCAACATTTTGCTTATATAACATTCAAATGTCCTTGAAATGTTTCTAATTTGAGTCTCTGTTATTTGAAGCAATTGGATGAGCTGCAAGTGATTGTAGAGCAAATGCAGGCATGCTCCCACCTTTTGCATTACAAACTGAAGAGAGTAGAGCAAATGCTAGGCATTGTGCTGTTGGAATCGAACCCCGCTCCGTCCCAGAGCAGGACGACCGTGCTCTACCACTTCTCCTCCGATTTCATCCTCCGCGAGCAGTATAAGGACGCCTGGAACGAGGTCCGCATCGGGAAGCTTCTCGAAGATCTCGACGCCCTCGCTGGCACCATCTCTGTCAAGGTGCATCCACTAACAATTTCTAAATTTCAGCTTTAGTTTTGACTATAATTATATATGTTGGCATAAATATCTGCCATGGTGAATCCAGGCAGGAGAAATTATTACTGCATATTGATTTTGAATGAATTTGACGAAAGCTGGTGTTGATCCAAATAGCTAGGGAGTTTTTGGATCCAAATATCTGGTGTTGATCCCATATCGTTGTCTACTTTGTTTGTTTGTTATTATGCTTTGAATGTCCTATATCTGCTTGCTGTACTGGTTTTGCTATTGTGTGGGGGTTGATGTAGATTGCAAAGACCTTTCAGGAGGGAACCGCCTCCCGTAGTGTTTGTGTTCAAGTTTATTCCCCTTTTTTCCAGAAAAGAAAATATTGACATCCTATTAAAAGTTATTTGTCCCCGCTTTCATTTTCAAGGGCTCACATTGAATAAAGCAGAGGCCTTTCAGGAGTTCCTGAGCGTGTACGCTCTGGAAGCCCTCAAGGAGTTCCTGTTTTCTCAAGAAATTATCTTAAAATTTCTGGTTTGAAGTGCAGGTTAACATAGAGGTTTTGATGGTTTGTGGCTTTGCAGGAAGTGGCACTTTGATGAGGATGATGATGATTTGGATGGTTATGATATGGAGGATGTATCAAAGCTTTTAGACAAAGCAATGGAGAAGACCAAGTCCTTGGTGGATGATGATGATGATGAGATGTCAAAATCATCTTTCCTTAATCTTCCTTTCATGGTATGCTTTTGTTCATTTCTTATATTTGGAGCTGAGTGGCAACATTAAGGGGATGAACACCTTTTGGGGAAGTTGTTGCACTGATGATAATTTGTTTGGTTCCCTTTCATAGGCTACTTGCAAGCCCGGTGCTCTTGATCGAAAAAGCCAAAGACTGATCCCACCAATGCAACTGTAAGGAAATCACTCTGGTTACTTGGATGTATACAAAAAAATGTTCAGTTTAATTACTTAGTGCATTGTCTTTTTTTTTGCAAATTTATATAGGTAACCTGGACCACAATATCTCTGAAGAGGAGTTGAAGCAATGCAGTTTAAGCCCAATATTAGTTAATCTGGATGTGTTTGGGTTGATTTATTTTTAGTTCTGGCGAATTTCAGGTGAGGGTTGGTAGAATTTCGCAGTTTCGATGCGATTTCAGCCTGAGATTTGAGTGCTATGATACTTTTTTCTTTGATTTCAGGTTCAGATGAACAAAGCTACACCCCTCAGAAGAATCATCTGAGATAGTCTTGCTGAGTCTGTCTCTAAATCGGCTATAATAGGAAGTGATTCAGTTTTGACCAATTTAGTCCTTTTTCCTGCTACATATCTGATTTTGCTCTTAATGTATCATTGGCTTCAATAGGTGTGAAGCTACAGATGGATTTTCTACATCAGGCTTTACCTGGTAATAGATTTATTTGATTTATTATTTATTGTATATGAATTATGAATTATGAAGCGATTTTCCTGAAATAGCGATTTTCTGTACCTGTGTACTGATGTATTTCTCGGTTGTTTGGGAGTTGAAGGCTATGGCATCGCCGGTGTTGGAGAACATAATGGACAGGCCGTCCAAGCATCGGAGATCCGAGAGAGTGATTCGGATCCTTGGCGTTCCGTGCGATGCCGTTTCCGTCTTCGTTAGCTTTCTCTATACATCGAGGTCAGTTCTCTTCAAATCTGCTTTGAATTCTGATTATTGTTTCTGATTGTTAGCTTTCGTTAGAGTAATTTCAGTAGAAATTGTTGATTTTTTCGGTGATTGTTTGATCCGACGACAATAAATGACGGTTCTACATAATAGCTCCATATCTGATTTGGTTGGTTATCATGAGCATAATTCTGTGTATATGCTTTTGGATGATCTGAGGTAGAATGCAAGGGTCGATACAAATGAAGCCTCTTCAAGTATATGCCACTTGGCTAAGGCATTTGGATCAGTAGGCCCATCCCGTGCATGCACTTCAAACAATACATTTAGCCAATAAAGAAAACCTTGCGTAAATTAGTAATCCAAGTCTTAGAATAATAATCAATGAGAGGTATGATCTTGGTCAGATTTCATTCTTTGTGCTCTTAATATCTTCTGTGGTTCCGAGGATGAAACATGTGGAGAATATATGTCTTCTTTCCATGCCTTGATCTCTAGGCATCTACACTAGATGCATTTAAATTTGGGTCGACGTGTGTGTGTTTCCTATCTTATTAACCTAGAGGCCCTCTTCTTCAAAATAGAGAACAAGAACAAAAATGAGATATTCGTGTTTGTGATGATGTTTTTTTTAACATGTATGTGCATTATCTCATTCTGCATTTCTACCATTGTTGGTGCAGGAAAGGGTCTTGAAAGAGTGACTGATAAATTACAGGTTTGTCATATTTTATATTATCATAGATTTTCTTAGTTTTAAAAAAAATGTTGCTTTTGTAGCTTAACTAAACCTATCATGTGTCTTGAAATGTTTAGGCTCCAATTGTTGCTGTAGTGGTGATGGCATGCAATCGTGCTGATTATCTGGAAATAACGATCAAATCCATTTTGAAGTACGTTAGTGTCTGAAATATGGCATGCGTAGTATTAAATTAAAAAAGAATTGAAGATTTGACATGGTTTTATCTAACAATTGTACCTTTCAATATGTCTAGATATCATGGCTGTGTTGCACCTATATCCACTTTTTATATCTCAGGTAAGCATTATTTACATATTAAGACTTCCTCATCGTTCAAGTTTTTGTTTTGATCATCATTTTGATCAAGTTTATGAATGTGAATAAAATGAACTTTTGTTGTATTTTTCATGTACTATCTTTTCAATGCAATTGCTAAAGATTCAATCTTTGGGTCCTTGATATTTTTGTTTAAGCTATTGTGCGGCTTTTTTTAGTTGAATAACTTGGATGGTTGAATTTCGTACATATCAGGACAAATTCGAGGGTTTATGTATCTGTTACTGGAAATGTGGTTGGTTCAAAGTAGTGTGACTGAACATATAGGGTTTTTTTTATTCACTAGAACAGTGAGAAACTCTGGAATTTGCATTTCATCACTTGCTCTAGATTGTAGTATGAAACCTGCATTTTGCGAAACTGGTATATATGGATTGTTCTAGCTTCCCATAATATCAATGTGTAGAGGTTCATTGTCCATATCCTCTTTGGATCTGTACTGGATATTGTATCAAGATACTAAGCTGATTAGGGAGAGCTCATTCTGCTTTGTTGGGCCCAAATAAATGGTTCTTTCTTAGTGCTTTGTGTTCTTGCACACCTTACATTTTCTTATGCCAGGTTGGGGAAATTGGATCATACATCTATTACATGCCAAGTTGAGGAAATTGGATCATATACACCTATTACATTCAGTATTTTAAGGGACATAATATTTGGTATGTCTATGTGCAAACTTATACCTATTTTCTGTATCCATATTTTATCTGCAATTCTCCTTTCAAATTTAAGCTTATATATCTCTGAATGACGGATAATTGGATCATCTTTTGATTCATATGTTTCATTTTTGTTTTATGAATGTCACAATGAAATTGGGTGTCAACCAATAACAATATATGTGAAGTGTATGACTACATTAACTTTTTGTGCTCTTGCTGTGCTTTTTGGTGGGGCAAGGGTGAGTGAGTGCATTCTTCTTTCCGTGCTATGTGTGTTGTTCTTTGTGTGTATTTTTACTTATCCATGAAAGATATCTTTCAATATGACATGATAAAGAGGATGGTTGTTCCTGATGCTCTCAAGTAAGTATATCATTTTTGTTTAGGTTCGTCTTTGGTTTTTCTTTCCACATCATATTAACGGTATATTTTGCAATTAAACTGCAGGGTTCTGAGGCTCCAGAAGGGACATGGGTACTTCTTGCTTTGCAACCATCATGAGACCATCATTGTCATTACAACACTTCTTTATGTGGTTTCTTTTGCCATTTATCTGTTGTGGTGGCCTCTTCTTGGTTATTAATGTCAATTACTCTGAATATTATTGTTGAAAACAGGAGCTTGAGACCAAGAGGAAGGAGGGGGCTCAGGTCGTCTACGAGAGGAGGAAGCAGCTTACAAAGCTCAACGTTAAGGCAGTGAAGGCAATAGAGGCGAAACTTGGCAACCAGCTAGTTGTTCTGACTGTTGACAAATATAAACTCCATCTAGGTATCGTGTTACAGATTTGCTGGAGGATTGTAGACGACTTTAGAATGACATTAGGGTATCAAGTATTGTTGTTTCCTTTCTTTTTCTACCAACCAGTTTTCTTTATTTGCAAGTTTGATGAGGATCAATATATTCTGCTCGACTTTGTCGTCTTTTCCCTTCTCCGTCTTTGTTTAGAGAACAGTTCTTCTAATCCTGTTGAGTTGTCTGAAATTGTGCAGAAGGATTTGGGAAATTAATGCATTGATGTTTTAGCAAAAAAATATTCTGCTCAACTGGTTTTCGTTTGCTATAATATACATCTGAAGAGCTTTTGAATTTTCATCCACTTGAAATTCAGAATTTCTGCTTTGTGTGACCTTTAATACTCTCTTACCCAAAATAGACAAGCATAGTAATTTCACTTTAATGAAGGCAAAGAAATAAGGGGGTTGCAAGAGATATGTCAAGCTAGAGCATCAAAGAGAATAACTAAATAAGTGAACACAAAAGTTTGTGTTAAGAGGATTTTAAATTTCTATAAATTTTATGGATGAGAATAACTACATATAAATTTTATCTTTGTAATTCGATTTATGTTGTTCAAATTCAGATATGGTGGGAGAGATTTGCTGAATGAGGATGGCCTGGTGATTCGGGCTATTTTGTATAAGTTCTCTTGTATTTTAGGGCTATAATGAGAGTGTTTAGGTTAGAGTTGTGCGTAATTGTAATATCTAGGCCGAAGACACAAGAATTCAAGATTCAAGAGTTTTAAGGCGTTTTGAGCTGTCTGCGTGACACCACTTGCTTGTAAAGGCTATATCTTGAGCTACAGAGGTCGGATTGAGCTGATTCCGGTTCCATTGGAAAGCTGACTGCAAGGGCTTCAATTCATCCTTTTACACCGAAGTCAGATTCCAAGCGGAAGATGGTCAAAACAGCTTCCGAAGTGACGCAGAGGTTCTGCCCCGATTCCGCGACCGCGGATTGTCCACCGCGACCGCGGTGGCTGCCGAGACCGACTTATTCTTCTCTGTTGTGAAAGCGCGGCGCGGTGATGGTGACGTGACTGCGGTGATGCCGAATCCGAAGCGGGCCGAAATCTTTCTATCTTGTTTCCTTTTCTATCTTTTGCCTCTTTCCTTATCTATCTCGTGGAGCTTGTTCCTTAGGCTATATAAGGAGGAGCCAGCCTTAGGTTTTTAGTATCTTCTTTCATATAATTCAATTCTTCTCTTTTAGTTTAGTTATGGAGAGCTAGTCTCCTTGGGTTTGTTCAAGAGAGAAGCTCTGATGTATGAACTCGTGAGATTTTGGTAATTGATTTCTATCCTTTGGTTATTGTTTCTCTAGGAGTAGCTAACCTATTGAATTGATTTATGTTCTACAGTTTGATTAGGTTTGGACCGTTGACAAAACTAGTCTGTGAAAAAGACTTAACCTAGACCTGTTGTCTATGCAACTAGGATTAAGAAGAGAATTGATTGTTTTATCTTACAATTGACTCGTAGTTTGATTGTTTGATATTATATCCTGCATATCCTTGTTTTCTATGCTAATTCTAGGTTAAGCGTCCTTGCCTAGGGTTATAGAATTGCTTGGACCGTGGACTTGCGATTGTTAATGATCAGGATAGGAATTAACCATAGGTGTGAATGAAATCAATGGATGAATCTGTGATCGAGTGATTATATCATGAGTGGATCTTTTGAATGAACTTGTTTCCATATCAATTGTTTCCCTGTATTTGCATGTTTGTTTATTTGTTTGTTCTTTGTTTCTTAGATTAGTTTAGTATAGATTCCTCTCCTAAATCCCCCCTTTCTTTGGTTGATAATCATATTAATACTAGAAGTCATAGTTTTCTTGGGTTCGACCCCTTACTTGCTTACTATACTTAGTTTGTTTGTTTGGGTTATTTATCTTTGATCTTGGCACGACGACTTTAGCCGAGTCAAATTTTGGCGCCGTTGCCGGGGAACTTTGGTTTCTTTCTAGTATTAATATTTTTATTGGCTTTGTGTGGACCTATCTTACGGTCCACACTTGTATATTCTGATCTCTGCTTTTAAGTTTTGTCAGTTGCAGGATGAGCCCTTTCATGGGTACTTTACGAGGTGTCAGGAACAATTGTTTGAGCTTGCATCGTGGGGATTAGACGTAAAGATTAAAGATGCTTGCGATTACATCTTTGGTGGGGTGACTCATGAGACCCTACTAATGTTGTACCGCAAGAGCGAAGGAAAATACGTCATCTGGGAACCCATGGACCAATGGAATTTCTTTTGTGGGATCCGAGCCGACGAGGTCAAGGAGTTAGCTTCCGTCGAAGATCCGTGCCCGCGCTCACCAACCCGCGACCGCGGAAATTTGACAGAACCTACGGAGTTTTCTTCGGATGATGAGCCGCGACCGCGGTCCCCTAAGCCGCGACCGCAGTCACCTGAGCCGCGACCGCGTTCCCCTGAGCGCGCCCGCGGAAATACCCCAGAGGCATCCACTGAGTTCTCCGGAGAAAGGCGAGCGCGACACTCATGTCGCGAGGTCTTCGGTGCCCCTTGCTTTGAAGGTGCTACCGTGGAAGGGCACTACTACCTTCCTCGCAACTCAGCCCCTGTTTTGTATGAGGAAACGGAGGATTTCCCCCTGGAGGAAAACCGCGACCGCGGCCCACAAACCCCGCCCGCGGCCTCTAAGGAGGCTTGTCCGCCGGTGCTCAAGCACAAGCCTGTCCCCCCCAAGAGGCTCCCTAGGCGTGTTCCCACAAGGCTAAAAGAATCCACTCAGAATGAGAGGACTAAAGAAGAAGTTGATTGGGCGGTATTTGGTGAATTTTGGGATGGTTTGGAGCAAGAGGAGGTTCGAGATGATGATATGGAGATTTCTTCTTCACCGTCAGAAACTTTCGTATCCCCCTCCATGGAGATTCCTGAAGTCAGCCTTGACGATCCCTATATCCTTTACTCCACTTCTTCTCTCTCTTTTGATCTTGATTTTGTTCTTACATGCCAATCTTTCATTAAGGATTCAATCTTTGAGCATGATAGGGTAGTTGATGAGTTCTCTACTTTTTATCTCATGATAGTGATAATTCAACTAGGGGATTTGCATGCTTTGTTGAATACTTTGAAAAATCACCTAAATTAGCTAATTGGTTTCACTCTAGAAATTCTCACCCTAATTGCTCAAGCATGTTTGATAGGTTAAAAAGGAGTTTGAATTATTTCTTATTTCTTGATAATTTGTCAATATGCTATGTCTCCTGTTGTAAGATAGCTGTACAGGACTTTGATTTGATGCTCAGGGCATTGACGATGTCCGATCATGAAGACGTCGGGCCATCGACGTTAAACAAAGGCACTGCTTGGGAGGCAACCCAAGGCTTAGATAGATTGTTTTTCCATTCCTAGCTTAGGTTTATTTTCGTTTTCGGGCTAACGTGCAGGTACTAGGTCCGAAAGGACATTCTGGTGCAAAACCGCGCTCGCGGCAGCCATACCGCGGCCGCGGTAGAGCACCAGAACCCATCCCGACGTACAGGTACTAGCGCCGCGGTCGCGGTACTCGTACCGCGCCCGCGGTTATCATACAGTGGGTTCCGAAAAAAAAAAAAATTTACCGCGCCCGCGGTGAGGCCGGTTCTGGCAAAAAAAAAAAAATCGAAAAAAAAGAAGAAGAAAGTTTCGGGCATTTATCTTCTACTTTCCATATATCTTTTCCATCCTTCTATCTTTACCATCATTCTTTCTATCCATCTATCTATCTTCTATTTTTCATATATCTTTCCACCACCTTCTATATTTCTTTTCATTCATCTTTGGAATTATTTTTGTATTGGCTATGTGCAAAAGCGTAAGTATGGGGGAGCTTTGTTCCCCCACATGTCATCACGGCTCGAGTTCAAGTATTTGTCCATCTTCCAAGAGATGAGCCAAGATACGAAGGTTCCTTGCACATCATCCGGTTCGAGCTGAAGTCAAGAGTTCACGACTGCACCCATACCGCGCCCGCGCCACCTTTGCCGCGCCCGCAGTTCCCCTCCAGAGGTTGACTTTGCTCGCTGTGTTGATTCCGCGACCGCGGCCTGATCACCCGCGCCCGCGGTTGCCTGTAGAACGGTATTCCGAAGTTGCTTTCTTCCATCATTCCATCACCTATGAAGAGTTCTTCCATTCCACCTCTCTTCATTCGTTTGTGAGTCTTCTGATATACCTTTCTCCTTGCTTCTATCCTTGCTCTTTGCTTCATTAAGGATAATGAAGGATTTAAGTATGGGGGAAGGAGTACTCGCATTCGCTTATCCTAGTTAGCTTAGTTAGCTATTTGCTTCAGATTTTTGATTTTCTTCTTTTCATGGAGCATTTGCACCATACTTTTTGCATAATAAAGGAAAAAGAAAAAGAAAAAGATAGAAAGAGCCATAAAAATTGAAAAAAGGGAAATAAATCCTGGGATGAGTCGAAAACCCGAAAGGACGGCTCAGGTAATAAGAAGGTAACCCGGACCAGCATTAGGCTGGAGTAATATGAGGTTCATGAGAGTTGTTAGTTTTTGTGAGCACACCTTTTGAAAAATGAAAAGAGCGGTTAGGTGAAAACCCGAAAGGGCGCTTAAGCAGAATTGAGCGGTAAAATTCGAGTGTTTTAGGATCATTCTTGCCTGGGGACTTTGGGGCTTACATGTTAGATTTGGGTAGATCCTAGGTTGCTCTCTTTCATGTTTTTAGAGCTTGAGTGTTATATCTTGTTGTGAGGTGTGTGTTTGAGCTTCATTGTTTTATGCTCATGATTTCTCTATATTTTGGGTTCGGGTTGTGAGCTGAGTGTTTTTATCTTCCCTTGTGTTTCCTGAGATCTTAGATGTGCTGATTTGTTATATTTGTTTTGAGCTTACTCGAGGACGAGCAAGATCTAAGTATGGGGGAATTTGATTCGGGCTATTTTGTATAGGTTAACTCTTGTATTTTAGGGCTATATTGAGAGTATTTAGGTTAGAGTTGTGCGTAATTGTAATATCTAGGCCGAAGACACAAGAATTTAAGATTCAAGAGTTTTAAGGCGTTTTGAGCTGTCTGCGCGATACCACTTGCTTGTAAAGGTTATGCCCCGATTCCTCGACCGCGGATTGTCCACCGCAACTTCAAGGGCTTCAATTCATCTTTTTACACCGAAGTCAGATTCCAAGCGGAAGATGGTCAAAACAGCTTCCGAAGTGACGCCAGAGGTTCTGCCCCGATTCCTCGACCGCGGATTGTCCACCGCAACCGCGGTGGCTGCCGAGACCGACTTATTCTTCTCTGTTGTGAAAGCGCGGGCGCAGTGATGGCGACGCGACCGCGGTGATGCCGAATCCGAAGCGGGCCGAAATCTTTCTATCTTGTTTCCTTTTCTATCTTTTGCCTCTTTCCTTATCTATCTCGTGGAGCTTGTTACTTGGGCTATATAAGGAGGAGCCAGCCTTAGGTTTTAAGTATCTTCTTTCATATAATTCAATTCTTCTCTTTTAGTTTAGTTATGGAGAGCTAGTCTCCTTGGGTTTGTTCAAGGGAGAAGCTCTGATGTATGAACTCGTGAGATTTTGGTAATTGATTTCTATCCTTTGGTTAATATTGATTCTCTTATGCTTCATCTTATGAATGTTTATTGTTTCTCTAGAAGTAGCTAACCTATTGAATTGATTTATGTTCTACAGTTTGATTAGGTTTGGACCGTGGACAAAACTAATCTGTGAAAACAACTTAACCACCTGTTGTCTATGCAACTAGGATTAAGAAGAGAATTGATTGTTTTATCTTACAATTGACTCGCAACTTGATTGTTTGATATTATATCCTGCATATCCTTGTTTTCTATGCTAATTCTAGGTTAAGCGTCCTTGCCTAGGGTTATAGAATTGCTTGGACCGTGGACTTGCGATTGTTAATGATCAGGATAGGAATTAACCATAGGTGTGAATGAAATCAATGGATGAATCTATGATCGAGTGATTATATCATGAGTGGATCTTTTGAATGAACTTGTTTCCATATCAATTGTTTCCCTATATTTGCATGTTTGTTTATTTGTTTGTTCCTTGTTTCTTAGATTAGTTTAGTATAGATTTCTCTCCTAAATCCCCCCTTTCTTTGGTTGATAATCATATTAATACTAGAAGCCATAGTTCTCTTGGGTTCGACCCCTTACTTGCTTACTATACTTAGTTTGTTTGTTTGGGTTATTTATCTTTGATCTTGGCACGACGACTTTAGCCGAGTCACTTGGGAAGGATCATGTTAGGGTGGAGTGGTTGAAATAACTCTACATAGAGTTGATTAACTGTGAACCATTGATTTTATTTGCCGGTTGAGGTTTCATACGATTTACAAATTTTGTAAGTCAAATCAACAATGTTCTTTGACCAAAAAAAATATCAACAATGTTCTCTCACGTTTGCTCCCTACCACCACAAAAGAACTTTGAAGCAGCTCAAATACCCCTTCTTCCATTTACTCTAATTGTGTTTTTCAATGCTATATATATGGCCAAATTAGTTTCCGATTTCAAACACCAACTTTCTAATTCTACAGAATCTTCTATACAAATATATATCTAAAACCTTTTTTATTCAGATGCAAATATAATTCTAATTGCTAAATAAGTTAATCCCAAAAATCAAGGTTTTTTCTTGATCCGTCGGCGAAACGGTGGTGGTGGTAGACAATTCGCGAGCATCGACAACGACGACAATGGAAAAGCGTAGATCAATGGATTCGACGAGCAAGTCAGAATCGAAGGCAAAAGGCGCTCTCAGAATATTTTTTTGCCACTGAACTGGTAGCTTCTCCAATGATATTAATTTTGCAGTTTGTAAAGATATTAATTTAGCCAGTAATCAACGTTTATAAATTTCTAGAGGTTTTAAACATAGGAATATTTCCAGTTAAATATTATCTTTTGTGACTATATTACATTTATTTACTCAAGATAATACAAGTTTTTGTCATTGAACTCAAAATAATTCCAATTGGAAAAATCGTAAAAGCATAGGCAAACTATTAACATTAACAATATCCTGGCCAAAATTTGGATGATTGGTATTATTGCACGTTCGTTATATATAAGTTGGAGATATATATACTTCAAGTAAATTTAAGTTCTAAGAAAAAAAATCAACAGTAACATCATATTTTAGTGGGTTTCGAAAATTCTCTTAGTTATATTTATGTAATTTTTTGCATTATATTAATTTATACTTTTACCGGGACCTTTTATTTATATAGTGGTCTTTCGGTAATTTATTATCTTAGTATTTTATCGCAAATCGTCAAATTTTACAATGGCCCAATTTAGGACCGGAGAAGAATATTAACTTACCATATTATTAGTTTTAGCTCTATTTCTACGTTTAAACTAGCCTACGAAAAGTGCGCATAAAAAGAATATTGCCCCGTGCGGTACGCACAGGACAACATACTAGCCTGTTGGAATTGTTGATGATTGTCTATGCTAACACCATTCTTAGTTATGTTGGAAGATTAGAAATAGTTTGGTTTAGTTTGTGATTGTTTGAAGGAGTGTGCTATATATTGCTGGATCATTTTTTAATGCAAAGTTATCTTAATATTGATGTCTACTGACTCCAAATTGATATTTAGTATAGAAATTCATCTTTTGGTCTTGCAAATTTCTACACTTTAACGTAACTGTTTGGCCATGAAGGAAACCAGTTTCTGTGCGAGGGCTTGGGGTTTCTGTTTGGAAACCATTGTGGGTTAAATGAGGCTCTCCAAAGAGAGGTATGAGTTCTATTTGGATTTCTATTTTTTCGGTACTGTTAATGTAAAGTGAATGAACATACAATCCTATAAAAAAGTATGAATGATACGGTTTAAAAGAATCTTTCCTGAAAGTTATCTTACAAGAGTTTCTAACCTATGCCAAAAAAGAACATGGTAATGTCTTCTCTTTGTTTTTTCTCACTAGATCCAAGCTGCATTCAGAATTGATGAGATGAGGAGGATTGCACCAACTCCACAAGATAAAATGAGGGTTGGAATGAGCTACTTCGTAGATCCGTCGTAGGTCCCAACGAAGGTGCCGAATGGGCCTGATTCGACAATGCTCTAGTCCTCAAGGCCCATGTTTCCTTGAATGACGGTCGCGGAAGAGCTTCCGCCGGAGCAACTGCTACAGTTCCTGATCAGATTCTCAAAGCAACACTCATGAATGTTACAAAAGAATTGCTTTATTTGTTATAGGAATGGTTTTCAACTGTTATAGCAAACTGGCAATTGTGGATACCGTTTCAGTTCTTCAATTTCAGATTTGTACCTCAGCAATTTCAGGTATTAGTATCTCTGAGTGGAGGGTCTGGAGGCCCTAACATTGAATCTCAAAAATCCTAAAAGCCCCCTCTCCAACGACAATGCCCGCCAAATCATCAAGGCCAAAGCCCGGTACCTGAGCACACTCCGTCGGAACCAGGGCTCCGACATCCAGTCCCCTCGCTGGATCCGCCGCTCTCCCGAGCAGATGGTTCAGTATGTGGGAGGCGACCCCAACGGCAAGCACGTTGTCGCCGCCGTTCACACCGTCTACGCCCTCTCCTAATTCCCTGACGGCGCCTACGACATGAGGTAGGTCATGGCCTCCTTCGTCTCCAAGGTCATCTTTCGAGAGATGTGTGTGGTCTTGAAGGAGCAGAAGGGGTGGAGGCAAGTTAGGGATTTCTTTGCCTGGATGAAATTGCTGGTTAGTTACTGCTTTCCATCGATGCTTAATCTGAGTTTATTTTTGTTCAATTGGCGTAGAATTCGTTGAATTGGTCTATTGTTCTTGAGGTCAATTACATGCTTTTAAATAGAATTCATGGCTAACTTGAACAATTGGATCAACTCTGCTACTGACCCAGCGTGATTGCCTATAGGATTGTATTGCGTGCATACAGACAAGTTGGGAAGATTAAGCTCTCTTCATCGGTTAGGGAATCGACACCTCAGTCATGCCCATCCGATGTCCTTGGCGAAATGAGCACTGCTCTCTATCTAATCTGCGATTCCGAGCAGGATTCCATGATCGAGAAGCTTCAAATCTTCCAGATCCAAGGCCCCGACAAGCGCCGGCGTGTTGAGCTTCGAATCATCCACAAATTCTTTCCCGGTAGGTTTCAATTTCTCTGGATATTGATGTTGAGAATTTTTAGTTTTGATTGTGAATTCGTGTTTCTAAGATTTGAAATTTTCGGTTCGTTTGATTGTGAATTCGTGTTTCTACCATTTTCCAGGGAGTAACCACAAGGAGCGGCGACACCGGCCAGGCCACCGTCAGCCAGTCTCTGCCTCTGTTTCGGTTTTGATAATTTTTGTCTACGCTCTTCTTTTATCGCCCTTCGTCCTCATCGTCATTCATTCATTCATCCCAAAATGAGGTACACAAACTATGCAAGAACTGTTGTATTTTTTATCTTCCTTCTGCAGTCTTATTCTGCATTTTTTTTTCCATTTCCTTATAATGATGTTTTCTTGCAGGTAAATTTGGTGGACTGGCGGACATACAGAAGGAGAGCGTGAAGAAGCTGAGGCCAGAGCCAGAGAGCTTGAAAAAACAGGTTAGTATCTTCCAAATGGACCATCCTTTGATTCTATTTATCATGTTTATTGAGTCACTTCATTTTTCTTGAGTCCAAGGTTTCTTAATTATCAGGCTATACTCCATTCGTTGTTGTAAGATTTTCAAGTTGGCATAGAGCATTATATTTTTTTAGATCCATATGTGTATCAAAGAAGAATGTCCTAGAGTTTGAGGAGGCCTCTTGGAAGCGGGAGGCTGGGGTTTCAGGATTTCCACATATTTATCTTTGTGTTGCTCATTGTTCATGTAACTTTTTGTGCTCTTACTCTGCTTTTTGGTGGGACAAGGGTGAGTGAGTACATTCTTGCTTAGATTTCTATTGTTTTGAGCTTTTAGGTCTCCACTATTGTTGAAACAATTTTATGTAGACTGGAAACAATTTTAGATTTCTATTGGTAATGAACAACATTGGCCTCTCATTTGGAAACTTAATGTTACATTAAGCTTTGTGTAGTAAACTGGAGCTTTTTCGTGTGAAATGCAGTGAGGTTTACATACGAGCTTCTTCAAAAGAAAGACCCTTCTCTATTAGGGAGGTCTTCTTTTTCTAATCCCGGTAGGTTTTAATTTATCGGTTGATTTTTCATCTTCTGTTTCCATCTCTGTAAGCTTTGTGTGATTTTCAGGAGTTGGAAGACGATGAAGAACCAGTTATCTGGAAAGTCAAGTGCAAGGTAAGAAACTGGATATGCATGCTTCTGGAATTATGTTGTTCAATCGGATTGGAAGGCTCATAGCAAAATCTGTGGCACAAAGGAGTACAAGTGCGATTGTGGGACTATGTTTGCAAGGTCTGAGTTGCCCCCTTTTAGTTGATCTTTATCCTCTCCTTAATTAATGTTTTTTAAGTTATTGGGTTCGGAGTCTGAGTTGTTTCTTTCCGTGGTTGTTTCACAGGAGGGGTAGTTTCATCACTCACAAAGCCTTTTGTGATGCTTTGTTTGTAGAGAACACTAAATCTCAGCCTCAGCCACCAGTAACGCCACCGCCTCCTGATAATACCGAGAGAATGCTAGAGGAGAAGGTCGAGCCGGCTTCCTCTCTAATGCCATTGCCGTTGCAACTGCCATCTACTCCTCCAGCGGCTGCTTCTCTAACTACACCAGTGGTGTCTTCAATTTTGCCTATCCATAATGCAGGTAATGCTGATACAACAATATGAGTTGGCTAAAATTTGCTTAATAGTTGTCTTATTTGCTAAATTGTTTATGTTAATCAAAGCCAAGCTATATAATTTAGTATTTACTGATTTGTCTTTCTCTCTGTTTATATTAGATTTTAGCCTCTTCTGTGCAGTCTGTGTGCTGTTCAATTTTCTCCTCTGGTTTGATGTTTAGTTATTTAGTCTTCTGCCTTTGGTTAGCTTGATCCTTGGTAGGGAAGGAACATTTAACTTTTATTTTGTCTCGGTTTATTTTTATATGGAAAAAGGAGATCTCATTGATTTTAAGGTTGTGTGAGGATATATATGTAAAAGGCAGCATTTTTGTGATGAGAAAGGAAACCATGATGATCAGTTTCTCTCCCTTTTGTCATTAGGAGAAAGACATTTACTTCCCACCTTTGACCACCAAGCTAATGGAGTGATCTTTTTATGTTTTCCATTTCTTATTTCAGACCCAAAATTGTCAGAGTTCTCTACCAATGTTACTAAGGATCTTAGCCAATTTAATGGTTACACAAACAGTGTATCTAAGAACATATGGAAGAAGAAGAAAGAAAGATTAGATCTGGGTTATCTGATTGAAGATTGAAAGTGGTGATGCTCACATTGCCCAGATGAACAATCAAGGATGGTGAGCTGAGGAATTGAAAACGGGCCATGTACACTACACAAGATTAGTAACACTCCACGTGCCTTCATCTGTCAAACACACAACATTGTGTAGTAGTTTGAAGTAGAAATCGACAGCAGAGAGAGGAAGGAATTGAAGCACACATGAACAAAAAAATCACAATGAGTATGAGAGTGGTGGAGGATGGATTGGCAGGTGTAGAGTAGGGAGAGTGGGTGAGCTGGATTGTTTTGTTCCTTTATAAAAATTGAATTTTCACCATTTGGGCCCATTTTCTCTGTTACTATATTATCACTTCGATTGTTATATGCAAGAATCATAAATTTCATTCTGCCCTTTCCCATAATGCACTCTATACTTTTTATTACTGGTTTTGAGATGGGTTGATAATTTGGGTTTGGATGCATATGAGAAATACAATGTATTCGAGTAAGTTAATATGGGTTAAGCAATTTGTTAGATAAAGGTAATTTGTTGGTGCCATTTTTTTCCAATTCAATATAGTACGTACACAAAACATCTGCCCCATCGTCATCGTGTAAATATGAAACATTCATATTCGTAGAATTCAAACGAGAATATAATATTATTTGCAAAATAATAATGATACAATAAACTATTGACTACGAGTAATGTATTATGTAACATAAATCATATCATAATGGATAACATCAATCTATAATAATTTCAATTTTAATATAGTACGTTGATTTATAATCCAATTTTTATCAACATATAGAAAATACGTATACGCAATTCAATCTATAAAAAGAATAGGTTTGGACGATAAGTTCATCTATGATCCTCTAAAGATTATATGAGTAACATATTCTATGGAAATCAAAAACCTATTTAATGGGGAAATCATTTGAAAAGTATACACGTACTAAATAAAATTAAGCATAACAACCTTAAAAAATGTCCAATGTTTATTGAGACACTTTTCTATTACGATTAAAAGAAAGCCATATATCATAGGTGACGCATATCTCTATTCAAAAGTTCAATACATTTTATGATATAAAACAAGAATTGTGCAATACCACATTCATCTTAATTAAGATGATTCTATTATAACAAATTGAAAGAGATCAACCATAACAAATTTTCAAGCTATTTTTATCTTAACTAAAGTCATAACAATTTTTTCTCGAACATATTTACAAAAGAAAGATTATTGGTACAAATTAACTACTCTCTCACTTTTTTAAGGAGTTCTTTTTTCTAAATGATCCATGCACAAGGGTTTTAAGTTCTTTTTTTATCTTACTTCATATTCTCTAAAGCTTACATTTTCTCTATATGTTGTTAAGATAATAACGATAATTCTTAATATATCGCTAATTATCTTTCCTTGAGTATTTGTTTTTATAAACTAATATAAAAACATAAAAGAAATGTTCAAATTTAATACAATTATTATTCAAAAGAAAGATAATAACGATAAAATTCGATATCATAAAGTCCAAAGATAAAAACATAAAAGAAATTCAAAATACACTTTCTTCTGACAAAAACTCTTCAAAATTATTTAATACAATTAGTATTCAAAATGTTCAAATTTGTTTCGATATATCACCCAAAAAAACAAATATATATATCATAAAAATAAGAAAAAATGAGATATTCTAAAATTAGTCTTCTATTATATATTGATATTCACACATCCATAATATGTATAAGAAAATCATCTAATACATACAAATCAAATATTATTTGAATAATATATAAAATAATACATTCAAGATTAATATTTTAAAGATTATTCTCTTACTAATATATACATATACATACATTATTTCTAAAAATCTATATAAATAAAATAATCTATTGGTGAAGTCCATATAAATGAGGTATTCTGAAACATCACAAAATACAAATAACTTTAATGCAAAAACGACAACACGGGTCTGTGCATCGCACGGGATTCACCATCGTTTATTATATATAGTAGATACGAATATTCTCATTCCATATCGGGTCCAGTCATACGTTTACCTATTATATAAGTCCTAGAATCAAAGAACCGATTAATCTACCTTTCTTATTTAACACAACACCCATACTCATCAATATAATATAGTCAATTGTCTTACCCTGTTCATGTCTTACCTTATATTTGACTAATGTTCTAAAGGGATGCCAACATACCATGAATAGTAATATATGCAGTTAAGCTTCTATAGATTAATAGTATTGGGATCGGATTTTTTTATTACTTTGTAAAGATATTAATTCAACGAGTAATTAATGTTTATTAATTTATTGAGATTTAAGGATAGGAATAATTCCAATTAAATATTATCTTTTGTGACTAAATTAAATTTATTTACTCATAATAATACCAATTATTGTCATCGACCCAAAAATAATTCCAGATGCAAAATTCGTAAAAGCATAGCCAAACTCGAAATAATACTAAATTCCCGGGTAAATTTTAGATGTTGGGTATTATTGCATGTTTGTTATATATAAATTAGAGATACACTTTAAGTAGATTTAAGTTTTACGAAAAAACAATCAACAATTACATCATATTTTACTAGGTTTTGAAAATTCTCTTAGTTATATTTATGTAGTTTTTCGCATTATATTACTCCCTCCATCCCAATATATTTGTCTCATAACACTATTCACGCGTAGATTAAGGAGAGGAAAAAGTTTTTCTTTTGTGAGAGAAAATGTTGATGGGTGAAAGGAAGTAAGAGAAATAAAGAAAGAAGAACATAAATTGTGTGTGTAAAAAGGTTGGATGCATGTAAAAAGTAGATGGATGAAATGAAGGAAAAAAAAATGATGAAGAAGTAGATATGTAGAATAAAAAATGAAAAAGTAGTTGATAGAAAGGAAAAGAAGGGGCACCACGACAAACATTTCGGGACGAAAAAATGGAGATGAGACAAACATTAAGGGACAGAGGGAGTAAGTCATACTTTTACCGAGACCTTATATTTATATGGTGGTAATTTATTATCTTATTATCTTATCGTAAATTGCCAAATTTTACGCTGGTCCAAGTTAGGAACGACGATGAATATTAACTTATCGTGTATATCAATTTTACCTATATTTATACATTTAAATCAACCTAAAAGAAGTACGTATAAAAAAAATGTTGCCCCTGCGATACGCAGGGGCCAGTAATCTAGTTATTTATAAGATAGTAAAGCATGCTTAGGGAAATTTTGTAAGATTCATATAATATATGTATTGGTATGTTGACCTGATGATATCGTTAGAACATGATAATAACATTAAGATGGATTATAATGTTAGGTATTATATAATGAGGTTTCCTTATGCACTAAAAGAAAAAAAGTTGATTGGATATTATACTAAGTATTGCATTATTAATATAGTTCAAAGGGAAATGGCTATAAAAGGTATAAGGAAATATATATTGGCAAGTAAAGAAATTTCTTAATAAAAGTAATATGTTAAGAATCAAGATTTATAATAATATAGCATAAACTACTAAAGGGTTATTATTGAGTTAGAGTTTATGAAGGATATAAACTCTAACATTCTTCTCCAAAATAAATTGTAATGATTTATTTTGAATTACCTTGTCTTTCCAGTTAGTTCATTACCGAAGATCTAAGTCTTTGTCGTCCCCCATTCCGTTGAGTTATTTTATTCAAGCTTCGATTTCAAGGCAAGTGGTTTGGTTCTTTTCATCATGATTTCGTACTTGCATGATTTGCTTGAATCGTATTTTCATGAATTGTTGGGAACTAAATGTGTGAATAAAATCAACCTAGGGTATTTCTATTGTATAGATTTATCAATCATTATTTGTAGGTTGTTCTAGTTGCGCTAGTTATGGACTTAGGTCTCGATGTTTGTGGACTCATGTGTGTGTGTGTGTTATCTTGTGTGGAACTAATTTCTACCGTAGTGATCAAGTGATTAAGGTCATAAGACCTATTTAAATAAACAATAAAGTTTCGCTAGGTCGTACATTCTAATTTCCCTAGCGTAAGTTCATGACCCATGCCCGCTCAACCGCTGAGGGGTGTTCGCACTAATAATGTGCCAAGGGACGTAGGTGCCCGTATCTTGTAATCATTTAATAAACCCTTAAGAAAGTACCTTAACAATTCAAGTGTAAGTATGAATGTCTCAGAAAGTATGAACTTAATCTAGATAAGCACTTGTGCACCTAGGTAACTTGATAGGATGGTTAGTACAAAATGGAATACCGTCCTCGCTCTCGGATTTCGTTGAGTCTGGTTCCAATCTGAATGCTTGCTCTACTTGTTAACACGCCTATAAAATGGCAAGATGGCTTGGTACTTAAGCGCCCTAGTGGCCACCTCCCCGTCGGCACTTACGAGCAAGATGAGGTTGGTTGAGCTTCACGTAGTCAACAGGGGTTTTAAAAACCGACATCAATTGTGTGTAAGAAGTTCTTAACATATTCGTACTAAACCTTTCGGAACCTTTCCCGGAGTTCTTCTTTTAACTCTCTTAAAAGTCATGCTCGTTCTCTCGTGGAAGGTAGTAGAGGGTTAGACTATCGTCCGGTTTTCATTCGGCGTCGATATCCGTCTCTACTTCCTCTCACCAACCTGAACCGCCTTTCAAAAACCCCATTTGCTTAGTCTTTCATAAGACTAACCCGACCACCCTTTTTCCTTTGCATGGTCGGCTGGTGTCAACCGTATTTCCATCGCGGCGCATCAGGTGGTGGATTGACATTAATGACTGAAGCCAAGGATACATTGAGGATCTTGCTCATCTTTTATTCTGCACTCTTAGTTTTAAGTTGTGTTGGGTTGAGTCCCTTGATATGTAAGGACCAATCCAGCTTATGTCAATTTCAATTATGTAATGACACTTCTGTCAATTTGACAAATGTAATAAAGTTTTTGATTCCGCATTTAAAGTTCTTGTTTGTTCTGTTATTACTGTAAAGCCTAGGGTGACTTTGGACATTAGTCTCAAGGTCACTGGCGGTAATATCCCTATGTAAAAATTGGGGTGTTACAATTATGGTATCAGAGCGAGGTTCTTTAACCCATTTCCGAAACCCAAATCTTAAAATCCTTATTAGATTCCTCGGTTACATGTATAGAAAACATACATTCTATACAAGCTTGTTCTTGCTAATCATTTACATGAAATGATTAGTATAAGGGGTACACTCTTGCAACGAGGAGAGTAGTACCAAAAGGAACATGAGTCGTAATCAGGGGGTCCTTGGACACTAAGATCTCGAGTTCGCATTTTGAGGGATTTCTAATCTTCATCCTTCTTCACTAAACCTATCCTAATTCTAGTTGAAGTGATGGTTGTCAAGTTTTCGAACCATCTATATCTTGCTATCCTATCAAACCTTTGTGTTTAAACAAAACTCCAATTTTGTGTTCTTTCCATCAGTCCTCAGCAGATACTATTTGAGAAATGATCAAACCTTATATGAATTTCAATTTGAAGTTGGACTTTTCTTGAAAGGGTAAGTGGCAATTTTTTTTTTCTTTTTTCGAACTCATCTTTGTCGAAATATGAAGGTCAAAAGAATTGTTTTTTTAAAGAGGAGTTTAAGCAGTATTATGCTTTTCGTTAGATGTTATATGGGTTTAAAATTTTATGGGAAGTTTTCCTTTGAAATACTTAAATTCTTAACCTCTTCTTGTTATAAAAGTAAAATATTTAAGAAATGCTCATGTCAAGAGCATTTTTCTAAGAGTTGTGAATATTTTTTTTCCTTAAATCGGAATTTAAAGTGCGCATTGAGTTTTACAGTTTTGTTTCAACATTATTGCACCATATCTATATGAAATTAAAGTTTATATGTACTCGATAACTTAATGCATGACACTAAAACAAAGTTTTGAAACTATAAGTCTTTGAAGTTCGTATATTTGACTTTTAACATGCCTTAAACCTTTATGACTAATTCACAATGAGCTTTGAATATATTGAATTGTTTATAGCATTATTTAGTTTTATTTTATATCATTTTATCTTGTAATTGGGTGATTACAATGTCTATTTCCATAGTAGCTCAAAATATTTTGGTCTTGCTACTTTTAAATACCTTAGTAAATTCTACTAAGAGTTATAAAGTTTTTATATGGAATAAAAATGCTTCCTTTGAAATTTCATTCCTTCATAAATGTTATAAAATTATAATGTTTAGAGAATTTTTGTTCTTAAAGACAAAGTTTGTAATATTTTGGTTTTGGAATTTTGAATTTTACATTGTATTAGTATTGGATAATCTAAGGCTAGAATATATATAAATATATATATATAAGTATTTGTTTTAGCAATAATTTAAGCCTTTGAAAATTTGTATGCTAGAATGTTTTAAACGCTTGAAATTTTGACACTCCTTGTTGCGGAGTATAAATTTCATAATCCTTCTATTTGTCCTTGTAGAATTACTTATGTTTATTACAAGTAAGGTTTTATATATCAAATTGTAAAGACTATCTTCGAAGTTGTATATTTGATTTGATTATTAAACAAAGATCTGGCCTAATTTACACTGAATTTCAAACTAGAGAATCTAATGTACAATTTTTGTAAAGTATATTTTAAGAGGTAAACTTTTTAACCTTAAAGCTATGCTAATTGAAACCTATTTAAAAACATTTTGTGTTATGTTCTTGGGGAATAATTATTACTTTCGAAAAATTTAATCATGTGAATGATGATTTTCACTGTTAAAAGTAAATGTGTTTGTTGATCATCATAAATTTCTCTTGAGTTCAACATAATTTAAATTTTGACACAAGTACTATATAAGAAGTTCACCTTGTTTCATTTGACTACTTTAATAATATTAGTAAAGGTGATTTGTTTGTGTTTGATCATTTTCACAACCATATCATCATATATAAGTCAAATTAATTAAAAATATTCGTTTATTGCATCCATCCAATTATATATATATATTTTATAAGTCCTTGTGAACTTTGTTAGACAACCTTGTTCGATAATTTTACAGTTAAACAAGTATGTTTAGTAACATCAAAATAAACTCCTTTTAAGTCCAATATATCTTACACGTTGTCACTACATCAATAGATTTTAATCTTGTAAGTTGTAACACTTTGTCTATCTTCATAAATTTATAAAAGGGCATGTTGACTTTATAAAGTTTGTGACTATGTCAACTTATATAATTTCACTCAGTAAAAAAATAATAATATATATCTTCTTTGGTTTCTAAGACGTTGCATTACTCGTCGTTTTATAAACATTTACATGACTTTTACAGGACACTTATGTGTCAATTTAAGTGCTTTTGAAAAAACGTATAAGATCCTTTTGATTTTCATCATGAAAAGCAATTTTCACTTGTACGTTCAGTGGATGGTTCTAAAAGTTATCTCGTAGGTTTTTGTAATGTCCTCTACGGTTCTCATAGTGGAGAGTAAGAATGTGTTTTGTCTTCCATCCTGATCACATGGTAAGACAATTTCACATGTCTTATTCCCATGAAAACGCAGTAAAGGTTTATGTCGATATCATTCCCCATCTTGATCACATGGTGGAACAAAATCACATAATTCCTTGAGGATAAATTTAAAATAAGCAGTTGCGAAGAAATTGTATCTCTTGTATTGTAAGAATGTGGTTTGTGCATTTTGTAGGGTGATTGGTATTTTGTTGGTTCTTTTGATTTGTTGATTCTTTGGTCTTGTTGACTTTGTTTCTCTCTCTTTTGCAATAATAGTTTTACCATTTGCAAAAAGAAAAAAAAATTAAATAAAGTTTTCACATGTAAAATTTTCATGTCATACGACTACTAATCATATAATTTTCTTTGGTTAGAACTTTGAACTCCCTGGGGAACACATTTTCTTTATGTTATAAGAACTACTAATTTTATTACTAAACTTTACAAAAGTACTAGAAATGAGAATTATTTTGATATGATTTTCCTAGTTCCTTATTTCATAATTTATTGTTGGTCTAAATATGATAATCGCAAACCGATCGGTATTTTGATTCATGCTTAAAGTATTTAAGGTTTTGAAGTGAATCTTATTTTTTTTAAAATATATATCGTCAATGACGCTGCTATGTGAAAACAATTTTAAATGTTAAATTGCAACCACCACTAATCAACATTTCGGTATCTTATGTTAATGTTTTAACAAAGTATAGGTGGTTCCATCGACGTTTTCTAACAACAATTTTGGTAGTATAGATCGAGATTTGTGATTTGAAAATATATATGTGAGCCTAGATATGGCAAAGCTTATATATGAAGTTTTTGCTTGACTCCTAAGTTCTTATTCTTTTTCTCTCTTGGTCAAATGATAGTATTATTAATTATAGCTCCATATAATCTTTTTGTCTAAATTGAAATTTTGGAGTTGAAAAGTTTAAGCTCTAAATATCTTTCTATGCGTTCTACATATAATTGTGTTGCATTTATACTAGTGTACTAGCTTCCAAAGAAAGATATTTCGTAAATGCTCTTTTACCAATGAGTTTCAAGGATCTTAGTGTTTTCATTCGACTTTGAAATCATTTTTGGCTATGACCTTCTAACGATTCATTGTTGATCAATTTCACTAACTTCGTAACTCATGAAGATTTTTTTTCCCTCTACCAACTCTTCCATTTGAATGTTAGAATATAAAATGTTTGACTTGTACAAGATCACTTAATTTTTCAGCTATATAACATCAACTTGTTACGGGGTAGAGACCCACATTTCATAAGACTCTCTTCTTCATATAGGCAAATTGATATCGTCAAGCTAAATATCATAGGTCTCTTTTAGCAACTCAATAATTGTTCTCGTCCCACTCACATTCATAAGATTGAAGTGCAATCCTATCAATCTCAAGGATAATACTATGGACTTGTATTATCTTCATCATTAGACTTGGAGTAACTCGAGATGAAGTTTATGCTCTTGCGAGTAAGCTCCGGATTTTTGAGGTTAGTTGCTCTTTGAGAAACGTCATAGCCTGGAAGGGAAATTGGATTGCAATAGTTTTAATTGGATAAATGTCATCCATTTATCTAATGTGATAGCAATACTAGGAGATTTCATTAGCGAGTGTATGTTGGGCTGGGTTTTGTGCTAATCAGGCATAGGTGGGTGACGAGATAAAGTCAAGCCAAGAGGTGCAAGAGTTTAAGGTAGAGAGTACTAGGATATCCTTTATGAGTAAAATATTCGTTTTGTGTTTCCATCTTCTGGAACAAGGCCATTCATCGAGGAAACAAGTGAGGAGTTATAAGGGTGTTTCCTAAAAGTTATCGAGTTTTACCTAAGAAGTTCGTAAGGAGGTGCTCAGATGTTACCTCTCTTAATTTAAGGGACAAGTATATATTTTGCTTTCATCCTCTTTGTACCACCATAATCTCCTATAGTTTCGAGGACGAAACTATTTTAAGGGAGTACTATTGTGACGAACCTCGAATTTTTCTTAAGGACACTTTCCAGTTGTTGTTAGTTCCATTGTTTTAGTTCAGTGTCAAGTTGTAGCGTTCAGTTTCGAGGACGAAACTATTTTTAAGGGGGTACTATTGTAATAACCCTCTATTTTCCATATGGGTAAAAATGTAATTTTACCTTTGCATGATATCAAAAATATTAATAATAAGTTGTTATTAATATTTATCAAAATAATAACCCTTGTTCATATTATAAATTAAATCATATGAATAATGTCATGATAATACAAGTGTTAGTAGTATAAAATCAAAAGTAATAATCAATTATATTAAAGATAAAGATAATTTTTATAACAAGTTATGTACATATTATGTACAAATGTAGTGAAGATAAAGATATGTACAAATAATATAAGTTATGTATAAATATGTTAAAGATAATTTCTATAACATAAAATATAATATAAGTGTGCAATTTTATGTCATAAGGGCATATTTGCAACTTTGGAAAGTTTGGGGTCGTAAACGAACCCTTCTTCCCCAACTTAAACCCGATTTTTCAATCGCTCACATCTCCTTCATTCTCCATGAAAATGGATTTCGTAAGTTGCATAGGATTCCTCTCGTCCATTACTACAATAGCCCTCAATCAATTGGGTGGATTAATTGCAATAATTATCCCGAATTTTTGGATAAGCTTTGGTCAGGGTTCTTGAACTTGGACGGAATTGTGGCCAATTGAGCTTGAATCGGGAGACGATAAGGACGTTGATGCAGAAAGGAATATCCGTGGCATCGTCATAAACATCCGATTGCGATTAAAGAAGATTTAATTCGTCCTCATCATCAAATTAAAGAGGGGCATTCAATGGGGCCTTCAAGAGCTCGTAACCGGGGTTGTGGATAAGAATTCGAGGCCGATTCATCTACTATAAAAGGGTATATCGATGGCAATCAAAAGACCACATTCCAATTCATCAAAACCTCTCAAAAATCGCAGGTTAAAGCTCTGGAAATCGCTCGGAATCGGCGGATTTCAGCCACGTCCCGGCGCCAGCCCTGTTTTCGCGCAGTCCACTTCGACGGCCTCGTTCTTCCTCTTCCGGCCACCAAACCCGACGCCGTAACCTCCTGAGTGTTCGCGTCGTTCCCTTCTTTCCAGATCTGTGCTCGGTGCCGCCTACCATCGCCGGACGCCACCGCTAGAAGCCGGTAAAGTGCTCAGGCCGCTCCTCTGTTTCCTTTGTTCGGGGCTGTTGGTTGGTCGCGTAAACCCGAGCACCGGTCGGGCTTGGCCGACCTGCTCGATATCTTGTATAAAAAAAACTTAAATTAAATTAATTTAAATAAAAATAATTGATTAAAATTATAATTATAATTACCTAGTTATATAATTTGGGTTAATGAAAATAATATGATTAGTCATATTAGTAAGGTTAATAAAATTGTGTTAGAAAATAATAAAACGTTGTTATATATTGTACTTTATGTGAATATGTAGTTCTTACATGCTTAGGTATAAGATTAACATGTTAAATCAATTAATATTAGTTTTTATCACTTGACTATAGTATGAGTATACAAGTTAATATATTATTTATAAGATAGTAAAGCATGCTTAGGGAAATTTTGTAAGATTCATATAATATATGTATTGGTAAGTTGACCTGATGATATCGTTAGAACATGATAATAACATTAAGATGGATTATAATGTTAGGTATTATATAATGAGGTTTCCTTATGCACTAAAAGAAAATAAGTGGATTGGATATTATACTAAGTATTGCATTATTAATATAGTTCAAAGGAAAATGACTATAAAAGGTATAAGGAAATATATATTGGCAAGTAAAGAAATTTCTTAATAAAAGTAATATGTTAAGAATCAAGATTTATAATAATATAGCATAAACTACTAAAGGGTTATTATTGAGTTAGAGTTTATGAAGGATATAAACTCTAACATTCTTCTCCAAAATAAATTGTAATGATTTATTTTGATTTACCTTGTCTTTCCAGTTAGTTCGTTACCGAAGATCTAAGTCTTCGTCGTCCCCCATTCCGTTGAGTTATTTTATTCAAGCTTCGATTTCAAGGCAAGTGATTTGGTTATTTTCATCATGATTTCGTACTTGCATGATTTGCTTGAATCGTATTTTCATGAATTGTTGGGAACTAAATGTGTGAATAAAATCAACCTCGGGTATTTCTATTGTATAGATTTATCGATCATTATTTGTAGGTTGTTTTAGTTGCGCTAGTTATGGACTTAGGTCTCGATGTTTGTGGACTCATGTGTGTGTGTGTGTTATCTTGTGTGGAACTAATTTCTACCGTAGTGATCAAGTGATTAAGGTCATAAGACCTATTTAAATAAACAGTAAAGTTTCGCTAGGTCGTAAATTCTAATTTCCCTAGCGTAAGGTCATGACCCATGCCCGCTCAACCGCCGAGGGGTGTTCGCACTAATAATGTGCCAAGGGACGTAGGTGCCCGTATCTTGTAATCATTTAATAAATCCTTAAGAAAGTACCTTAACAATTCAAGTGTAAGTATGAATGTCTCAAAAAGTATGAACTTAATCTAGATAAGCACTTGTGCACCTAGGTAACTTGATAGGATGGTTAGTACAAAATGGAATACCGTCCTCGCTCTCGGATTTCGTTGAGTCTGGTTCCAATCTGAATGCTTGCTCGACTTGTTAACACGCCTATAAAATGGCAAGATGGCTTGGTACTTAAGCGCCCTAGGGGCCACCTCCCCGTCAGCACTTACGACCAAGTTGAGGTTGGTTGAGATTCACGTAGTCAACGAGGGTTTTAAAAACCGACATCAATTGTGTTTAAGAAGTTCCCAACATATTCGTACTAAACCTTTCGGAACCTTTCACGGAGTTGTTCTTTTAACTCTCTTAAAAGTCATGCTCGTTTTCTCGTGGAAGGTAGTAGAGGGTTAGACTATCGTCCGGTTTTCATTCGGCGTCGATATCCGTCTCTACTTCCTACCACCAACCTGAACCGCCTTTCAAAAACCCCATTTGCTTAGTGTTTCGTAAGACTAACCCGACCACCCTTTTTCCTTTGCATGGTCGGCTGGTGTCAACCGTATTTCCATCGCGGCGCATCAGGTGGTGGAATTGACATTAAAGACTGAAGCCAAGGATAGATTGAGTATCTTGCTCATCTTTAATTCCGCACTCTTAGTTTTAAGTTGTGTTGGGTTGAGTCCCTTGATATGTAAGGACCATTCCAGCTCATGTCAATTTCAATTATGTAATGACACTTCTGTCAATTTGACAAATGTCATAAAGTTTTTGATTCCGCATTTAAAGTTCTTGTTTGTTATGTTAATACTGTAAAGCCTATGGTGACTTTGGACATTAGTGTCAAGGTCACTGGCGGTAATATCCCTATGTAAAAATTGGGGTGTTACACAATTAGCAAGATAACATGCAAAAGGCCAAAGAAAGAAGGGCTATTAATGTGCACGTAATGGATCCGATTTACTAAGACCCTAGTACACGGTTCAGAGAGACCAGGGTGCATGCAAGTTCCAATTTCGGGCACAACAAGCAATACACAAAAGGGGGTGAAAGAATGCTTCAACTAGGCAGGGTAGATTGATTTTAGCATGCAAACACAAGATTGAATCAAGCAAGAGGGCAAGCTAGGATGAATGATGATTGATATTTTTTTGAAAGCCCTACGCTTGTCTGTATTTTTTTAATCAAACCAAAATATGTAATGACTAAAAATTGATTTATACTACCGATGACACTATCTAGAAGCAAATATAAAAAGGAAAGAAAAGAGGCTATTTTATGTGGAGAAAAAAATAGCTAGGGACAAAGAGCATGGATAATCAAGCAATTAATATCAACAGACTTTGCAACCCACAATTGTCGAAGCTCTTTGTAGTACTCGTTTGAACTGTGTATGCCTTGGCTTACTCGCTCCAACTTGACATGGACACGACCAAGGTAGTCCTCAAGCACGAATCGATTGTGCATATCATCCATGTACTCACGCTCGTCCTCCTACTCTTGCCACCAAGAGTAAGCGAAATCTGTGGAACGAATGGTGCCTATGGCCACTCATTTGGCAGCATAGATTCCCAATCAAGATATACCTCGACATCAAATGTGTCTAGGAAGGGCTCAATGTTGAGCTTAACACCATGATGGTGGTCCCTCGGTTGGGATCTATGGTCATCGAAGCCATAGTCATAGCCTTGGCCTCGTAAGTGAGCTTAATCCATCAAGTCAAAGGGATCTTGGATGTAAGGGCATGGGGCCAAGAGTGGCACCGCTGGGTCCCGGTTCAGGTGCGCAAGAAGTGCTTGTCAAACTCACCTTGGGTTTTCATGGGGGTGGCCTTCGGTTAGTGATGGCCAACAGTGCGGGCCGGCCCGGCCCAACCCAGCCCGGTGTCATGGGCCCAAAAAGCCCGGCCCGGCCAGCCCGTGGGCCATACGGGCCAAGCCCGGACGGGCCATGGGCTGGGCCCGGGCCGGAGTTTTCCAGCCCAGCCCGGCCGGGCTGGTCAACAGGCCACGAGCCCGGCCCAGCACAGCCCGGCTCGGCCCGGTCCTGATGAGCCCAGACCCGGGTTAACGGGTCTCAGACTCAAGGATCGTTTACTCTTCAGGTCCAAGGAGTTCTCTTTTACTCGAATGGAGCTCTGATACCAGATGATGTGATTCGACTCCAGGATCGACGGGAACTGGTTCGATTGAGTGTCGTGGAGGTGTTCTTGATTGGATATTTGAAAGAGATTGAATCAGAAATATTATTTAGATGGCGGAAACGTTCGATTACAATGGAAAGGGAAAGAAAAGGTCTTCTTGAAACAAAGACGGAAAAGATGGATCGAGTTATGGGTTCAAGCAAGGATCGGTCAAGGCCCATTCTCCCTTAGGGAGAAGAGACCGGATGAGCAAGGCTTTTAGCGCTTAAACTCAAATCCAATCTAAGAAAATGTGAGGCCCTCCTTGTGTTTATATAGGGGCGAGAGGAGGGGAGAGGCGGCCAGCTTTGTGTGGACGCCAAGCTTCAAGAGGAGGTGGCGAGGATTGGCGGCCAAGGCACACATCTTGGAGTGGGCGCCAAGTCTTGTGAGGAGGTGAAGGGTGGCGTCCAAGGCAAGGAGATTCAACCGTCTTTAATGTTGTTCCTTTGCGGCCAAGCTAATGCTTTTATTGCATTGTAGAGGCAAACTTGGCGGCCAAGGAAGGAGGTTAATGTGGCAGCCAAGCCTCCTTCAAGATGGGCTTGGATCGTCCCTCTTCGAGATGGGCTTCGGGCTTCGCGGAGCTTTTGCTTGGGCCGAGTATGTGGAGACTCAAAATCGCATCTCTGGGCCCGGTTTGTGAAGTGTAGGACATGGCCAAATGAGCCCAGAGTTGCTCTTGTAAGGCCTTATCCCGTCGCATCGTTATAGGCCCGGGAATGTGATTCGCCTCCTTGGAAGAGACCGACCTTGTAACGGGTCGCGTACGACCCTTAATGGGATGCCCTAGAGAAGCACCGGGCCGTGCCTCGGTATTGTTGGCACTGGGAGGCACCGGAGCGTCGGTGCCTTGCGGCGTCCCGAGAGGCACCGTGGCGTCGGTGCCTTGCTGGGCACCGGGAGGCGCCGGGGTGTCGGTGGTGGGGTGCCTTGACGAGGCACCGGCGTTGGCGGCATCGGATGCGGGGTGCCTCGAGGAGGCACCGACGTCAGCGGCGTCGGGTGCGGGGTGCCCCGAAGAGGCGCCGGGCCGTACTTCCCTGCCATTTGCACGGTGCCCCGTGGAGGCACCGGGCGGCGCCTCGAACCCATGATGTGAGCCAGGCTGAATCACATCAGGTCCGGACCGACCCGGTGCATATGAATTGTATATTTGTAAAAACAAAATTATTTGCACCCTATAAATTATATTTGTGCAAAAATAAAATTAATATGCACTATAATTATTAAAATTAATTACATATATGTCTTAATTATTAAAAATTTGATAAGTAATTATTAAAAATAAACTATCGGCCCGGCCCAGCCCGGTATGTGTGGGCCAGCCCGGCCCGGCACCAGCCCGCTCCCAGCCCGCCCGGGCCTATGTGGACCGGCCCAGCCCAGCCCGGTGATTTGCCGGGCCTGGCCTGGGCCACAGTTTCTTGGCCCAGCCCGGTGGCGGCCCGGCCCAGCCCAGCACGGTTCCATGACTACCTTCGATAGACCTGGGGCGGAGCCAGGGGATCCTGAGGGGTCCGGTGACCCCCCAACCCGCCGGAGAGTAGATTAGTATACTGGAGGAGGTAGAAGGATTCCGGTGGAATTAGGGCCGGCAAGCTGTGCAAGCGTCCGTCGCTGAGGAAGAGGTTGAAGAAGCTCCTTTTTTTATTTTAAAGAGACAATCAAAACGACGTCAAAACGACGTCGTTTTGAGTGTTTTTTAAAAAACACCCAAAACGACGTCGGTTTGGTTAATGGAAAAAAAAATATTTAAAACCAATAAATAATACGCGTTTCATGAATAGTTCTCAGTTTCTCGCGAAGCGGTTCGCTTCTCACACCAATCGTCAATCGCACGCGGGACGCCCCACTGCCGACGTCGCTCCTCGCCTCCACCGGCCACCGCGGCTCCGTTGCTCACCTGCTCCGCCTAATCCAGCCGCTGCTCGCCCTGCTCCGCTGCTCGCCTGTTTGTTTAAATAGATGGTTTGTTTGCTGAATTGCTGTCCGCCTGTCCCTAATCCAACCCTAATCCGGCCAAATTCAACCCTAATCCTGCCCTAGTTCAACTCTGCTCTAAATTAAACTCGAATACGTACGTTTAAATTAATTGTTTAATTTGATTGTTTGTTGAATTGCTTTTGCTAATCAAGCCCTAAACCACCCAAATTCAGAATGCCAAATTCAGAATTTAATCCCCTGTTGATTTGTTTAATTGTCAAAATTCAATTTATGGCTTTACTACCTAGGGTTTGAACTTTGAAGACTAGACAATTATTTAATAATGTAATAGATCGTAGGTTCGTTTATTTTATTGTTTATGAAATTGCTTAATTGATTGTTTAATTTAGATCATATACTATATAGATAGATTGAAGCATTTAGTTTGAATACTAATTGTTTAATTTTGTAACATATAGGTTTTGTAAAGTGATGGATAGATTTGTGGTTAGAGGTAAAAGACCATCCGTTGATTTCGTTTCGAGCATTGAGCCTCCATCTCGTAATCGCTTGTATTTTATTTTGAGAAACCTTTTTTATAACTATTTTTATTTAAAAAGTTATTATAATATATTATTTTATTTGTGACCCCCCTCACAAAAACCTCTAGCTCCGCCACTGGACCTGATCAAAATCGGACTGGCCCGCCTGGCCCGCCCAACCCGGCCCGTGAAAAAACGGGTTTGGACACAAGTTTTAGCCCGTGTGGCCCGGCCCTTTAAAAGTAGGGCCGGGTTTGGACACTGAAAAAAGTCCGTCGGCCCGGCTCGGCCCGGTCCATATATATTTTATAATTTTATATAATTAATATATAGCATATACTAATAATACTATTATTTACTAACTAGCCCAAGCTCATACACTACCGGCCCAGCCCATAAATATATTACTACTAACTAGCTAAACCTAAACCCTCACTTTCACTCTCTGCAAAGTACCGCCGTTGCCGCTCATCACTCTCACCCTAACCCTCACCCTCACCAAACTTCCCTCTGAGCCTCACCTCATACTCATCTTCTTTCACCCTCTTCTTCCACTCCTTATTCTTCTAGAGAGCGGCCCGCCTTTAACCCTTCGATCTCCCACTGACTCTTACCGACGACAACCGTTCTCCACCGGCATCGTTCACCCTCTGGTTCGTTTTCTTTTTTTTGGTTTCATTTTTTCGATTGTTTTGATTATTTGAAGCCATTGTTTGTGAAATGCTTTATGTTTGGTTCACCCTTTGGTTCGTTCACCCTCACCTCATTTTTTTGTTTGAAGCCATTACCTTGTTTGGTTCACTTGTGAACTTGTATGTTTGGTTCACTTATTTGAAGCCTCTGGTTTGTTTTCATTTTTTTTATCTTCATAAAGTATTGCTACAAATTCCAAAAGGTCTAAAACTATAAATTCTACCGTGTAGCTATATTAGCTATATATTATATATATAATTGGTTGTCGCCTGTCATCTATTAAGTTGTATAAAAGCATCTATTATATATATAGTTGAAATTTGAAAATAAATCGGTTATTATAGTAGCTATATTTTAAGTTGTAAGTAAGGGCTGAAGTTCTTAGTTATAGTCAAAGCTATTAATTTATGGCTAGATAAATAAGGCTGATGATTGAATATTTATTTAGCTTTTAGTAGTAATTGTAGTGTATGGTGTAGATAAAGGATGTGCTTATGAATTATAATTTATAAGTTGTTGAATGCTTTAATTATATTCTGAATTATAATTTAAGTGGACATAATTTACTAACTGAAATTTGTTATCCAGAAGATAATGGAGTCCAATGGAGACAATGAAATTGTCCAATAAGATACCAACACAGCTAAGCAGGCTCACACCAGCACTCAAACAACCATGAAAGGGAAAAGGCTGAAGTCCATGGTGTGGGATCATATGAAGAAAGAAGAGACTAATGATGGAAGCATAAGGGCCACTTGTAATCACTGTAAGAGTGTACTAACAGCTGCTGATAAATCAGTTACATCTCATCTCAAAAGGAATGTTCTGGGCTGTCCTGCAAAAAAAATATCATGATATAAAACAATATTGCATAACGGGTTCTGGGCCTTCACCCCCTACATCATCTACATCTCCTGCTATGAATTCTATGAAAATGACAGTGCTATTTCCTACTTTAGATGTAATTCGTGATGCTTTGATTGTGATGATTGTATCTTGTGCACAATCTTTTAGTCTTGTTGAGGCTCTGGGGGTATGAGTGTTTTAGTTCCTCAATTTAGTCAACTGGGTAGGCTTACCGTTCGAAGAGATGCACTTAGTCAATATAAAACCGATAAACTTGTTTTTGCTGAAGAATTACAAACTGCTCCAGGCCGAATCTGTTTCACTAGTGATAATTGGAGAAGTGAGCATACAACTGATGAATTTTTGTGCATTACTGCACATTGGATTGATAAGAATTGGAAACTTCAGAAGAGAATTATAAAACATTCTGCTTTATCACCTCAACTTGATGGTGCATCTCTTATTGATGAAGTTTTATTATGTTTGGGTGAGTGGAAAATCAGTCATAAGGTTTTTAGCATCACATTAGATAATGCTTCGTATAATGACACGATGATGGCATCTCTTCGTAACCGTTTAGTAAGGAAACAGTCATTGGTAATGCATGGGGATTTCATTCATTTGCGCTGCTCTTGTCACATCATCAATTTAGTGGTACAGGCTGGATTAAAGGTCATAGATGACGTTGTTGTTAAGATAAGGAAGATTGTCACTCTTTTGAGGCTATGCCCTAAAAATAAAAAGTTTTATGAGGTTGCTGCATCTAGTTATGGGTTGATCACCACTAAGAAGCTTTGTTTGGATACACCTACAAGGTGGAATTCCATTTATATTATGCTTGACAGATATTTATTCTTTCGAGATGCTATTAGTAACTTTGTTAGTAAGGATCCTGATCTGAAATTTTACTGGCTTATGGAGGAGGATTGGGAAAAGGTTGCTCAGCTAAGAAAGTTTTTGAAAGTCTTTTATGATGTAACTTGTTGGATCGTTAGTACTGAGGGACGTCCTTTACTTTGGTAAAGGCGTCCTTAGATTAGGCGTCCCTACGAGGAGTAGGGGCGTCCTTAAGTAATGCAGCGGAAATAAAGTACTAAACAGATAAAGAATGAACGTAGTGAATTATAGAGGAACCACTCAAGACCAAGTAGTCCTTGAATAGTTCTTTCCTTTATATTGAACGTCCTTACACTTGTACTGGCGAGTCTTTACAGTTCTCTGGTACTTAGCTTTTCCCTAAGTCCACTAGTAAAGGACTCCTCTAAGCCTACAACTTAAGCTGGTTCAATCTACTAAAGGACTCTATTCCTATGTTCTGCAGTACTTCGCAGAACTCTCTTTCTCTCTCTTTTTGAGTTTTCTCTTACAAACTGTTTTTGTGATTTTGTTACAAGTCTCACTCGATCTAACACAAGTTCTAGCACTGTTCTTGAGTTCTTGAGTTAGTTCTTCGTGTTTTTGAGTGAGTCGCTTTCTCTTTGATTCTCTCTGAATATTCCTGAAAGCGTTGGCGTCACAATAAATGCCTTGGGGCTATTTATAGGACTTGGGGAAGGGCGTCTTTTCTCTGGGACGATCATGCCCTTCATGGACGTGGCTACAGGATCTTCCTCCACGTAGTAGGGCGGTGATGAGGAAGCTTCCTGTATCCAGCTGTGTATGATGAACTCCGCTACAGGATCGGCCGCCACGTGTTGATGGACTCTGCAGCAGGATCGTCCACCACGTAGTGTTGGACTTCTCTACAGGATCGGTCTCCACGTGTCCTTGGATGATCAAACATTGTCGAGTGATGTCATCCTGTCGGCTAGTGAGTAAGGACTCCTTTCTTGCGTTCCTACTTGCTTGGGACTCCGTCCTTGCTCAAGTAGTCTCTTAGCTGGTCCTTACTTCCTGTTAGCTAGCGTCCCTAAGCTAATGGGACGCCCATACACACTTGTTGTCCTTTTGGTCACTGGCGTTCCTGAACACTTGGACAACTTTATTAGAATCAAAGTGAGTTTGTCATATCAAAACTAAGGGACGGTTGTGTGGAACACTAACAAGTACGCAAGCGTTCTTGATAGCGTCCCAACAATTTCCCCCTTTTTGATGATGACAAACTCTTCAGCAAAACAGTTTTAACATTGGAACTTAGCATGCATGAAAACTTATAGGCGTCCTTTAATACTTAGAGAAATTTTAATAAGCACAAGTTTTCAATCTTTGATTCTCTAGCTTTTGGATTTTAAGGAGAGAGTCGCGTCCTAGAAAAGTTTCTAAGCGTCCTCTTTTATTCTAGCATGGGCGTTCCTTATACCTTTCACTTAATAGTTCCCCCTTAACACTTGCTTATTCTAGATAACTAATTTGTAGCGCATCTCTGCAAAACTACACTTCCCCCTTTTGGCATCATCGAAAAGGATAACAAGTGATAAGGACGTTAGCATAAACACATAACTAAAGGCAGTGGAACGCTTAAAGAAACACATGCAAGCAAATAGTGGAATTGCCATTCAAACAAAATTAGAGTTATTACAGACCAAGGTCATAAGTTTGAAGTTCAAAAGAAGCAAAGGCAATTTAATAGGGGATGAAAGGGGTGGTGGCAATCACTGAGAACGGCGCTGGTCTTGATAAAACTGGAGCAATTGTTCTTGAAGTTCAGCAGCCTTGGAGAACGCAGATGATAAGTCCTTTAAGGCAGAGAAAATAAGGCACTGGTTGTCCATTATTGCACCCATGAGTTCTGTTGGGGGATGCTGGGCAATGTTAGCAGGGGCAGAACGGGGCAGAGGACCTGTGCTCGAAGACGGAGCGTCCATTGGAATAGCTGGAGGAGAAGAGGGCCCTAAGAGCATTTGATCAAGGGTTGTAAGATCTACTGCGGGCTCTTGATCTTGAGGGGACTCTTGAGGCGTGGAATTAAGCCTTGCGGCCTCAGCCTCAGCAGCTAGGCGTTCTTCTTCTGCTTTCAGTCTAGCTTCCTCAGCCTCAGCTTCTAACTGTTTCAGAACGGACGGGAGCTCTTCATTATGCCTTATCTCAACAAGTCCTTTCTTGGCATTCCATTTTAAGCCAAGTTCTTCAGAAGGAGCGCTCTCATCATAAGCGTCCTGGGACTGCAAGATTGCCTTTACGACTCCAGGGTAGGGCAAGGCGTGCCTCTTCCTTCCACACTTGGCCATGTGTTGCATAGCAATTCTGGCTAAGTTGATTGAGCGGCGTTCAAGGATTGCGTCAATTAAGATTATGTCGTGAGTTTGCACAATTGAACGCTTCTCCTGCCTTGGAAGAATGGCGCGACAGATGAAGTAGTGAACGATTGCGCCAACTTTGCTCAGAACGTGAGCTACCCTGTCAAGTCCCATAGGCCTTTTGCCCTGAAAGATGTGCTCAACCAGAGGTAGTTCTTGATCAGTCGTTTCAAAGCCGCCTTCAGGAAGTGAGCTAAGAGCATCGGATGGTGGCTTGCGTGGACTAAGACCAAGGAAGGAGCGCATTTGGCGTTCTGTGACTGAAGCTTTCTCACCTTCAATTTTGAAGTGGAGGGAGCCATCTTTTGCCTTGTAGCGCAAATCCCTGTAGAACGCCTTCACCTGTTCCTTGTCAACAGTTGTCGGCGCTGGTCCAACGTTCTGCCATCCTTGAAATTTCAGAAGTTCAAGAAACTCCTGAACTGATTCATCGTCGAAGGAGGCTAGCCACTCTTCAGAGTAAATAAGAGGGCTTAGGACTTTAACCGGCACATCAGCGTTCTTCCTTTTGCGCTTGCCCTTAGGGGACTCAGAGTCCTCATCATCATCTGACTCGTCTTCTGCTTTCTCCGAGTCACTGTCAGAAGCGTCCTTTGAAGGAGCGTCCTCTGTGCCTTGTTCTTTTTCTGCATCGCCACCAGCTGTGGCTTGACCGGCACCTGAGGTCTGACCTTGGGACGTACCCTCGGCGTCCTGAGCCTCTGTCTGATTTTCTTGTGTTGTTGGCTCAGCGTCCGCGGGGACTTGATGGAATTCTGTTTGGATTGAGGGAGAGGTGTTTTCTTGTGGAGCTTGGGTGGGGTTTAGGATTGGGAGGGACTGGTCATAAGGAGGGACTTCCTGAGCATCACGCTCGAGCTCTTCAGAAAGGGATGGCTCGGCGTCCTTTTGAGGTACCTGGTGCTCGCTAGCGTCCTCAGCTACTTGTGTTTCAGCGGGAGCATTCTCAACTCCTTCAGCCTCGTCGTCGGAGTCCCCAACAACGTCAATGATAGGGGAAACTCCTTCAGCATTGGCTTGAGGCGTTCCTTTGTTGCTCTCAGATGAGCTAGAGGAAGAGGAGGAGATGTGCTCGGGCTCTGGAGCAGCTTGAACCATGAGCACCTTGGGAGATTCAGCGGCTTTGCGGCGTTTGAAGGTGCGCTCAAGGGCTGGACGCTTCTCAACGTCCTCTGGTCCACTTTCGGAGGAGGGACGGCGAGATTTGGGGGTTTCGGGATCTTTTGGGGGCGAGATATGAGCCGGAGCTGTTGGGAAGTTTGCAAGGTTTAGAGGAGAGTAGGGTTTGGGAGGGAAGGGTATGAGAGCATTTTTCTTGGAAGGTTGGGGGGACAGAGGAGGGGTGGGGAGTTGAACGATTGAGATTTGTTGAGGGGGAGGAGTGGATTCTTTGGAGAGGTTGGAAGGCCTTTTTGTGGTGCTAGGCCTTTTTGTAGAGGGTTTAGAGGATGGGACGCTTGAGGTTTTGGCCTTTTTGAGGGGCCTTGGGTCGTGAACCTTTTTGGAGCGTCCCTCCTTTAAGTGAGAAGGGAACTTGTCCACAATCTCCGTTGGTTTGGAAGTGGAGAAGGGTTGGGAAGATTTGGAGGGGGGAGAAGAAGGTGCAGGACGCTTCAGCAAATTTTTGGTGGTTAGGGTAGGAACGGCAGGAGGAAGTGGAGAGGGACTTGGCACTCTTGCTTTGAGCATTTTGTAGGCCAGGGAGTCCCTAGGATACATGGGAAAGTCGGGAAGGACAGGCGTTGTGGAGGTCAGGTATAAGTTCAAGTAAAGGACCCAGATTCTCAGCTCCAAATTGTGAGAAGAATAGAACGTCGTCCATCCGTCCTGGCAAGTCGTTGTAGTTGGTGTTGTTAAGACTTGGCATGACGAAGCGTTCAATGAATCTTTCATAGTTCTTGGTCTTCGTTGCATTATTCTTGACCTCTGGCAAGCCCATGCGTTCCCTTATTAAATTGTAGAGAGTTCTCGGCTTTCTGTTGATGAAGTCCACTAGAGACTCATTGAGAACGATAGGTTTTGGCTTCTCTATGTAGTGGGACTTGACAAGCTTTCTACGCTTCCCGCCGGTAGAAGATCCGGCCACGTTCAACTGTCTTTGAGACATGTTTTCAGATGAGATTTAGAGAGAGAAAGTCGCCGGAGTTCTAGAGAGAAGGCAGAGCAGATTTGAGAGCGAGAAAGTGGTTGAGCGTAATAAATTTGATTGCGACTGTTCTGGCCTTATATAGAGGAAGCGGTGGCACAAATGGTAATTAACACTGTTTTACTGTGCGACACGTGGCAAAACTTCCCCCTTAAGATTTGAGCAAAAGCAACGGTCACTGTTCACACTTTCAAAAGTTCAAAATTCTGACTCTTCAACTGCTCCTCAACAACTGAACTAGCGTTCCTACCAACAAACACTTAGCGTCCTCTCCAACTTAGCAAAATTAATCTCTTCAAGCAAACTTCTTTAAGCAAACCAACAACCAACTTACCGTTCTAGTGATTACCTTTCGAACCAGTTGAGAACAACGCAAGTACGTCCCGTAAAAGAAAATATGAAGCTCATAGGACGCTTTTGCGGAGTTCTCGGCTAGGGTAAGCTTAGAGTTCCCATCATTTCGGCTTATAATGAAGGTTGGGTGATCAGGGATACTCTTTTCAAGACAAAATAGAGAAAATTTGAATGGCGTTCCAAAGTAGCAAACACATGAAGTTTTAGATTAGCGTCCTTGCAAATATGAATTCAATGCATAACAGTCCTTAAACACTTAGAATCTACAAAACATAGCCAATCATTGAGAGAATAGTAAAACGGGACTTGCTACTTAAAAGTTATCATCCCCAAGAGCAACCTGAGATGCTCAAAAGGACGTCTATCAAGCGCCTTAGTGAAAATATCAGCTATTTGGTCTTCCGTTCTTACATGTTCCATACTAATGAGTCCTAGTTCAACATTATCACGCAAGAAATGATGCCTTATATGAATATGCTTTGTGCGTGAATGAAAAACAGGATTCTTAGAAATTTCAATAGCACTTGTGTTATCACAACGAATGGGAATAGTTTCAAGATTGATACCGTAGTCCTCTAGTTGATATTTGATCCAGATAACTTGTGAACAACACGAGGCAGCAGCAACGTACTCGGCTTCCGCAGTTGAAAGCGCCACAGAGTTCTGTTTCTTAGATCCCCAAGAGACTAAGCATGAACCAAGGAACTGCGCCATTCCTGAAGTGCTTTTCCGATCAATCACATGACCCGCATAATCAGCGTCCGAGTAGCCAACAAGCTTGAAGGACGTCTTCCTGGGGTAGCAAAGGCAAAGATCATCACGTCCTTTGAGGTAGCGAAAGATCCTCTTGACTTCTTGCATGTGGGACTCCTTTGGATTTGCCTGGAAGCGTGCACACAAGCAAACGGCAAACATAATGTCGGGACGGCTTACGGTCAAGTAGAGCAAAGAACCAACCATCCCTCTATAAAGCTTTTGATCAACGTCCTTTCCCTGTTCGTCTGCGTAAAGACGCGAGTTTGGAGAACAAGGAGTGGCAATAGGTTTGGACGTGTTCATCCCGTACTTCTCAAGCATTTCACGGACATATTTCTGTTGGTGAATGCGCGTCCCTTCCTTGAGTTGATTGATTTGAAGTCCCAAGAAGAAATTGAGTTCTCCAATGAGGGACATCTCAAACTCACTACTCATTAAGGACTTGAACTCATCTACAAGCTTCATGTTAGTACTACCAAAGACTATATCATCAACATAGACTTGGGCAATCAAAATGTCCTTGTGAACTTTCTTTATGAACAAATTTTTATCAATTGAACCTCTAGTGTACCCATGAGACAAAAGAAAGGACGCAAACCTGTCGTACCATGCACGAGGGGCTTGCTTGAGTCCATAGAGCGCTTTGTCCAAGTAGTACATATGATCTGGGTGAGAAGCGTCCTCAAAACCAGGCGGCTGAGCAACATACACTTCCTCCTTTAGCTTTCCATTGAGAAAGGCAGTCTTGACGTCCATTTGAAATAACTTGAATCCTTTGTGAGCGGCGAAGGCAATGAGAAGACGAACGGCTTCAATTCTAGCAATAGGAGCAAAGGTCTCATCATAGTCTATGCCTTCCTCTTGCTTGAATCCTTGAGCCACCAGTCTTGCCTTGTTCCTTGACACACGTCCACTCTCATCAAGCTTATTTCTGAACACCCATCGCGTCCCTATGATATTTTTGCCTTTGGGACGTGGGACGAGAGGCCAAACTTTGTTCCTTTCAAACTGATTGAGTTCTTCTTGCATTGCTTGAATCCAGTCAGCGTCCTGGAGTGCTTCTTTGATATTCTTTGGCTCCACCATAGAAACAAAGGCATTGAATGCACAGAAAGCTAAATTTGCACTTTGGGACTTGCTTGCAGCTGACCTTGTTTGAACTCCTTGAGAAGGATCAGAAACAATTTGAGAAGTTGGATGGTCCCTAGAGAAACGGGACTCCCTTTGAAACAAATGAGCAAATCTTGGATCAATGTCTCCATCAGAATCATCACTTCCACTTTGAGCATCGTCCTCAATGTGTTCTCTCTCAGAGAGAGCGTCCACACCTTGACGTTGCTCGCCTTGTTGACTTGATTCAGCTACATCTTGTTGAACTGGGGATTCATTACGAGAGGGAACTCCTTGAACAACACTGGGAGCGTCCACTGAGACTTCTTCAGGATTTGGAGACGCGTCCTTAGGAACATAGTATTTTCCAGAGGTCCAATCTTCAGCTTCATCTTCAGAGTCGTCCTGTTGTTGTATCGCAGAGCGTTCTTTCTTACTTGGCTTTTCTTTGTGAGAAGAACGTTCCTTGAACACAACATGAATACTCTCTTCAAGCTTTAGAGTCCTTTTGTTGAACACTCTATATGTTTTGCTGGTAAGAGAGTATCCAAGGAATATGGCTTCATCACTCCTTGCATCAAACTTTCCAAGTTTTTCTTTATCATTGTTGTGAATGAAACACTTGCAACCAAAGACTCTGAGATAATCAATGTGAGGCTTCTTTCCATTCAACAACTCATAGGACGTCTTCTTCAGCAAAGGACGGATCATGGCACGATTGATGATATAACACGTTCTAGCAATAGCTTCCGCCCAGAAGTACTTGGGAACGCTATTTGCCAAGAGCATAGTTCTTTCCATATCCTCTAGCGTCCTATTCTTTCTTTCCACAACTCCATTTTGTTGAGGCGTTCTTGGAGCTGAGAAGTTGTGCGAGACACCATGTTGATCACAGTAGGCCAGGAACTCTGAATTTTGGAACTCCGTTCCATGGTCTGATCTTATGGCTTTGAGAGGCGTCTCGAGAGCAACTTCCACTTGTTTGATGAAAACTTTGAACGCATTGAAACAATCTGCTTTTGACACCAAGAAAAGAATCCAAGTGAATCGAGAAAAATCATCTACAAGAACGTAAATGTACCTCTTTCAAGAAGGTTTTTAGTTTTCTCCCTTTCAAGTTCCAGTTCAGAAGTTTTGCTTGCCTCAAAATCACTAGGAAGAGAGTTCTTAGTGTCAGATTCATAACCTAGACCTCTCTTAGCTGGGACGAAGACCATTGGTCTCACTTCTTCAACTATGAGACTCTTACCCATCACTTTCACTTCTTCCCTAAGCTTAGCGTTCTCAAGTTTGAGACACATGATTTTAGTTTTTAGGGACTTAGTTTCTTCACAAGAGGACTCTAGTTGAATGGTCATGGAACTACAGTTTTCACATTCAACCACTATATTTTCATTTTCAAGTTCAAGTTCATCCATTCTATGTTGCATGACAACACTTTCTTCCATGATTCTTCCAATAAGTTTAATGAGCTTGGATTTAGAACAATTTTCTAATGAACTCATCATAGACTCACGGGTTACCTCATTTTCAGATTTCGAAGCGTTCTGTTCAACAACGGTAACGTCCTCCATAGCCATGAAAGCTACTTGCTCACCATCAGATGCGTCCTCAAGGGCTATGTATGCTTGTTCATCGGGTTCTTCATCATCATCATCATCAGAGGAAGAACTCCTATTGTCCCATGCAGAGGCGAACGCTCCAATGAGAGCTTTTGTCTTCATTTCCTTTGCAGACATTCCTGTTGTGCATTTCTTAGCAAAGTGCCCTTTTCTGTTACACTTGTAAAATGTGAGTTCCTTCATTTCTGCCTCAGTGTACTTGCGGCTTTCCTTCTTGGGCATCTTGTGTTTATTGACATGTTTGTTCCTTTTGCCAAAAACACGGAGAACTTTGTTAAAGAGAGCAACTTCTTCTTCTGCGTCCAGTTGTTCTTTAGACTTGCTTTCTCTTTCCTTTAAGGCTTGAACGCGCATCTTCTCGCGGTTCTCAGCTTTGTTGGCTTCCACCATTACAGCGATCTCCTGTTGACGCCGAAGGTACTCAGCGTACTCTGGTGTTGTGGACGCCAAAGCAAGATCAGTTTGAGGATTCTGTCCAAGCTTAGCCATATCAGAAATTCTTCTTTCCTCGTACTGCCTGAGCTTCCCATAGATTTCTTCCATATCTAGAGTTTTGTTGGCTGTATTTTCTTTGAACGTTGTCCTGTCAAAGTTCCAGACTCCGGTCAAACCATCAATGACCACTTGAACTCTATTCCTCATGGAGATTTCTGTTTCTGGGATGCCCAAGTTCCTCATCTTAGTGACAAGGGCCTCAAAGCGATATGAGTAGTCGTTCACCGTCTCATTTTGCAGCATGCTAAAAGCATAGAACTCCTTCTTGATTTTCAGCTGGACGTCCTCCTTCATTTCAGCGGTTCCCACATGGAACTTCTCAAGAGCTTCCCACTGTTGTTTCGTTGTTGACAAATTGCTGACCCGAGTGGCGTCCCTCTCGCATAAGGACGCTTGAAGGAAACAAATAGCTTTTGCGTTGGTTTCCATCAGCTTAAACTCGTCAGGACCCCACTCGTCCTCCTTATCAGCTTTGTCAACAGGAACTTTGAGATCTCCTTTCATGATAACCTTCCAGCATTGATAATTTTGACTTCTGCAGAAGTTTTCGAACCTTGTCTTCCAGCGATTGAAGTTACCGTCCGTTAGGCGCGGAGGCTTCACAAAAGAGATTCCAATGGGTTCCATGTCCATCTTTACCTACAACTCAGTAAGAATCTAGAGCGCCTGCTCTGATACCAATTGTTGGATCGTTAGTACTGAGGGACGTCCTTTACTTTGGTAAAGGCGTCCTTAGATTAGGCGTCCCTACGAGGAGTAGGGGCGTCCTTAAGTAATGCAGCGGAAATAAAGTACTAAACAGATAAAGAATGAACGCAGTGAATTATAGAGGAACCACTCAAGACCAAGTAGTCCTTGAGTGTAAACCTCTACCTCCTTGGAGGATTTTTGAATAGTTCTTTCCTTTATATTGAACGTCCTTACAGTAGTACTGGCGAGTCTTTACAGTTCTCTGGTACTTAGCTTTTCCCTAAGTCCACTAGTAAAGGACTCCTCTAAGCCTACAACTTAAGCTGGTTCAATCTACTAAAGGACTCTATTCCTACGTTCTGCAGTACTTCGCAGAACTCTCTTTCTCTCTCTTTTTGAGTTTTCTCTTACAAACTGTTTTTGTGATTTGGTTACAAGTCTCACTCGATCTAACACAAGTTCTAGCACTGTTCTTGAGTTCTTGAGTTCGTTCTTCGTGTTCTTGAGTGAGTCGCTTTCTCTTTGATTCTCTCTGAATATTCCTGAAAGCGTTGGCGTCACAATAAATGCCTTGGGGCTATTTCTAGGACTTGGGGAAGGGCGTCTTTTCTCTGGGACGATCATGCCCTTCATGGACGTGGCTACAGGATCTTCCTCCACGTAGTAGGGCAGTGATGAGGAAGCTTCCTGTATCCAGCTGTGTATGATGAACTCCGCTACAGGATCGGCCGCCACGTGTTGATGGACTCTGCAGCAAGATCGTCCGCCACGTAGTGTTGGACTTCGCTACAGGATCGGTCTCCACGTGTCCTTGGATGATCAAACATTGTCGAGTGATGTCATCCTGTCGGCTAGTGAGTAAGGACTCCTTTCTTGCGTTCCTACTTGCTTGGGACTCCGTCCTTGCTCAAGTAGTCTCTTAGCTGGTCCTTACTTCCTGTTAGCTAGCGTCCCTAAGCTAATAGGACGCCCATACACACTTGTTGTCCTTTTGGTCACTGGCGTTCCTGAACACTTGGACAACTTTATTAGAATCAAAGTGAGTTTGTCATATCAAAACTAAGGGACGGTTGTGTGGAACACTAACAAGTACGCAAGCGTTCTTGATAGCGTCCCAACATAACTAATGAATTTTCAACCTCTAAGACACCTACAACTAATCTTTATTTTCATGGAGTGTGGAAAATTCATAAGTTATTGACTAAGCATGCAAATGAGGGTTCTTCTATTTTTTTTGACGTGGTGAATGAAATGCAAAAGAAATTTCAGAAGTATTGGGATGATTATAATTTAATTCTTTCTTGTGCTGCGATTTTAGATCCTCGAAAAAAGTTAGTGGGAGTTGTCTATGCCAATGAAATGACATTTAAGATTAAGAGTACTTTGCTTGCTTTGCTAAATGAGTACAAAGGAAAGTATGATAGGTCTGATGTCAGCCAAGGAGTGGACAGCAGGTCCAAATCAGTTTGTATTGATTCTGAGCCTGAGAGCGAGTCTGAATCTGAAAGTGAGTCTAATGGTGAGACATATGAAGAATTTATGAATAAGAAAATGAGGCTGGAAATCAACTCAGAGTTGGATCTTTATCTGAATGAAAAACCTTGCAGTATTAAAGAAGGTTTTGATATATTGGAACATTGGAAGCATGAATCTTCTCGGTTTGTAATTCTTTTAGCCTTGGCTCGTGACATTCTAAGTGTTCCTGTTTCCACCGTTCCATCAGAATCATCTTTCAGCTTAGGAAAGAAAATTATAACATCTTGTAGAAGCTCTCTTGCCTCCCCTACAATCGAAGCACTTGCATGTTATGAAGATTGGTTGCGTGCTAATGGATTTGAACCAGGTACATTCTGTTTTTTATTTCATTTTTTACTTATAAGTGCTTTCTGTATTTAAATGATAAATATTTACTGTTCTGTTTTTTTAATTGCAAGGGCCTATGAGTACATTTAGGATTGGAGATGCACCTCGGTTTGTTGAGGAAGATGATTAGAGATGATGAGAAGAATGATGATCTGTTCTGAGCATGGAGAAGGACTTTTGATTGAATCTAGACCTGATCAAACTCGGGCCGCCCCGCCCGGCCCGCCCAACCCGGCCCGTGAAAAAAGGGGTTTGGACACAAGTTTTAGCCCGTGTGGCCCAGCCCGCTAAAAGTAGGGCCGGGTTTGGACACTGAAAAAAACCCATCGGCCCGGCCCGGCACGGCCCGTATATATTTTATAATTTTATATAATTAATATATAGCATATACTAATAATACTATTATTTACTAACTAGCCCAAGCCCATACACTACCGGCCCAGCCCATCCTACCTTCACCCCGAAGGCCCTTCGGGGTGAAGGTAGGATGTCTTTTGGATTCTGGGGGTCTCCTTGGATGGACGTGTTAGTCCTTTACACCGTCGGGTCAGGATGTAAGGCCGAGTTCTGGTCTCTCTCAAAGCTAGGGCCCAATGAGTCCCCATGTGAGCACGACTCGCTTATGCATCGCTCTATCCTCTTGTCCAATGCTTGGAGGAGCTCATCCCGAGTCCTTTCATACATGTCCCTAGCCTCATTTTGACTTGCTTAATGAGCCTTCTCAAAGTCCTTATGAAGGTCATTTAATGAGCCTTCTCATCGGTCTATCTTCATGGGACACGCGATTTTTATCCTTGTTTTGATCCTGAGACATAATCAAAGACAACATCAAAGAACTTGTTAGGGTTAGATTAATCCAAAGACTCACTTTGTGTTTGAATCTATGTGTTTGATTTTATACACTCCCTCATAATTCTCCAAACTCCCTCAAAAATCGGGTGGTTAACCCTAAGTTTTCCATTCCTCACACAATGTCACCCTATCACTCTCGAAAGCAATATTAAAAAGGGAGAACTGACTCGTTTTTAGATAGTCTTATCCCTACCAACAAGCAACACCACAAGTGATTTTCAAAGTTAACCACAAGAACAAAAACAAAACAGAGAAGGTCGCCAAAACAAGCCGAAAGAGCTTGTGGACGAGTATTTACGAGCCCTAAAATCAAGAATTTAGTTGCCCAAGGATTGAAGAAAGTGGAACATAAATGGTCAAGAAAATTATGGGAAAAATGCAAGCAACCAAATGCAACAAGCCATCCACTAACTTGACCAAATTAAGGCCTAGTCTCGACTTGTCTTTATGAATCTTTTTTTGTTCGACTTTTTTTTTTCACAACACAACAAGTCACTCTCTTTTCTTTTTCAAACAAAGTAACAAATCAGATTTTTGCACTTTTATAGCACATGGTGCGAATGAATGAAAGTAATAATATGGTTGCCTTTTCTTATTATGTAATATTAACCAAGGCTTTTACTCACTCCACTAAACATTAAATGATCAAGCATATATGAAGGCCATCAAATTGTACTTAATTGAGCAAAAAAGTTTTTTTGGTGGTGCTTGTTCGAATTCAAGGTGAAAACTATGAAGAGTTGCTAGAAGACAAGTCCATCAATGAAACATTTGCATGGAATTTAAGAAAGATGTTGAGGGGTTGTCTTCTTCATGATATTTCAATCATGGATGATCAATTTAAGCACTCAAAGGATTTTTCCATATTTTTTTGTATACGAGCATGATAATTGCAAGAAAAAGGAAAAACGTGTCTAACTTCAAGGATTGGCAAAGAGATGAAATGAGTAACTAAAAACTTGAAATAAAAGGGGAGTAATTCGTACCCCAACAACTTGAGAAACTCAAATCGACGAGCTTTGATAACACATGATGTGTTACTGTCATGGATTGCCCTTGATCTAGTTCGATCGAGTCTCATGGAGGTGTAGCACCGTAGCCCCAAGTCGCCCAAGCAATGGCAAGTGAAAATGCACTACTACAAAAATGACAATATATACCGTCAAATATACGCCGGGCTTGCAATTTATGAGGTATAAAGCCAGAAAAAAGTAATATAAAAACATATGCACATGATATAATACATATTCGAGGTATATAGGTATAAAAAGTTATTGGTTTTTAAGCAAATACCTCATAACATACAGGTTCAGTGTATTAAATCTCATAAGATATGTCGGATACATAAGCACCGGAATATTTGTTTTGATGAAAAAAAATCATAACCATATCCGGTGTATATGGTTTGCACCAAATCTAAAGCGATCAAATTATGTATCCAGGATAGGAAAGCGCGGGTTCCAAATTGTTCCCTCGTCCTCGCCCCAAAATATTTCGAGAGCAAAACCGACTTTGAGCTTCTCTTCTCTGAGCGGCGTATCTTTTCTCTTGGGATTTCTCTCCCTTTGGTCTTGCTGTCAAGGCATTGTAGGTACTTAATTTCTTCATGAACTTTCAATTTTCCATTGAATTGGTTTGTTTGATTTTACTAGAAATTCATTGTAGTGATTTAGGGTTTGTGTTACTGATTTTTCTTGGTTGAAAACTAGTACTTTAATTAGCTTAGCCAATAGAAGAAATCAACACAATGTAGGCTTAGGTTCGAATTTCAGCATTGATTTTTTCTATAGTTATATGTAGAGTTAGGTTTGAAGATCAACTCTTCTTGTGGCCAATAGAAAAAACGTGTGTTTGATGTTTTGAATTTAGGACTAGGTACGAATTTCAGTTTTGAATTTCTCTGTAGTTTTGTGTGACCTAGACAAGAGCAAGTCCTTGAAAATAAGCATCAGAATCTCCACCAGGGTTAGAAGATGGTAAATTAGAGTCCTGAGGAAACACATTCAGAAAAATCATCAGTTTTGGGCACATATTCAGGAAACGCATTTGCAAGAACTTTTTGGGGTGACTTTGCAAGTTCCTCTCGCAAGGGTAGGCCAGCATCTGACTGAATTATATACATAAACCTGGACATAACATAAGGATTTCGGTAAATTAGATAAATTTGACAAATAAAAAGGGCTTTCAACTTTAATAGTACCATTACCTTCTAAAATACTCGGGCTGATTCAATCGAGCAAGGAAGTAATTGTTGGGAGGACATTAAGGACGCCAGTCACTAATATCTAAACCAATAATGATCGTCCTTTGGGAGGACATAAAGGTATTTGATAAGTTGTCCAAGTGTTGATCTCAGGTAAGTCCAGTGGACGCACATGAGCGAAAAGGACAATAACGAGAGTCCCTAACTCTGTAGGGACGCATTCCATCAGAACTTCCAAACTGAACATATTCGGCGAAGTCCCTGCGCAGATAGGACGGCGTCCTCATCAAGAAGGGACGCGCGCCAAAATAAGGACGAAGTTCAAATTCAAATCAAGGCCGCCCAAACATGATTACATCACATTCGGCCGTAGTCCTCAGAAGGAAGCTTCCCTTGTCTGGGCACGTGTAGACAATTCCAAAGATGTCGCTTTCCCAGCAATGGTCCCCTATCCACGCGGAGGCTTCCCAAGCGTCAACAGAGTTGACTTCCTCAAGATGCTCATCGCACCGTTGATGGAAGATCAAGGATCCTGCCAAGTCTCAAAGGACGGTAGAGGACAAGAACCACTTCCGCTATAAATACCCCCCAAGGGGTATGCATAGCGGTTTGGACTTTGAAGCTTCCCTTGTCTGGGCACGTGTAGACAATTCCAAAGATGTCGCTTTCCCAGCAATGGTCCCCTATCCACGCGGAGGCTTCCCAAGCGTCAACAGAGTTGACTTCCTCAAGATGCTCATCGCACCGCTGATGGAAGATCAAGGATCCTGCCAAGTCTCAAAGGACGCTAGAGGACAAGAACCACTTCCGCTATAAATACCCCCCAAGGGGTATGCATAGCGGTGTGGACTTTGAAGACTTTCTCTCAAGCTCTCCCGAAGCATTCAAGTTCAAGAACGAAAAACCACTACTAGAAAATGCGCCATTTCTGGACGCTTTGGGCTCGACGTTTTAACATTACGTCGAAATGAAATTCATCCGCACATCCGGAAGTAATCAATTCTCGACATTTTTTCATGTCAGAGGTTAATTGGGCTTTGAAAAGCGTCGAATAATAATAAAAAATTAAAAGAAAAGGGCACGCGACCCCGATTGTTCCTCTCACCTCTCTTTCTCTTTACCTAAAACCCTAACTACATCTCTCTCTTTTTGTCTGCCTCGATTAATCGTTTCCGATCGATTAATTGCTTTCGTTCGCTACTTTTGGAGTACGATTGTGTGCGGTTTGTGTTCTTCTTTGTGCGATTACGATTTTCGCTTTTTCGTTTTGTTCTGCGTGAACGGTTTGTGATTTCATCTTCTCAATTCTATGAGTTTTTTTTTTGTGAAAGTTCTTCTGTGAAGTCGCATTCGCTTGTGAATGCTCCGTCGAGGCCACTGCCACTTGCTCTAACTTCATGATGGCCGCCGGAGCCACCGATTCCAGCGGCGAGCCGTTTGGGAACGGGAATGGGGGCGGCGACGCCAATTGGAGCTCCGATGTCAGCGAGGCCAGGAATTCCAGGAGGTAGAGGCTTGCGAGTGCGGAGAAGGACAAGGAGGTTCCCGGATCTGTTGGATTAGGGTTTGATGCGCAGACTAGCGAGTCCGGCTACGGGAGCGAACCTGGTTACCGTGGAGATGCCGAGGTTGGCTATCAGGATGAGCTTGATGAATAGGACGAGGATGCCAGGTCCTTGCTGTGGGGCGACGGGTTTGGAGGTAACTTGCTACACTCCATCCTAACTATACTTGTTTTCTTCTTCTTTTTGAATTGCATTTGGTTGACTTGTCGATGCTCTTACCATTATATATCTATTAAATAGGGTTGAGAATTTGCTGTCTCCATTCTATGAAATACATAGGGAACTGTATTGACTAATTCTGTAGCCTAAAGTGTCTATTTGAAGGTAGAGGCATGAAGCTTTACTCTATTAGAAAGCATATGTCTCTAACTTATCTTAACTGATAACTGGTTGGATTGATATGCTCGTCATATTTTGCTTTGGAAGTGAGCTCGCAGATGTGGATTATTTTTCTCTTTTTCAATTCTAGTATATTGAATGGTCTGATAGTTGATTCAATATTTCAATTTGCTATTTGCTATATGAATTACTACTAACATCTTGATTTATGAGAAACCTTGCTATGTTCAGTGCTTCTATGCATGATTTTTTATAGATTTTCTTATAGTTGTTGTGGATGTTCATCCTTCTCCTAGATTCATGAAATCTAACAAAAATGTATAAGGGATACATTCTACTGAATCCAACAATTAATTTGTCATGTTTACTTGGTTTTCATATACATACGCACATATAGTATGTATGTAGACGGTTGTGTATGATTCAATATACTACATAACTATTTTGAGTATATAGATTTGAATGATGTGTCAGGAACTCAGGGTGATAATTCCATGAAAACATGGCTGAAAATCACTTCACACTTCTAAGATCACATGATATCATGACACTTGTATCATGATCAATACCATAGGAACCTCAATTAGCCAAAACTGCTCGGTACCTAGAAAAAGGAGTAGCTTAAAAAGTTTAATATCCTCAAATACATACACTTTGTTTTCTCTTTTTACATAGAAAATCTCATTGGGCTCTCACACATTAAGCTAGCATATAATCTGATTCATTGGCCTTTTAAAATTTTTTGTCCATGTGTTGTTTGTAATATGGTTCTATCTTTGTAACTGCGAGACAAGATAGAAAGTTTTTGATCATTCTAATAATCTTTCGTTTATACTACATGTTCAAGAGAACTAAGGTTTTTAATATAGACATTTCTTCAAACATTGTATAAAAACATTTCTTCTTGTAGAGTGTTTCCTTGGTTAGGAGTGTCTTTTCTATTTTCTTGACTATTTATGTGATGCTCTACATGTTCATAACTAACTCCTACCCATGATTCTGTTTACTTGAAGGTAATAACATCGGTGGCCGGGTTTGGTCATTGCTTACCTAGTTTCGGTATATTGCTTTGTCATAATCCGAAAAGGTAAATCCTAGTATTACAGTTGACTCAACTTATATGAATAAGGTTTTGCTTAGATTTCTATATAGCATTTGCAATTGATTATACAATTTGTTTTATGGATGAATGATTGACATGATATTTTATGGAATAAACTGTTGCTTTCATAGTCCTTGATATGATATTAAAGTAGGTAAGAGTGAGTCTTATGGCATCTGATAATGCAAATTTAGGTAGCATTGTTGATTTAGGAGTGTTGAACATATGACCTGGTTTTGATTTCTAAGATAGTTGCGTTAATTCTATATTATAAACATGTGATGATTGCCATATTACTGTGGATGTTGGTAAGAGTTGCTTACTATTACGCTTCTCTGATGATTGCCATCTTGCTATTGCCATTTACATTACACTCCTAGTAAAGTCGTGGAGCTGTAATTTTTTTTTCTCATTTCCTGGCTATCAATTAATATTGCCAGATGTGGTTTTGTTGCCATTTGTAATGGAATCTGTTATTGTTTAGTGTTTTATACTCCAGAATTAATATATTTGGTGACCAGATGTTTCTAGTGTTACTTAAAATGTGTGCTTTTGACAAAAGTGTGCAATTCCTTTTTCTTGTCTCATAATGAATTTTCACAGTTTCTATTTTAAATATAGAAGGGTGCTATGCCTGCTTGCTCCATCTGTCAAAGTTGTAGAAATTTTTTGCAACGCTCTCATTTGCGTTAATTTGTGTTCTTATGCTCTGGTAGTTTAGAAGTTGTATGAAAATGCTTTTATGGTTTGAAAAAAGACAGTAGAAAAGTTATTTGAATCTATGCCTTTGTTTTTCTTGTTCTAATTAATATAATCATAGAGAAACAAAGGGTAGATGATTGATGAGCTACAGATGGGTTGGTTTTGTAGGGTAATCTCTGTCTATTTTTTTTACTTGTGTTGCATAATAATCATGTGATGGTCTTGGATGTATCAGTGTAACTTCATCATCCCTTCTGTTTTTTTAATTTTCTGCAGTTCCCTATCAAAACACATAAGGGAATCCCGGTGAAAGTGATCCTAATAACACTACTGTGGGTAATCTACTCTTAGGTTCTTATAATGGTATAATGTTCACTTATTAACCACCTTTGTGGGACTCTTCTGCAGATTTTCTTTTATGGACTAGACCCTAATGCATTATGCCACTGGTTGTTATGGAAACTATCAGCAACCTCAACAAGTATGTGTTTATGTTCCTTGGAAATAATGTATTTCATTGTCACCAACTACTTATATTGTAGAAATGTACTTACCTACCCTAATTGCTTGAATTGATTGATGGGTTTGTTTTCCTTGTACTGATCTGAGTTGTGTTTACTGCAGTGATTTTGTTTTTCCTACATGAAGTGTCATGCTGTGAAATCAGTCTGCCTCTTTATCCGCGAAGATTTGTATGAAAAATGCGTCATTGACAGATCTTCTTGATGAAGAGAAGCTCCCTGTGTTCTTTGAGTCCCTGTCCCCTTTTTTCTTTTAACCCTTCTCTTCCTCCCCAGGCAGAATTTACTATCTTTGTTTGTGAGACTTTTAAGGATCATTTGTCTTGGCTTTTGTGTGCAACTGGAATCATTTTTGGGTCGTGTACTTATGTAGATACAGTACAACCTCCATAAAATAATACTCCATAAATTAATAAACTCTGTAAATTAATATTTTTCTCCGGTCCCGACTTCGGCTAGTGTAAAATTTGACGATTTTCGATAAGATAATAAGATAATAAATTTTCAAAAAACCCCTATAGAAATATAAGGTCCCAATAAAATCATAAATTAATAAATATATGAAAAATTACATATATGTATAACTAAGAGAACTTTCAAAACTTAGTAAAATATGATTCTATTGTAGTTGGTATTTTTTTGGTTCAATGACAATACTTGGTACTATTTTAAGCTAATTTTCCTAAGTTTAATTTAGTTTCATTAGATAATATTTTATTGGAATTTCTCTATAGCTAAAATCTCTATAAATTAATATATATTAATTTATCGATGAATTAATATCTCTATAAAATAATAAAATACTCCGGTCCCGACCTTATTAATTTATAGAGGTTTAACTGTATAAGGAACTTGATTCGTAACATTGAGCAGCATGCATCTGACAATGTATATTTTTTTTTATTTATGAGCACCAATTTCTCGACGCTTTTACGTGTAGATATTTGTCACAACTCTCGACGCTTTTACATGTAGATAATTACCAATATCTTGACGCTTATTAACGTAGAAAAAAATTCTCGACGCTTTTTTGCGTCGATATTTCACAAATCTTGACGCTTTTGTGCGTCATGAAATGATTTAGGTTTTTGTACCAGACCACAATTTTCGACGCTTTTTGTTGTCGGGAAAATTTTCGACGCTTTTTAGTGTCGTGTATCTCGACGCTTTTTAGGCGTCCAAAAGAGCATAAAAAAGCGTCCAGAAATGGTGCATTTTCTAGTAGTGAACAAGGAGACCAAGTGAGCTTGAAGCAAGAGAAAGAAAGTCCAACCACATCAAATCCAAAACAAACCACAAAATAGTTAGAGTTGTAGTTTGTCTCTCACAACGAACCGTGAGAGACGTGAGTGATAGCTTCCTTATAGCTAAGAGAGTTCGGTTACTTGTTAGCTGGAAAGGAGTGTTACTAGTGAGGCTAAGGACGGACGCTTAGCTCAGTAAAGTGTAACGACTCGCCTAAGTTGTAAGGACTCTCTCTGAATAAGATAAGGACGACTATTGAAAATCCTCCAGCGGAGGTATAGGTTTACCCATAAGACTAGTCGGTCTTAGTGGGGTTCCTCTATAAATACTCGTGTCCATTATTTTATCTCGTTTCCTGTTAAGTCTATTTTCCGCTGCACCTAAGGACGCCCTTAACACAGTTAAGGACGCCCATTCTAACAGACTTACGATCCAACAATTGGTATTAGAGCAGGCGCTCTAGATTAAGTTTGAGTTGCAGGAAACATGGAGATGGAACCTATAGGTATCTCGAGTGCTAAGCCTCCTCGCCTCACCGATGGAAACTTCAATCGATGGAAAACAAGGTTCGAGTGCTTCGTGCAAAGTCAAAACTACCAATGTTGGCTGGTGATAAAGAACGGTGACCTCCAAGTCCCTGCTGCTAAGAAGGACAAAGAAGGAGAATGGGGTCCCGATGAATTCAAACTCATTGAAGCAAACGCCAAAGCTATCTGCTTTCTACAGACGTCCCTCTGTGAAAGGGACGCTACCCGCGTGAGTAATCTTCCAACTGCTAAGCTCCAATGGGAAGCCCTAGAGAAATATCATGTTGGGACGCCCGAGATGAAGGAGGACGTCCAACTTGAAGCTAAAAGGGACTTCTACAAATTCAGGATGTTCACAAATGAGACCATCACCGACTACTCCTTCCGCTTTGAAGCCTTGCTCACAAAGTTGAAGAACTTGGGTGTCAGGGAAACGGAGATCACCCAAAGGATGAAGGTCCAAGTCTTGATTGATGGACTCACGGGACCATGGAACTTCAATAGGGTGACGTTCAAAGAAAACCAAGCCAACAAAGGACTGTCCATGGAGGAGATCTATGGAAAGCTTAAAGGGTACGAAGCAAGGAGGAATCAAGATCTGCTGGAAATGGGAAAGAGTTCCCAAAATGAGCTGGCTTTAACTCTTGCGGCAAGAACGCCAGAGTATGAGCAATATTATCAAAGGCAAAGAGAGTTGAACTAAATGCTAGAAGCCAAAACTCAAGAGCACCAAGAGAATCTTCGTCTTCAGGCTTCGATAGAATGCAAAGGGAAGACTGAAGAACAAATATCTGAAGAAGATGAGCTAGCCCTGTTGCACAAAACTCTTCGTGCATTGTACAAAAGAGGCAAAGTCCCAAGAATGAAGATGCCTTACAAGAAAGAAGGTCGCAAACCTACAGATGCTGAACTGAAGGAAATGTACAACAGGGCAACAGGAAGGGACACATGGCTAGGAAATGTACAACAGGGTTAACATCAAAAGAAATGAAGGAAAAGGCTCTAGTTGGTGCATTTGAGGGCGCATGGGACGACCTTGACTCAAGTGATGAGGAACCAGAAAATCAAGTAGCTTACATGGCCATGAAATACGCCTCAGCTCCTCGAGAGGACGTCTCTGAAACTGAGCAAGAGGTAACTCATGAATCTATGCTAAGCTCACTTGAAAAATGCTCAAAGCCCAAGCTTATCAAACTAATTACTCAGATCATGCAAGAAAGCTATGCTATGAAACAAAGTTTTGAGGAAATTGAATCCGAGAATATTGTTGTGGAATGTGAAAATTGCAATACCATATCTTTTCAACTAGAGTCCTCTCAAGAAGAAGTCAAGTCCCTTAAGAGTCAGCTTGTGTGCCTAAAACTTGAGAATGCAAACCTTAGGGACGAGGTAAAAGTCCTAGGGAAGAGTCCCATGACTGAAACTGTGAATCCGATAGTCTTTGTCCCAGCTAGGAAAGGACTAGGGTATGAATCAGGCTCAAAGAACTCTCTCCCTAGCGACTTCGAAGCTAGCAAAACTACTGAATTAGAACTTGAGAGGGAAAAGACAAAGAACCTAGAGGAACGCATAAGAGTCCTTGAGAGTGGTGAGAAAGGAAAGAAGGACTACTACACAAATTCCACTAGCCATAAAATCTACAAAAAGATTGCAAAGGGAGAAGGATCTAAGGTAGTTGATCCTGAGAAAATGAAAGAGAATAGAATTCAACGTCCTAACAAGAAGTACTACCTTGGAAACTACTATAGGACGTGTTGGCATTGTGGTAAAGGTGGTCACTATCAGTACGAGTGTCTTAAGCTGAAACAGGATCATGAGAATGGAAGAAAGCCTAGAAGTGGCAGTAAGAACGCCAAGTCGAAATCTGCTGATAGGACGCATGCTAGTGTGCCAAATGCTAAAAATCAATCTCCTAGAACGCATGCTAGAAGGACAAATGATGTGAATGTGTATGATTACTTGCCCATGAAAGAGTTGTATCCATGTAACGAACCAGGTAAGGGTCACCTTGCTTGGGTCGCAAAGAACTAACTCTTCTTTTCAGGTGGAAGTGAGAGGAAGCCCGTGGATCATTGATAGTGGCGCCTCAAATCACATGACTGGAAGCCAAATCCATCTCACTTCTATCTAATCAAATGCCACGGGAGGAACTGTCTCGTTTGGCAACAAGGGCAAGGGAAGAATCAAAGGGACGGGCACCGCAAAGCTAAATCAATCCATCAGTGCAAAGTCAGTCTTGTCGAGGGCTTAGGCTTCAATCTCCTTAGTGTCTCTCAAATATGTGATCAAGGTGAAAACCTAGTCACATTGGACTCTAAGGAGTGCCTGGTCATTAACAAGAAAACAAATCAAGTGATTCTCAAAGGGACTCGTGAAAACAATGTCTATGTCTTCAATGAAAGATTCAAGCCTGCATCCAAGTTGTGCTTATCCGTCTCTGCTGTGGACGCCGATCTCTGGCATCGACGTCTTGGACATGCTGGACCTAGCACAATCTTCAAGCTTCATCAAAAAGGACTTGTAAGAGGACTTCCCCGAATTAATCCTGAGCAAATTGAGCAATGTGAAGCATGCATCAAAGGGAAGCAGACAAGATCGTCCTTCAAATCCAAAAATGAAGTGAGCACAAAGAAGCCATGCATGCTCGTGATGTGGTGAAACCCCTCCATTAGTTGTTCTTCCTTAATTTTCCCGAAACCAATCTTCGTGCCCAGAATAGGTCGGCCGCGACCAGTTACAGGTCGCCGCGACCTCCTCTGTAGTTGTTTTCTTTGTATTGTGAAGTTCTGTTTTAGGTCGGCCGCGACCTCCCTAGGGTCGGCTGCGACCCCCCTCAGAACGTGCAATTTTCCTCCTCAGGGCGTGCAATTTGGCTCGTTTTGCTTTGTTTTGTTTTACTTTCGTAGTTTGGTTGCTAGACCATAGATCTACTAACTCCCGTGGACGATCCTGACTTCGCTATACTCAGCGGGCTCTTGACAAATTTATTTGTTCAAGGTATACCCTCTCAACAAATTGGCGCCGTTGCCGGGGAGTTAGTTTAGTTTCTTGGTCTAGCTTTCTTTCGGGTGAGGGACTAGCCCAAGCCCTTTGTGTGTTTCTGATTTGTTTTGTGTTGTTTTTGTTTTTAGGTTTGATCTAGCCATGGCAACCTTTGAGTCCCTTGATAGAGAGTTGGCCGATCTTCGTCTCGAAGTGTTAAACCTCCAAAAAGAAAGAGATGCCGAGGCTTATGCATGTCAAGAATGGGAAGCCCGAGCCTATTTCCAAGCACAACGAAACGGCTTCCAAGAGGATGCCCTACATCAACATCAATTTCAAGAGCCGTTAGCCACTCATTATGCTTGGGATCCCTATTGGACAAGTAATGATTATCCCAACTTGGGTTATTATGAACCTCCTAGCTATGAAGAGCCGCCATCATGGGTGCAAGGGTTGAAAGAAGAACTCATTCAAGGAATCCATGAAGTGTGCACCGACCTTATAGGAGTTCCACACCAAGGAAGAGATTTCGAAGCGGCTTAAATTTCACATCCCCAAGGGCGATTTTCGGGCCACCCCAAGGAGAGCCCGAGAGGTCACATTGATGCGGTTCACCTAAGGAGTGAAAAGAAGTTGCCGGAACACGTTCCTTCTTCTTCGACAACAAAGGCACTTCCTTTCTCACCCAAGAAGGCCGAGGAACCTTCCGCTGAGCATATTGAGCCTTTATCCAAGTCATGCCCTCCACTTATTCTAAGCCAATCATTCCTCATCAAGACCGGAGCTATCATAGATGTCAAGAAGGGACTCGTATCATGTTACAATGGTGAAGAGAAAGTAGAGTTCCACTTCGACAATGCTTTGAAAGAGAACCATGAAGAGGAGAAGAAGAATTTGGAGGATGATTCGGAAGAGGGTTACTTGCTAGTTGAGGCCAAGAAAAACCAAGTCGAGACCCAAGTGGAGGATGGAAGTCTCTTGCTAAGTGAAACAGAATTTGAGGAGATTAAGGCCCAAGAGGATGAAGGATGGACGGGGTCTTTGCTACCAATGTTGAAACCAAACCCACTCGTGGAGGAATGTGAAGAAAATGTGGTCGGTTTTGGACCTTCATTGACCCCGGATGCTAGCAAAGAGCGGGCCAATCATGAAGAGAAGAAGATCGTCACCATAGGACACAAGGAGCTATGGACCTACAAGGACGACTTTGATGAGTATTGTGAGGCGCCACCACAACCACCAAATTGGTTTTATCCTAATCCCTCTCATGAAAATTTTTCTTGTGCTTTTGATAAGTTGAAACGATCTTTTAGTGGAATACTATTTGTTCTCAATTTATCAATATGCTACATATGCTTTCATGAGGTGCCTTCACCAGACTTTGATAGGTTACTTAGAGCTTTAACGATGTCCGATCATAGAGATTTAGCGCGGATACCTCTCTCTCCACACCTTCTTCCACACTCTTTTCTCATTCCAAGTATGGGGTGGCGATGAGGATATCCGAGCCACTATGGGCTCTCACAACCTCCGACTAATGGGGTACTTCTCGTCTAGCTCAAAGACGTTAAAGAAAGCGCTTTTCGGGAGGCAACCCGTTCTTTCCCTTTTCTTTTCTTTTTATTTTGGACCTTTTTAGCTTTGGTTAATTCAATTTCCTTAGTCTAGACTAGATAGGTAGCTTGTCTTGCATATCCACTAACCTTTTGTAGAAACCCAAGGCAATGGAAGGGCATAAGAGGACCGGGATGATCGACAATGCAAAGGAGGTGGTCTCCGAGAAGGGTCGGCCCCTACCTCCATATGGTCGGCCCCTACCTTCATATGGTCGTGCCCTACCTCCCCTAGGTCTCCTGCGACCTCCCCTGCAGCCCAAAACTCGAGCATTGATGAGAACGACACTTCTCCACCGCTTCACCTCAAAGATGAATCTTCTCCAATTAAACGCTCCAAGTTCAAGTTAGTTTCTCTTTTCCCTCTCTTTGCTTTTTAATCAATGGGGACATTGATGTTTTAAGTATGGGGTGGTTTGGGGAAATTGCTTGATTGTGTCATTTGCATGTTGTTTGTGTTCTTGTGTTTGTGTGATTGTGTGTTTGCATATGTGTATGTGTGTTTGCATGATTGAGTCTTTCCTTTTTTGTTTTTCATGATGGAAAAATACTTTTGCTAAGATGTCCTAGGATAGTGATTACAAGCATCATCATGTAATTCCTTGTAACTTTCCTTGTAAGATTGCCTACCATGACTTTGATTTTTGAATTTTGAGCATATAATGGACATTGAGCATGCATAATTCTAAGGGAAAGCAATCCAACAAATTGAACCTAAGTGAGAAATCTTTTGGCCACAAGGAATGTATGTTTTATTCCTTAGTTTTTCATGTGTGATTTTTGCTCTTCCATATGCATTTATCACTTGACAATGGCATGCTTATTTGAAATTTGAAACCAATGGAGATGTATTCATAGCTTGTTAGATCAAATGATATTGAACTTATTTTTATTAGCCTATTTCTCTCCTTTTTATCCTACCTATGCATGATCCTTTGATTTGAAGCCCCTTGTTTGAGCCTAAAGCCTTATTTCTAGCTCCACAAAAGTATCCTAGCCATTATAAGCTTGACCCCCCTTAATCCGGGAATTAGGACTTAGAGTGGATGGTGATGTTGATGTGGATGAGGGGTGAAGATGAAGAGATTGTGAAGGTGGAAATGGGAGGAGTTGTCTTAAGAAAAGACAAAGAACCGAGAAAGATGAAGTGTTGGCGAATGATGCACAAGTGTAGGGAAAATGGCCCTCTGTCGTGGGTCTCGGCCGACCTCCACCAGGCCCTTCAAAAAAAAAAAAAAAAAAAGAAAAAAAAAAGAGGTGTAGTTTGAATAAGTGCAAGAGCCAAAGCTTCTTCATACGAGAAAGACAAAGGAATAGGTGAAATGATGTATGCTTTAAAAGTTAAGTGTTTGGTGTTTGGAGGAAGAAAGAAGAGTTGGTTGAGTGTAGTTGAGTTTTGAAGTCTAGGAGTCTAGGTTCCCGGATTCATTATCACCACAAGACCAAATCATTCCGCACCCTTTGAAATGCCGAGCCCCATTACAACCCGGCCGAATGAAACTTCTTTGAAGTCTTCATTGAGCCACCTTAAGTTCTCTTGATGGTTTAACTTGTTTTGATTTCTTCGGTAGAGAATTTTGAATATAATTTCCATTGTCTATGAGGTTTTGCATTTGGAGTTGAGATTGAGTGCCTCATTGATACATCTTAAACACTTGAAATTGAGTGAAACACATTGCCCTTGTGAGGTTGGATTGTTATTGCTTGGAATTTACACATGTGTGATATGATATCGAAGTTGTGTTGCTCATCATTCTACTTGTGCTTATTTTCCTTGAAGGCATTCTTTGAGCTTGTTATTTGGTATTGATGCATGAGAGGTATTGCTTGAGGACAAGCAAGTCTAAGTATGGGATATTTTGATGTCGTGCTTTTTAGTTAGATTTCTTAGGTTGTTTTCTAGTTTGTTTTGCATGTTTTCCTTTATGTTTGTGTGTTTTGCATGAGATTTCCACTCTCTTTCGAGAGTTGGAGTCGTTTGTGTTTGCATTTGTGTTTTGTAGGTATTAGGAGCATTTTAGAGGAGTTTTCGAGCTTTACCGAGCATTCTAGGAGATGACGGTGTTGTGGTGTTCGTAGTCAAGTCAAGTGGAGCTTTTCAAAGACTTCAATGATGGATCTTCAAGCCAAAAAGTGTCTCAAAATAAGCTTTAAGAAGTCTAAAAGGAACCCAAGAAACATCGAAAAAGAAACCCCGAAGAAAGGCTAGCAATGGAGCAAGTTCGAGCGAAAACACAAAGAAAACATGATCCTGCTGTAGGTCGGGGCCGATCATCCTGAGGTCGGCCGCGAACACCCTGAGCTGCGACCAAAAGCGAATCCTTGCCGCCCAAGTAATACTTTTTGCGGGATTTTTGAAATTCGAAAAGGGGGACAAAAGTGGCAACTGTGGCAGGCTGAGGAAGCTTCCTTTTAAGTTGACTTTTTTGGTACTTCTATTTAAGGGGCTTTTGGGCTCCTTTTCTAGGGAGCTTTTGGAGAGAGAGAGAGGGGAGGCTTGTGTGGGAAGCTGAGGGTTGGAGAGAGATCTCTCTCACTCTCCCTCTTTCGGAGGTGAGAAGGGATTGGGCATGGAGGAGGAGAGGAGGAAGATGGAAGACAAGGGTTTGTAGGGAGAAGTTGTGGAGTTTGCAAGGTGATTCGGCCTATTTTGTATAGGTTAACTCTTGTATTTTAGGGCTATATTGAGTGTGTTTAGGTTAGAGTTTGTGCGTAATTGTAATATCTAGGCCGAAGACACAAGGATTCAAAAATCAAGAGTTCTAAGGCGTTTTGAGTTGTCTGCGCGACACCACTTGCTTGCAAAGGCTATATCCGGAGCTACAGAGGTCGGATTGAGCTGATTCCGCTTCCATTGGAAAGCTAACTTCAAGGGCTTCAATTCATCGTTTTACACCGAAGTCAGATTCCAAGCGGAAGATGGTCAAAAGAGCCTCCGAAGTGACACCAGCGATTCTGTTGATATTCCGCGACCGCGGAATGCCCACCGCGACCGCGGCGGCCGCCGAGATGAACTGTTCCTTTCGGTTGCGATAGCGTGGGCGCGGTGATGGCGACGCGACCGCGGTGATGGCGACGCGACCGCGGTGATGCTGAATCCGAAGCGGCCCGAAATCTTTCTATCTTGTTTCCTTTTCTATCTTTTGCCTCTTTCCTTATCTATCTCGGGGAGTTTGTTCCTTGGGCTATATAAGGAGGAGCCAACCTTAGGTTTTTAGTATCTTCTTTCATATAATTCAATTCTTCTCTTTTAGTTTAGTTATGGAGAGCTAGTCTCCTTAGGTTTGTTCAAGGGAGAAACTCTGAGGTTTTGGTAATTGATTTCTATCCTTTGGTTAATATTGATTCTCTTGTGCTTCATCTTATGAATGTTGATTGTTTCTCTAGGAGTAGCTAACCTATTGAATTGATTGATGTTCTACAGTTTGATTAGGTTTGGACCGTGAACAAAACTAATCTGTGAAAACAACTTAACCTAGACCTGTTGTCTATGCAACTAGGATTAAGAAGAGAATTGATTGTTTTATCTTGCAATTGACTCGTAGCTTGATTGTTTGATATTATATCCTGCATATCCTTGTTCTCTATGCTAATTCTAGGTTAAGCGTCCTTGCCTAGGGTTATAGAATTGCTTGGACCGTGGACTTCCGATTGTTAATGATCAGGATAGGAATTAACCTTAGGTGTGAATGAAATCAATGGATGAATCTATGATCGAGGAATTATATCATGAGTGGATCTTTTGAATAAGCTTGTCTCCTTATCAATTGTTTCCCATATTTGCATGTTTGTTTATTTGTTTGTTTTGTTTCTAGTTTAGATTAGTTTAGATCTCTTCTCTAAATCCCCTTTCTTTGGTTGATAAATATATTAATACTAGAAGCCGTTAGTTCTCTTGGGTTCGACCCCTTACTTACTTACTATACTTAGTTTGTAGTTTGGGTTATTTTATCTTTGATCTTGGCACGACGACTTTAGCCGAGTCAAATTTTGGCGCCGTTGCCGGGGACTTTCTTGTTATATTTTGTTTTGAGCTTACTCGAGGACGAGCAAGATCTAAGTATGCGGGAATTTGATTCGGCCTATTTTGTATAGGTTAACTCTTGTATTTTAGGGCTATATTGAGTGTGTTTAGGTTAGAGTTTGTGCGTAATTGTAATATCTAGGCCGAAGACACAAGGATTCAAGAATCAAGAGTTCTAAGGCGTTTTGAGCAGTCTGCGCGACACCACTTGCTTGCAAAGGCTATATCTGGAGCTGCAGAGGTCGGATTGAGCTGATTCCGGTGCCATTGGAAAGCTAACTTCACGGGCTTCAATTCATATTTTTACACCGAAGTGAGATTCCAAGCGGAAGATGGTCAAAACAGCCTCCGAAGTGACACTAGCGATTCTGTTGAGATTCCGCGACCGCGGATTGCCCACCGCGACCGCGGCGGCCGCCGAGATGAACTGTTCCTTTCTGTTGCGATAGCGCGGGCGCGGTGATGGCGACGCGACCGCGGTGATGGCGACGCGACCGCGGTGATGCCGAATCCGAAGCGGGCCGAAATCTTTCTATCTTGTTTCCTTTTCTATCTTTTGCCTCTTTCCTTATCTATCTCGGGGAGCTTGTTCCTTGGGCTATATAAGGAGGAGTCAACCTTAGGTTTTTAGTATCTTCTTTCATATAATTCAATTCTTCTCTTTTAGTTTAGTTATGGAGAGCTAGTCTCCTTGGGTTTGTTCAAGGGAGAAACTCTGATGTATGAACTCGTGAGGTTTTGGTAATTGATTGATTTCTATCCTTTGGTTAATATTGATTCTCTTGTGCTTCATCTTATGAATGTTGATTGTTTCTCTAGGAGTAGCTAACCTATTGAATTGATTGATGTTCTACAATTTGATTAGGTTTGGACCGTGGACAAAACTAATCTGTGAAAACAACTAAACCTAGACCTGTTGTCTATGGAACTAGGATTAAGAAGAGAATTGATTGTTTTATCTTGCAATTGACTCGTAAGTTGATTGTTTGATATTATATCCTGCATATCCTTGTTCTCTATGCTAATTCTAGGTTAAGCGTCCTTGCCTAGGGTTATAGAATTGCTTGGACCGTGGACTTGCGATTGTTAATGATCAGGATAGGAATTAACCTTAGGTGTGAATGAAATCAATGGATGAATCTATGATCAAGGAAGTATATCATGAGTGGATCTTTTGAATAAACTTGTCTCCTTATCAATTGTTTCCCCATAATTGCATGTTTGTTTATTTGTTTATTTTGTTTCTAGTTTAGATTAGTTTAGATCTCTTCTCTAAATCCCCTTTCTTTGGTTGATAAATATATTAATACTAGAAGCCGTTAGTTCTCTTGGGTTCGACCCCTTACTTACTTACTATACTTAGTTTGTAGTTTGGGTTATTTTATCTTTGATCTTGGCACGACGACTTTAGCCGAGTCACAAGGCTTGTAAGTTTGGATCTTTGTTTAATTTAAGTTGTTGTTTTCGATTATGTTTCCCCCTTCTCTTGTGTTGTTTGTGTGATTTGTGATGTGTGAGTAGTTAGCTTGCTAGGATTGGGGTGAAACCCACCATGAAAGTGCATTCATGACCTTGATGTTTGGATCCATGCTTAACTTGAAATCTTCGCCCATAAATCCCTCTTGTGTGCTTAAAACCCTTGAAGAAGGGGGAATGTTCTTGTTTGCAACCTAATTGAGAGGTTTTGTTTGTGAATGTGGACTATCCGGGTTTAGATGAAAGTCGAGTCCTTCGAAGAACAAGTTGGATTGCATGTTAGATCCTTCATGTAAGTGTAGGCTTTTAATGTGTTCTTTTGTGATGAAAGTCACCCATGAGATTACGAGTTGAGTTGGTCCTTTATCATTGTTTGAATGCATGCTCGTGATGTGGTGAAACCCCTCCCCTAGTTGTTCTTCCTTAATTTTCCCGAAACCAATCTTCGTGCCCAAAATAGGTCGGCCGCGACCAGTTACAGGTCGCCGCGACCTCCTCTGTAGTTGTTTTCTTTGTGTTGTGAAGTTCTGTTTTAGGTCGGCCGCGACCTCCCTAGGGTCGGCTGCGACCCCCCTCAGAACGTGCAATTTGCCTCCTCAGGGCGTGCAATTTGGCTCGTTTTGCTTTGTTTTGTTTTACTTTCGTAGTTTGATTGCTAGACCATAGATCTACTAACTCCCGTGGACGATCCTGACTTCGCTATACTCAGCGGGGTCTTGACAAATTTATTTGTTCAAGGTATACCCTCTCAAGATCTATGAATTTATAAGATTGCACAGCTCTGTTTCTTGTATTCACATGAGGATTTTTGCTTTCGATCTGAACGACAACCTTGATTGGATGTGGAGGTGTGCTTTCGTCAATATCTGCTAAATATAATTTGCTAGATGCCATCTTTATTGACTCTGGATAGATGGGATAAATAGTACGGCAAACATAAGTTTCAGAAATTTACATATAATATGGTCATTCATATGGAAGAGAAGTTGTATGTACAGAGCAAGCACCTTGTTTCCCACGAAGAACTTGTAATGCTAATGCGGAATGGAATGGTTGTGACAGTAGAACAACAATTCGTATGAGGAGGGTCGGATGGCTGAGATTCTGAAAACCACATGTTGACTAAATAGTAGTGCTCTAAAAGTAGAAAAAAAAAAGTGGGCCACCACATATACTTATGTGTTGTTACCATAAAACGTATAGGTTGTGTGACTAAGAAGACCTGTTGGACAGATGGCGGCATAATAATGTCGTATTGGAGTGCGTTACATCAGGTATGGCTTATCTATTGGCATGGGAAAAAGAAAACCCCAGACATATGAGAGGTAAAGCCAAAAAACCAATAATAATGTATTAAAAAAGGCAAAATCATTGGCAACCTACTTATCCAAATACAATTATTATATTCCATATAGATTTTGTACAAACAAACTCAAGAATGACATATGTATATTCCAAAATGTTTTACAAAATTAAACCAAAATATATCCGTGATCACATCGTAAACTGTAAGTATTGGGAAATCGGATTGATGGGTAAAAATCTACGAATCTCCATTTGCACCAAAGGTTTTGGATGAAGTCAATGAGCTTTCGATTGAACAACCACGGCCTTTGTTATGATTTCGATTGTGAAGACTCTCTATGCTCAATGGCCTTGCCTCTGTCAATTCAGACAATGAAGGTGTTGAGCACCCAGAACTGACCATTAAGAATAGCTGAGAGAGATCAACTGTAGCAAGTGTTTCTTGTGCCTTTTTAAGCACTCTTTGTAGATACTTCCCTTGAGCTTCAAAACTAATTTGAGCCTGAAAAAAAGTAATTAATATTACTTAATTAGGTAATAATAATCACTCCTTTGAGCCTAATTGATAGTAACCATATGTTGCTTCACCTCAATTTGCTCATGAACTGCCTGCGTAATTGGTCAGTTTCTGGTAAAGGCAATCAACAAAGAAGAGTCAATATAAATGCATTTCTTTTTTCAACCAACCAAACATTGAAACAGAAAGAGAAAACCATTTATAAGCATTACATGTTTACAAAGATTTGCTCTCCTAACAAAACATGGTTGCCTTTGCTATCTTTAAAGTTTGCAAAGAGTAAGATAAAAAAAGTGTTCACGACTTTAGTTCGAACAAAGAAACTTGCAACAAAAAGATTAACACAATCCCACATTCCTGATAGTCCTTGCAGATTTTTGTTGGTTGATTTGTAAAACAAGACCTTGTCTCATTATAGTTTAAATTGCACACAAAATGACACCACTAAAAAGGCATTTTTTGTGGAGTCCTCAACCATTACGAAACGTTGAATGTGCATTAAGCAACAATATCAATCTCAAGTCTTCAAAAACAACAACCAATAAAAATGAATTATAAAATAGCAATTTTAAAAGCCATATTATGACATTAGAATAGAAAAGAAGAGGAGGAAAAAGATATATGACGCTCATACCAACATACTTGGAGAGATGATGAACTTCGGCATCTACTTTGCTCTTTAAAGTCTCACCACATTTCTGGCGAGTTAGAATCGCAAGATGCTTGCAAAGGTATTCAGAAGCAAGCGTCTATAATCCAAATGCATCTTGAGGCTTAATAAAACAGGCAAATAGAGAAATCAAAATCTTTAGTGATTCCTGAAATCCGTATATTGCAAACAAGGAACATTTTCTAACTTGATCAAACACATCCATTGAGAGGGATTTTTTTTAGGGACTTCATGTTCAAAACATCTAACAATAGAAACCAACCTCAAAAAGTAAATCCGGTCAGCTTTTGGAAGGTCCATCAAATTCCAGAGTGGAGATAGGGATGAAAGTGCAGCTCTCGACCGGCACGATAGAATCTCTGAACCAAAGGAAATGCCCACCTTTGAGGGAGTGAAAATCTAGAAGAGAATACGTATTACACAGAAAAATGTCACCAAACGCAAACCGGAAAGAAATGGAATAGAATAAGTCGATGGGCAAACAGGAAACATTGTTAGAAGAATGAATAATGCATAAGTGAAAGAAGGAAATGATCTGATCACCTGCCAAAAGATGAAATTTGATTTGATAGTTTGAGCAACACCTTAATTTCCCCATGTATCAAGATTAAGCTGCACGTTAAAAAACATAAGATGAACAAACTTGGAGAAGAAGTAAGGGCGTAAAGATAAGCTGGGAAAATGTATTATTCTTTTCCTAAAGAACATAGAGAAACCGGAAAATATATTACAACATGAGAGCTGAATTCCTTGGTTGATTGCAAGTTCACGAGAACCCACTTATCATCAAAAGCAGTAGCAAATTTTGGCTTAAATTTGGAGGATGTTCAATTTTATGTGTTATATAGCAATAACAGAGTATTAATGTAAGACTAGGTTTGCATGCAAACAGCTAAATAATTTATAACGCCTCTACATTAATGTTTCGTCGCTATTGGAAAGAGAATCTAGTATAAGTACCTTTTCAAAGGACCCTTGGAACATCAAAACAAATGGAGGCCTGTACAAAGAAGCAAGATTGTGTGGGGAATTTTCTCTAGTAGATATACCACCTTCTTCTCCATTCCATAGTCAAAACTGTCTAATTTCGTCATCAAAATCACAGAAAGTAGCCATAGAACATGATCTATGGTGTGCATAGCCAGCCTTAGATGCTATACATATATGGACATGAGCATGAGAAACACATCAATTCAAAACAAAATAAAGAGTATAGTGAAGCAACACAACATGGAAAATATTATTAGAGGAAAATAAGCATATGAAAAGGAATTATAGATAGAAAGGGAAAAAGAATTTGACTTTTTATAATGTCATCGTTGTGCTGGAAGTATGCACATGAATCTCAGATTCGTCCACTGAAAATATTAACATAGATTGATAAGCTATTTTGCAATATTCAAAACATATCTGCCATATAGATTCCATAATATTGCATTTACAACTCATCATTTTTTGTTAATTTTAATAAACAAAGAACACATCTTTGGCACTAAATACTTCTTCATCAAGTTTACAATCAAATAGAGGTTTACAAACAAGAAGCTGCACTCACAAATATAATTTAGTATCCTATCATGGTATACCAAATATATCAACATATTTTATTAATAGCTTGCAATATTAAGCTATATCCCTCCATACCTATTTGGATTAAGAAAAGGGATAGATGCTTCATTATCTAGTCCTATATTCTCAAAAACAAATTCATTATCCTGTCCTATATTCTCAGGAAAAAGCACTATTCAGATACGTTGTTGAACCAAACCTATATTACTTATACTGGGAGGGTCTCTCTAATGGTAGCACAGTAACTCATATACTATTGGCAAAACATCAACAAGTGATCTAAAATCAAAGTATAGAGAACAAATCCAACATAATTTTTCAAACCATTAAGATGAAGGACAATAATAAAATCAATTCATACCTGTATAACGCTACATCACCATAGAGAGCTTCATTTACCACGGGCAGAAGAGCACGTACTTCATCTCCATCACCCTCTCCTGAATATACATTCCTCATGGCCTCTTCAAATTCACTGTACACAAAGGAAGACAAGTAGCAATTAATTATCATTCTTAGTAAAACAAACTTGACAAAAATGTACATATGAAACCTCCAACAATACCTAAAACTCTCATCAAACGGTGCAGTATATTATGCAGGGGGCGTAGGATGAAGAAGTAGGAAAGACATTGTATATCCAGGGAGCGACAAATAAAGCTGAGGTACATGCAAAACTAATTTGCACAATTATTCCTACATGTGATGAGGAATGCAATTGGTTGTTCCTCGTGGGCAAAGTGCATTACCACTTATAGTTCCTAAATCAAAATGTACGCGTATCTGAAACCACAAAAATCATCTGCAGAAAACCAGAATAGACCCATAAGCAATCTAAAGGTTTATAAACAGACAGGTACATAGAGAACACTATGTTTTATGCAGACTCGAGATACATTTATGTAAAACAAGTAAGATAGAAATAACGTTTTTTTGAACAAACTACGGTCATCGTCGATAGTTGCATCGAAATTGTTATATGTATGTGCAGCTCCAAGAAATTCCTCTATTAGGGTAGCATTAACAACATCGAATCCTTCATTTGATGGAGTCAAAATTGCACGGTAACCAAAAATGTTGGAATCGAAAGCATTGTCTTTCATTTCAGGAAACATAATGTCTTTCAAACAAGAGAAGGATTTCTCTTCAACAGGATAACATTTTATGGATGGTGGTAGCGAAACCTCATCGTTTGAATATACCTGTAGTTCTCCATTGCCAAGCATTAACAAAAAGTTAGCGAACTCTGGATCAGAAAGTGCCCTAATGTTGGTTTGCAATTTGAACTTTTCAAGGACGTCCATAAATATGAGCTAACCAAACTAGCATTAACAACATCAGTTTGAGATTTGTGTGGTAAGACAGGCAGAACCTGTCTGAAATCGCCACCAAAGAAAATCAACTTTCCACCAAAGATTGCATTTAAATTACATATATCTCTTAGCAACCGGTCTACAGCTTCAATGTCTTCCTTATTAGCCATGGAGGCCTCATCCAAATAATGAGCGCACGTAAAGAAGACGAAGCAGACTGCTTTGATACATTGCACGTTTTCAAACCATGTTGCGTTATTGGAATCTTGAATCGCGAGTGCACTGTTCTTCCTGTAGGCATATTGGAAGCTGCAATTCCAGAAGTGGCAGTCAGAAGTACAATTTTTCCAAGCTTGCGGATCGCTCTATATAAAGCACAATATAGGAAGGTCTTGCTTGTTCCTCCCGGACCATCAACGAAAAAAGCTCCCGACAAGTTCTATTCGACATAATTCATTATACAATCATATGCACATCGTTGTTCAGCATTCAGTTCCATATGAGCATCTACATATTCAGGAGGCACAGGTGCATCCAATGCATCAGTTATATCTTGTGTGAGTCTGAAGCTGTCTTCACCAAAACCGGAGTACGAATGTAAATTGAAATCCCTCATAGTCCTACCCATAGCTTCTGCATAAGCTGCGACATCAGAATATGTCAAATTTAGAATCTTGATATGCTGCCCTTTGTAACGATGAGAAAAATCTTCAGACAAAGAGTTGTAAAACTATTCCTACAATGCAGGGGGTCAATTCTATCATAGAAAATTATCAAAGTGGCAAATAATCTACGAAGAGAACCAGCTATCTGAACTGCTACAACATCATGCAAACACATTTCAGCATGATCATCTCTTTCTAAGAGACCATGTTTTTCAGCAACCGCTTTGAAAATTGTGTACCGTACACCTTCAAAGGAAAGTAGGTCATCAAATGATGTGGACCCTCTTTCATGAACAAGTAATAGACGTAGGTAATAACGTTCTCCTTCCAGAGGGCCGACATATGTTAATCTCCCAATAGCCTCTGCACCAACTCTTTCATGCCAAGTATTTTGTGTGTCGTACCACGTGAAATACAACGGAAATTCAGTATATAAGAAGTGGGATGCCTGTGGAAGTAATCTGTTCGCAATGAAATACTCAGTAAGCATTGTAGGGTTGCGATTTTCATTATTAACGATGTTTGTCAAATTAGCATTCTCAGCAAATCGAATGACATGCATATGTGGAAAATGCACCTGTAAAGGAATGACTGCGGGCTGCATAGAATAAAAGATCAAATTCATGTGTTCGCCATGCAGCCTCTGGACCACTAATCCACCTTCTTGATTGATAAGCAAGGATGTCATCAACTGTGACCTCGCCAGTTCGAGCTATGTCAAAACACACTTTGTCGTGGCCTTTGTACACGTACTTATACAGATATTTAATAGCCGCAACTGTCGAGCATATTTCGACAATCAGATGACAATCGAAAGTAGAAAGAAGATACGGATTATAAGGAACGACCCATATATTGTTTAAATCTGCACCCCGACTTGTAACGAAGTCATGGTTATCACGTCTCCTATATATCGGATAACTCTCATCTGTGGAAGTCGTAAACTCTGCAACTCCTTATCAACAAGCTGCATGCATGCACAATCCGGACCCAAATCTCCGCACGGACCGTGCATCATGTGTCGCTTAACAAGACTACGAAGGCAGCCCTTTTCTAGAGGTGGTAACTCTGCACACATACTGATCAAAGCAGTCTGGATCAGTAATCTTTGCACCACGTTGTAGGATTAAGAGCATGTGTACGTGAGGTAGTCCTCTTTTTTGGAACTCAACCACATCAACTCTAGGAGCCACTAGTCTGAAGATCTCTTCTTCTACAACAAGTTGCCGTAATAAGCGAACTTTTGCATTGGAAACTCTAGCAACCAAATCCAGACGCTGATCTGGCGTTTCTCCGGGCCATAAATGAGCTATTATTTCTGGCCAGGTAGGATTGCAGGTCATGGTTAAAAAGACGTCGGGCTTGCCAAAGCATTGGACCAGAGTCATAGCTATTAGAAAGGGGCATTTCATATCTCAAGGTCCACCAACAAAGGATGAAGGTAAAACTACACGCCTTCCAATCTAAGCTGCATATTCGTTTCCAGCATTGACATTGTCGACCACGCCTTAGTACAGATCACTACGCAGTAACGCCTGATTGTGTTGAAGATAATCAAGACGGGTATTCTCTATTTTGACATACATATCAACAGGGTACTGCACAAAAATTCTACCCATGTGTATAAGGAAATTATCAAGACGGATTTGAAAACGATAGGCATAATAATCCCGGCATGATAGAAAGCGTCCTGATTTCAAAACAGCCTGCGAAGAAGCATGATTCGAAAAGAGAAACAAAAAAATAGAAGGTCAGAAATACAAATTCAAGAAAAAAGTTGTATAAAGACCAAAGGAAAGAGGATGTCTACCTCCAAGTTCCTGTGCTAAAATGTCAGGTGCAATGTGAACAAGGCCTGAAATAATTGGAAATGGTGCATCATCACAACGCCTTACATCGCCAGCTTTGACACGTCTAAGCCCTTGATGCCATCCAGTTTCGCCATGGGTAAATAGAAGAGGGTACTGTAGCGGGTCATAACAGCCAAAGTAATGGCGAATATGATGTTCGTGCTCAGCTTTACCATAAACTACGACATGAGGACTATTGATGCGTTTGGAAAAAGAGTTCTCAACAATAATGGCTGCCACTTCATCTGAGGTTGGCGCATTGTAAACACGCTGGTCGAGGCAAGGGTTCTTGAAAATCCGAATTTGAGTCGTCTCCTCAATAGGGAAACTACGTAAAGTGCGGAAGAAATGAGCATATGGATTGCTAGACGTCAGCACAAAGAAAACAACTATAAGCTCCGGAAGCAATTTTTGGAAGTTGTTACATCTGATATCAAACTCGGAAGCGCCATCATAAAAGTACATTTGCATGAACTTGGGGAGATTATTATCAGCAATATATAAGATTTGGAAGGTAATGGTAAATCTGACCATGAAGAATAAACGTGAAGAACCCACTTCCATTGCTAGCTTTAATGTTTCCACTAAGACAGGTGAAGGAAAAATAGTTGTTGTATGCACGACAGTACTGACGAAAGTGTTGACCCAAAGAATCATTAAGGTAAAGCAAGCTGCGTAGGCGCAGAGGGCATTAAATATGTGAAAGGCGCACGCTTTTGTTGCCACAATAAAGCGATGCACACTCAAATGCGAACTTTGTAGCTCCACTTAGAGGGCACGTGTAGCGTACCAAGGGCCTTATGTACTGTCACTATGGGTTTTCTATGGAGTGTGCTGACTTTCGACGCCATCTACAATTAAGAAGCATGTGTACAATACAAGAAGGAAAGGTAAAACATAGAATGGCTTCGGAAAAACGAAGATACATAAAGTACCTTAAAACGGGACCATTTACGATGAGGTCTGTCTTTATCAGTGGCCACAATAGACCGAACCATTGCTGGAACACAACAAGAAGAAGGCATACCAGTCTATTGGAAATCCATGAAAGAATAATACCAAACAACCACGAACAACATAAAAAAAAGGCAAAACAAAGAATAAAGAAGCCATGATCTTATGAAAAGAACAAAGCGTATAAAACACACCTCAGAACGGGCACGTCGTGGACGGCAAGGCCTAGGCAGACGCGAAGGTGCAGTAGAAGTTTCAGTTGCACCAGCCTCAAACTAGAGAAAAAGCAAAGGAAAAAAGGGGCAAAAGAAGGTTAAAAAAGAAACAAGAATAGAAAACACAGAGACATAAGAAGAGGAAGCACACAAATGAACGAAACACTGAAAGATAGTGAATAAGCAAGGAAAACAAACAAGGGAGCAAAAGCCAAACCTCATGAGGTGTTCTTCTACGGCGACAAACAACAAGCGGACGAGTCACACAATCAGAAGGAGTAGTCGCATCACGCTCCATCTAAAAAAAAGGGCAAGCAAGAGCTTCAAAACAAAGCAAAGAAAAAAAAGAGACATCAAACAAAGTGTAATGAGAAATTACCTCAGCACGCGTACGCCGCTTGCAGCACAAAACCAATTCCTGAGGACCTGCTGCGTCAACAGAGGGCATACGTTGCTTCAAAAGTACAGTAAAAATGAAGAATATTAAACCGCAAGAAGAGAAAGAAAGGGAGTACCTAACAGAATGATGAACGTAAACGAAGAAGCATAACATGATTAACAAGGAAGCAACAACCTAAATAACACCCAAGTTGTGAATGGGAAAATGTCCATATGAAGAAATCACAGTCATACCAACATCAGAGATAGGAGAAGAAGCTGACAAAGAGCCATCGATCCTATAAAAAGAACAAAGCATATAAGCACACCTTAGAACGGGTACGTCGTGAACGACAAGTCATAGGAGGACGCACTAGTGCAGCAAGAGTTTCTGTCACGGCAACCTAAAGCTAGAGGAAGAGCAAGGGAAAAAAGGAAAAAAAGGGTTAAGAAAGAAATAGAAGCATAAAGCACAGAGATAAAGGGACAACAAGCACACAAAATGAAAGGAACACTAAAAGGATAGCGAATAAGCACTGATAAGTAAAAAAAAAGCCCAAAAAAGGGAGCAGAAGGCAAACCTTAGAAGGTGTTCTTTTACGGCGACAAACAACAAGCGGGCGATCCACATAATCAGAAGGAGTTGTCATATCACACTCCATCTAAAAAATGGAGAAGAAGCCTCAAAAAAAGAAGTAGGCAGAAAAAACGAGACATAAAAAAAAAGTACAGAGAAATGACCTCAGCACGCGTACGCCGCTTATGGAACAGCACAAATCCTTGAGCGAACTCTGTGTCAACAGAGGGCGTACGTTGCTTCAAAAGTATAGTTGATAACGATGATTTAGTCATTTTAAAACCACAATTATGCAAGAAAACCACACTAACTTAAACCAAAGTATAAAGCAAGTAAGGGTCGATTCCACAGGGAGACAAGTTATCTTTAGCAGAGAATTATGTGTCAAACAGAAGTAACAAGGGGGGTTTTTAGGTTTAATTCACACAAAACATGCAAATCATTCAAATTCAAGAGTTTATTTATCAGTATTTGGAAACACTTAGACAAACAAATATCCGCATTCGCTTGACAAGTTGATCATTGATTTCATTCAATATCTATGCAATAGAAATTTCAATTCCTTTTCAAAAGTAATTAATAGCACAACCAGATACTACTAACCCTAACTAGATAAACAATCATGAAACTATCAAGATTCAATCTAACTAGCAGCATTCAATAACAGGAATATAATTGGGTACAAACTAAGATAAAACAACCAGCTTTTACCCTAGAATGCAAATCAATTCTCTTATGCATAAGACTAACACAACCAGATATTAGCACGATGCAGTTGCTACTTATGAATTAGAGATGCTCAACCAGAAACACTCTAAATCTAACAATAAGCTAATAACAACAAACCCTAGATGATCAGGCTAGAAATCATTGAAACAAGTTAATAGTAATTCAAGCAAGAGAAGAGATTAAATCCATGCAATCAATAAGGAACTAGAAATCTCACAACTGAATCAGAACGAACACTTCAATTGTTTGTCTAAGCAAAGAGGCTTAGTTCTCCATAGGTCTTCAAAACACAAAATAATTCCAAAATTCAAAAACTAGGTCTAAAGAAAGGGTTCAAAAGCCCTTAAATAAGAGAAAACATCTATCTAAAAATACATAAAAATCGGACCTAAAATAATATCCATAAGCCACTAAAATAAAACGCAGCGTTCAAAGTAGAAAATTGCCTCGGAAAAGGCAGCGGTCGCCGCCTATGGGGCAGCGGTCGCCGCCAGCCACAATTTCGACGTTTCTTCGTTTCTTCATTCCAGCTTCAAGTGGTCTTCAGGGTACCTCGGCTCTTCCTCCTTTAACGCTCCAAACTCCAACTTTAGCACCTAAAACAAGACTAAAAGTATGCTAAAACCCCATCTAAATACACAACATAAATGTGTATATCAAACTCCCCCACACGTGAATCTCACTCGTCTTGAGTGAATCAGAAAACTAACAATAATCATCAAAGCTCCTAACCAACCATCCCATGACAATATATAACATAATCAGCTCCAGCATCCATCAATCCTAACAATACAACTCAAATCAACACAACTCAACACTACAACTCAACCATCAAACTATCTAATACCTACTCCACACATCCAACATCTATCAACAATATGCATCAATAAAGAAGATGTCAATCAATAAACTACATCTTATCCTTCCAAGTGAAAACCTACCCGAAAACACTCCTATGCTCCACTTCTTATGTCGCTAGCTCCAGTCAAAAGAACATCCTAAAACACTCTTTTTTCTTTCACTCTTTTTGCTTAGGCACCTTTTCAGGTTTTCACCTAACATCTCTCTTTTCATTTTTCAATGTTGGACTCACCATCTCACATCACTCAAAAATCTATTTTTGCCCAAGCCTAATGCTTGTCAGATTACCTGCTTTTTACTTGAACCGCCCTTTCAGGTTTTCAGTTCACCCCAGGATTTTTCTGCCTTTTTCTCTTATTTTTATGGCTCTTTTTTTTTTTTTAAGTAATAGCAATAGTAATATAAATCCAACTCCCCCACAATTATAATAAGCATTGTCCTCAATGTAGAAAGACAAAAATAATATAAGGGGAAGTAAGGAAAAATACCACTACTGTGAAGGTGGTGGTGGCGGTGGGTAGTCAGGGTAGGATGGATATCCAGGCCACTGCTGCTGAAAGAATGCCGCCTGCTACTGAAAGTAGTGAGCCTGCTGCTCATGGTACTGATGCATCCTGTCCATGGAACTCGCCAACTCATCTTGACGGACTAAAAGACGACCCATCTGAGCAGACATCTGATCCTGCCAATCTGAGTACTGACCCCAACCAGTGGGTCGAGCGGTAGCCTGCTCCTCCTGCATATATGCAGCAGCCTCAGATGCCCAAGTAGAAGGTTGAGGGGCTGGATCCTCCTACATCCTATCTGGCTCCTCATCCTCATCATCATCATCATCCTCAGAAGCCTCCTCATCAACAGCAGCAGCAGCAGAAGAGGAGCTAGGAGCGCGATAGCCAACAGAGTACCGACGAATATCAAAATCACAACCAGATGGCCCAAAGGGCATAGCTATAGGCAGAGGAAGAGGAATCCGATAACAGCCCCGAGAGCCATACAAGTAATAGCGCTGCTCTCCAACATCAGAAAGGACGCCCACATGGCGTAATTGCTTCAGATCATGGGTGTAGTGGCGAGAGAGCTGCTCAGCTAGAGAGGGCGTAGCAACTGCCATCCAAGCCCCTAATAAAGAAATCATGCCACCAATAGTAATCTTTCCGGGCTTGTCAGACTAACACTTCAGACAACTAGCAATGATGTAAGCACGCCACTCGCGCACCAAAGTGCTCTGCGGGGTCATAGTCCAAACTGCACACAAATCAAGGTGCGGCACCTTGTTCAACTCATATTGGCCCAACCAAGCCATACGAATAACCTTGTGAGCTAGACGAAGACACGGATGAGACCACTTGAAATTATACTCCCCAGCCTTTGGATCATACTCCCTTGACCCTGTAGAATCAGCCCAAACTTGAATCTGCGGATTTTTGGGATCCCACACTGTAGGCGGCTTGGATATACCAAGTGCCTCATCAATTTGAGCATAGTCTAAAGCATGATCCCTGCCTCCAAGTCGAAACTCAATGGTACCCCTATCAGAATGATGCTCAAAGGTGGCCAAAAATTCCCGAGTCCACTCAGGATAAGTAGGAGCACTCATATCATAGAACGGACCAAGCCCACAATGCTCAAACATTTGCCTAGTGCAAGCTTCTAGCCCAAGTTCCCTCACAGCCTCATGATCAAAGAACAAGGTACTAACAATTTTTTTCTTTGCAATCAATTTCATCCTAGCCTCCTCTTTCACGGAGTACTTATGGCGGGATCTAGATGAGGAAGCTCTACGGGTACTCATACTCAACAATGGAACCAAAATCACAAGAATACGAGAAAGAAGTACCGAAAAAATCGCCGGATTTTCGCGACTGTCGCTGGCGGCGGTCGCTGCCAAGGGGGGCGGCGGTCGCTGCCCTGCGTAGATCCGAAATCCCGCGCAGCGAAGGCGGCGAGCGAGGCAGCGGCTAAGGACCGGTGGTCGCTGGCGGCGGCGAGCGAGGCAGGGGCGGCGAGTGAGGTAGGGGCGGCGGGCTAGTGTCTTCTTCCTCCTCTCTCTCTTCTCTCTTCCTCTCTCTTTTCTTCTCTCTTGGCTTTGTGCGTGTTTATTGTTGTGTTTGTGCTGATATCTCTCATTCAACCTTATCTTCTTCTATCTTATCCTCTTCTTTCTTGTTCTTTTCTTTTTCCTTTTTTTTCGAATTTTTCTGATATCATTTTTTTTTGGATATTCTGATTTTTTTTTTTCAAAATCAAAGGGGCCGAACCTGATAAATGGCAGTGATCGCTGCCATTTAGGCGGCGGTCGCCGCCATTTATTTCCCGAAAGCCGTAGCCGATGAATTATTGGCGGCGGTCGCTGCCATTAATTCGTTCAATGTCGTAGCTGAGTGCGTTTTGGCGGCGGTTCCTGCCTTTGGGCGGCGGTCACTGTCAGTGCGTTGTGTTTCTTCGGCTTCCTGCAGGTTAGTTCGACACAAAATAAAAACAAAACAAAGGGAAACTAATCCTAATCTAATCTAATCAAAGGATATCAACTCCATCGGGTTGCCTCCTGATAAGCGCCTTGTTTAACGTCGTGGCTCGACGTTATGCTAGCTCATCAGTTTTCAGTAGGAACCTCTGTCAGTATGGCTTCCTCTATCGGTGTCTTTGTGAATCCTTCATGAAACTTCTTCACTCTCTAGCCATTCACCTTAAACAATGTGTGTGTTTCTGCATCATACAACTCAATGGCACCATGGGGAAAGACTCTAGTAATCACATAAGGTCTTGCCCAACGCGATCTCACATTCCCAGGAAAGAGTCCAAGGCGAGACTGAAATAATAGGACTTTTTCACCAATGTTGAAGTCCTTTCTCAGAATGTTTTGGTCATGCCATGCCTTAGTTCTCTCTTTGTAATGTATGGCGTTGTCATAGGCTTCAATTCTAGCTTCTTCCAGTTCCTGCAGTTGGAGCTTCCTAGCTTCTCCTGCCTCTTCCAATTCCATATTGCATTTCTTAATAGCCCAATAAGCATTGTGCTCAAGTTCAACCGGGAGATGACATGCCTTTCAAAAAACCAACCTAAAGGGCGACATGCCAATAGGTGTTTTGTAGGCAGTGTGGTATGCCCAAAGTGCATCGTCAAGCCTTTGACTCCAATCTTTTCTACTCGGGGATACCGTCTTCTCCAAGATGGATTTTATCTCTCTGTTTGACACTTCCGCTTAGCCATTGGTTTGTGGATGGTAGGCTGTGGAAACTCCCTGTGTAACATGGTACTTCTTTAATAGAGCGGTGATCGTTCTATTACAGAAGTGAGTTCCTCTATCGCTTATTAGTGCCTTTGGGATCCCAAACCTAGCAAATATGTGGGATTTCAAGAATTCTGCAACAATCTTAGAGTCATCAGTCCTGGTGGCCAATTCGCTTCCACCCATTTGGAAACGTAGTCCACCGCAAGCAAAATATATATGTTACCCCCAAAGTTAGGAAATGGTCCAATAAAATCAATATCCCAAACATCAAATATTTCACAGAAAATAAGACTTGTTTGTGGCATCTCATCCCTACTAGATATGTTTCCTACCCTTTGACATTTATCACATGATTTGCAAAAGTTATGAGCATCTCTAAAAATAGAAGGCCACCAAAATCCTGCATCTAACACTTTTCTAGCAGTCCTTTGCACCCCAAAATGTCCACCACATGCTCCTGAATGACAAAGTGTAAGGAGAGAATGTACCTCAGTTTCAGGAATGCAACGGCGGATCACCTGATCAGTGCAGTGTTTCCATAGATATGGGTCATCCCAAACAAAGTGTCTTGCTGAACTGCGTAGCCTGTCTCGTTGAGCTTTATTGAATGGTGAAGGAAATTCCCCTGTGCTGAGGAAATTCACCAAATCTGCATACCATGGCTCTATAGTGCTCAACTTAAGGAGCGACTCATCAGGAAAGTTTGTTTGAATATGATTTTCAGGGAGGTTCTCTGCCTGGACAATTCTGCTAAGATGATCAACAACAAGATTCTCAACGCCCTTCTTGTCCTTTATCTCAATGTCAAACTCGCTGAGCAATAGGACCCACCGAATCAATCTTGGTTTCGCCTCCTTCTTTGTCAGCAAATAGCGCAGCGCAGCATGGTCAGTGTAGATGATGACCTTTGTACCAAGGCGGTACTGTCGGAACTTCTCAAGAGCAAATATTACAGCAAGCATTTCCTTCTCTGTGGTGGAGTAGTTCCGTTGTTCATCATTCAGTGTCATAGAAGCATACTGAATCACATGTGAAGCTCTCGCTTCTTTCTGGCCTAGCACTGCCCCCACAGCATAATCACTAGCGTCGCACATGATCTCAAAAGGTTTTGACCAATCAGGAGCCTGGATAATAGGGGCGCTTGTCAAGCGAGCCTTTAGGTCATCAAAGGCTGCTCGACACTCTGTTGTGAATTCAATTGCCATCTCTTTCTTCAGAAGTTCGCATAGAGGTGCTGAGATCTTTGAGAAGTCTTTAATAAATCTGCGATAGAAACCTGCATGGCCTAGAAAAGAACGAACTTCGCGCACATTAGTAGGATAGGGCAAAGATTGAATTACTTCAACCTTTGCCTTATCGACCTAATACCCCTAGACGAGACAATGTGACCTAGGACAATACCCTGTTCTACCATAAAGTGACACTTCTCAGAATTAAGAATCAACTTAGTGTCAACACATCTAGCAAGCACAAGTGATAGGTGTTTTAAGCATGCATCAAAGTCATCTCCATGTACAGTAAAGTCATCCATAAAGACCTCTATGAAATTCTCAATGTACTCAGAAAAGATGCTCACCATACACCATTGGAAAGTTCCTGGAGCGTTGCATAGACCAAATGGCATCCGACGGTATGCAAATGTGCCGAAAGGACATGTGAACGTAGTTTTCTCTTGATCCTCAGGGGCAATGGCTATCTGGAAGTAGCCTGAGTACCCATCTAGAAAGCAATAGAATGCACGCCTAGCAAGCCTTTCCAACATCTGATCAATGAATGGGAGAGGGAAGTGGTCCTTCCTAGTTGCCACATTCAGCTTGCGGTAGTCAATGCAGACTCTGTAACCTGTTTGTAGCCTTGTTGGAACGAACTCTCCTTGCTGATTTTCAACCACTGTAATTCCTCCTTTCTTTGGGACAACCTGTGTGGGACTAACCCATTTGCTATCAGAAATAGGGTAGATCATCCCTGCCTGTAAGAGTTTCATGACCTCTTTCTTCACAACCTCCATCATAGGTGGGTTCAATCGTCTTTGGGGCTGCCTAGATGGCTTCTCTTCACCCTCCAACAATATGCGATGCATGCAAGTAGTTGGGCTAATTCCCTTGATGTCAGCAATAGTCCAGCCAATTGTTGTCTTATACTGTTTCAGCACTGCTACTAACTTGCCTTCTTGCTCCTTTGTAAGCTTGTTGGAGATGATGACTGGCAATGTTTCCTTGTCTCCAAGAAACACATACTTGAGGTGGTCTGGGAGTTGTTTCAATTCAACTATCGGTGCCTGCACAACAGAAGGCAAAAGCTTTTCGCTAGGCGAAGTTAGTGGCAAAGGAGCTTTTCCCGGTAGCTCATAAGGGAGCGCACGGTAAGCATCCAACTCATGGACCATCTCCTGCAGGTTAGTTGAGCATGCGAAATCTAAATTGGAATCAACAATAAAAGATTGCACTTCATCCAAATAGGTTTCATCAAACACATCTTGCACTACAGGCTCAAGCACATCAATGTAAGAGACAGAGTAATCATTAGAAGGATATTTCATGGCTTCATAGATATTGTAACTTATGGTTTGTCCATCAAATTCCATGGTTAGGGAACCACTACTAACATTGATTTTAGTGTTTGCTGTTTTCAGAAAAGGTCTTCCTAACAGAATAGGGGCTGCATGCTTGTCATGTTCCATATTAAGCACATAGAAATCAGCAGGAAAAGTAAGATCACCAACCATTACCAACACATCTTCTACGATTCCTATTGGACGAACATTAGACCTATCAGCTAATTGAATGGAAATATTAGTTGCATGCATAGGTCCTAGTTTCAAAGATTCGCAGAGAGAAGAAGGTAGCACATTAATGGAAGCACCCAAATCAAGGATGGCTTTATTGAACTTAGTACCTCCAATAGTGATAGGGATAGTGAACATACCAGGATCCCCGCTGTTGGATCGTTAGTATTGAGGGACGTCCTTTACTTTGGTAAAGGCGTCCTTAGGTTAGGCGTCCCTACGAGGAGTAGGGGCGTCCTTGAGTAATGCAGCGGAAATTAAGTACTAAACAGATAAAGGATGAACGCAGTGAATTATAGAGGAACCACTCAAGACCAAGTAGTCCTTGAGTGTAAACCTCTACTTCCTTGGAGGATTTTTGAATAGTTCTTTCCTTTCTATTCAACGTTCTTACAGTTGTACTGGCGAGCCTTTACAATTCTCTGACACTTAGCTTTTCCCTAAGTTCACTTGTAAAGAACTCCTTTAAGCCTACAACTTAAGCTAGTTCAATCTACTAAAGGACTCTATTCCTACATTCTGCAGTACTTCGCAGAACTCTCTTTCTCTCTTTTTGGGTTTTCTGATACAAACTGTTTTTGTGATTGGGTTACAAGTCTCACTCGATCTAACACAAGTTCTAGTACTGTTCTTGAGTTAGTTCTTCGTGTTCTTGAGTGAGTCGCTTTCCTCTGATTCTCTCTGAATATTCCTGAAAGCGTTGGCGTCACAATAAATGCCTTGGGGCTATTTATAGGACTTGGGGAAGGGCGTCTTTTCTCTGGGACGATCATGCCCTTCATGGACGTGGCTACAGGATCTTCCTCCACGTAGTAGGGCGGTGATGAGGAAGCTTCCTGTATCCAGCTGTGTATGATGAACTCCGCTACACGATCGGCCGCCACGTGTTGATGGACTCTACAACAGGATCGTCCGCCACGTAGTGTTGGACTCGGCTACAGGATCGGTCTCCACATGTCCTTGGATGATCAAGTATTGTCGAGTGATGTCATCCTGTCGGCTATAGAGTAAGGACGCTCTGTTTGCGTTCCTACTTGCTTGGGACTGCGTCCTTGCTCAAGTAGTCTCTGGTCGGTCCTTACTTCCTGTTAGCTAGCGTCCCTAAGCTTATGGGACGCCCATACACACTTGTTGTCCTTTTGGTCACTGGCGTTCCTGAACACATGGACAACTTTATTAGAATCAAAGTGAGTTTGTCAAATCAAAACTAAGGGACGGTTGTGTGGAACACTAACAAGTACGCAAGCGTTCTTGATAGCGTCCCAACAATTTCCCCCTTTTTGATGATGACAAACTCTTCAGCAAAATAGTTTTGACATTTGAACTTAGCATGCATGAAAACTCAGAGGCGTCCTCCAACACTTAGAGAAATTTTAATAAGCACAAGTTTTCAATCTTTGATTCTCTAGCTTTTGGATTTTAAGGAGAGAGTCGCGTCCTAGAAAAACTTTCTAAGCGTTCTCTTTTATTTTAGCATGAGCGTTCCTTAGACCTTTCACTTAATCGTTCCCCCTTAACACTTTCTTATTCTAGATAACTATTTTATAGCGCATCTCTGCAAAACTACACTTCCCCCTTTTGGCATCATCGAAAAGGATAACAAGTGATAAGGACGTTAGCACAAACACATAACTAAAGGCAGTGGAACGCTTAAACAAACACATGCAAGCAAACAGTGGAATTGCCATTCAAACAAAATTAGAGTGATTACAAACCAAGATCATAAGTTTGAAGTTCAAAAGAAGCAAAAGCAACAAAATAGGGGATAAAAGGGGTGATGGCAATCACTGAGAACGGCTGTTGTCTTGATAAAACTTGAGTAATTGTTCTTGAAGTTCAGCAGCCTTGGAGAATGCAGATGACAAGTCCTTTAAGGCAGAGAAGATGAGGCACTGATTATCCATAATGGCACCCATGAGTTCTGCTAGAGGATGCTGAGAGATGTTTGCAGGAGCAGAACGGGGCAGAGGACCTGTACTCGAGGAAGGAGCGTCCATTGGAATAGCTGGAGGAGAAGAAGGCCCTAAGAGCATTTGATCAAGGGTTGTAAGATCTACTGCGGGCTCTTGGTCCTGAGGGAACTCTTGTGACGCCGGATTAAGCCTTGCGGCCTCGGCCTCAACAGCTAAGCGTTCTTCCTCAGCTTTCTGTCTGGCTTCCTCAGCCTCAGCTTCTAACTGTTTCAGAACATACGGCAGCTCTTCATTATGCCTTATCTCGACAAGTCCCTTCTTGGCATTCCATTTTAAGCCAAGTTCTTCAGAGGGAGCGCTCTCATCATAAGCGTCCTGGGACTGCAAGATTGCCTTTACTACTCCAGGGTAAGGCAAGGCATGCCTCTTCCTTCCACACTTGGCCATGTGTTGCATAGAAATTCTGGCTAAGTTGATTGGGCGGCGTTCGAGGATAGCGTCAATTAGGATTATGTCGTGTGCTTGCACAATTGAACGCTTTTCTTGCCTTGGAAGTATGGCGCGACATATGAAGTAATGAACGATTGCGCCAACTTTGCTCAGAACGTGAGCTACCCTGTCGAGTCCCATCGGCCTTTTACCCTGACAAATGTGTTCAACCAAAGGCAGTTCTTGATCTGTCGTTTCAAAGCCGCCTTCAGGAAGTGAGCTAAGAGCATCGGACGGTGGCTTGCGTGGACCTAGACCCAAGAAGGAGCGCATTTGGCGTTCTGTCACTGAAGCTTTCTCACCTTCAATTTTGAAGTGGAGGGAGCCATCTTTTGCCTTGTAGCGAAAATCCCTTTAGAACGCCTTCACCTGTTCTTTGTCAACAGTGGTCGGCGCTGGTCCAACGTTCTGCCATCCTTGAAATTTCAGAAGTTCAAGAAACTCCTGAACTGATTCATCGTCGAAGGAGGCTAGCCACTCTTCAGAGTAAATGAGAGGGCTCAGGACTTTAACGGGCACATCAGCGTTCTTCCTTTTGCGCTTGCCCTTGGGGGACTTAGAGTCCTCATCATCATCTGACTCGTCCTCAGCTTTCTCCGAGTCACTGTCAGAAGCGTCCTTTGAAGGAGCGTCCTCTGTGCCTCATTCTTTTTCTGCATTGCTACCAGCTGTGGCTTGATCGGCACCGGAGGTCTGACCTTGGAACGTGCCTTCGTCGTCCTGAGCCTCTGTCTGATTTTCTGTTGCTGGCTCAGCGTCCGCGGGGACTTCATGGGAATCTGTTTGGATTGTGGGGGAGGGGTTTTCTTGTGGAGCTGGGGAGGGGTTTAGGATTGGGAGGGATTGATCATAGGGAGGGACTTCCTGAGCATCACGCGCGAGCTCATCAGAAAGAGTTGGCTCGGCGTTCTCTTGAGCGACCTGGTGCTCACCAGCGTCCTCAATCTGTTCAGCAGGAGCGTTCACCTCTCCTTCCGCTTCATCATTCGAATCCCCAACAACATCGATGAAAGGGGAGACCTGAGCGGGCGTACCTCTTTGGCTCTCAGATGAGCTAGAGGAGGAAGAGGAAGGAACGTGCTCGATTTGCGCAGGAACGTCCTTGGCGAGCAAAACCCTGGGCTTTTCACCAGCCTTCCTTCGGCGAAAAGTATGCTCGAGCGTGCGTTCGGCCTCCTCCGGGCCACTTTCAGAGGATGGACGGCGGGACTTTGGGGTCTCGGGGTCCTTTGGTGTGGAAATGTGGGCCGGGGCAGAAGGGAAGTTGGCCAAATTTAGGGGAGAGTGGGTGTGGGGAGGAAAAGGGATTAGGGCATTTGTTTTGGAAGGTTGGGGGGACGGAGGAGGGGTGGGGAGTTGGACGATTGAGATTTGTTGAGGTGGAGGAGTGGATTCCTTGGAGAGGTTGGAGGGCCTTTTTTGTGGTACTTGGCCGTTTTGTGGGAGGTTTGGAGGATGGGACGCTTGAAGTCTTGGCCTTTTTGAGGGGCCTTGGGTCGTGAACCTTTTTGGAGCGTCCCTCCTTTAGATGGGAAGGAAACTTATCTACAATCTCCGTTGGTTTTGAAGTGGAGAAGGGTTTTGAAGTGGGAAGATTTTGAGAGGGGAGAGGAAGGTGCAGGACGTTTGAGGAGATTTTTGGTGGTGATGGTTGGGACTTGCGGAGGAGGGGGAGAGGGACTTGGGACTCTTGATTTGAGCATTCTATAGGCCAAGGAGTCCCTAGGATACATGGGAAAGTCGGGAAGGACAGCGTTGTGGAGGTCGGGTATAAGTTCAAGTAAGGGACCCAGATTCTCACATCCAAATTGTGAGAAGAAGAGCACATCGTCCATCCGTCCAGGCAAGTCCTTGTAGTTGGTGTTGTGAAGACTTGGCATGACGAAGCGTTTAATGAACCTTTCATAGTTCTTACTCTTCGTTGCATCATTCTTGACCTCTGGCAAGTCCATGCGTTCTCTTATCAAATTGTAGAGAGTCCTCGGCTTCCTGTTGATGAAGTCCACTAGAGATTCATTAAGAACTATGGGTTTTGGCTTCTCTATGTAGTGGGACTTCACCAGCTTTCTCCGCTTCCCGCCGGTAGAAGATCCGGCCACGTTCAACTGTCTTTGAGACATGTTTTCAGATGAGATTTAGAGAGAGAAAGTTGCCGGAGTTCTAGAGAGATGTCAGAGCAGATTTGAGAGCAAGAAAGTGGTTGAGCATAATGAATTTGATTGCGACTGTTCTGTCCTTATATAGAGGAAGCGGTGGCACAAATGGTAATTAACACTGTTTTACTGTGCGACACGTGGCAAAACTTCTCCCTTAAGATTTGAGCAAAAGCTACGTTCTGTTCACACTTTCAAAAGTTCAAAATTCTGACTCTTTAACTTCTCCTTAACAACTGAACTGGCGTCCTTTGCAACAAACACTGAGCGTCCTCTCATACTTAGCAAAAAATTTTACCTCTTCAAGCAAACTTCTTCAATCAAACCAACAACCAACTTACCGTTCTTGTGATCACCTTTCGAACCAGTTGAGAACAACGCAAGTACGTCCCGTAAAAGAAAATATGAAGCTCATAGGACGCTTTTGCGGTGTTCTCGGCTAGGGTAAGCTTAGAGTTCCCATCATTTCGGCTTATAATGAGGGTTGGGTGATCAGGGATACTCTTTTCAAGATAAAATAGAGAAAATTTGAATGGCGTTCCAAAGTAGCAAACACATGAAGTTTTAGACTAGCGTCCTTGCAAAGATGAATTTAACGCATAACAGTCCTTAAACACTTAGAATCTACAAAACATAGCCAATCATTGAGGAAATAGTAGAACGGGACTTGCTACTTAAAAGTTATCATCCCCAAGAGCAACCTGAGATGCTCAAAGGGACGTCTATCAAGTGCCTTAGTGAAAATATCAGCTATTTGGTCTTCAGTCCTTACATGCTCCATACTAATGAGTCCTAGTTCAACATTATCACGCAAGAAATGATGCCTTATATGAATATGCTTTGTGCGTGAATGAAAAACAGGATTCTTTGAAATTTCAATAGCACTTGTGTTATCACACCGAATGGGTATAGTTTCAAGATTGATACCGTAGTCCTCTAGTTGATATTTGATCCAGATGACTTGTGAACAGCACGAAGCAGCAGCAACGTACTCGGCTTCCGCAGTTCAAAGCGCCACAGAGTTCTGTTTCTTAGATCCCCAAGAGACTAAGAATGAACCAAGGAATTGTGCCATTCCTGAAGTGCTTTTTCTATCAATCACATGACCAGCATAATCTGCGTCCCAGTCGCCAACTAGCTTGAAGGACGTCTTCCTAGGGTACCAAAGGCAAAGATCATCGCGTCCTTTGAGGTAGCGAAAGATCCTCTTGACTTCTTGCATGTGGGACTCCTTTGGATTCGCCTGGAAGCGTGCACACAAGCAAACGGCAAACATAATGTCAGGACGGCTTGCGGTCAAGTAGAGTAAAGAGCCAATCATCCCTCTGTAAAGCTTTTGATCAACGTCCTTTCCCTGTTCATCTGCGTAAAGACGCGAGTTTGGAGAACAAGGGGTTGCAACAGGTTTGGACGTGTTCATCCCGTACTTCTCAAGCATTTCACGGACATATTTTTGTTGGAGAATGCGCGTCCCTTCCTTGAGTTGATTGATTTGAAGTCCCAAGAAGAAATTGAGTTCTCCAATGAGAGACATCTCAAATTCACTACTCATTAAGGACTTGAATTCATCTTCAAGCTTCATATTAGTACTACCAAAGACTATATCATCAACATAGACTTGGGCAATTAAAATGTCCTTGTGAACTTTCTTTATGAACAAAGTTTTATCAATTGAACCTCTAGTGTACCCATGAGACAAAAGAAAGGACGCAAACCTGTCGTACCATGCACGAGGTGCTTGCTTGAGTCCATAGAGCGCTTTGTCCAAGTAGTACACATGATCTGGGTGAGAGGCGTCCTCAAAGCCAGGCGGCTGAGCAACATACACTTCCTCCTTTAGCTTTCCATTGAGAAAGGCAGTCTTGACGTCCATCTGAAATAACTTGAATCCTTTGTGAGCGGCGAAGGCAATAAGGAGACGAACGGCTTCAATTCTAGCAACAGGAGCAAAGGTCTCATCATAGTCTATGCCTTCCTCTTGATTGAATCCTTGAGCCACCAGTCTTGCCTTATTTCTTGACACACGTCCACTTTCATCAAGCTTATTTCTGAACACCCATCGCGTCCCTATGATATTTTTGCCTTTGGGACGTGGGACGAGAGTCCAAACTTTGTTCCTTTCAAACTGATTGAGTTCTTCTTGCATTGCTTGAATCCAGTTAGCGTCCTGGAGTGCTTCTTTGATATTCTTTGGCTCCACCATAGAGACAAAGGCATTGAATGCACAGAAAGCTAAATTTGCACTCTGGGACTTGTTTGCAGCTGACCTTGTCTGAACTCCTTGAGAAGGATCAGAGACAATTTGAGAAGTTGGGTGATCCCTAGAGAAGCGGGACTCCCTTTGAAATAAATGAGCAAATCTTGGATCAATGTCTCCATCAGAATTATCACTATCACTTTGAGCATCGTCCTTAATGTGTTCCCCCTCAGAGAGAGCGTCCACACCTTGACGTTGCTCGCCTTGTTGACTTGATTCAGCTACATCTTGTTGAACTGGGGATTCACTACGAGAGGGAACTCCTTGAACAACACTGGGAGCGTCCACTGAGAATTCTTCAGGATTTGGAGACGCGTCCTTAGAAACATAGTATTTTCCAGAAGTCCAATCTTCAGCTTCATCTTCAGAGTCGTCCTGTTGTTGTAAAGAAGAGCGTTCTTTCTTACTTGGTTTTTCTTTGTGAGAAGAACTTTCTTTGAACACAACATGAATACTCTCTTCAAGCTTTAGAGTCCTTTTGTTGAAGACTCTATATGCTTTGCTGGTAAGAGAGTACCCAAGGAATATGGCTTCATCACTCCTTGCATCAAACTTTCCAAGTTTTTCTTTATCGTTGTTGTGAACGAAACATTTGCAACCAAAGACTCTGAGATAATCAATGCGAGGCTTCTTTCCATTCAACAGCTCATAGGACGTCTTCTTTAGCAAGGGACGGATCATGGCACGATTGATGATGTAACATGCTGTAGCAATAGCTTCCGCCCAGAAGTACTTGGGAACGCTATTTGCTAAGAGCATAGTTCTTGCCATATCCTCTAGCGTCCTATTCTTTCTTTCCACAACTCCATTTTGTTGAGGCGTTCTTGGAGCTGAGAAGTTGTGAGAGACTCCATGTTGATCACAGTAGGCCAGGAACTGTGAATTTTGGAACTCCGTTCCATGGTCTGATCTTATGGCTTTGAGAGGCGTCTCAAGAGCAACTTCTACTTGTTTGATGAAGACTTTGAACGCATTGAAACAATCTGCTTTTGACACCAAGAAAAGAACCCAAGTGAATCGAGAAAAATCATCTACAAGAACGTAAATGTACCTCTTTCCACCGTGGCTCAACGTCTTCATTGGTCCGCAAAGATCCATATGGAGCAGTTCCAAAGGCTTCTTTGTACTGACTTCGTTCTTGGATTTGAAGGACGTTCTTGTTTGCTTCCCTTTAATACAAGCTTCACACTGTTCAACTTTATCAGGATCAATTCGGGGAAGTCCTTTCACAAGATTTCGCTGGTGTAGCTTAAGGATTGTGCTTGGTCCAGCATGGCCAAGTCGGCGATGCCAGAGATCAGCGTCCTCCTTTGAAGCAGATAGACACAACTCTGATTTAGGCTTGAACTCCTGGTTAAAGATGTAGACATTGTTCTGGCGTACTCCTTTGAGAACGACTTTGTTTGATTTCTTGTTGATGACGAGGCACTCCTTTGAGTCAAAAGTGACTAGATTTTCACCTTAATCACACATCTAGGAGACGCTAAGGAGATTGAAGCCAAGTCCTTCAACAAGACTGACATTTGTTGCTTTAATGGACGGGTTGAGAATAGCAGTTCCCGTTCCTTTGATCTTTCCTTTGCCCTTGTTGCCAAACGAGACAGTTCTTCCCGTGGCACTACTTTGGATAGAAGTGAGATGGATCTAGCTTCCTGTCATATGATTTGAGGCGCCACTATCAATGATCCATGGGTGTCCCCTCACTTCCACCTGCCATAACAAAGTTAGTGTTTGGCGACCCAGGCAAGGTGTTCCTTACCTGGTTCGTTACAAAAGTAGAACTCTGGTTCTGGCATGTAGTCATTAATATTCACATCATTAGAAATAGCATGCTTGCGGAAAGAGTTCCTAGAGCGTCTAGAACGCCTAGGATTAGCCTTAGGAACGGACTTAGCATTTTCGTTGTTAGTCCTAGCAGCTTTTCCATTTTCAACATCTTCCTTTAGTTTTAAACAATCATATTTGAAGTGATCTCCTTGTCCACAGTACCAACACGTCCTATAGTAGGTACCAAGATAGTACTTCTTATTGGGACGCTGAATCTTGTTTTCTTTCATCTTTTGAGGATTACAAACTTTTGAACCGTCCCCTTTAGCAATCTTCTTGTAAATCTTATGACTAGTGGAGTTAGTGTAGTAGTCTTCCTTTCCTATTTCTCCACTCTCTAGAACTCTAATTCTTTCAAGAAGATTTTTGGTCTTCTCCCTTTCAAGTTCAAGTTCTGAAGTTTTACTTGCTTCAAAGTCACTAGGAAGAGAGTTCTTAGTGTCAGATTCATAACCTAGACCTCTCTTAGCTGGGACAAACACCATAGGTCTCACTTCTTCAACTATGGGACTCTTACCCATCACTTTTACTTCTTCCCTAAGCTTAGCGTTCTCAAGTTTGAGACACATGATTTCAGTTTTTAGGGACTTAGTTTCCTCACATGAGGACTCTAGTTGAATGGTCATGGAACTACAGTTTTCACATTCAACCACTATATTTTCATTTTCAAGTTCAAGTTCATCCATTCTATTTTGCATGATCACACTTTCTTCCATGATTTTTCCAATGAGCTTAATGAGTTTGGACTTAGAACATTGTTCAAGAGAACTCATCATAGATTCACGAGTTACCTCATTTTCAGATTTCGAAGCGTTCTTTTCAACAACGGTGACGTCCTCCATAGCCATGAAAGCTACTTGCTCACCATCAGATGCGTCCTCAAGGCCTATGTATGCTTGTTCATCTGGTTCTTCATCATCATCATCAGAAGAGGAACTCCCATTGTCCCATGCAGAGGCGAACGCTCCAATGAGAGCTTTTGTCTTCATTTCCTTTGCAGACATTCCCGTTGTACACTTCTTAGCAAAGTGCCCTTTCCTGTTACACTTGTAACATGTGAGTTCCTTCATTTCTGCCTCAGTGTACTTGCGGCTTTCCTTCTTGGGCATCTTGTGTTTATTGACATGTTTGTTCCTTTTGCCAAAGACACGGAGAACTTTGTTAAAGAGAGCAACTTCTTCTTCTTCATCCAGTTGTTCTTTAGACTTGCTTTCTCTTTCCCTTAAGGCTTGAACGCGCATCTTCTCGCGGTTCTCAGCTTTGTTGGCTTCCACCATTACAGCAATTTCTTGTGACGACGAAGGTACTCAGCGTACTCTGGTGTTGTGGACGCCAAAGCAAGATCAGTTTGAGGATTCTGTCCAAGCTTAGCCATATCAGAAATTCTTCTTTCCTCGTACTGCCTGAGCTTCCCATAGATTTCTTCCATATCTAGAGTTTTGTTGGCTGTATTTTCTTTGAACGTTGTCCTGTCAAAGTTCCAAACTCCGGTCAAACCATCAATGACCACCTGAACTCTGTTCCTCATGGAGATTTCTGTTTCTGGGATGCCCAAGTTCCTCATCTTAGTGACAAGGGCCTCAAAACAGTATGAGTAGTCGTTCACCGTCTCATTTAGCAGCATGCTAAAAGCAAAGAACTCCTTTTTGATTTTCAGCTGGACGTCCTCCTTCATTTCAGCGGTTCCCACATGAAACTTCTCAAGAGCTTCCCACTGTTGTTTCGCTGTTGACAGATTGCTAACCCGAGTGGCGTCCCTCTCGCATAAGGACACTTGAAGGAAACAAATAGCTTTTGCGTTGGTTTCCATCAGCTTAAACTCGTCAGGACCCCACTCGTCCTCCTTATCAGCTTTGTCAGCAGGAACTTTGAGATCTCCTTTCATGATAACCTTCCAGCATTGATAATTTTGACTTCTGCTGAAGTTTTCGAACCTAGTCTTCCAGCGATTGAAATTGCCGTCCGTTAGGCGCGGAGGGTTCACAACAGAGATTCCAATGGGTTCCATGTCCATCTTGACCTGCAACTCAGTAAGAATCTAGAGCGCCTGCTCTGATACCAATTGTTGGATTGTTAGTACTGAGGGACGTCCTTTACTTTGGTAAAGGCGTCCTTAGGTTAGGCGTCCCTACGAGGAGTAGGGGCGTCCTTGAGTAATACAGCGGAAATTAAGTACTAAACAGATAAAGGATGAACGCAGTGAATTATAGAGGAACCACTCAAGACCAAGTAGTCCTTGAGTGTAAACCTCTACCTCCTTGGAGGATTTTTGAATAGTTCTTTCCTTTCTATTGAACGTTCTTATAGTTGTACTGGCGAGCCTTTACAGTTCTCTGACACTTAGCTTTTCCCTAAGTTCACTTGTAAAGAACTCCTTTAAGCCTACAACTTAAGCTAGTTCAATCTACTAACGGACTCTATTCCTACGTTCTGCAGTACTTCGCAGAACTCTCTTTCTCTCTTTTTGGGTTTTCTGATACAAACTGTTTTTGTGATTGGGTTACAAGTCTCACTCGATCTAACACAAGTTCTAGTACTGTTCTTGAGTTCTTGAGTTAGTTCTTCGTGTTCTTGAGTGAGTCGCTTTCCTCTGATTCTCTCTGAATATTCCTGAAAGCGTTGGCGTCACAATAAATGCCTTGGGGCTATTTATAGGACTTGGGGAAGGGCGTCTTTTCTCTGGGACAATCATGCCCTTCATGGACGTGGCTACAGGATCTTCCTCCACGTAGTAGGGCGGTGATGAGGAAGCTTCCTGTATCCAGCTGTGTATGATGAACTCCGCTACAGGATCGGCCGCCACGTGTTGATGGACTCTGCAACAGGATCGTCCGCCACGTAGTGTTGGACTCCGCTACAGGATCGGTCTCCACGTGTCCTTGGATGATCAAGTATTGTCGAGTGATGTCATCCTGTCGGCTATAGAGTAAGGACGCTCTGTTTGCGTTCCTACTTGCTTGGGACTGCGTCCTTGCTCAAGTAGTCTCTGGTCGGTCCTTACTTCCTGTTAGCTAGCGTCCCTAAGCTTATGGGACGCCCATACACACTTGTTGTCCTTTTGTTCACTGGCGTTCCTGAACACTTGGACAACTTTATTAGAATCAAAGTGAGTTTGTCATATCAAAACTAAGGGACGGTTGTGTGGAACACTAACAAGTACGCAAGCGTTCTTGATAGCGTCCCAACAATTTCCCCCTTTTTGATGATGACAAACTCTTAAGCAAAATGGTTTTGACATTTGAACTTAGCATGCATAAAAACTCAGAGGCGTCCTCTAACACATAGAGAAATTTTAATAAGCACAAGTTTTCAATCTTTGATTCTCTAGCTTTTAGATTTTAAGGAGAGAGTCGCGTCCTAGAAAAACTTTCTAAGCGTTCTCTTTTATTTTAGCATGAGCGTTCCTTAGACTTTTCACTTAATCGTTCCCCCTTAACACTTGCTTATTCTAGATAACTATTTTATAGCGCATCTCTGCAAAACTACACTTCCCCCTTTTGGCATCATCGAAAAGGATAACAAGTGATAAGGACGTTAGCACAAACACATAACTAAAGGCAGTGGAACGCTTAAACAAACACATGCAAGCAAACAGTGGAATTGCCATTCAAACAAAATTAGAGTGATTACAAACCAAGATCATAAGTTTGAAGTTCAAAAGAAGCAAAAGCAACAAAATAGGGGATAAAAGGGGTGGTGGCAATCACTGAGAACGGCTGTTGTCTTGATAAAACTTGAGTAATTGTTCTTGAAGTTCAGCAGCCTTGGAGAATGTAGATGACAAGTCCTTTAAGGCAGAGAAGATGAGGCACTGATTATCCATAATGGCACCCATGAGTTCTGCTGGAGGATGCTGAGAGATGTTTGCAAGAGCAGAACGGGGCAGAGGACCTGTACTCGAGGAAGGAGCGTCCGTTGGAATAGCTGGAGGAGAAGAAGGCCCTAAGAGCATTTGATCAAGAGTTGTAAGATCTACTGCGGGCTCTTGGTCCTGAGGGGACTCTTGTGACACCGGATTAAGCCTTGCGGCCTCGGCCTCAGCAGCTAAGCGTTCTTCCTCGGCTTTCTGTCTAGCTTCCTCAGCCTCAGCTTCTAACTGTTTCAGAACATACGGCAGCTCTTCATTATGCCTTATCTCGACAAGTCCCTTCTTGGCATTCCATTTTATGCCAAGTTCTTCAGAGGGAGCGCTCTCATCATAAGCGTCCTAGGACTGCAAGATTGCCTTTACTACTCCAGGGTACGGCAAGGCATGCCTCTTCCTTCCACACTTGGCCATGTGTTGCATAGAAATTCTGGCTAAGTTGATTGGGCGGCGTTCGAGGATAGCGTCAAATAGGATTATGTCGTGTGCTTGCACAATTGAACGCTTTTCCTGCCTTGGAAGTATGGCGCGACATATGAAGTAATGAACGATTGCGCCAACTTTGCTCAGAACGTGAGCTACCCTGTCGAGTCCCATCGGCCTTTTACCCTGAAAAATGTGTTCAACCAAAGGCAGTTCTTGATCTGTCGTTTCAAAGCCGCCTTCAGGAAGTGAGCTAAGAGCATCGGACGGTGGCTTGCGTGGACCTAGACCCAAGAAGGAGCGCATTTGGCGTTCTGTCACTGAAGCTTTCTCACCTTCAATTTTGAAGTGGAGGGAGCCATCTTTTGCCTTGTAGCGCAAATCCCTATAGAACGCCTTCACCTGTTCTTTGTCAACAGTGGTCGGCGCTGGTCCAACATTCTGCCATCCTTGAAATTTCAGAAGTTCAAGAAACTCCTGAACTGATTCATCGTCGAAGGAGGCTAGCCACTCTTCAGAGTAAATGAGAGGGCTCAGGACTTTAACGGGCACATCAGCGTTCTTCCTTTTGCGCTTGCCCTTGGGGGACTCAGAGTCCTCATCATCATCTGACTCGTCCTCAGCTTTCTCCGAGTCACTGTCAGAAGCATCCTTTGAAGGAGCGTCCTCTGTGCCTTGTTCTTTTTCTGCATCGCCACCAGCTGTGGCTTGATCGGCACCGGAGGTCTGACCTTGGGACGTGCCTTCGGCGTCCTGAGCCTCTGTCTGATTTTCTGTTGCTGGCTCAGCGTCCGCGGGGACTTCATGGGAATCTGTTTGGATTGTGGGAGAGGGGTTTTCTTGTGGAGCTGGGGAGGGGTTTAGGATTGGGAGGGATTGGTCATAGGGAGGGACTTCCTGAGCATCACGCGCGAGCTCATCAGAAAGAGTTGGCTCGGCGTTCTCATGAGCGACCTGGTGCTCACCAGCGTCCTCAATCTGTTCAGCAGGAGCGTTCACCTCTCCTTCCGCTTCATCATTCGAATCCCCAACAACATCGATGAAAGGGGAGACCTGAGCGGGCGTACCTCTTTGGCTCTCAGATGAGCTAGAGGAGGAAGAGGAGGGAACGTGCTCGATTTGCGCAGGAACTTCCTTGGCGAGCAAAACCCTGGGCTTTTCACCAGCCTTCCTTCGGCGAAAAGTATGCTCGAGCGTGCGTTCGGCCTCCTCCGGGCCACTTTCAGAGGATGGACGGCGGGACTTTGGGGTCTCGGGGTCCTTTGGTGGGGAAATGTGGGCCGGGGCAGAAGGGAAGTTGGCCAAATTTAGGGGAGAGTGGGTGTGGGGAGGAAAAGGGATTAGGGCATTTGTTTTGGAAGGTTGGGGGGACGGAGGAGGGGTGGGGAGTTGGACGATTGAGATTTGTTGAGGTGGAGGAGTGGATTCCTTGGAGAGGTTGGAGGGCCTTTTTTGTGGTACTTGGCCGTTTTGTGGGAGGTTTGGAGGATGGGACGCTTGAAGTCTTGGCCTTTTTGAGGGGCCTTGGGTCGTGAACCTTTTTTGAGCATCCCTCCTTTAGATGGGAAGGAAACTTATCTACAATCTCCGTTGGTTTTGAAGTGGAGAAGGGTTGGGAAGATTTTGAGAGGGGAGAGGAAGGTGCAGGACGTTTGAGGAGATTTTTGGTGGTGATGGTTGGGACTTGCGGAGGAGGGGGAGAGGGACTTGGGACTCTTGATTTGAGCATTCTATAGGCCAAGGAGTCCCTAGGATACATGGGAAAGTCGGGAAGGACAGCGTTGTGGAGGTCGGGTATAAGTTCAAGTAAGGGACCCAGATTCTCACCTCCAAATTGTGAGAAGAAGAGCACATCGTCCATCCGTCCAGGCAAGTCCTTGTAGTTGGTGTTGTGAAGACTTGGCATGACGAAGCGTTTAATGAACCTTTCATAGTTCTTACTCTTCGTTGCATCATTCTTGACCTCTGGTAAGTCCATGCGTTCTCTTATCAAATTGTAGAGAGTCCTCGGCTTCCTGTTGATGAAGTCCACTAGAGATTCATTAAGAACTATGGGTTTTGGCTTCTCTATGTAGTGGGACTTCACCAGCTTTCTCCGCTTCCCGCCGGTAGAAGATCCGGCCACGTTCAACTGTCTTTGAGACATGTTTTCAGTTGAGATTTAGAGAGAGAAAGTTGCCGGAGTTCTAGAGAGATGTCAGAGCAGATTTGAGAGCAAGAAAGTGGTTGAGCGTAATGAATTTGATTGCGACTGTTCTGTCCTTATATAGAGGAAGCGGTGGCACAAATGGTAATTAACACTGTTTTACTGTGCGACACGTGGCAAAACTTCCCCCTTAAGATTTGAGCAAAAGCAACGGTCACTGTTCACACTTTCAAAAGTTCAAAATTCTGACTCTTTAACTTCTCCTTAACAACTGAACTGGCGTCCTTTGCAACAAACACTGAGCGTCCTCTCATACTTAGCAAAATTTTACCTCTTCAAGCAATCTTCTTCAATCAAACCAACAACCAACTTACCGTTCTTGTGATCACCTTTCGAACCAGTTGAGAACAACGCAAGTACGTCCCGTAAAAGAAAATATGAAGCTCATAGGACGCTTTTGCGGAGTTCTCGGCTAGGGTAAGCTTAGAGTTCCCATCATTTCGGCTTATAATGAGGGTTGGGTGATCAGGGATACTCTTTTCAAGATAAAATAGAGAAAATTTGAATGGCGTTCCAAAGTAGCAAACACATGAAGTTTTAGACTAGCGTCCTTGCAAAGATGAATTTAATGCATAACAGTCCTTAAAGACTTAGAATCTACAAAACATAGCCAATCATTGAGGGAATAGTAGAACGGGACTTGCTACTTAAAAGTTATCATCCCCAAGAGCAACCTGAGATGCTCAAAGGGACGTCTATCAAGTGCCTTAGTGAAAATATCAGCTATTTGGTCTTCAGTCCTTACATGCTCCATACTAATGAGTCCTAGTTCAACATTATCACGCAAGAAATGATGCCTTATATGAATATGCTTTGTGCGTGAATGAAAAATAGGATTCTTTGAAATTTCAATAGCACTTGTGTTATCACACCGAATGGGTATAGTTTCAAGATTGATACCGTAGTCCTCTAGTTGATATTTGATCCAGATGACTTGTGAACAGCACGAAGCAGCAGCAACGTACTCGGCTTCCGCAGTTGAAAGCGCCACAGAGTTCTGTTTCTTAGATCCTCAAGAGACTAAGCATGAACCAAGGAATTGTGCCATTCCTGAAGTGCTTTTTCTATCAATCACATGACCAGCATAATCTGCGTCCGAGTAGCCAACTAGCTTGAAGGACGTCTTCCTGGGGTACCAAAGGCAAAGATCATCGCGTCCTTTGAGGTAGCGAAAGATCCTCTTGACTTCTTGCATGTGGGACTCCTTTGGATTCGCCTGGAAGCGTGCACACAAGCAAACGGCAAACATAATGTCGGGACGGCTTGCGGTCAAGTAGAGTAAAGAGCCAATCATCCCTCTGTAAAGCTTTTGATCAACGTCCTTTCCCTCTGTAAAGCTTTTTGCCTTTGGCACGTGGGACGAGAGTCCAAACTTTGTTCCTTTCAAACTGATTGAGTTCTTCTTGCATTGCTTGAATCCAGTCAGCGTCCTGGAGTGCTTCTTTGATATTCTTTGGCTCCACCATAGAGACAAAGGCATTGAATGCACAGAAAGCTAATGTCGTCCGTCGGTGAGGAAAAATGGAAGCGGTCGCTGCCATTTTGGCGGCGGTCGCCGCCATTATTTTCAGCAATGTCGAGAGCAACTTCGTTTTGGCGGCGGTCACCGCTGTCAGAGTGGCGGTCGCCGCTATCTTTTTCTTCAGTTTCGACAATCTTTTCACCATTCAGAGTCTTCCCACTTCTCAGAGTAACAGCACTGACATTACGAATGTTCGGGTTCGCCTCAGTTTGAGAGGGAAGCTTACCCGAATCCTTCGCTTCAAGTTTGCTTACAGCTTGAGAGATCTGGCCCATTTGCCTTTCCAAGTTCTGAATACTTGCTGATGTATTTTCTTGGAATTGCAATTGGCTTTGTGTCAGCTTTGATACATTCTCTGAAAGACTGATATTACTCTGCATCAACATCTTCATCATATTATCCATGGAAGGGGCTGCATTATAGTTCTGTCCCTGAGGTCTAGCCACAGGTGGCCCAGATTGATTTGGATTTGAGTTGTTCCATTTAAAGTGAGGATGATCCTTCCACCCAGGGTTGTAGTGGTTGGAATAAGGGTCATATCTCTGCTTTATCTGAAATCCCCCAACTGCATTCGCTTCTTCTTGTAGTGTTGGACATGAATCAGTAGGATGCAAGTCGTCATTACAAGTCTCACAGGCCTTAAGCTGCTGAGGTGTACCCTTCAGTTTTAGACGTCTTACTTCTTCCTTCAACACATCAAAATCAGCTGGATCAATTTTTGAGTGCGAACTAGCAGCTGACAAGCTTTGGGAGCCTCTCCCACTGTATTGTCTAGAGTCATCCGCCAATGTAGCGAATACCTCTAGAGCTTCCTCGTAGGTCCTCTTCATAATATTTCCTCCACAAGCAGAATTCACCATCCGACGGTCATCTTCACGAAGCCCTCCATGTAAATAGAGAATAAGATCATGATTAGCATAGCCATGATAAGGACAACTCTTCACCAGTTTCTTGAAGCGCTCAAAGTAGTCATAGAGAGATTCATCATGGAGTTGCTCTATGTTGCAAATCTTCTTCATGAGCTGATTAGATTTAATAGCCGGAAAGTATTTGTCAAGGAACACTTTCTTCAGATTCACTCAGGTGGTGATGCTTCCTGGTGGTAGAGAATGATACTAGTCCTTAGCAGATTCCTTCAGAGAAAAGGAAAATACTCTCAACCTCATCTGATCTTCAGTAATATCAGATGGACGCATACTGGTACAAACTTCAAGAAATTCATCCAGATGCTGTATGGGATCCTCAAGTGGGGTTCCATTGAATTTCGGGAGCAGATGGACCACTCCCGTCTTAAGGTCAATTTTGACACCCTCATCAAGAGCCGGAAACTGCACTGCACTATTTGGTTGCTCCAAGTTAGGAGCTGTGAGAGATTCAAGAGTCACACGGTTTGCCATTGCTACTGTCTCTTGAAATAAAGCACGCACAGCCTTCCGAGTCCTGAATAAAGTCCTCTCGATCTCTGGATCAAAAACAAGAGGTAGATTATTAGTAATACGGGTGTGAACCATAAGATAGGTTCACACCAAGTTTGGCACAAAAATTCACACCAAAGATAATTGTTGCCTCCCCGGCAACGGCGCCAATTTGATAACGATAATTTAGTCGTTTTTAAACCACAATTATGCAAGAAAACCACACTAACTTAAACCAAAGTATAAAGCAAGTAAGGGTCGATTACACAGGGAGACAAGTTATCTTTAGCAGAGAATTATGTGTCAAACAGAAGTAACAAGGAGGGTTTTTAGGTTTAATTCACACAAAACATGCAAATCATTCGAATTCAAGAGTTTATTTATCAGTATTTGGAAACACTTAGACAAACAAATATCCGCATTCGCTTGACAAGTTGATCATTGATTTCATTCAATATCTATGCAATAGAAATTCCAATTCCTTTTCAAAAGTAATTAATAGCACAACCAGATACTATTAACCCTAACTAGATAAACAATCATGAAACTATCAAGATTCAATCTAACTAGCAGCATTCAATAACAGGAATATAATTGGGTACAAACTAAGATAAAACAACCAGCTTTTACCCTAGAATGCAAATCAATTCTCTTATGCATAAGACTAACACAACCAGATATTAGCACGATGTAGTTGCTACTTATCAATTAGAGATGCTCAACCAGAAACACTCTAAATCTAGCAATAACCTAATAACAACAAATCCTAGATGATCAGGCCAGAAATCATTGAAACAAGTTAATAACAATTCAAGCAAGAGAAGAGATTAAATCCATGCAATCAATAAGAAACTAGAAATCTCACGACTGAATCAGAACGGACACTTCAATTGTCTGTCTAAGCAAAGAGGCTTAGTTCTCCATAGGTCTTCAAAACACAAAATAATTCCAAAATTCAAAAACTAGGTCTAAACAAAGGGTTCAAAAGCCCTTAAATATGAGAAAACATCTATCTAAATATACATAAAAACCGGACCTAAAATAATATCCATAAGCCACTAAAATAAAACGCAGCGTTTAAAGTAGAAAATCGCCTCGGAAAAGGCAGCGGTCGCCGCCTATGGGGCAGCGGTCGCCGCCAGCCACAATTTCGACATTTCTTCGTTTCTTCATTCCAGCTTCAAGTGGTCTTCAGGGTACCTCGGCTCTTCCTCCTTTAACGCTCCAAACTCCAACTTTAGCACCTAAAGCAAGACTAAAAGTATGCTAAAACCCCATCTAAATACACAACATAAATGTGTATATCAATAGTAAAAAAAGAAGAATGTTAAACTGCAAGTAGAGAAAGAAAGGGAGTATATAGCAGAACGACGAACCTAAAAAAAAAAGCATAGCAGGATTAACAAGGAAGCAAAAACCTCAAGCACACCCAAGTTGTGAATAGGAAAATGTCCATACGAAGCAATCACACTGATACCAACATCAGGGATAACAAAAGAAGAACCATTGAATGCACCGGACGCTTGACCCTGCAGAGAAACAAATTAATAAACCAATCCATTAGGCGCACGTAATTGTAGAACACAAAAGTGTACAATAAAATGAAGAACAACACAAAAGATATTAAACAGAACCAGAAGACCAAAAATCTAGTGGCCTGTAGGAACATCAACAATTAAAGCGGAAGGACGACCAGAATAAAAGAGCTCCAATGCATCTTCAACCCTCCAACGTGTTGCCTGATCAAGGGCAAAACAGAAGGAGAAAATGAGAGTTTCCGAAATGACACAAAATGAAATTGAACGTAAAAGCAATACTGGAACAGACAATAAAAATAATGAACGATGCAGCAGAAGGGAAAAAACATGTAATCACCTCCAAACAAGATACTGCAACAGCAACGGTTTCACCATTGGCAACCGACAAAAAAGACTCCAGCATTTGCTGCTTCTGATCCGGAGAGAAATCGCCTATTCTCAGAGCATACACAGAAACGTAGGACGAAGACGAATAACAGAACGAAGACTTGGAAAGTTTCAACATAATCAGTTCGAAGTGAATGGAAATCACCCAAAACCAGAAGATCTTCGAATCTCGATAGAGTAAATTATCTATGTAACTAAAATAAAAAGGGGAAAAAACTATATATGAATTTATGCAAGCATTTTCTTTCTGTAGAAGTAATGATTCATAATGCATGCATATATGACCGCGAAAAGAGTAACAAGGGAAGCAATTCCAGAGATAGCACCACAAATCATAATAACAGGTGGAGTTGAAAGAAACAGCCTCTTAGTACGAAGAATAACCGATCGTACACAGAAATCAGCAAAAGGATAGAAGTATAGATAACACAAAGTACTGTATAGAGCTAGATTAAGTGCTTCCGTGTAGTAGAAGATTATGTAGAATCTGTATATTATGAAACAAAGGAACACGATCGTTCAAGGAACAACAGCATGAGGACAATAAGCTATACGAAATAAGTGGTCGAAGTTTTTTGGCACAATATAAAAAGGGGCACAGACATCTATGTAGGCATATTTTCAGGCATACAAATCGTCTACTAAAAAGGCAAAACAACAAACCAGACATCCTCATTAAGGTGCACCGACGAATAAAAGCAATAGACATTATGTTGTTGATGTGAATTTATCACTCCGACGACAAGTAAAAAAAAAGCGATACTCTTCCAATAAAACTCGTGGAAAAAAAAGATTAGAATCAGCTAGATAATCCACACCACCTACAGGGCATCTGACTAAGTTAATTTTAATAAGCGATGGTATACCCAGTAAGAACCAATTTGGATTTCTGGTTTTGTAATGTATTTGCTTATGCATTGAAGAGGGTGGTTCACAAATTTTGCAAAAAGAATTTGAAATGAAATGGGAAGACAGAGAATCGGTGGCATGGTATACAAATAAGCGACAAATATATAATCAGAACATATAACAATTTAAAGGACAAAACAACACAAAGGCATATGAACCCCAAAGAAAAACTCATATTTTGGGTAAGACCGAAAGGAAAGTGCATCCACTCTCACACGGGACTTTTGTGAAGCATATGGGCTGTAAAGGCTACAAGGTTATGGTTGTTGCAGGTTTTCCAGTTTATAACTCACAATCATGCTGCAGTTCTTAACTCTTAGTTAATCTCCAAGCAATCATTGGTGAGCAATCAAATACAAAGAGTATAGATAACAAAGCACCTGGAGTGAGTACATTTGCAGGCGCATTTACAAGCTCTTTCCCAAAGGTAACACCCGAGCAAGCATCCTCATTCCTCAATATACTTGAGCTTTTTATCGAAAATGAGGGTCAGCTAGATAAACCTAACAAGAAACCAAACAACAAAAGGATTATAAAAGCTAGGTAAAAATAACAAAAGCTAAGTGGATTGTTAGATAATTAATAAATAAGTGCAAACAAGAAAAAACAACTTAACCATGAATATTAGGTTCAACAGGAACAGAAGAGGAAGGGATACCATTAAAGAAAGTGACAAAAGTGAAAAAATGCGGCATGGATATGATACATCATGGACCGGGCCACTTTCTTTTGGCGTTCTCACACTGGCTCGGCCACGCCCAGCGGCGCTCGGTGCCTATCTTGTGCCACGCCCCACAGCGTTCGGTGCCCGCCTCATGCCGCACCCCACGGCGCTCGGTGCCCGACTCATGCCACGGCCCTTGGCACCCGGTACCTCATTCCAAGCCTTCGGCGCCGCGCCCCACGCTCCCATGGCTGTGCCTCTCCCAGAGCCCACACACCTACACATCAAGTGAGGAAAAAAGCCCTTTTGGGGCCTAAGTTGAAGAAGCCTACCACTATCCAAAGTGAGTTTGAGCCAAGCCCAAAGTCTAGAACAAAGGCTCATCGTTTTGGCCCACGAAGGCCCAATTTTGTAAGAATATCTAGTACTTTCCTTTTGTTTAAATTTTAATGTATTTCTAGCTTCTAGAAGCTAAATAAGGCCATGTAGGCCAATAGAAGGGTAACTTGGGCGGCAAGCTACATCCTTGGCGGGCAAGGCACCAAACCGCCTCTCACCTCTTCCTTGGGCCGCAAGGAGCATTAAATGCGCTTTCCCTTCCATTGCCTATAAATAGAATGCTAGGCCTCTCATTTTTAGTTAGCTTAGAACTTGAACTTAAAAAGACGTTTGTGTCTCTTTCGGGTTATAGGCTCCTTTCTTCCTTCTCTCTTGATGAGTCATATCCAAGAGATGAAGGGGGATTCGGCCTTGTGCATAATATCAAGGTCCTAGTCAGGCACATCTTGGGTGAGTCATATCCATGGCGTGATCGGGCTTGCTTGTTCGAGTCTTTGGTGCGTCATTTCCAAGGATCGATCAAGTACTTATCCTTTTTAATACAAGTCGAATTTATCCACAAAAATTGTGTCTTTGTTCATAAACATTCACGCCGAAAATAGTCCCACCAACAACAATCCACCCTTATTTGTTCCATTCGAGTATAAGAGAGCTCCTTCGACCAGAAGAGTAAACGATCCTTGAGTCCGAGATTCACCACCCCGGGTCGGCACTCATCATTTGGTATCAGAGTCATTCGAAGGAGTCATCAAAGTGTAAGGTTCGAATATATTACTTGCAATTTTCAATTCTTTAGTTGCTCATGCCTTCACCTCTTTAACCCTTCAGCCTTGACCCTTTAGACCTTGATCCTTTGTCTACCCAAATCTCTTTTCGTCTTTGGGGTTTTGAAGAATTGGTTTTGCAAGATCAAAAAAAAAAATAGAGAACGAAAGGAGGTCGAACACAATTGCCCTAACCCATTGCTTGGAACCCAAGTTTGAGTTAATAGCCGAATTTTCTACCTTCATTATAGCCAAAATTTGGGTTTAATTCATTCTTTGAATAATATCCCTTTAAACCCAATCAGTAAAATTGTTGCTTGGCTCGCAAGCTTCGAGTTGAAACCATCCTCTCGCCCTATCCTCTTTAAACTCGAAATGAGGTTGTTCTTATCCTACATTAATTTATTTTATAAAACCTCATTCTAAAACCGAGCCAATTTAATTGTTACTTTGGCCCCAAGTTATCATTAAACCACAAAAGAAAGCCATTGTCATCCAATTAATTCCTAAAGTCGGCCAGACCTCCTTGAAACTCATTGAATGAACCGACTTCTTACACATAAAGGCCAGCCAATTTTTACCCATTTTTCACTAGTGAAAAACCTCAAAACTCACCTTCATTAACTACATTAAAGCCTCACTTTATTTCAGCCTCATTTAAATCATTACTTCTTCTCCAAGCTTATCTCCTAATTTCTACCAAAGTCCTTTCATATTTTACCCATTCAAGATTATTAAAGGGCTTTTAAGAGACAATTCTTAAGACCAAATTTCATCAATAAAGAAGACACCCTTTGCCTTTCCATTCATCATTCCCATACAATAAAAACATCACCCTCTATTGATCATGAGGGGCGTTTTTCTTTGTTAGGGTGTGTTAAGACACCAAGTAATTGCACCTCCTTCTTTATTCATCATTCACACACACATATTACTCTTCTTTCCCATCCAAAACCGCCCATTGCTCTAATTTATAAGGCCTTTGGCGTCCCAAAATGAAAGAGAGTAAAGAGAGGGATGAAATGTGTCTACCAATGGTCTATAAATTCAAGCCTTAGCCCACAACATTCTTTAGTCTTGCTATAAATCCCCAAAACCGACCCTTGAGCAAATCTTCCTAGTGTGAGCCGATTCCATACTTTTTACCGGGCAACTAGGACTTGAAAGTTGTAGGTTGGCGTCCATCTCAAGCCCACAAGATGATCCGGGCCGCCATCAAGAGTGCAATTTCCAACAAGACTAAGGGGCGTGTTCAAGAGCAAGAATTCAAGCCCTTAGTGGGTCGGCCAAGGCCGAACGCCACCCTTCAATGTGGTTTTCACGTCTTTGTGGCATGGCTCGACGGGTAGAAATTGTTGAGTTGTCCAGTGATGAAGAGAGGGGAGGCGTGGAAGCCATGGAAGTGATTGAAATATCTAGCTGGGAAGAAAGTGAGTATGAGAAAAGGGTGGAGATTCTAGACCTCACGAGTGAGAGTGAGTCCTTAGGGAATTCAGATGAGTGGATGAACGACGAGGAGTTTGAGATTGATGTGTCAGGTTGTTTGAATGAAAGTAGCAAGGATGAGTAACCGAGTGGGGAAAATGGGAGTGAGGAGTGCACCAAGGGGTACGAGAGTGATGAAGAAGACAGGGACGAGGAGAGTGGAGAGGGTAGCGAGAATGAACCAACAATGGACACCGAGAGTGAGGGGTCCAATTCAAGCGAAGAGATGGTGGACATTGAGGGTGAAGATCCGAACCACCATGGATCCGAGGGTCTCGTGAATGTCTTGGATGACTATCTGGACTTGGCGGATCTTTGGGGGGAGGATATAGATGCGGCTGTCCTCCACGAGGCTGCGGCCCAGGCTCTTAACCACGGGTGGGATATGGAGCCGTATGTGGAGCACCACCTCCCCGTGGAGGTGGGAGAAGCGTTGGTGGCACCACCTCCTCGTGGAGGTGGGAGAAGTGTTGGTGGCCCAAGGGGTCACACAAGAGGAGCCAGTTGGGATCGAGGTTCCTGAGGAGCCGCCAACTCCTTACATTATCCAAAGGCGGAGCCTCTTTTACAACCGAGGCATGATGCTCGGAATCGAGTGCATGGTTAATATTGATGGAGGATGTGGCTCGAACTTGGTGTCTACGCTTGTGGTCGACCGAGTGGGGCTACGTCCTATGTGCCTAGCCAAGCCGTATTCGCTCGAGTGGTTGCATGAAGGGGATTCCGTTGCGGTCACACACTACGTGTCCATGCCACTCGTCATCGGCCCGTACCATGATCTAATTAATTGTGATGTAGTCCCTATGCAGTCCACGGACATCTTACTTGGGCGACCATAGCAATGGGACCTCGATGTGCTACACAACGGTCGGTGGAACACACACCACTTCAACCACGAGGAACAACTTATCACCCTCCAGCCCATGCACCTAAATAAAGTGGAGCCACTCTTAAGGCGTGGACCCGCCCGGATGAGTCACCACGCCCGAGCCAACTACAAGATCGAGCGCAAGGATTCGTTGTCGAATCCTCCACAAGAAGGGGAGGATGATACGTCACGGACCGGGCCACTTTCTTTTGGCGTTTTCACACCGGCTCAACCACGCCCAACGGCGCCCGGTGCCTATCTTGTGCCGCGCCCCACGGCTCTCTGTGCCCGCCTCATGCCATGGCCCTCGACGCCTGGTGCCTCATTCCAAGCCTTCGGCGCCGCGCCCCACGCCCCCATGGTTGTGCCTCTCCCAGAGCCCACACGCCTACACATCAAGTGAGGACAAAGGCCCTTTTGGGACCTCAGTTGAAGAAGCCAGCCAATATCCAAAGTGGGTTCGAGCCAAGCCCAAAGTCAACAACAAAGGCTCATCGTTTTGGTCCACGAAGGCCCAATTTTGTAATAATATCTAGTATTTTCCTTTTGTTTAAATTTTAATGTATTTCAAGCTTCTAGAAGCTAAATAAGGCCATGTAGGCCAATAGAAGGGTAACTTGGGCGGCAAGCTACATCCTTGGCGGGCAAGGCACCAAAACGCCTCTCACCTCTTCCTTCTGCCGCAAGGAGCATTAAAGGTGCTTTCCCTTCCATTGCCTATAAATAGAATGCTAGACCTCTCATTTTTAGTTAGCTTAGATCTTGAACTTGAAAAGACGTCTGTGTCTCTTTCGGGTTTTAGGCTCCTTTCTTCCTTCTCTCTTGGTGAGTCATATCCAAGAGATGAAGGGGGATTCGGCCTTGTGCGTAATATAAAGGTCCTAGTCAGGCATGTTGAGTAACACATAAATTTGTGCGTAATATACCTTAACAAATAAATTTGTCAAGTAACCGTTGAGTATAGCGAAGTCAGGATCGTCCACGGGAGTTAGTAGATCTATAGTCTAGCAATCAAACTACGAAAGTAAAACAAAATAAAGCAAAGCGAAACAAGCAAACGAACACAAACAACAAGTCTCGGGAAGAGGTTTAAGCCGACCCTAGGGGGGGTCTCGACCGACCTACAATAGAACTTCACAACACACAGAAAACAACTACAGAGGGGGTCGCAGCCGACCTCCAACTGGTCGCGGCCGACCTTTTCTGGGCACGAAAATGGGTTTGGTAAAATCAAGGAAAAACAGCTAGGGGCGGGGATTCACCACAACACGAGCATGCATTTCAAACAATGATAAAGGACCAACTCAGCTCATAATCTCATGGGTGACTTTCATCATAAAAGAACACATCAAAGGCCTCCACTTCCATGAAGGAGTTAACATGCAATCCAACTTGTCTTTCTAAGGATTTCGACTTTCATCTCAACCCGGATAGTCCACATTCACAACTAAACCCTTCAATTAGGTTGCAAACAAGAACATTCCCCACTTTGTCAAGGGTTTTAAGCATACAAGAGGGATTTAGGGGCAGAGAATTCAAGTTAAGCATGGATCCAAACCTCAAGGTCTTAAATGCACTTTCATGGTGGGTTTCACCCCAACCTTAGCAAGAGGACTACTCACACATAATTAAACTCACACACAACAAAAGAGAAGAGAAAATCATCATCCAAAGCAAAATACTTCAATTGATTTCAAGATCCAACTTACAAACTTTAGCAACCCACAAGGTTTCTTCACACCATTGTCTTCTTCTTCCTTAGAACAACAGGTAAAACAAGCTTTCTTCTCTACGACCTCTCCTTACAAGCAATCTCTCTCTCAAATTCAAACTCTTCTTCTCCACCGTCACTTTCTTCTTCTCACAGTCATCTTCTTCTTCCTCCTCCTCCTCAGCCAACTCTCTCCTCTCTCCTTTGAGCCTTTTCCAAGAAGAAAAAGCTAACTAGAAATGGAGACAAAATGGGGGTTTTGTAGCAGCCCACAAAAGTCAACAAAAGGAACCTTTCTCCTCTGCCACATTCCTGCCACAAGTCTGCAACAGGCACCCACTTTCGGAGCTCGAAAATCCCGCCAAAAGGGCTTTCTTGCGCAGCACGGATTTCTCGGGCCGGTATCGGTCAAGGTCGCGGCCGACCATATGGGGGTCGGTGCCGACCTTCTGCAGGAGGTGGGATTTTCTTCTCGTGTTGTGTTGTTCTTGCCCCAGTTGCTCGGTCTTTTGCTGGGCGTTTCCTCCATTTTGCTCCTTGATTCTCTTGAGTTCCTTGTACTTCTTTGAGGCTCCCTTGGCTGCAACTTTGGATCTTGGTTCTTTGACGACTTGACACTTGAAAACTAACGGTTCCTAGAAAGCTCCGAAAATGCATGAAAAACTTCTCCAAAAGGCTCCAAATAACTATACAACACGAAACAACACACAAACGACTCCAACACTCGAAAGAGAGTTGGAATCTTATGCAAAACACACAAACACAAGGGAAAACATGCAAAACAAGTTAGAAAACTACCTAAGAAATCTAACTAAAAAGCACGACATCAAAATACCCCATACTTAAGCTTGCTTGTCCTCAAGCAATCACTCACATGCATCAAGACCAAGTAACAAGCTCAAAGAATGCCTTCAAGGAAAAATAAGCGCAAGTAGAACAATTAGCAAGCAACTTCAATATCATAGCACACATGTGTAAATTCCAAGCAATAACAATCCAACCTCATAAGGTTAATGTGTTTCACTCATTTTCAAGTGTTTAGGATATCTCAATCAAGCACTCAATCTCAATTCCAAATGCAATACCTCATAGACAATGGAAATTATATTCGAAATTCTCCACCGAAGGAATCAAAACAAGTTAAATCATCAAGAGAACTTAGGGTGGCTCAATGAAGACTTCAAAGAAGTTTCATTCGGCCGGGTTGTAATGGGGCTCGGTATTTCAAAGGGTGTGGAAAAGTTTTGGTCTTGTGGTGCTAATGAATCCGGGAACCTAGACTCCTAGACTTCAAAACTTAACTACACTCAACCAACTCTTCTTTCTTCCTTCAAACGCCAAACACTTAACCTTTAAAGCACACATCACTTCACCTATTTCTTCGTCTTTCTCTTATGAAGAAGCCTTGGCTCTAGCACTTATTCAAACAGCATTTTTTTTTGAAAGGCCTGGTGGGGGTCGGCTGCGACCTCAAGGTAGTCGGCCCCGACCCACAGCAGAGGGCCTTCTTTTCACTGCAATCGTGCTACCCGAGCCAACACCTCATCTTTTTCGTTCTTTTCTTAAGACAACTCCTTCCAATTCCACCTTCACAATCTCTTCATTTTCATCCCTCATCCACATCAACATCATACTCACTCTAAGTCCTAATTCCCGGATTAATGGGGTCAAGCTTATAATGGCAAGGATACTTTTGTGGAGATAGAAATAAGGCTTTAGGCTCAAACAATGGGCTTCAAATCAAGGGATCATGCATAGGTAGGATGAAAAGGAGAGAAAAAGCTAATGAAAATAAGTTCAATATCATTTGATCTAACAAGTCATGAACACATCTTCATTGGTTTCAAATTTCAAATAAGTATGCCATTGTCAAGTGATAAATGCATATGGAAGAGTAAAAATCACACATGAAAAACTAAGGAATAAAACATACATTCCTTGTGGCCAAAAGATTTCTCACTTAGGTTCAATTTGTTGGATTGCTTTTCACTTAGAATCATGCATGCTAAATGTTCATTATATGCTCAAAATTCAAAAAGCATAAGTCATGGTAGGCAATCTTTCAAAGCAAATTACAAGGGATTACATGATGATGCTTGTAATTACTATCCTAGGACATCTTAGCAAGGGTATTCATCCATCATGAAAATCAAAAAGAAAAGACTCAATCATGCTTGGACACAAACAATCATGCAAACACACTCACAAACATGCAAAAACACACACAAGCATGGGAACACATAACACAAACAAGTAGCATCTCCCAAACCACCCCATACTTAAAACATCAATGTCCCCATTGATTAAAAAGTAAAGAGAGGGAAAAGAGAAACTAACTTGGGTTTGGAGCATTGTTGGAGAAGTTTCACCTTTGAGGAGGTTGAGGGAATGGAGAATCCGGGAACATCTTTTGAGCAAGCCAAGCGTTGTAGGCAAATTGGGCTTGGCGGTCTTCATTGTACTCATCCCGGAAGTTATCGAAGCCTCGAGTCGCATCTTGGAAGCGGGCCAAAGTTTGGTTGTGGTGATGTTGGATGGTGGAGTGCAAGAAGTTTTGTTGAATGCCGAGGGCGTCCATCTTGGTGTTGAGCATGTCCATGGTCGGAGGAGCTTGAGAGCTAGACTCGCCTCCTTGAGGCTCAAATTGAGGACCACTCAAAGCCGTAGGGAATGGAGGAGTACGGGAACATTTCGGCTTGGGGACCCATCGTGTAGTCCATAGGATCATTGCCTCCCTGCCCTGCCTCGCCGCCGACCCCTTGCTGCCCAAAGCCGACCCCTGCTGAGAAGAATCACTGTGCTGGAAGTGGTCGCAGCCGACCCCAGGATGGTCGGCGCCGACGCCTTCCAGGGAGTCTCTTCGTGCTCGCTTTGGCCTTGTGCGCGTGGTTGAGCAATCTCTCGAGAACCGACTCGGTTGTCGTCTTGCATGCTCGTCTTCCAAGAGGTATTGGGAGTCGGGATAGGGCTTTTCCGAAGGTGCCCAAGCATCATACCAATTAGGGAGGTAGAATAACTCACAACCACCTTGGTATTCAAGTAGTACCGGACGTCCATGCGGGTCACGGGCTTGGAGTTGTAGCGGGCGAGATCAACCTTGAGGGCTTGGGCAATGAGGACTACCAACCAACCACACATGGTATACTTTGGGCTCTTTCGTTGGTTGATGATGTTGTGGACGAACTCATAGGCAAAGTTGTCTGTTGGAGCATCGGTTAAGAGGATGGAGGACAAGCACGCGAGCTCTCGCAAGGTGGGGCGAGAGAGCTCGTACTTGCACCAAATAGCGGCGCCAAGAATGCGCAAGATCACCTTGAAGACCAGGCTAGCAATGTCCCGAGTGAGTGGGTTGCTCGTGGTTTCTCCTTTGCACGCGAGGTAAGACCACATCCGTTGGACAGGGAAGTCCTTTAAGGCGTAGGTTCCCGATGGTGTAGGGAGGCCTAGCATCTTGTTGAGCTTAGTAATAGTGGTAGCATGCTTCTTCCCGCCAATTTGAAATTCGATCTTGATCTTGCCAAAGTCCTCCTTGTGTGGCCCCGAGATAGTGAGAGTGGCGGCGAACTCACAAGTGAGCGCCGGGTAGTGTCTTTGGACGGGGTCATCAATGAGTCCATCGGCTCCAAGCAAACGGAACGCTTCCTCTACCGCCGAGTGCACGTGGAGGTTCACGTGCGACTCGTGATAGTAGGACCGCACTTTCACTGTTTCCTCCATCATGTTCTCATAGAGTTGCATTTGCCCTTCGTCTCGGATCACCACGTCATCCATCACCGCCACATTCTTGCCCCTCTTTTGTTTCTTGGTCTCCCTTGAGGATGATGCCATTTTCCAAAAGAGTGTTAAACAAGATGAATGCAAGCAAAATAGGGGTCGAAGCCGAGGTTGTGAGAGGTCGGGGTCGTGGGTTTTGGGTATGGGGGCACGAATTTTCTAGGTTTTTGTGGTGGATTTGAGTAGAGGAAGGAAGATTAGGAAGGATTTTGGTGGAATTTGGAAGAAAGGAGGTAGATCTAGTGGTTATGGAGCAATGGGGGTGAATGAGAGCTTAGAGGAGGCAACAATGGGGGAGATCGTGTGAATGGGCTGCTAGGTCGTGGTTGAAGGAGTAAAAAGGGGTAGGGAAGGGATAAAAATTGTAAAGAAAAAGTTCAGGGGCTTAATTGTAATTTCCCGAAATTTTTACACAATTTCTACCTTTCGCCAGAGGGGGTCGGCCGCGACCTAAGGGAGGTCGGCGCCGACCATTTCCAGAGAACCTTCCACCACTCCGTTCGATTGTCTCCATCCTTTCGCACCCGACCAAAGCCTCGGGTTCCTACAAAATACTTATGGAAATGCAAGGCAAACTACCTATCTAGACTAGGGAAGGGAAAGAACGGGTTGCCTCTCGAAAAGCGCTTTCTTTAACGTCTTTGAGCTAGACGAGGAGTACCTTAGCTAGGTGACGGTGATGAGAGCCCATGTGCCTCGGATTTCCTCATCGGGGTCCACCTTCTCATAGTACTTCTTCAATCGGTGGCCATTGACCTTGAAAATTCCTCCATTGTCATCTATGAGATCGGCCGCTCCGTGTAAGTACATACGATGGACCGTACCACTCCATCGGGTTCTCAATCTCCCGGGAAAGAGGCGAAGCCTAGAGTTGAAGAGAAGTACTCGGTCACCTTCCTTGATGTTTTTAGGCACAAGCTTTCTATCATGCCACTTCTTTGTCTTGTCCTTGTAGATCCTTGAGTTCTCATATGCCTTAAGCCTCAGTTCCTCTAGCTCTTGCAAGTCCATGAATCGTTTTGCTCCGGCCTCGTCGAGGTCCATGTTGAGCTCCTTGAGAGCCCATAAAGCTTTATGTTCAAGCTCAATGGGCAAGTGACATGACTTGCCATACACTAGATTGAAAGGAGTGGTGCGGAGTGGAGTCTTATAGGCGGTGCGGTATGCCCACAAAGCGTCATCAAGCTTGGAGGACCAATCTTTTCTTGAGCGAGACACCGTCTTTTCAAGAATAGCCTTGATTTGCCGGTTAGAGACCTCCACTTGACCACTAGTTTGAGGATGATAAGGTGTGGCCACCTTGTGAGAGACCCCATACTTAGTCAAAAGAAATTCAAAGCTTCTCTCAATAAAATGTGAACCACCATCACTAATAAGAACTCGGGGGACACCAAAGCGGGGGAAAATGTTGGTCTTCATGAACTTAGCCACCACTCGTGCATCATTTTTTCTTGTGGCTACGGCTTCAACCCACTTGGAAACATAGTCAACCGCCACGAGTATATACTTGTAGGGACCCGAAGAGGGGAAGGGTCCCATGAAGTCTATACCCCAAACATCAAAGAGTTCCACCTCCAAGATTCCGGTGAGCGGGTTCTCATTCCTCCATGTAATGTTTCCCGCCCTTTGGCATTCTTCACAAGTGGTCACATAAGCTTGCACGTCCTTGAAGATAGTAGGCCAATAGAATCCACTTTGAAGAATCTTCGCGGTGGTCTTGAATCTTTTAGCATGGCCTCCCGTCGGAAGAGTGTGGCAATGACGGATCACTCCTTCTATCTCCTCATCCGGCACACAACGTCTAAAGATGTGATCACTTCCTTGTTTGAACAAGTAAGGGTCATCCCAATAGTAGCGCTTGACGTCGTGGAGGAATTTCTTCTTGGCTTGAGAGGTCAATCCATCCGGAACAATGCCACCTACAACATAATTGGCAAAATCCGCAAACCACGGGACTTTCACCCCCTTAATAGCATCTATTGAGTGCAAAATGGGAGAAGAGGAAGGAGGGTCAGGAAGTACACAAGAGAGGTAAAAGATGTGACCTTGGGCGACCTCGACCGGGGTCGCTTGAGCACTATCTCGACCATCACAACAACCGGAGAAGGGGCAGAGGAGGTCGCAGCCGACCATATGGGGGTCGCGGCCGACCTACTCCAGGGGCTTCCTTCTCGCGACACTTCGCAACGTAGAAGAATTTCGTCCGGGCGGGAGTCGTTGATGGGGACCACGACTCCGGACTCCGTGATGTGCTCAATTGGTAGCCTTGAAAGGTGATCCGCCACAAGGTTTTCCGCTCCCTTATTGTCCCGTATCTCAAGATCAAACTCTTGAAGGAGAAGCATCCACCGGAGCAAGCATGGTTTAGCGTCCTTCTTGTCCGTGAGGTAACGGACAGCCCCGTGGTCGGTGTAAACTATCACCTTCGAGCCCACTAAATAAGAGCGGAACTTCTCAAATGCGAACACCACGGCTAGAAACTCTTTCTCCGTCGTTGTGTACTTTCTTTGGGCCTCATCAAGCGTCTTGCTTGCATAGTAGATAACATGAAGTTTCTTCTCCCTTCTTTGCCCAAGAACCGCACCCACGGCATAATCACTTGCATCGCACATGATCTCAAAGGGGAGTGTCCAATCCGGTGGTTGCATGATAGGAGCCGACACAAGTGCATCCCGGATCCTATGAAAAGCTTCAAGACACTCGGAAGAAAACTCAAACACCACATCTTTCATGAGAAAGTTAGTCAATGGCTTGGAAATTTTCGAAAAATCTTGAATAAACCTCCTATAAAACCCGGCATGTCCTAGAAAGATTCTAATGCCTTTTACGGGGGTGGGGGGTGGCAATTTTTCAATCAATTCAATTTTAGCTTGATCCACTTCAATTCCCCTCTTAGACACTACATGCCCTAGGACAATCCCTTCTCGAACCATAAAGTGACATTTTTCCCAATTTAGCACTAAGTTGGTTTCTTCACATCTCTTGAGAACTCTAGCAAGATTAGCAAGGCAAGAGTCAAAAGTGGTACCGTACACCGAGAAGTCATCCATGAACACCTCCACAATGTCCTCTATCATGTCGGAGAAGATGGCCATCATACACCTTTGGAAGGTGGCGGGCGCATTGCACAGTCCGAATGGCATCCTCCTATAGGCAAACGTCCCATAAGGACATGTGAAGGTTGTCTTCTCTTGGTCATCGGGGTGTATTGGAACCTGCCAAAAACCACTATAGCCATCGAGATAACAAAAGTAGTCATGAAGAGCCAATCTCTCTAGCACTTGGTTAATAAAGGGCAAAGGAAAATGGTCTTTCCTAGTGGAACTATTGAGTTTCTTATAATCAATGCACATGCGCCAACTAGTAGTAGTCCTAGTAGGAATTAATTCGCTCTTCTCGTTTTCCACCACGGTGAGGCCACTCTTCTTGGGCACCACATGAACCGGGCTCACCCACTTGCTGTCCGAAATTGGGAATATGATTCCCGCATCAAGCATCCTTAAAATCTCCTTTTTCACCACATCCTTCATGTTTGGATTGAGTCGCCGTTGATGCTCAATGGTCGGTCTATGCCCTTCCTCAAGAAAAATCCGATGCATGCACAAGGAAGGTGAAAGTCCACTCAAGTCCTCAAGCGAGTACCCAATGGCTTTCCTATGAGTCCTAAGAACATCAAGCAACTTTCCAACTTCTTCCGCATTTAGATTTTCATTGACAATAACCGGAAAAGTGGAATTTGGGCCAAGAAACTCATACCTCAAAGACTCGGGGAGAGTCTTAAGCTCCGGAGTAGGCGGTGGTGGTGTAATAATGTCATCGTCTTCGTCCGCCTTCAGGAACTCCTTTGCTTCACCATCTTCATCTTCAATCAAGCATGTTGGCAAGATCCTGTCGGGGGTCGTGGACGACCTAGGGGGGGTCGGCTGCGACCTATGACAGGGGAGGTCCGCTTCTTCTTCGTCATCTTCACTCGTGTACTCTCGGAGCAATGCCTTGACCTCCATAACTTTACCGGTCTCCTTCATGGTAGGGTTGAATCGGAACTCTACCACCTCTTCTCCAATCTCAAAAGTGAGGAGACCTTTCTTCACATCAATCACGGCACCGGCGGTGGCAAGGAATGGCCGTCCAAGAATGATTGGGACGACGGGGTCTTCCGGCATTTCCATCACAATAAAGTCGTTGGGGACAAAGAACTTGCCGACTTGGATGGGAAAGTCCATATAAATATTTAATTATAAAATTATTATTTTTAAGTGTAATAGTGGTGTATTTGTGCATGACACGAAAGATTAAGGTAGTCAGGATTTATATACATATTTTGAATATTTACTATCCATTCTCTAGTATTGCTAGTTTTCATATGCGAAGTACATCTTTCTAGGTAGGTTTATGCAACAAATTAAATAATAACGTTAAGAGAAATTTATAAAAAGATATATATTGCAATCAAAAGTTATATGGTAAAAATAAGTTAAATCCAATTCAATATAATAATAGTATTAATAATAATAATCAAGGTATAAAATTTATTAGTAAGTAAAAGTAAACATGTATAAATTTTATATTATAATGTATTAAAAATGTTTTAATATTTGAAATATGATCATAAATTGTAAGACGGGCTAAATTGGTAACAAATAAAATAATTGACCCTTTAGTTCTAACTATTATCTCTTGCCCAATCCTATCTAAAATGATCGAATTCAAACCAGATTAAATCAATTTAATTGACAAGTTTAAATGGGACCACCAGTAGAATTTCAACGAATTAGAATATCTTATACATGATGTGACAATTAGTTAGATATGGTCCTTCAACCAAAAAAATTTAGTTAAATGTGGTCCATGAAATATGGGGATTTCATCAATGATACATACATGATAATTCAATGACGAAAGCCAAATACGGAAGGTACGTAAAGTTTAACGTGTTAAACCAGCATTTCATATATTCTTTTTTCAATTTACAAGAGCTGGACATGTCATAAAAATATGTCGAAAAAATGAGTAAGGGCCCGTTTGATATCCAACGACGGAAACGTAAATGGAATAGAAACAAACCTAGTCCATATTAGTATCATGATACATGATGAGTTACCTCAATTTTCATACAAAAACTACCGTAAAGCCCCCTTGTAGTACTCAACTTGTTTCCCTAATTTAAAGATAGGGTAACAAATCACCTCAATCATTTCTTTCATCCCTTCCCTAGACATAGAAATTTCAAAGTTTCAAATAAACATATTTTCTTCATTATTGTATAGTGAATTAGTGATACATAATTGCACTAGGTCCATTTCCCTTCCATTTACGTTTCCGTCGTTGGATACCAACGGGCCCTAAATGTATGTTAGGGTCCTAATTGGACAACTTTGAGTTATATCAGGCCAGATCATGTGATGTTGGCTCCTTGTGTTTAATTTTTCGGATCATGACATGTTGGATCCTTGTATTTTTTAAATAAGTTAATACCCTGTTTCGTTACAATTTATTAAAATGTAAATGCAATAGAAATGAATTTAGACAATCTTTAGTATCACGGTACATTAATGTAACAAAATCTCTCAACATCTCACTTCATATAAATGTGAGCTGGAAGGGAGTTATTCCCCAATTTTGTTACCCCTCTCTCTAGTAGAGGAATGTTTGAGGTAGATGGAACTCAAATTTCTTATGGAACGTCGGGTGCGCACCATAATCTACGAGAAGCTAGTGTTGTGTCCGGTTCGGCTTGAACCGACGAACCGGACAGGAATCAGACAGGTCAAAACCGGCCGTTCTAGGTTTAGGGTAAGGTTCGGGGCTAGGCCAAACCGGTGAACCGGCGGTTCAAACCAAAACCGGAATCGGTTAAAAACCGGCGGTTTACGAATGTTTTTAAAAATTAATTTATATTTCTTTTAGTTTTAGTAGCCGTGAACCGGCCAAACCGCGGGCGCGGTAAGCTGAACTGCGACCGCGGTTTCTTTCTGGATAAGAATCACGGTCGCAGAATGTAGGCCGCGCCCGCGGGCTCCTGGAAAAACAAAAAAAATAGAAAAAACTGGAAACGGACCGGAACCGGTCAAAACTGGGAGGAAACCGGTCAAGACAGGAACCGGATCGGAACCGGATAACCGGGTCCCCCAAGGTTTGGGTTTAGGTTTACCTTAAACCCAAACCTAAACCGCCGCTTTGGAACCGGAATAGGCGGTTCGGTTAACCGGACCCAGCATTACGAGAAGCTCTATCTCATAAGCGTGATCGCCAATATCTCAGTTCTAATTAGGGTTGTTCATAGGGTCTAAACCGAACCGAACCGCAGAAAACCGAACATAGGAAATATACGAACCGAATTACCGTGGTTCAGTTCGGTTTCGGTTTTATTCGATTCGGTTCGGTTTCGGTTTACCGAATGATCCATATCTAGTTCTTTTTTTTTGTAGAAGGTAGGCGAACAAAACCGAATTGATTAACGGTTCTCAGCTCAATTGAATTGAATCAATTGATTACCATTCCGCCACTATCCTTTCACAGTACAATGGGAAAAGTCAACTGAATTGATTACTTTGTTGGATATTAGTATGTCATTAGCAAAAAGAACAAAAGCCTGTGTATGAACTTCAATTCAGAGTGTACTGAGAAGCAAGCCGAAACCTTCGAAGCGCCGTACGTAGTGTTTCCACCATCCGTCCACCGTCACAGGCTGTCCGTCATCCGAGACTTGAGATGTGGTCGAGGCCTTCGTCGCGTTGAGCACCTCTGGCTCTAGGGTTTTGCCGTCAGGATTACTAGGTCTAGCCGTCAGAGAAACGTATTTTTAGGGGAGAGGCAAAGAGAAAATCAAATTGGGCCATTGGGGATTAATAATAATAATATGGGTATTTTCTAAAATGAATACTTTTATTTTTTATTTTTTTATAAAATTAGTTCGGTTTAAACCGAACCGAACCAAAAACCAAACCGATCCAAATCGAAAACCGAACTAGATTTGGTTTTCGGTTTTGTTCAGTTTAACCGAACCGATGAACACCCCTAGTTTTAATGGGCGTCCCTAACAAGTTAAGGGCGTCCTTTGTACAGCGGAAGCAAACAACATACTTAAACATATAAAAGTAATAAGACAGGGACTCAGGTATTTATAGAGGAACCTTAGAAGACCAAAGTAGTCCTTGTGAGTAAACCTTTACCTTCGTGGAGGATTTTCGAATAGCCATTCCTTATTTATATATGAGGAGTCCTTACAACCTTAATAGCGATTTTACTCAAGTCTCTGAACAATGGAGTCCGTCCCTATGTTCACTAGTGAAACCCCTTTAAGCCTAAGATTTATAACCTAACCTCACAATGTAAGGACGCTAAACACACGTCCCTTGCAGTTCGTCGTAAGTGACAGTTCTCTATTTTTGTCTTTTTCTTACAAACTTGTCTTGCGTTTTGTTTTCGCTTCTCTCTCGATCTAACACCTAGTTCTTCACTGTTCTTGGTGAGTTCATGGTGTTCTTGGTGATCGTGACGATATGCTCTGTATATTCTCTGAGAAGCGTGAATCACACTAAATGCCCGAGGGGTATTTATAGTGGCTTGGGAAGGGCGTCTTTTCCTCTAACGATCATGCTCTTTAGTACGTTGCAACAGTGATCAGCTTCCACGTGTCATTAGCGGTGATGAGGGAAGCTTCCTGGCAACTTCCGTAGAACTCGTCTACAGGCCGGATCTGCTTCCACGTGGTGATGAACTCATATACAAGATCTGCCTCCAGGTGGACTTCATGATCAAGGCTTGTCGGGTGATGTCATCTTGTCGGGTAGCCTTGTAAGGACTCTAGAGTTTTGAGCTTGCGTTCCTACTTGCTTGGGACTGCGTCCTTGTCGAAGTAGTAATGTATTTGGTCCTTAATTCTGAGAAGTAGCGTCCCTACACCTTAGGGACGGCTACACAATTTGTTGTCCTTTTCATGACTTGCGTTCCTAAAACACTTGAACAACTTATTAGATCGAAGTGAGTTTGTCATATCAAAACTAAGGCACGATAGTAATGGGCACAATGTTAAGTACAAGGGAGTCTTTAACATCGTCCCAACAGAAAAGTATTGAAATGCAAAACAAGGAACGAATTGCACTAATTGAAATGAATTGTAGACAAACAGAATTTGATAAGAAAAAGGTGATGCCAAGTCCTAGAGATTGTGTCTCGATCTAGGCTAAACTCAACATACCAAACACAAGACAAGACCTCACATTTTATGCTAGCCAAGGTGCAAGGCAACAAGTGAACTGGCCCATATAGGCACATGTGGGGGCCACATTGTAATAAAAAAATAAAAATACTCAAAAATTTCGTAAAATAAATGTCATGAAAAATAGTACAAAGATAGGCACCGAGGGCATAAGAGTTTACAATATGCATTCTATTTAACTTAATGTCACCCCCTACCAATTCCTATAATGAGTTTGTGTTTGTATTGTTGTGGCAATATAATCCTCGTCTTTTACTCACTTTGTTCAAAGCTTCTAGATCTTAGTTAAAAAATGGAAAATATGCAACACAATTTGTTTTTAAAAATATTACAATGCCACGCCGTTTTTTCAAAAAAACCTGTATGCCACTTTAGTATTTTTCAATAACAAAGTGGATACAGATACCAGTTGTACAAATTAACCTATATGCGTGCTTTTTATACCGGTCTTTCAAAAAATCGGTATCCATGTTTTTACACCGTGTTGGGACGATATTAAGGACGCCAGTCATTAAAATCTAAACCAATAATAATCGTCCCTAGTTTTGATAATGACAAACTCAATGGTATTTGATAAGTTGTCCAAGTGTTGATCTCAGGTAAGTCCAGCAGACGCACATGAGCAAAAAGGACAACAAGTGAACGGTAGTCCCTAAGCTGTAGGGACGCACTTCATCAGAACTTCCAAAGCTGAACGAAAAAATGAAGTCCCTGCGCAGATAGGATGGCGTCCTCATCAAGAAGGGACGGGCGCCAAAATACGGACGAAGTTCAAAATTCAAACCAAGGCCGCCCCAACATGATTACATCATACTCGGTCGTAGTCCTCAGAAGGAAGCTTCCTATGTCTGGGCACGTGTGAACAATTCCAAAGATGTCGCTTTCCCAAAGATGGTCCCCTGACCACGCGTAGGCTTCCCAAGCGCCAACAGAGATGACTTCCTCAAGATGCAAATCGCACCGTTGAAGGAAGACGACAGATCCTGCCCAAGCTTTAGAGGACGCTAGAGGACAAGAACTCATACCGCTATAAATACCCTCCCAGGGGTATGCATAGCGGTGTGGACTTTGAAGACTTTCTCTCAAGCTCTCCCAAAGCATTCAAGTTCAAGAACGGAGATCAAGAAGATCAAGTGAGCTTGAAGCAAGAGAAAGAAAGTCCAACCACATCAAATCCAAATCAAACCACAAAATAGTTAGAGTAGTTGTTTGTCTCTCACAACGAACCGTGAGAGACGTGTATGATAGCTTCCTTATAAGCTAAGAGAGTTAGGTTACCTTGTTAGGCAGGAAGGATTGTTACTAGTGAGGCTAAGGACGCACGCTTAGCTCAGAAGGTTGTAACAGCTCGACTAAGTTGTAAGGACTCTCTCTTAATAAGATAAGGACGGCTATTGAAAATCCTCTAGCGGAGGTAGAGGTTTACCCATAAGACTAGTTGGTCATAGTGGGGTTCCCCTATAAATACTCATGTCCACTATCTTATTACGTTTCCTGTTAAGTCTATATTCCGTTGCATCCAAGGACGGCCTTAACCCAGTTAAGGACGCCCATTCTAACAGACTTACGATCCAACAATTGGTATCAGAGTAGGCGCTCTAGATTAAGTTTGAGTTGCAGGAAACATGGAGATGGAACCTATAGGTATCTCGAGTGCGAAGCCTCATCGCCTCACCGATGGAAACTTCAATCGATGGAAAACAAGGTTCGAGTGCTTCGTGCGAAGTCAAAACTACCAATGCTGGCTGGTGATAAAGAACGGTGACCTCAAAGTCCCTGTTGCTAAGGTGGACAAAGAATCAGAGTGGGTCCCGATGAGTTCAAACTCATGGAAGCAAACGCAAAAGCTATCTGCTTCCTACAGACGTCCCTTTGCGAAAGGGACGCCACCCGTATGAGCAATCTTCCAACTGCCAAGCTCCAATGGGAAGCTCTTGAGAAGTACCATGTTGGCACGCCGGAGATGAAAGAGGGCGTCCAGCTTGAAGCTAAAAGGGACTTCTACAAGTTCAAGATGTTCACAAATGAGACCATCACCGACTACTCCTTCCGCTTTGAAGCTTTGCTAACAAAGTTGAAGAACTTGGGTGTCAAAGAAACGAAGATCACCCAAAGGATGAAGGTCCAAGTGTTGATTGATGGACTCACGGGACCATGGAACTTCGATAGGATGACGTTCAAAGAAAACCAAGTCAACAAAGGATTGTCCATGGAAGAAATTTATGGAAAGCATAAAGGGTACGAAGCAAGGAGAAATCAAGATCTGCTAGAACTGGGAAAGAGTTCCCAAAATGAGCTGGTTCTAACTCTTGCGGCAAGAACGCTAGAGTATGAGCAATATTACCAAAGGCAAAGGGAATTGAACTCAATGCTTGAAGCCAAAACTCAAGAGCATCAAGAGAATCTTCTTCTTCAGGCTTTAGTAGAACGCAAAGGGAAGACAGAAGACCAAATATTTGAAGAAGATGAGCTAGCCCTGTTGCACAAATCTCTTCGTGCATGGTACAAAAGAGGCAAAGTCCCAAGAATGAAGATGCCCTACAAGAAAGAAAGTCCCAAGCTCACAGATGCTGAAATGAAGGAGATGACTTGTTACAAATGCAACAAGAAGGGACACATTGCCAAGAAATGCACCACAGGGATATCATTAAAAGAAATCAAGAAGAAAGCGTTGTTTGGTGCATATGAGGCCTCATGGGATAACCTCGACTCAGACGATGAGGAACCAGAAAATCAAGTTGCTTACATGGCCATGGAGGACGATCCAGTCTCTCCAGAGGACGCCTCTGAAACTAAGCAAGAGGTAACTCATGAATCCATGCTAAGTTCACTTGAAAAGTGCTCTAAGCCTAAGCTCATCAAATTAATCACTCAGATCATGCAAGAAAGCTATGCCATGAAACAAAGTTTTGATGAACATGAATCGGAGAATATTGTTGTAGAATGTGAAAATTGCAACACCATGTCTTTTCAACTAGAGTCCTCTCAGGAAGAGGTAAAGTCCCTTAAGAGTCAGCTAGTGTGCCTAAAGCTTGAAAATGCAAACCTTAGGGACGAAGTGAAAGTCCTAGAAAAGAGTCCCATGACTGAAACGGTGAACCCAATATAGTCTTTGTTCCAACTAGGAAAGGACTAGGATATGAATCAGGCTTAAAGAACTCTCTGCCTAGTGACTTCGAAGCTAGCAAAACCACTGAGCTAGAACTTGAGAGAGAAAAGACAAAGAACCTAGAGGAACGCATAAGAGTCCTTGAGAGTGGTGAGAAAGGAAAGAAGGACTACTACACAAATTCCACTAGCCATAAAATCTACAAAAAGATTGCAAAGGGAGAAGGATCTAAGGTAGTTGATCCTGAAAAAATGAAAGAGAATAGAATTCAACGTCCTAACAAGAAGTACTACCTTGGAAACTATTATAGGACATGCTGGCATTGTGGCAAAGGTGGTCACTACCAGTATGAGTGTCTTAAGCTGAAACAAGATCTTGAGAATGGAGGAAAGGCTAGAAGTGGTAGTAAGAACGCCAAGCCTAAATCTGCTGATAGGACGCATGCTAGTGTGCCAAATGCTAAAAATCGATCTTCTTGGACGTATATTAGAAGGACAAATGATGTGAATGTTTATGATTACTTGCCCATGAAAGAGTTGTATACATGTAACGAACCAAGCCTAAATCTGCTGATAGGACGCATGCTAGTGTGCCAAATGCTAAAAATCGATCTTCTTCGACGTATATTAGAAGGACAAATGATGTGAATGTTTATGATTACTTGCCCATGAAAGAGTTGTATACATGTAACGAACCAGGTAAGGGTCACCTTGCCTGGGTCACAAAGAACTAACTCTTCTCCTTAGGTGGAAGTGAGAGGAAGCCAGTGGATCATTGACAGTGGCGCCTCAAATCACATGACCGGAAGCCAGATCCATCTCACTTCTATCCAATCTAATGCCACGGGAGGAACTGTCTCGTTTGGCAACAAGGGCAAGGGAAGAATCAAAGGGACGGGCACCGTAAAACTAAATCAGTCCATCAAACCGTCCAATGTTAGTCTTGTTGAGGGACTAGGCTTCAATCTCCTTAGTGTCTCTCAAATCTGTGATCAAGGTGAAAACCTAGTTATATTTGACTCTAAGGAATGCCTGGTCATCAACAAGAAAGCAAATCAAGTCATTCTCAAAGGGACTCGTGAGAACAATGTCTACATCTTCAATCAAAGATTCAAGCCATCATCAAAGTTGTGTCTATCCGTCTCTGTTGTGGACGCCTGATAGGCACATGTTAGGTAGTGTTTTAGGGCATGTTTATTTAGGATTTTTATGGTTTTTGGTTTAGTTTTAGTTAGTTTTGCTAGTTTTGTTAGTTTGTAGAAAGATTCGGATATCTACAATTTGTTGTGGTTTTTAATTGTAGATGTGAAGATAATAAGTGGAGAGGAGGTGAAGCCAAAGCATTGGAGAAAGCAAGAAGAGATCCAAGCTATGAGATTAGCCCAAGAGGTGATGGGAACAGCACACTTGGATCCGGACTATGTATTGGAGTTGTTGTTTCGACATCTCTTGCTTTCAAGGGCTGGATTGGGAGCTACGGTGGTCGGAGTGAGTTGATTTTGGTGTCACTCGAAAGCTAACTCGAAGAGCTACAATTCATCTTTTTACTCCGAGTCCAAATTCCAACTCGAAGTGGGTCAAAACAGCCTCTGAAATGATATGTGACGACCAGTGTTGAAAGCGCGGCCTGGCACGAAAGCGCGCCCGCGCTTTAGGGGTTCATCCCGCGTTTCGAGACCTGAGTCTCTGCCGTGAAAGCGCGGGCAAGGCATCGAAAACGCGACCGCGTTTCTGGGTGCTTGCCCGAGTTTTCACCCGTGTCCGAGTTGTGTACGAGATTTTTATGGGATTCTTTTTGGACCTTTTGGGTTATCTTTTTAGATATATTTTTGGGAACCTTAGAGATATATAAATAGCTTTTGTTTTCTAGGTTTGGATGATCTTCATATCTTTGAATCTTTGACATTAATTATTGAAGACTTGGAGAACAAGAACCCTATGGGAAACTTTGTAAGTTTTTCAATGTCTTTCAGTAGCTAAATTCCTTTTGCTTGACTAGTTAATTGAAGTTGTGAACAAAGTATTATTGTGAGGTTTGATTGTTCTTAATTTCCCTTGACTAGAATGTTTTCTCTGTGCTTAATTGCTTAATTTCAGCCTAGGGTTTTATTAGCTTGATCACCTAATAGGATTTCTAGGATGAATTATAACTAGATCTTTCTAATTACCGGTCGGTGTTAATTAGATCAAAAGTAGAACCTTTAATCAATCTAGGACTGGTAGGACTAGTTGATTAGAGAAGAGAATTCAATCACATGTTATTTGGATGTCTGGTTGCTCTGAATGCATGTTTCTATTGATGCTTGGGTCTTAATGCTGTTGTCAAGTTGAATCTAAGAGGTCTCTTAGGTTATTTGATAACTAGGGTTGTTAGTACCGGTCGGGCTAATAACTAGAATTGAAGTAGGATTAATAATTCCATGAAGTTGGGTTATTAGCATTCCGCAATAGATTGGTCAAGGTAAAAGAGAGAATTTTGATAATCAATGATCAATAATCATGTTTACAATGAATATTAACTAGTTGAGCATACTTCTCCTGTATTCTACATCTCATCTTTTGTTTTCCATTCCTTAGTTAGTTCAGATTCTAGATTAATATTAAAAAACCCCCCTTTTCTAACTCTAAGTAATACAACAATAAACATTGAAAACCTGAGTCTTTGTGGGATCGACCCTTACTTCCCTACTACATTAGTTGGGTTGTTCGGATTACTTTGATAGGTATTAAGGCGACTAAAATACCTCTATCAACGCCGATCTCTGGCATCGACGTCTTGGGCATGCAGGACCTAGCACAATCCTTAAGCTTCATCAACAAGATCTTGTAAAAGGACTTCTCCGAATTGATCCTGAGCAAATTGAACAATGCGAGGCATGTATCAAAGGGAAGCAAACAAGATCGTCCTTCAAATCCAAAAATGAAGTGAGCATAAAGAAGCCCTTGGAACTCCTTCACATGGATTTGTGTGGACCCATGCAGACCCAAAGCTATGGTGGAAAGAGGTACATGTACGTTATCGTAGATGATTTTTCAAGATTCACTTGGGTTCTTTTCTTAGTGTCAAAAGCAGAAGCATTCCAGATGTTTAAAATCTTCATCAAACAAGTAGAAGTTGCCCTTGGGACGAGCTTGAAAGCCCTAAGGTCAGATCATGGAACGGAGTTCAAAAACTCAGAGTTCCTTGACTTCTGTGACCAATAAGAAGTCTCCCACAACTTCTCTTGTCCGCGAACTCCTCAGCTAAATGTCGTTGTTGAAAGAAAGAATAGGACGCTAGAAGATATGGCAAGGACGATGCTCCTGGCCAGTGGCGTTCCCAAACACTTTTGGGCAGAGGCCGTGGCCACAGCTACCTACATCATCAATCGAGCCATGATTCGTCCCTTGCTCAAAAAGATGTCCTATGAGCTGCTAAATGGAAGGGAGCCAAACATCTCTCATCTCAAAGTCTTTGGATGCAAATGCTTCATTCACAACAACGGCAAAGACAACATCGACAAATTTGATGCTAGGAGCGATGAAGGAATATTCCTTGGATACTCCCTCACAAGCAAAGCCTATAGAGTCTTCAACAAACGAACTCTTAAGCTTGAGGAAAGTATCCATGTGGTGTTCAAAGAAAATGCATCTCACAAGAAAGAACCAAGTAAGAAAGAACGTCGTTCCTCACCAAAGGACGATGATGAAGAAGAACCCAGAGGCTCCTCCGACAAATACTACGTTTCTAGGAACGCCATTGAAACTCGCGATGAGGTTTCAATGGGAGTCCCTAGCGAACAACAAGATCCTTCACAAACTTGGTCGCTAAACCAAGTGGATGCTGTTGAATCAAGTCAACAAGGAGAAGAAAGGCACAGTGTGGACGCTCATTCTGAGGGGGAACACACTGAGCCTGTCAATGAAGAAGATGGTTTTGACTCCGATGAGTCCGATTGGACGGACCCTAGGTGTACCCCTGCAAGGGACGCTACTCATAGGGGATCCAACCTTTCTAGACTTCACTCAATAGATCAAATAATCTCAGACATGTCAAAAGGAGTCCAAACCAGATCAGCTGTGAATCAGTCCCATAGCGCCAACATAGCGTTTTGTGCTCCAATGCCTTTGTGTCCTTAATTGAACCTAAGAACATAAAGGAGGCTCTTCAGGACGCTGATTGGATTCAAGTCATGCAAGAAGAACTCAATAAATTTGAAAGAAACAAAGTTTGGACCCTTGTCCCTCGTCCTAAAAACAAAAACATAATAGGGACGAGGTGGGTCTACAGGAACAAGCTTGATGAGAGTGGTAGAGTCTCAATGAACAAAGCAAGGCTTGTGGCTCAAGGCTATAGGCAAGAGGAAGGGATCGATTATGATGAAACCTTCGCTCCTGTCGCTACAATTGAAGCCATTCGCCTCCTCATTGCCTACGCCGCTCACAAAGGGTTCAAACTCTTTCAAATGGACGTCAAGACTGCCTTCCTAAATGGCAAGCTAAAGGAAGAAGTGTATGTCGCTCAACCTCCAGGATTTGAGGACGCTGATCATCCGAATCATGTGTACTTCTTGGACAAAGCACTATATGGACTCAAGCAAGCCCCTCGTGCCTGGTACGATAGGTTTGCGTTCTTTCTTTTGTCCAACCGGTATACTCGAGGTAACATTGACAAAACCCTGTTCTTAAAGAAAGTCCTTAAAGATGTTTTGATTGTCCAAGTCTATGTCGATGACATAGTATTTGGAAGCACTAACATGAAACTTGTAGAGGAATTCAAGAACTCGATGATTAGTGAGTTTGAGATGTCCCTCATAGGAGAACTCAACTTCTTCTTGGGACTCCAAATCACACAACTCAAAGATGGGATGCGCATCCACCAACAAAAGTACATTCGTGAAATGCTTGAGAAGTATGGAATGAATTCGTCCAAATCCACTGCCACTCCCATCTCCCCCAACACTCGCCTTTATGCTGATGAGGTAGGCAAGAGTGTTGATCAAAAGCTCTACAGAGGAATGATAGGGTCCTTGCTATATCTAACAGCAAGCCGTCCCGACATCATGTTCGCTGTGTGCTCATATGCTCGCTTCCAAGACAATCCAAAAGAGTCCCACATGCAAGAGGTCAAAAGAATCTTCAGATACCTCAAGGGACGGGACGATCTATGCCTATGGTATCCCAGAAGGACGTCCCTAAACTTGGTGGCGTACTCTGACACAGACTACGCTGGCCATGTGGTGGATAGGAAGAGCACATCCGGAATGGCACAGTTCCTTGGTTCCTGTCTTGTTTCATGGGGATCCAAAACGCAAAACACCCTGGCACTCTCAACCGCGGAAGCTGAGTACGTTGCTGCTACTTCGTGCTGCTCCCAAGTCCTATGGATCAAATACCAACTTGAAGATTATGGTACGTTCCTCAAAACAGTCCCTATCTTGTGTGATAACACCAGTGCCATAAGTATTGTCAAAAATCCTGTTCATTATTCTAGAACCAAGAATATTGAAATAAGGCATCACTTTCTTCGTGATAATGTTGAACTTGGATTAATTAGAGTGGATCATGTTAGGACTGAGGACCAAGTGGCCGATATTTTCACAAAAGCACTTGATAGACGTCCGTACGAGCACCTCAGGTTGCTCTTGAGGATGATAACTATTGGATCGTTAGTAACTAAGGGACGTCCTTTATTAAGATAAAGGCGTCGTTGGTCAGGCGTCCCTACGAGGAGTAGGGGCGTCCTTTAGTTATGCAGCGGAATGAAATACTAAACAAGTAAAAGTGAACGCAGTGAATGATAGAGGAACCACTCAAGACCAAGTAGTCCTTGAGTGTAAACCTCTACCTCCTTGGAGGATTTTTGAATAGCTTTTCCTTTATATTAAACGTCCTTACAGTTGTACTGGCGAGTCTTTACAGTTCTCTGGCACTTAGCTTTTCTTCCTAAGTCCACTAGTAAAGGATTCCTCTAAGCCTACAACTTAAGCGAGTTTAATCTAATAAACTACTCTATCCCTACGTCCTACAGTACTTCGTAGGACTCTCTTTCTCTTTTTGGGTTTTTCTGAATACAATCTGTTTTGTGGTTTTGGTTACAAATCTCACTCGATCTAGCACAAGTCTTAGCACTGTTCTTGAGTTCTTGAGCTAGTTCTTCGTGTTCTTGAGTGAGCCGCTTTCCTCTAATTCTCTCTGAATATTCTCTGAAAGCGTTAACGTCACAATAAATGCCTTAGGGCTATTTATAGGACTTGGGGAAGGGCGTCATTCTCCTGGGACGATCATGCCCTTGGTGGACGTGGCTACAGGATCTTCCTCCACGTATGATGGCGGTGATGAGGAAGCTTCCTGTATCCAGCTGTGTGTGATGAACTCCGCTACAGGATCTGCCTCCACGTGTTGATGAACTCTGCAACAGGATCGTCTGCCACGTAGTGTTGGACTCCGCTACAGGATCGGTCTCCACATGTCCTTGGATGATCAAATGTTGTCGAGTGATGTCATCCTGTCGGCTAGTGAGTAAGGACGCTCTTCATGCGTTCTTACTTGCTTTGGGACTCCGTCCTTGCTCAAGTAGTCTCTTGTTGGGCCTTACTTCCTGTTAGCTAGCGTCTGTAAGCCTAGGGAACGTTCACACACTTGTTGTCCTTTGTCATTTGGCGTTCCTGAATACTTGGACAATTTTATTAGAATCAAAGTGAGTTTGTCATATCAAAACTAAGGAACGGTTGTGGGCATACTACCAAGTACGCAGGCGTCCTTGATAGCGTCCCAACAATAACTTTTAAATGATCAAGTCCCGTTCTATTATTCCCTCTATGATTGGCTATGTTTAGTTGAGAACCTGTTTTGAAGTATTTCATGCACTTACAGTCATCTTTAAAGGACGCTAGTCTAAGACATGTGTTTTGCTTATATTTTGAGCGCTATTCATTTCGCTTTTCAACTCAAGAGTATCCCTGATCACCCTACCCTCATTACAAGCCGAAATGATGGGAACTCTAAGCTTACCTAAGCCAAGAATCTTGCAAACGCGTCCTATGACCGTTCTTTGTTTTATCTTTTCGAGACGTACTTGCTTGATTTTCAAAACTGGTCCTAAGTGATCAAAGGGACGCTTGTTAAGATCTGAAGGACGTCAGGGAAGAGTTCTAAAAGTCAGAGGTTGTGATCAGTTCTTGGATGCAGTGGTTCAGTTCTCAGTGTTGCAGTATCGTGTGTTGAAAGGACGCCAAGTTAGAGGCCTTTCCAGTTGTGAAATTTTGAAATGGGAAGGTGAACCGTCTTAGAGAAGTTGAGCGCAGATCTCGGGATCCGTGTAACGGGTGCAAAACAGCTGGTTACTTAGCGAAGAAGAATGCCACGTGTGGGAACGCGGGTGGAGGAATTCAATTGAAAAGTCCCTATTACCCTTGATCATTTTCCTTCGTCTTCTTCCTATAAATATACCCCTGTGCATTTTGAAAACCCTTATTTGCCTCCCTGTTGCTTACACAAATCCGGAAATCTCTCAAAGATCTTGCCAACAAAGTTTGGACCCTAGATTAAGTTTGATGAGAGTGGCAGAGTCTCAAGGAACAAAGCAAGGCTTGTGGCTCAAGGCTATAGGCAAGAGGAAGGGATCGATTATGATGAGACCTTCACTCCTGTCGCTACAATTGAAGCCATTCGCCTCCTCATTGCCTACACCGCTCACAAAGGGTTCAAGCTCTTTCAAATGGACGTCAAGACTTCCTTCCTAAATGGCAAGCTAAAGGAAGAAGTGTATGTCGCTCAACCTCCAGGATTTGAGGACGCTGATCATCCGAATCATGTGTACTTCTTGGACAAAGAACTATATGGACTCAAGCAAGCCCCCCGTGCCTGGTACGATAGGTTTGCGTTCTTTCTTTTGTCCAACGGGTATACTCGAGGTAACATTGACAAAACCCTGTTCTTAAAGAAAGTCCTTAAAGATGTTTTGATTATCCAAGTCTATGTCGATGACATAGTATTTGGAAGCACTAACATGAAACTTGTAGAGGAATTCAAGAACTTGATGAGTAGTGAGTTTGAGATGTCCCTCATAGGAGAACTCAACTTCTTCTTGGCACTCCAAATCACACAACTCAAAGATGGGACGCGCATCCACCAACAAAAGTACATTCGTGAAATGCTTGAGAAGTATGGAATGAATTCGTCCAAATCCACTGCTACTCCCATCTCCCCCAACACTCGCCTTTATGCTAATGAGGAAGGCAAGAGTGTTGATCAAAAGCTCTACAGAGGAATGATAGGGTCCTTGCTATATCTAACAGCAAGCCGTCCCGACGTCATGTTCGTTGTGTGCTTATGTGCTCGCTTCTAAGCCAATCCAAAAGAGTCCCACATGCAAGAGGTCAAAAGAATCTTCAGATACCTAAAGGGACGGGACGATCTATGCCTATGGTATCCCAGAAGGACGTCCCTAAACTTGGTGGCGTACTCTGACGCAGACTACGCTGGCCATGTGGTGGATAGGAAGAGCTCATTCGGAATGGCACAGTTCCTTGGTTCCTGTCTTGTTTGATATGGATCCAAAAAGCAAAACTCCATGGCGCTCTCAACCGCGGAGGCTGAGTACGTTGTTGCTGCTTCGTGCTGCTCCCAAGTCCTATGGATCAAGTACCAACTTGAAGATTATGGTACGTTCCTCAAAATAGTCCCTATCTTGTGTGATAACACCAGTGCCATAAGTATTGCTAAAAATCTTGTTCATCATTCTAGAACCAAGCGTATTGAAATAAGGCACCACTTTCTTCATGATAATGTTGAACTTGGATTAATTAGAGTGGATCATGTTAGGACTGAGGACCAAGTGGCCGATATTTTCACAAAAGCAGTTGATAGACGTCCCTACGAGCACCTCAGGTTGCTCTTGGGGATGATAACTTTTAAATGATCAAGTCCCGTTCTATTATTCCCTCTATGATTGGCAATGTTTTGTTGAGAACCTCTTTTGAAGTATTTCATGCACTTAAAGTCATCTTTTAAGGACGGTAGTCTAAGACATGTGTTTTGCTTATATTTTGAACGCTATTCTTTTCTCTTTTCATCTCAAGAGTATCCCTGATCACCCTACCCTCATTACAAGCCAAAGTGATGGGAAACTCTAAGCTTACCTAAGCCGAGAATCTTGCAAACGCGTCCTATGAGCGTTCTTTGTTTTATCTTTACGGGACGTACTTGCTTGATTGTGAAATTTTGAAATGGGAAGGTGAACCGTCATAGAGAAGTTGAGCGCAGATCTCGGGATCCGTGTAACGGGTGTAAAACAGCTGGTTACTTAGCGAAGAAGAATGCCACGTGTGGGAACGCGGGTGGAGGAAGCCAATTAAAAATTCCCTATTACCCTTGATCGTTTTCCTTCGTTTTCTTCCTATAAATATACCCCTGTGCATTCTGAAAACCCTTCTTTCCCTCCCTGTTGCTTATACAAATCTGGAAATCTCTCAAAGATCTTGCCAAATCTCTTAATCCCAGATCTCGAAATCCCCTTCTCGCAACCCTAATCCTCTCTTATATAAACCCAATCCTCGCAACTATGGCCAACACAAGATCCACAAGGAACCCACAGCACTCTCCGCCATCTTCCTTGGCGGCGAAAAACCCTAGTTCGTCGAGATCCACTCCTCCGGTGAAAGGCCAGTCGCTCATGGATTCTCGAGGTCGACATTTGATGTCTCTCCTTTTGGATGTGTTTTAGTAGTTGATTTCCCTTGTGAATATGTGTTTTTCATTCTCTTCTTTGTTAGTTTTGTTTCCTTTTTAGCTTAGTTCCCGGTTTTCTTCAAGAGTCGGAAACTATGCGAGTTTGTTTGTTTTTGTAGGTAAAATGGCAAGAATGGGGACAATTTCGAGGAGATAATGAAGGAGCCAAGTCAAGGAGTACAAGAGCCAAGCTAAGAATGAAGTGGAACCAAAGGAAACCAAGGAAGAAGACAAGGATCGAGGCCCTGGACCGAGATACATCAAGTCGGGCCCGAGATCGAGCACCCAGTGAACCAGACCGACGTTCCCAACGTCGGGCCCGAGGTAGTCTCGTGTCGGTCCAAGTCGGCATAGGATTGGATTGTTCCCCAAGGCATATTTTTAGCAACTTTCCACATTTGCCCCTTTCTAAATTGGGATTCCTTGGTCCCCAATCCAAGGAGAAGGTTAAGAGAGGTGATTAGTGATCAATTAGAGGTGTGAAGTGTGAGGGGGACGAGTGGCACACACAACACCAACCCAAATTCACTCTCAAAGGCTCAAGGAAAACTTTGAGAGCAAGGACAAGAGAAGAGAAGGAAGAGAAGGAGAGATCGGTGGAGAAGAGAGGAGGAATTGTGAGTTTTGTACTTTGTTTTGCTTTGATCTAGTAGAATTGAGACTTGGATTTTGTAGACACTTTGGATTTGAATGCAATTGAAGTTTGATTGGATGTTGATGATTGAGATTTGCTTGATTTCCCTTTTGATTATGCTTTTCTCTTACCATATTGAGTAGATTCCGTAGTCTTGGGCTATGGGGGAATCCCCTAGCTAGATTTGGGTAGAAAACCCCAATTCCATAGCCTTGAGTGCTTGATTTGTGAATCCTCTCTACATTGAGCTTCAATTCTCTTGTGAAAGCAAGGGATCTAGAGCTTGTGTTTGGTAAGAGTAAGCGAAAGTGGTCTCGATCCCATCACAAGTCTCTAGCATCGAAGGTGACGCGAAAGCTCCCTTGGGTCGAGGTGTAGATTGGAGGGATTGGGGGCGAACAACCTCGATCTCACTAGAATCAAACACTTATTGGTTGAATTGAGGAAGAATATCCAAGTCTAGTTGGGGGAGGAACCCAAAAACCCAAGACCGATCTACTAATTGTTCAAGACCGAGATACCCAGTACATCGGGCCCGACTTGCACCACGTCGGTCCCGACCATCTTGACCTCGATCCTACCTCGGACCGAAGTGGCCTGTGTCGGTCCGAGGAGATCGCTTTTGTTTACCTTCGTTTTGTCTTTATTTTCTCCTCTTTTTAGTCTTTTCGGGTACTCTCGACGCACGAACTCCCGTGTGTTCGACACCCTACCTCTTTACTACAATTTGAGGTTCGGTTTTATAAATTTAAATTGTGAGACCCTCCGATCCCGGACCGATCAGAATTTTGGCGCCGTTGCCGGGGAGTTCTACTTGTTCGAGGTACCCATCTTTGTTGAGTCTTTGATTTTTGGTAGTGATTTGGGTGAGGGACTAGCCCAAACCCCTTGTTTGTTTTGATTTGGTTTTTGTTTGTGTCTTTGGTTGTAGGTGCATGCGAGCTAGTTCCGTCCGAGGAACCTTTGAGCTCGACTTTGTGTGTGACCCGGAGAGTATTCTAAGGCAAGCCCGCAAGAAGAAGAGGATGGCGGACCAAGCCCGAGATGAGGAGTTTGAGAGGATGAGAGCCGACATGGCTCGAATGCAAATTGAGATGGCAAACCGAGATGCCGAGGCCCGTAGAGAGAGGGAGCAAAGGATAAGGTTGGAGGCCCAAATCAACACTCAACCCCGGAATGCTAGACAATACATGCATCCGGAGTTGAAGGTCCCGGAGCCGGCAATCGTCTTGCCGGAGGTGTCAAGGAATTTTGAGATAAAAACTCAATTTATCTCACTCATCAAGAGAGAGCAATTCCAAGGGAGGCCGAATGAGTGTCCGATCGAGCATGTGAAGCAATTCAAGGACCTTTGTGAGACCATTTCCACGGATTATGAGACACTTGAGTATGTGCTACTCAAAGCCTTCAATTGGTCCTTGGGAGGCAAGGCTTTGCATTGGTTGGAGAGTCAAGCACCTCGATCCATCACGTCATGGAGGGCCCTAAATGAAGCATTCTTGATGAAATTCTTCCCGCCCACCAAGACGACGGAGCTTAGAAGGAAGATTGCTAGTTTCCAACAAGGAGCTCATGAGCCACTTTTTGAGGCGTGGGATAGGTTCAAAGAGATGTTGAGGGCGTGTCCGACACAGGGTCAACAACCCTATGTCCTTCAAGACATCTTCTTCCAAGGGATCAACACCGCCACAAAGGATAAATTGAACCTCCATACCGATTGTGGGTTTATAGATTTGCCGCTGGAACAAGCATGGGAGTTGTTGGACAAACTCTCGGATTATGAGGCGATGTATGGTGCTAGCAATGTGAGCAAGGAAGCAAGAGTCCATGGAGAAGGTCCGAAGAGGCTCTACGATCCCAAAAGTGAAGAGGTGGACAAAGATGTGAAGATCCAATTCTTGGAGGATGAATTGAACAAAATGAGGAGAAAGATGAGTTATGCCCAACAAACTACAAGAGCATGTGAAGAGTGTGGTTCTTTGAAGCATGGAGCAGAAGAGTGCCCGAATGAGCGCCAAGTTCGGTTGGCGGAACAAATTGAGGAGGCTCATTATGTCCAAAGAAATTTCGGAGGAAGATCCAATTTCAACAATGGAGGAAGGTGGAACCAAGGGCAAGCAAGTGGCTACAACAACAACTTCAACCAAAACGAGCCAAGGGCCCAACCACCACCATACCGACCTCCGGGCTTCTATGAGCAAGCACCTCAATGGGCTCAAGACTTGAAGGATCGATTCACCAACGTGGAGAGAAGAGTTGATGAGATGGGTGCTCAATTCAAAGAGTTTGGTGTTTGGAGAAGGCAAGTGGACAACCAATTTGTTCACATGGCGAATCAACTTCCAAGAGAGGAAGGGAGACTCCCGGGCCGACCCGAGGAGAATCCCCGTGCCCCACAACAACAAAATGAAGTTCGAGCCATAGGATTAAGGAGTGGACGGAGTTTGCCCGAGCTACAAGTTCCAAGATCAAGAGAAGAGAGTCGGACCGAGGTTCCCAGTACCTCGGGCCCGACGTACCCAGATGTCGATCCGGAGAATGGAGGAAGTCCCCTGGAGTGGACCGAGGTTGAACCCAACTCAGGCCCGACTTGCCCTGAAGTCGGCCCGACGTGCCCAGAAGTTCTCTGCCCTGGGACCGATGTCCCTGAAGTCGGTCCCGAGGTACTTCCAACGTCGGTCCAGGGTGGAGTTGTTGAGAAAGATCGATCCAAGGAGGTTGATCCAAGCAAGAAGCAAAGTGGCACTACTATTCTCTTTCCTATGAAGAAGCCCAAGGAGATTGTTGAGGGCAAGTTCAAGCGGTTCTTGAAGCTTTTGCAAGGCTTGAACATTACCATTCCTTTCACCGATGCTCTAAGTGAGATGCCATCTTATGCAAAGTTCTTGAAGGAAATCTTGAGCAAGAAGAGGTCGATTGTAGAGATGCAAGATGAGGTGAAGATCTTGGAGCTACCTCAAAAGCTTGGTGATCCCGGAAGATTTGCCATCACCGTAGGGATTGGATCCCAAAACTTCAAAGCTCTTTGTGATTTGGGAGCAAGTATTTCGGTTATGCCCATGAGCATATGGAGAAGGGCTAACCTCGGAGATATGGAGCCGGTTGATATGAGTCTTACCATGGCCGATGGTTCATCAACAAAGGCCACCGGAATTCTAGATGACGTCCCATTGGGAGGTATTTTGTGCCCGATGATTTTGTGATCTTAGACATGAAAGAAGACCCGATGGTGCCCATTATTCTCGGAAGGCCGTTTCTAGCTACGGCGGGTGCCAAGTTTGATGTGAGGAATGGGAAGGTCACTTTCGAGATTGGCGAGGAAAAGGTGGAGTTCCATTTCAACAAAGCCCTTAATGAACCGGATGCTTTGGCGATCTTAAAGTTGGAGGAAAATGCCAAGCGCAAGAGGGAGAAGTTGGAGTCCACAAGAGAGGAAGCGCCATTGAGAGACCATGACATGGTCGATGTTCAAATCCATGATGAGACAAGAGATGGAGATAACCCACCAAATCATGAAGAGTATCCTAATCTATATCCTTTTGATGTGGGAGATTCTTTCATTTGCTTAGATGATTTGAAAGAGGATTTAGGAGATGATTATCTTTGCTTGGATGATTTGCAAGATGAGTTGAGTTATGATGTCATTGAGTCTCCTAGAAATTCTTTAGACTTTTGTGGTGTAGGTGATAAAATGCAAGATGAGTTGATGCAAGAGATGCCAAGCTACACGTTGGAGGAGAAGGATGATGGAGGATATGGATGCCACACTTTCATCAAACACAAATGGTGGCACTTTGGCTATGAGGATTGTGGAGAAGCACATGGCAAGGAGGATCAATTCACCGTTTTTCACCCTCCTTGAAGGGTAGAGGTTAGACGTCAAGCTAGTGACGTTAAAGAAGCGCTCCTCGGGAGGCAACCCGGGTTTAGTAGATTCATTTTCGTAGTTTCTAGCTTGTTTCTTTTTGCCTTCGCTTAGATTAGTCCTAATCTCTTCTCTAGCTTGTATTTTGTGGAAATGTGTGTTGTGTGAGCTTCATTAGCATGTGTGGTATTTGTGGAAATGATGCAAGAACTTGTGGATAGAAGTAACCAAGTCGTGGGATTTTTAGGAGCCAAAATCGGGTAGGCCCGAGGTGCCCGACGTCGGTCCAGTTATGCCGACCCATGTTGGACCTTGACTTTATGGAAATTCCTACTATACCCTCTTGACCCACCTTTGTCTTCTTCCCCATTTAAGAGCCTTTTCCCTTACCTAACATCATCACCCCCATAACTACTTTCCCAAAATACCCAATTCTCTCTCAAAACCCAAATCGATCCCATCTCCCCCACCATACTCGATCCTAAAGAAACCTCACCATAAGATCTCGATCCATACCCTAGCATACCCAAGCATTGAACCAAAAGCCAAAAAAATCCCACCCAAATCCCATAGATCTACATCCTTCTTCTAGATCTAGAAGAGGAAATTTGAGTTCTAAGAGTTGCTTGCTAGAAGTTCTTGTTTTCTTCATATTTGGTATGTAAATCTCAATCTCTACTTGATTCTTTATGAATTTCATGCTTTCATTGCTAGATTTGAGATATGCCATGATTGAGTGAGCTTGAACCTTGAGCATCCATGGTGATTTGCATGCATTGTGAAATTTGTGCTTAATTGTTGCTAAATCCCACTTAGAATTTCGATTGATGATGATTGATGGTAGATTTTGGATTTTAGGGGCATGATAGTGTGTTGCATGGATGAATCTAGGATGAGAAGTCGGAATGGACTCGGTCCGAGGTACCCAGTACCTCGGGACCGATGTTGAAAGTCGGTCCAGCGACTCGGACCGAGGTCCCCAACCTCGGACCCGATGTCCCCTATTAGTCGGTCCGACGTTTTTCAAGCTTCTTTTGTGTGAATTTAGGATTTCATGAGCTTGAATGTTGGTTATAGCATGCTATTCATGATATGTCTTGAGGCTTGACTATTGATATGTGAATCTTAGTTCATACATGATTGAATTTTGTGGATTGAGTGTGTCAAATGCAAGTATGGGGTTATCTCTTTGCATGGTGAGTGTTCATGTGTGTATACTCTTAGGATCGACCCCCCTAGGGTCGAGATCGACCACCCTTGTGGTTATCTCTTTGCATGATGCGTTGTTTGTGATGGAAGCTTGTGATTTTGTTGTGGTTGTATAGATTTTATCTTGTAGTTCTTTGGTTTTGATTGTGTGTAGGTACCATGTCTACCCGAGCATCTTCTTCGAGGATGGAGAAAGCCACCAAGAAGTCCAAGAAGTCGTCCAAGAGACTCCAAAGGATGGATGATGTACGTATTGAGGATGAGGATGATGCTAGAGAGTATGAGCGTCTTATGGGACTATCTCACCACACCCGGTGGTTAGATTGGGAGTCCATAAGAAAGATGTGCATGGAGGAGGCTCTTACTCGGTGTTACTCCCACATTGGGCTCAATGTGTTGCTAAGGTGGAACAACACTCATTACCCCGCCTTGACGTCCGAGTTCATGGCGACATTCAAGTGCACGTATGAGGGACCCGAGAGTGAAGGCATGATCTCCTTCCAAATGGGCAACGAATTGCAAGAACTCTCTCTCCAGAATTTGGCTACCTACCTTGGGTTCCCATTTCCGAGATATGAGGCCTATGTTGACAATGAGAAGGTGGATTATCTTTGGAGGTTCATAGCCGGAAGAAGTGAGATGAGGAAGGGCGCATCAACAAATGAGATAGCCAACCCACTCTTCCGAGTCATGATCCGAGCCTTGGGTTGTTCTATCTTTGCAAGGCACGAATTGAGTAAACCGATGAAGGAGGAGGCCATGATTCTCTACGAGATGTTGTTTGAGCATGAGAAGCCGATGAACCTCACATGGGAATGGGTGAAGATGGTGAGGGACTTTCAAAGTTCTTCATGGATCTATTTCGGAGGCATGATTGCCCGACTAGCTCACCGTCTTGAGGTGGACTTGTCTACCTACACACCGGCTCCCAATGGCGTGGAGTTCATGGACCTCAAGTACTTCAAGAAGGCCAACATCATCAAGGAGAAGCAAGTGACCGGCGCCACCACCTACCTAGCCCCGCACTCCAACTTCAACAATGTGCACATCCCTTTGGGGCCTCGACTCTTCGACCTCACTTGTTACTACAATTGGTACCAAGTGTGGGCGGGGAACGTCAATCCTTATGGAGAGCCGGAGGGGACACTTGAGGTTAGGAGACAACCTCAACATATCCGTTTCACTACACCTCAAGCATCCCCGGACACCGAAGAGGAGGAGCCCAACCAATATGAGTTCGTGAGGAGAGACGACATGGATGTGGACGTGCCTAGAGGTGAAGAAGAAGAAGAAGGTGGCTACCAACATTTGCTCACCGACCATGCACCAACTCTCTTAGACCGAGGTGCTTCACAAGTCGGGCCCGATGTCCATCAACGTCGGTCCGACGTGTTTTTGCCCGATCCGGTCCCAAGCCACTTCGAGAGGGGTGAGGGAAGTGGAGCACATCAAGCACCACCTAGCTATGGAGGATATGAGGGGTATGCCCAATGGTTTGGGCCCGGAATGGTGTTCCCCGAGCCTAACCAATCGGTGGACATGAATTTCTTGGCAAACCAATTGTCGCATCTCCAACTTCAACAATCATCCATGCTTTAAGAGGCGCACCAACTCAACCAACAACAACAATACCTCAACTTCCAACAACAACAACTTTCTCACCACCAAGAAGACTTCCAAGTGCAATTTGATGAGGTGAACCGCAATATCGCCTACACTAGACGTGAGGTAGAGGACTTGAGGGCGGCCGAGGATCATAGGTGGACCGTCCAAGCAAGTTTCAATGAGTGGATGTCCGGGAACTTCTCATCCCGTGAAGATCAATGGACACCTCCCGCCCCACCACTACAACCACCAAGCCAAGATCCCTTCAACGATCGAGTGTACGAGCGAGAGCGACACGCCCGGCTCCAAAGGAGACAACGCCGTGGCCACCTTTCAAACTAAGCCTCAACATGCCATTCAAGGATAAGGAATTGTGAGCTTTCTCTACTCTTCTCTTTACTTTTGAGTTTTGATTTCTTTTGATGAGGACATCAAAATTTTAAGTATGGGGTGGGTTAGTAGCTCATTAGTTCCATGTGTAGGTTGCTTGTGTTTGTGTTTTTCTTGTTTAAGGGATGTTTCATTTTGGATAGTGGCATGATATGTATGAGGATGATGATCGATTTTATGGCATGAATGGATGAGTTTGTTTGTTTTGTTTGAGAAATTTTTTTTGCAAAAATTCATAAAAATTCGAAAAATTGTGTGAAAAATGTCAAAAATATTTTGTTTTTGGACTAGGAATTCCCATCTTAGATGTCCATATGAAGGCTAATGATGATGTGAGCATGTAAATTCCTTTGCATATTTTTGGATAGTTTAGCCTCTAAATGGATGTTGTTTTTGATGTGATATGAGATCTTGCATGTTTTTATTGAGCAGATGAGTTCTTGGATAAGTTTTGATGCAACTAAGCTTGAGTGAACCTTGTGAGATTATTTTTGGCCATTTTAGGGATGCTTGTTCATATTGCATATCCCTCATTTTCTTGTGTGATTAGCTCATGCATGCTTAGTAAAACTTGCTATTGAGGTGTGTATCTATTTTCCAAGACCAATATGAGATTTGTTCTATACTTTGTCACATTGATTTGAGCTTTATTTCATTTAGTCACAAAATGTTCCATATCCTACCTTGAAGATAAACTGTTGTTTGTAGCCCCGTTTTAGCCTTAGACCTTTGTTTGAAACTCCTCAAAAATATGATTCCTAGCCTATATGACTTGACCCTTATGGGATTGGACTTTAGTGAGAGGTTTTGGAAGAATATTTGGAGAGTTGAGATTCTCTTTGGTGAAGGGCAAGAATGGAGTTATAAACCAAGTGGGTAGTGCATCTTTGAAGTGAAAGAAAGAAAGAAAAGTTGGAAAAAGTAGTGGATTGAAAGCAAAATTCTTAAGTGTAAAATAAGGGTTCCGACCGAGTTAAAGTGCACATCGGGCCCGAGTTAGTGCAAGTCGATCCTAGTGGAGGAAAAGTGAAAAAATCCAACAAAAAATGTAGTGCAAAGATGAAGTGGAATGTTTAGTGAAGTTGTGGGTTGAAAGAAAAGAAAAAAATCAAAGTCTTTTGGATGAGTGAAGTTGAAAGTGGAATAATTTGGTGAGTTTGGTGAGAGACTAGAAAGTTCAATCCCCATTATGAGCACCACAAGACCAAAGTGATTCCCACCTTGAGAAACACCAAAAGCACAATTACAACCCGGCCGAATGGAACCTCTTTGAGGACTTCCATTGAGCCAAGTTCATATTCTTTGTGTGCATTGTAATAGGCATCTCTAGGTGGAGGAATTGGTGATATTAGCTTCAATGGTAAAGCCTTTACTTGCATGATTGTTGAGTTTGAGTGTTCATTGCTAAACCTAAACACATGATGAGTGATACACATCTTCATATCCTTAAAGTGAGGCTTTGTTGCATTAAACTTTATTCCTTGAACACTTGATCATGTGTGATGACATAATCTTGCCAGCATGTCTATCACTTGTGCTTACTTGATTGATTTTTCATATGAGGCTTTACTTGAAGATTGTGCTTCGGTCTTGCTTACATTATTATTGCTTTAGGACAAGCAGGTTTAAGTATGGGGTATTCTGATGTCTCTCATTTTGGAGGTGTTTTAGTAGTTGATTTCCCTTGTGAATATGTGTTTTTCATTCTCTTCTTTGTTAGTTTTGTTTCCTTTTTAGCTTAGTTCCCGGTTTTCTTCAAGAGTCGGAAACTATGCGAGTTTGTTTGTTTTTGTAGGTAAAATGGCAAGAATGGGGACAATTTCGAGGAGCTAATGAAGGAGCCAAGTCAAGGAGTACAAGAGCCAAGCTAAGAATGAAGTGGAACCAAAGGAAACCAAGGAAGAAGACAAGGATCGAGGCCCTGGACCGAGATACATCAAGTCGGGCCCGAGATCGAGCACCCAGTGAACCGGACCGACGTTCCCAACGTCGGGCCCGAGGTAGTCCCGTGTCGGTCCAAGTCGGCATAGGATTGGATTGTTCCCCAAGGCATATTTTTAGCAACTTTCCACATTTGCCCCTTTCTAAATTGGGATTCCTTGGTCCCGAATCCAAGGAGAAGGTTAAGAGAGGTGATTAGTGATCAATTAGAGGTGTGAAGTGTGAGGGGGACGAGTGGCACACACAACACCAACCCAAATTCACTCTCAAAGGCTCAAGGAAGACTTGGAGAGCAAGGAGAAGAGAAGAGAAGGAAGAGAAGGAGAGATCGGTGGAGAAGAGAGGAGGAATTGTGAGTTTTGTACTTTGTTTTGCTTTGATCTAGTAGAATTGAGACTTGGATTTTGTAGACACTTTGGATTTGAATGCAATTGAAGTTTGATTGGATGTTGATGATTGAGATTTGCTTGATTTCCCTTTTGATTATGCTTTTCTCTTACCATATGGAGTAGATTCCGTAGTCTTGGGCTATGGGGGAATCCCCTAGCTAGATTTGGGTAGAAAACCCCAATTCCATAGCCTTGAGTGCTTGATTTGTGAATCCTCTCTACATTGAGCTTCAATTCTCTTGTGAAAGCAAGGGATCTAGAGCTTGTGTTTGGTAAGAGTAAGCGAAAGTGGTCTCGATCCCATCACAAGTCTCTAGCATCGAAGGTGACGCGAAAGCTCCCTTGGGTCGAGGTGTAGATTGGAGGGATTCGGGGCGAACAACCTCGATCTCACTAGAATCAAACACTTATTGGTTGAATTGAGGAAGAATATTTAAGTCTAGTTGGGGGAGGAACCCAAAAACCCAAGACCGATCTACTAATTGTTCAAGACCGAGATACCCACTACATCGGGCCCGACTTGCACCACGTCGGTCCCGACCATCTTGACCTCGATCCTACCTCGGACCGAAGTGACCTGTGTCGGTCCGAGGAGATCTCTTTTGTTTTCCTTCGTTTTGTCTTTATTTTCTCCACTTTTTAGTCTTTTCGGGTACTCTCGACGCACAAACTCCCGTGTGTTCGACACCCTACCTCTTTACTACAATTTGAAGTTCGGTTTTATAAATTTAAATTGTGAGACCCTCCGATCCCGGACCGATCAACATTCTGGGCGAATCGACCAACCCCGCCACCAGTCATCCTCCCAGCGCCGCCCTCCCACCACTCCGCCAAAGCCACAAAAATGCCAACCTTCTCCTCAAAACCCTCAATCTTCCCGATCTCAATCCAATCCTCATTTCCAATTTCTGGCCAAACCCTATGTCCCCGAGCCAGAATAGGGGAGCCCCACAAAGTCCCAAGTCAGGGGACTCCCCGCTCAACCCAAACGCTGTCCTCCTCTTGACCCTTTGGATAAGGACTGGCTTTAAAAGGAGCCCAAAACCCTTGCCAATATATGCCAAAGGGTGTCCATCCAAGAATACCCGCCAAAAATCCAACGTTTGTTACATAACTTCATGGTAACTTACGTCAAGCTCCGCCTCCAAGAAACCAAATACACCAACCCTCCTTTCATTGGACCAACTATCATTTATGAAGCCTTCAAATGGACGGTGGACGAGCTCGCCAAGATGCTCCCTGATATAATGGAGTTCCTCGTGGCTCCTGCGGGCTCCGTCCCATCCCAGATGAGAAAGAGGCAACCCTCTCCTCCTCCCTCCAAACAACTCACAATCAAAGGCCCTTCCTCTTCTCAACCTAAACCAATCCCATCTTCCCCTCCCCCTGCTCCCAAACGCAGGCTCAAGACGTCCGCTCAACTAGAGGGCGTCACGGAAGAGCAAATGGCTGCCATTCGCCTCTCGAAGATTCAATTAGAAAAAGAGGAAAAGGCGAGGCAGGCCAAAGCAGAAGAGGACGCCATTGCTCAAGCGATCCAAAAAAGTTTGCAGGACGTCCCTCTACTCCCTCCTCCTCCACCAAGGGTAGAGGACACTCCTGTGGCTGTTACTGATCCGCTGGGGGCGGAGATAGAGGCAGACCTGGCAAAGCCAATGCCAAAGGTCCAAAAGGAATTCCCATTCACACAGGTCCAGGCTAAGGACGTTGTGCCCACGGTCATTTCAGTGGAGGACCCCCCTGTGAAAAAGGCACCTCCTCCCCCTCCAGCTCCAATTGCCGCCACTCCCCTCACAATGGTGAAGCCTTGCCTTTCTGCTCCCCCACCCAAAGCTAAGATAAGAACTCCCTCTCCCTCTCCTCCAAAAGAAAAGACTCCTCCTCCTCCGGGAAAGGTGATTGAGGAATCTATGCAAGTCCAGGGGACGAGTTCTGCTGAAGTCCCCACAGAGTCCTTGCCTAGGACTCCAGTGGACGCCCCTCCTCAACCTCAGGCGTCCCAGGATGAAGAAATGGCTGAATCTCTTGAACAAGGGGACGAAGCCTAAGATAATGATGACGGCCCTCTCCAAGATGAGGAGAATGAAAAAGAGGAGGGAGAAGCTGAAGAGGTAGAGGACGCCGGCGACGACGTCATCGTTGGAAATGGCAACAAGAAGAAGCGCCTCAAGAAAATTCTGCTGCCGCTCCTGTTCACAGCTCAGTTCCTTGAAGAGAACGACCGCACAGAATTTCTGGAGTTGCTAGAGTTCCAGGGTTGGGCGCACCTGGGCGAAGAGGCTGCCGTTGTAGACCCCAATGAGGTTCTCCGCTTTTACTCCAAATTTGAAGTATCAACAGTAAAAGGGAAGCCTCAAGGGACGTTTGAACTGGATGTGGACGAGTACTCTATTACAAAGGGTACCGTCCGCAACATGTTGGGTCTACGCCTCCCGCCTCAGGACGCTCTACACGACTTTCCCTGCAAAAACTTTGGCCACTTCTCCCAGGAAGAAATCTTCAACAATATATTCAATGGGAGGCAGCCTGTTGCTAAGGATAGAGTCGCCCACTGTCTCTCCAAGACGGGCGTCCTTGCGCATCACTTCATCGTGTGCATGGTCGTCCCTAGATAAGAGAAGAAGTCCATTGTTCAGATCACCGACAGCATTATTTTGGACGCCTTCTTGAACCGCAAGCCCATGAACTTGGCGCGGGTTGTCTTGGAGCACATGGGAAAGTGCACTGGAGGACGCCATTCGCTCCCCTTCCTTGGCCTTGTCAAAAAGATCCTTGCGCAGCAACATCTTTACGCCCCTCGAGAGGAGAAGTCCTTTGGCATTCATTGGGACGTAAGGCAAATCACGCTGCCCCCAGTTGGAAAGCTGAGGTGTGATGAGCCGCTACCCTCCGTGAAGAGACAGTTGGCCAAGGAGAAGAAAGAGGCTGAAAGAAGAGCCAAGGCTGCTGCTGCTGCTGCTAAAGATAGGGAAGGCGAGCATGAGGAAAATCTGCAAGTAGTAGGGACGCCAGTAAAGGATGCAGAGGACGTTGATGATGAAGCTGATCGTATGAGCGTTCCTCATGAGGCTGAGAAGTGTTCACAGAAGTACCTGCTTGGGATGATGATTGAAAACCAATGCATGATGATAGATCTCATCCAACAGGTCCACGACACTCTCCATCAGCACACTGAGCTTCTAGAACGCAACAACGAGCTTCTGGCACAGAACAACGACCTTCACGAATAGACTCTGAAAGCTCTTGGCAAGCGTCCCCGCAAATGATTGCTCCTTCCCCTTCCAACTCCTGAAACAATTTATCATTTCTTGTGTTTATGTTAAGATTTTGGGACGCTGTCCCCTTTGATTATCTTGTGTGGAATGTCTGTAATAACACTCTCGACTTCTATCTACTGTGTTTATGAATGGCGTTCCTTGTATTTGCACTTCATTGCGTCTAAGCGTTCCTTTCTCTAGTTATGACCTTGTGTGTGCATGCTTTTCAACTTGTTCTCCTTTTCGATGATGCCAAAAGGGGGAAGTATAGTTTTGCAGAGATGCGATTGTTTTTAAGTTGACATAGAAAGCATGTGTTTAGGGCGAATTTCGGCAAAGTCCAAAGGACGTTAGTAAGAATAAAATACGACGCACTTAAAAGAACGACTTGCATGCCAACCTAAACTGAAAAGAAAATCATAGTGTAGTCTCTCATGCTAAAGGCTTTACTTCTGTGCGCATTGTTTAAAAGAGTTTGTCACCATCAAAAAGGGGGAAATTGTTGGGACGATATTAAGGACGCCAGTCATTAATATCTAAACCAATAATGATCGTCCCTAGTTTTGATAATGACAAACTCAAAGATATTTGATAATTTGTCCAAGTGTTGATCTCAGGTAAGTCCAACGGACGCACATGAGCGAAAAGGACAACAAGTGAACAGTAATCCCTAAGCTGTAGGGACGCACTTAATCAGAACTTCCAAAGCTGAACGAAAAGAATGAAGTCCCTGTGCAGATAGGACGGCGTCCTCATCAAGAAGTGACGCGCGCCAAAATACGGACGAAGTTCAAATTCAAACCAAGGTCGCCCCAACATGATTACATCATACTTGGCCGTAGTCCTCAGAAGGAAGCTTCCTATGTCTGGGCACGTGTGAACAATTCCAAAGATGTCGCTTTCCCAGAGATGGTCCCCAGACCACGCGTAAGCTTCCCAAGCGTCAACAGAGTTGACTTCCTCAAGATGCAAATCGCACCGTTGAAGGAAGATGACAGATCCTGCCCAAGCTTCAGAGGACGCTAGAGGACAAGAACTCATACCGCTATAAATACCCTCCCAGGGGTATGCATAGCGGTGTGGACTTTGAAGCCTTTCTCTCAAGCTCTCCCAAAGCATTCAAGTTCAAGAACGGAGATCATGAAGATCAAGTGAGCTTGAAGCAAGAGAAAGAAAGTCCAACCACATCAAATCCAAATCAAACCACAAAATAGTTAGAGTAGTTGTTTGTCTCTCACAACGAACCGTGAGAGACGTGTATGATAGCTTCCTTATAAGCTAAGAGAGTTAGGTTACCTTATTAGGCAGGAAGGAGTGTTCCTAGTGAGGCTAGGGACGCACTCTTAGCTCAGAAGGTTGTAACAGCTCGCTTAAGTTGTAAGGACGCTCTCTTAATAAGATAAGGACGGCTATTGAAAATCCTCCAGCGGAGGTAGAGGTTTACCCATAAGACTAGTTGGTCTTAGTGGGGTTCCTCTATAAATACTCGTGTCCACTATCTTATTACGTTTCCTGTTAAGTCTATTTTCCGCTGCACCAAAGGACGACCTTAACCCAGTTAAGGACGCCCATTCTAACAGACTTACGATCCAACTTATTGTTTTGTACTGAACTTTAATGTGATTTCGATGCATGGGCGCCTTGGAGGTTGGCTGTCAAGAATTTTGATGCGAGGAAAGCCGCCATTTTTATGGAAGACGGAAACATGATTGAAGCTCGTGAATTGGATGTGCATATATGTTTGGGGCTTCCTCGCGGTGGAAAGAAGATCAGCAGGATCCCGATCGATAAAAACAAGGATCTCATAAAGGATTGGAGGGCCCACATCGGAAAGGAAAGCCGTGGATTTAGCTTGAGGCCTGCTGAGCTGTTTCAGGCAATGTTTTTCAAGAAGCTTGGTGATGAAGGAGCAGCAGAGGATCCTGATGCAATTAGTGCTCGAAAGGAAAGGTATAAAGACATGCGGGTCTCTCTTCGGGATTATGATATTCTGGTCCATTCTTGCATATTCGACCTCATCAGTGTGGATCCGTCAACCAAAATCTGATTTTACCACTGGAGGTTGTGGATGATTTGAGGAAGCACAACTAGAGTGGGTTCGTCATAGACTGTTTGGTAAAAGATAAAGAGAAGTGGGAACCGAATCCATCCAGAGCATACTTTTAAGGACCTCTCATATTTCTGATGGTTAGTATTTAGTTCACATCTATTCTGTCTTATTTTTTATAATTTGCAATAATAATGTTGTTTGGTTGTTTTATGCAGATTTTATACTTAGACCGTGTTGTCAACTACAGTTCCAGAGATGTTGCTAACAGGTCTATGCCTGCGTATATTGGTTGGACGGACGAGGCGGTGAAGTCTCGAGAGAAGTTTGAAATAAAGCATGGCGGCTTTGGTATGGGAGTGGTTGAAGAAAGGCATGAAGTCAACTCGGCGGATGTTAACTCTGGTCCAAGCATGCCTAAACCCAATGAACAAACTGATGTTGCACATGAGGACATACCGCTTGACGGGGATGATGATGAGGTATCTTGTAAACTTTACTCACTGTTACTTCATTATATGTTATTGTATACACGATTCGAAGCCATATATACATGTTTACATTGCTTATATACATGAACCGTTACCAGAATGTTGATCTGATATATACATGTCTGGAATGCATATATACGTATATGGAATGCATTTGTACATGTCTGGAATGTATTAGAGACAATATTCGAATGCATATATACACGTAATTATGCTGTATATGTAGTAAATGTTTGACACATACAATGGTTTTGTGTGTTGTTGTATAATCAAGGATTGTACAAATCGCTTGGGCAAGATTTCAAGGATAATCTACGTCTTGTGGTTCGTATAGCGGACAAGTCTAAGAAGGTCCGTCAGAATAGGTTCTCCGTTGCCATAGCTGAAGCCACCAAGAGTGTATTGGGAGCAACTTGTGGCGCATTGTCTCAGGTTAATATTATTCAGATTTCTTTGTTGTATATACATATTACACACATACATATACATGATTCATATTTTGTGTATACAGGTTGATGTTCCAACCTAGTTTCAAAAGGCTTGCCAGGCTGACGTGGATAACTCTTGGACTGATGCAGAGCTCGAGCAAGTCATGGAGGACTACGAGGTTGCATTAAAGCAGCGAGATACTCTGGTGGATACAAGTTTCCTGGACCTGTTTGGCCTCATCACAGGTGATTTCCCTCAAACTCCACCTGCTATCTCTCTAGAAATAGAGCACAACAAAGAGGGTGGTATTCAAGGAGATATTCAGGTTAATTCTACAGTCCCGCTATTGAATTATCAATGTTAGGTAATCACATAAAATTAAGTTGCTTTTTTGATTCGATTTTTCAAGAAAATATGTACAACTTGGATGAGGTTGCACGAGAAAACCTTGATGTTAGTGATGGTGAGACAAGTTTGCACGAGAAAAACAAAGAGCTATTAAATAATATTTAATCATATTATATATGCAAGTATACACGTTTTCAATTCCATATACATGTTTAAAATGCGTACATACATGAATCATGCACATATCACTCATTTGTTTGATTTGGTGCATTATTTGTTTGGAACGCCTTTCATACGTGGTTTGAATGCATATATACATTCTGGTCCATTGTCCCTGGAAAACAGATATGTTGGCATGCATATTTACATATTTTGAATGCATATATATGTTGGATCGTTAGTACTGAGGGACGTCCTTTACTTTAGTAAAGGAGTCCTTTGGTCAGGCGTCCCTACGAGGAGTAGGGGCGTCTTTGAGTAAAGCAGCGGAATAAAGTACTAAACAGGTAAGTAATGAACGCAGTGAATTATAGAGGAACCACTCAAGACCAAGTAGTCCTTGAGTGTAAACCTCTACCTCCTTGGAGGATTTTTGAATAGTTCTTTCTTTATATTGAACGTCCTTACAGTTGTACTGGCGAGTCTTTACAGTTCTCTGGTACTTAGCTTTTCCCTAAGTCCACTAGTAAAGGACTCCTCTAAGCCTACAACTTAAGCTTGTTCAATCTACTAAAGGACTCTATCCCTACGTTCTGCAGTACTTCGCAGAACTCTCTCTCTCTTTTTGGTTTTTCTGATTACAAACTGTTTTGTGATTTGGTTGCAAGTCTCACTCGATCTAACACAAGTTCTAGCACTGTTCTTGAGTTCTTGCATGCGTGAGTTCTTTGTGTTCTTGAGTGAGTCGCTTTCCTCTGATTCCCTCTGAATATTCTCTGAAAGTGTTAACGTCACAATAAATTCCTTGAGGCTATTTATAGGACTTGGGGAAGGGCGTCATTTCTCTGGGACGATCATACCCTTTGTGGACGTGGCTACAGGATCTTCCTCCACGTAGTAGGGCGGTGATGACGTGGCTACAGGATCTTCCAGCTGTGTATGATGAACTTCGCTACAGGATCGGCCGCCACGTGTTGATGGACTCTACAACAGGATCGTCCGCCACGTAGTGTTGGACTCCGCTACAGGATCGGTCTCCACGTGTCCTTTGATGATCAAACATTGTCGAGTGATGTCATCCTGTCGGCTAGTGAGTAAGGACTCCTTTCTTGCGTTCCTACTTGCTTGGGACTCCGTCCTTGCTCAAGTAGTCTCTAGTTGGTCCTTACTTCCTGTTAGCTAGCGTCCCTATGCCTGGGGGACGCTCATACACACTTGTTGTCCTTTTGTCACTGGCGTTCCTGAACACTTGGACAATTTTATTAGAATCAAAGTGAGTTTGTCACATCAAAACTAAGGGACGGTTGTGTGGTACACTAACAAGTACGCAAGCGTCCTTGATAGCGTCCCAACAATTTCCCCCTTTTTGATGATGACAAACTCTTCAGCAAAATAGTTTTGACATTAGAACTTAGCATGTATGAAAACTTAGAAGCGTTCTCTAACACTTAGAGAAATTTCAGTAAGCACAAGTTTTCATTCTTTGATTCTCTTAACATTTGGATTTTAAGGAGAGAGTCACGTCCTAGAGATGTTTTCTAAGCGTCCTCTTTTATTCTAGCATGGGCGTTCCTTAGACCTTTCACTTAATAGTTCCCCCTTAACACTTGCTTATTCTAGATAACTAATTTATAGCGCATCTCTGCAAAACTACACTTCCCCCTTTTGGCATCATCGAAAAGGATAACAAGTGATAAGGACGTTAGCATAAAAACATAACTATAAGCAGTGGAACGCTTAAACAAACACATGCAAGCAAACAGTGGAACTTCCATTCAAACAAAAAGTAGAGTACGGTTATTACAAACCAAGAACCAGTGTTTGAAATATAAAAGAAGCAAGAGCAAAACAATTGTGGAATTAAAGGGTTGGAGGACGGCGATCACTGAGGACAGCTCTGGTCTTGATAAAACTTGAGTAGTTTTTCATGCAGTTCAGCCGACTTAGAGAAAGCAGATGACAGGTCCTTGAGGGCTGAGAAGATGAGACACTGGTTGTCCATGATTGCGCCCATGAGTTTTGCAGGAGAATGCTGAGCAATATTCGCGGGGGCAGAACGGGGCAGAGGACCTGAACTAGAAGAGGGAGCGTCCATAGGAGTAGCTGGAGGAGGAGAAGAAGCCATAAGTGCTTGATCAAGAGCGGCAAAGTTGAGGGCTGGCTCTTCTTCTTGAGTGAACTCCTGAGACATAGAAGCGAGCCTTTCTTCTTCGGCTTCAGCGGCCAAGCGTTCTTCCTCAGCCTTCTTTCTAGCTTCCTCAGCCTCAGCTTCTAACTGTTTCAGCACGGACGGTAACTCTTCATTGTGCCTGATCTCAACAAGTCCCTTCTTAGCGTTCCACTTAAGTCCGAGCTCTTCAGAAGGAGCGCTTTCATCATAGGCATTTTGAGACTTGAGAATCAGCTTCACCAGACCCGGGTACGGCAAGGCGTGACGCTTCCTCCCACACTTAGCCATATGTTGCATAGCAATTCTGGCAAGATTGATGGGGCGGCGTTCTAGTAGAGCGTCGATCAGAATGATATCATGTGTTTGGACGATCGAACGCTTCTCTTGCCGGGGAAGGACGACGCGACAGATAAAGTAATATGCGATGGCGCCTACCTTGCTCAAAATATGAGCGACCCAGTCCAGTCCCATTGGCCTTTTGCCCTGAAAAACGTGCTCAACTAAGGGCAGTTCTTCATCAATTGTCTCGAATCCGCCTTCTGGAAGTGAGCTTAGAGCATTGGACGGGGGTTTTTGTGGGTTGAGACCCATGAAGGAACGGATCTGGAGTTCAGTGATTGAGGCTTTTTCTCCTTCTATTTTAAAATGAAGTGATCCATCTTTAGCTTTGTATCGCAGATCTCTGTAGAACGCCTTGATCTGCTCTTTATCAACAACAGCAGGCGCAGGCCCAACGTTCAACCACCCTTGGAACCTGAGAAGCTCAAGGAACTCCTGAACTTTATCATCATTGAAGGAGGCGAGCCACTCTTCGGAGTAAATCAGGGGGCTAAGAACTTTGACAGGCGCGCCATCAGGCTTTCTTTTGCGTTTCCCCTTGGGGAACTCAGAATCTTCATCACCTAAAGAACTGTTCTCATCAGCAGAGTCCTCTAACTGGTTTTCATCAGCGTCCTGGCCAACAACGTTCTCTGTGCCTTGTTCGTTTTCAGCATTGCCACCAGCTGTGGCTTGATCAGCACCAACAGAACCTTGGCCTTAGGACGTGCCCTCGGCGTCCTGAGCCTCTGATTGATGTTCGGTTTGGGGCTCAGCGTCCGCGGGGACTTGGTGGGATTCTGTTTGGATTGTGGGGGAGGGGTTTTCTTGAGGAGTGGGGAGGGGATTGAGGAGAGGGAGGGAATGGTTGTAGGGGGGAACCTCTTGAGCATCACACTCGAGCTCCTCAGATAATGTGGGCTCGGCGATCTCTGGAGCGACCTGGTGCTCACCAGCGTCCTCAGTAACTTGTTCTTTTCCAGCTTGTGTTGCCTCAGGAGCATTCTCAACTCCTTCCGTCTCGTCACTAGAGTCCCCAACTACATCGATGAACGGGGAGGCTTGATCAGCAGGCGTTCCTCTTTGGCTCTCAGATGAGCTAGAGCAGGAGGAGGAGATTGATGTCTCTCATTTTGGAGGTATTTTAGTAGTTAATTTCCCTTGTGAATATGTGTTTTTCATTCCTTTCTTTGTTAGTTTCGTTCCTTCTTAGCTTAGTTCCCGGTTTTCTTTAAGATTCGGAAACTATGCGAGTTTGCTTTGATTTGTAGGTAAAATGGCAAGAATGAGGACATTTTGGAGGAGCTTATGGAGGAGCCAAGCTAAGGAGCGGAAGAGCCATGCCAAGAATGAAGAGGAACCAAAGGAAAGCCAAGAAGAGACAAGGATCGAGGCCCAGGACCGAGCACCACCAAGTCGGGCCCGAGATCGAGCGACTAGAGCCAGGATCGACGTTCCCAACGTCGGGCCCGAGGTCCCCAGGAAGTCGGTCCGAGTTGGCAATTGTGAAGATTAGGCCCCAAGGCACAATTATGGTGAACTTCCAATTTTGCCCTTCTTCTAAATTGGAATTCCTTGGTCCCCAATCAATAGAAGAGGATAATTAGAGGTGATTAGAGAGGATTAAAGAGACACACACAACAACCCCACACAAAATCACTCTCAAAGGCTCAAGGAAGGCTTGGAGAGCAAGGAGAAGGAGAAGGAGAAGAGGAGGAAATCGGTGGAGAAGAGAAGGAGTTCTAGTGAGTTTGTACTTGATTTGCTTTGGTTTTAGTAGAATTAAGACTTGGATCTTGTGAACCCTTTGAATTTGAATGCAATTTGAGTTTGGATTGATGTTGATGATTGAGATTTGCTTGCTTTCCCTTTTGTTTGCTCTTTACTCTTATCTTATGGAGTAGATTCCATTGTCTTGGGCTATGGGGGAATCCCCTAGCTAGGATTGGGTAAGAAACCCCAATTCCATAGCCTTTGAGTGCTTGATCTAGGAATCCTCTCTACACTAAGCTTCAATTCTCTTGTGGAAACAAGGGACATAGGGCTTGTGATTGGTAAGAGTAAGCGGGAGCGATCTCTTACTCAATTACTAGACCTAACATCGAAGGAGAGTGGAAACTCCCTTGGGTCGAAGTGTAGAGTGGAAGGATCGAAGGTGGACAACCTCGATCTCACAAGGATCAACACTTATTGGTTGAATTGGGGTGGAATTACTCAAGTCTAGTTAGGGAGGGAACCCAAAAACCCAAGACCGATCTACCAATTTTTGCCAAATCGAGTTACCCAGTCATCGGGCCCGACGTTGATTGAAGTCGGTCCCGGCCAACCTCGATCCACCCTCGGACCGAAGTGACTAGTGTCGGTCCGAGGTGATTTCTTCCGTTTTCCTTTATTTTGCCTTTCTTTTACATCTTTTTAGTCTTTCGGGTACTCTCAACACACGAACTCCCGTGTGTCGACACCCTACCTCTTTACTACAAGTGAGGTTCGGTTTATAAATTTAAATTTTGACCACCACACCCGGACCGATCAGAATTTTGGCGCCGTTGCCGGGGAGTTCTATTCGTTTGAGGTACCCATCTTTTGTCGAGTCTTTGATTTGGTAGTGATTTGGGTGAGGGACTAGCCCGAACCCCTTGTTTGTTTTGATTCGGTTTTTGTTTGTGTCTTTGGTTGTAGGTGCATGCGAGCTAGTTCCGTCCGAGGAACACTTGAGCTCGACTTTTTGTGTGACTCGGAGAGTATTCTAAAGCAAGCCCGAAAGAAGAAGAGGATGGTGGACCAAGCCCGTGATGAGGAGTTCGAAAGGATGAGAGCCGACATGGCTCGAATGCAACTTGAAATGGCAAACCGAGATGCCGAGGCCCGTAGAGAGAGGGAGCAAAGGATGAGGTTGGAGGCTCAAATCAACACCCAACCCCGGAATGCTAGACAATACATGCATCCGGAGTTGAAGGTGCCCGAACCGGCCATCGTCTTGCCGGAGGTGTCAAAGAATTTTGAGATCAAAACTCAATTTATCTCACTCATCAAGAGAGAGCAATTCCAAGGGAGACCGAATGAGTGCCCGATCGAGCATGTGAAGCAATTCAAAGATCTTTGTGAGACCATCTCGACGGACGACGAGACACTTGAGTACGTGCTACTCAAAGCCTTTAAGTGGTCTTTGGGCGGCAAAGCTTTGCATTGGTTGGAGAGCCAAGCACCTCGTTCTATCACATCATGGAGGGCTCTCAACGACTCATTCTTGATGAAGTTCTTTCCGCCCACCAAGACGACGGAGCTTAGAAGGAAAATTGCTAGCTTTCAACAAGGAGCTCATGAGCCACTTTTCGAGGCATGGGATCGATTCAAAGAGATGTTAAGGGCGTGTCCATCACATGGTCAACAACCCTATGTCCTTCAAGACATTTTCTTCCAAGGAATCAACCCCGCTACCAAAGATAAATTGAACCTCCATACCGATTGTGGGTTCATTGACTTGCCTCCGGAGCAAGCGTGGGAGTTGCTAGACAAGCTCTCGGATTATGAGGCCATGTATGGAGTCAATCAAGTGAACAAGGAAGTGAGAGTCCATGGAGACGGTCCGAAGAGGCTCTACGATCCCAAAAGTGAAGAGGTGGACAAAGATGTGAAGATCCAATTCAAGGAGGATGAGTTGAACAAAATGAGGAGGAAGATGGGTCATCTCCAACAAAACTCAAGAGCATGTGAAGAGTGTGGTTCTTTGAAGCATGGAGCCCAAGAGTGCCCAAATGAGCGCCAAGTCCGATTGGCCGAGCAAATTGAGGAGGCCAACTATGTTCAAAGGAACTTCGGAGGGAGAACCAATTTCAACAATGGAGGAAGATGGAACCAAGGCCAAGCTAGTGGCTACAACAACAACTTCAACCAAGCCGAGCCAAGGGCCCAACCACCACCATACCGACCTCCGGGATTCTATGAGCAAACACCACAATGGGCTCAAGATTTGAAGAATCAACTCACCAACATAGAGACCCAATTCAAGGAGTTCGGTGTGTGGAGAAGACAAGTGGATAACCAATTTGTTCACATGGCAAATCAACTTCCAAGAGAGGAAGGGAGACTCCCGGGCCGACCCGAGGAGAATCCCCGTGCCCAACAACAACAAAACGAAGTTCGTGCCATAGGATTGAGGAGTGGACGGAGTTTGTCCGAGCCATAAGTTCCAAGAACAAGAGAAGAAGGTCGGACCGACGTTCCCAGCACCTCGGGCCCGACGTGCCCAGACATCGATCCAGTAGACGGAGGAGGTCCCCTGAGTCGGACCGAGGTTGAGCATACATCGGGCCCGACATGCCCTGAAGTTGGCCCGACGTGCCTAGAAAGCCCCTGCCCTAGGACCGAGGTTCCTGAAGTCGGTCCCGAGGTCACTCCGAAGTCGATCCAAGCCGAAAATGTGGAGAGAAGCCAAGATCGATCCAAAGGGGTGGACCCAAGCAAGAAGCAAGGTGGCACAACTCTTCCATATCCTTTGAAGAAGCCCAAGGAGATTGTTAAGGGCAAGTTCAAGCGGTTCTTGAAGCTCTTACAAGGCTTGAACATCACTATCCCATTCACCGATGCTCTAAGTGAGATGCCATCCTATGCAAAGTTCTTGAAGGAAATCTTGAGCAAGAAGAGGTCAATTGTTGAGATGCAAGATGAGGTGAAGATCTTGGAGCTACCTCAAAAGCTAGGTGATCCCGAAAGATTTGCTATCACCGTGGGTGTCGGATCACGGAAGTTTCAAGCGTTGTGTGACATTGGAGCAAGTACTAGTGTTATACCATACACCATATGGAAGTCTACTGCCATGGGACTCATTGCCCCGGTTAACATGAGGTTGACCATAGCCGACGGAACATCAATTGAGCCGATTGGAGTGGTGGAAGATTACCCATTGTGTATAGAAGGGCACTATGTCCCAACGGACTTTGTTGTGGTTCACATATTAGAAATGCCGGGTGAGCCTATCATTTTAGGAAGGCCATTCCTTGCTACGGTTGGAGCCGTGATAGATGTGAAGAAAGGTCACTTGTCCCTTGAATTTGGAGGAGTAGAGCTCGATTTCTCCTTCAAACCAACTTCAAGGGAAGCTTTGCATAGAGAAGCCAAGATGGTTCAATTTCTTCCAAGCGGAGTGCAATGGGAAGCTATATCTAACAAGCCAAGTACAAAGAAGCTAGAATTGAAAGCCATTCCACCACCCTATGGAGTTGAAGTGAAGAACGAAGGGGTGATTGCTAACCAAGAAGAAGATGAGAAGGTGGAGAGTGGGATGTCCTACTTGGAGGTATTCAAGGCCGAAACGGAGGAAACCCAAGCACCACCGGAGCCTTCACATGTGCTAAAGGATCTTCCAAAAGACTTGAGGTATGCCTTCCTTGGTCCTAACTCTTCATTGCCCGTAATTGTGAATGCTAATTTGAATGATGAGGAAGAGTCTAAGTTGCTAGAGGTCTTGAGGAAGCATAGAGGAGCCTTAGGGTATTCATTAGAGGAACTAAAGGGAATTTCACCGTCAATTTGCATGCATAGGATCTACATGGAGGACAACCATAAACCCACTATTGAACCACAAAGAAGATTAAATCCTAATATGAAGGAAGTGGTTAAAAGCGAGATACTTAGGATGTTGGATGCGGGAATCATCTTCCCAATTTCAGATAGCAAGTATGTTAGTCCCGTGCATGTAGTTCCTAAGAAGGGTGGATTGACCGTAGTGCAAAATGAGAAAGGAGAAATGATTCCTACTAGAACCACTACAAAATGGCGCATGTGCATTGATTACCGAAAGTTGAATAGTGGTACTCGTAAGGATCATTTCCCCCTTCCTTTTATTGACCAAGTTCTTGAAAGATTAGCACAACACGAATACTTTTGCTACTTCGATGGGTATAGTGGATTTTGGCAAATCCCTATTCACCCCGATGATCAAGAGAAAGACGACTTTTACATGTCCCTATGGAACGTTTGCCTATAGATGCATGCCATTCGGTTTGTGCAATGCTCCGGCAACGTTTCAAAGGTGCATGATGTCTATCTTCTCCGACATGGAAGAGGAAATAGTGGAAGTATTCATGGATGATTTTTCGGTCTATGGTTCCTCTTTTGAAGCTTGCTTGGCTAATTTGGATAGAGTGTTGGCTAGATGTGAAGAGACTAACCTTGTGCTTAATTGGGAAAAATGCCATTTCATGGTTAAGGAAGGAATAGTTCTAGGACATCTCATTTCTAGTAGAGGAATAGAAGTTGATAGGGCCAAAATTGAGATAATTGAAAAACTTCCCCCACCTATTTGTGTGCGTGATGTTAGGAGTTTCTTAGGTCATGCGGGCTTCTATAGACGCTTCATCAAAGATTTCTCTAAAATCTCAAAACCATTGTCTAACCTCTTAATTAAGGATGTTCCTTTCGAATTTTCCGAGGATTGTGTGAGTGCTTTTTGTAGGTTGAGAGATGCTTTGGTTTCGGCACCTATCATGGCGTCACCCGATTGGAATCTTCCCTTCGAAGTGATGTGTGATGCAAGTGATTTTGCCGTGGGAGCCGTTCTTGGGCAAAGAAAGGAGGGAAAGTTGCATGCCATCTATTATGCAAGTAAAACCTTGGATGAAACTCAATGCAAGTACACGACTACGGAAAAGGAATTCTTAGCCGTGGTATTTGCGTTTGAAAAATTCCGGTCATATCTTGTGGGATCTAAGGTGGTAGTTTATACGGATCATGCGGCAATCAAGTACCTCATGAAAAAGAAGGATGCAAAGCCAAGGCTCTTGAGATGGATGCTTCTCCTTCAAGAGTACATGAATGAGATGGAGGATGGTGTGGAAATAGATAACATGTGAATATGTGTTTTTCATTCCTTTCTTTGTTAGTTTCGTTCCTTCTTAGCTTAGTTCCCGGTTTTCTTTAAGATTCAGAAACTATGCGAGTTTGCTTTGATTTGTAGGTAAAATGGCAAGAATGAGGACATTTTGGAGGAGCTTATGGAGGAGCCAAGCTAAGGAGCGGAAGAGCCATGCCATGAATGAAGAGGAACCAAAGGAAAGCCAAGAAGAGACAAGGATCGAGGCCTAGGACCGAGCACCACCAAGTCGGGCCCGAGATCGAGCGACCAGAGCCAGGATCGACGTTCCCAACGTCGGGCCCGAGGTCCCCAGGAAGTCGGTCCGAGTCGGCAATTGTGAAGATTAGGCCCCAAGGCACAATTATGGTGAACTTCCAATTTTGCCCTTCTTCTAAATTGGAATTCCTTGGTCCCCAATCAATAGAAGAGGATAATTAGAGGTGATTAGAGAGGATTAAAGTGTAATATCCGCAAATTTTATGAAATGGATTATGAAATTCTCCTTAGTTGTATGACTCAATTTTGTCTTTGGAACGACAAGAGAAAGGGCAATGGTCACCCGATTAACCGAATAGCGTTGGATAACGCTAAACGGATACCTTAACTTCAAAAATTCATAAAACCTTCAATAGAGCTCGTAATGGAGTAATTCCAAAGCCTATTGGGATATAAAGGAGTCTAGTTTCATCCCTCAAAATTTGAGGCCATTCCGATAAGTATCCAAAACGTTATGCCAATTTTACCAAGACGTTGCCCAGTCCCCAAAAGGCAGCGACCGCCGCCAAAATGGCAGCGACCGCCGCTTTGCTGCGACGCAAGTGGCTCGACAAACACTTATATTGTGGGCGTCGTGGTTTTGATGGTTGTTATGGTATTGCTTGGAGATCAATCCTAACACCTTTTGGGCAATGTCAACTATGCAATTGTCAACCCCTTTTGGATTGTTAGGCTAGAAGTCCACTCTCTCTTTTGGATTGTTATGGAGGTTGAACACTATAAATAGAGCTGTGTTGGTGAAGGAAAATGACACACCAATCTCTCCTCTCTCCCTCCGAAATCTGTCCCACTGTAAAAAGCTAGTGTTCTTCTTGCTACTATTGGCAAAAGCTCGTCGAAAGGTGGCCGGAGTCGATCGGAGGAAACTTGCAAAGTCGCGCCGTCGTCACTGCAGTAGGCAGCGACCGCCGCCAACAGGGGCAGCGACCGCCGCCAGGGGCAGCGACCGCCGCCAGGGGCAGCGACCGCCGCCAGTGCATTCCTTGCACTTTGTGTCCGAGCTTCGTTCTAAGCCATTGCCCGGGCCGTTCCTTGCTCGTGCCATGTGTTTTGCCTTGTCTTAAGCCTTGTCTAGTGCCTTGCTAGCCTCGTCTTCTCGCCTCGATTAGCGTTCTTAATCTCGTTTTAAGGCAAGTGGATGTTTCTCCTTTCTCATTACTCGATAATCGTGAAATTGCTTTCCGTTATCAAAATAATCGTTGGGAACAAACTCGTTTGTTAATAATTTGATTAGGATTATTTTGCTTAGAATTAATGACCATTGTTTTAATATCGCACGCGCTAGTACATGGACTTAGGACCGTTGATATGTGACCTTGATTGTTTCAAGTCTCTTTTCGAGACTTTGTTATGGACTAGTCTAAGGCTAGGAATGCGAGAGTTAGACTCTCGTTATTTCTTCATAACTCATGTTACGAGGTGTAACTAGTGCATGCTCGTAATAATAAGGTCGTACGACTAATGCTCGTTCCTTACGATGGGCTATAGCACTCTAGCTAAGTGCTCAGGGGACGCTTGCTTTCCTGTTAATCCGTGGCCAAGCTCCGACGAGCCGTCACTTAAAATACGTTAATTAAAATGTTTGTTTTACGACCTAATAAGATAAGTGCCCAATGCACACTAATCAATGAACGAGGATGGTTAGTACAACTTGGAAAACCGTTCTAGCTCCCGGCTTTGAAAGATTCTATTTTCCACTCTGGACATGCACAACACGTATGCTATGAGGGTGGTTATAGATCCGATTAGTCGACGGAGGCTTTTTCACTGTTGCTTGAATTAATAAAGTTCCCAACAAATCTTAAACACATATCTTTCTTAGGTGCTACTTCCATGTAGTATCCTACTTCCGAGAAATCTCATTTCTCATAAGCCTCACATCTCATAAAGCCTCAAGCTAAAATTATCATTTTCTGTTGAGCCTTGCTCGTCTAAAAAGCCTCTCGCTTAAAAAGCCGTAGGCGTTCCACATTAAAGAACCCTTGACTGTTGGGCGTCAACCGATTCTCAATTGGTCTATGATGCCCTCATGTCTAAACCTTTATGAGAACCGAACCCTATTCTACCACTTGCTTAGTCTCGCGTTAGACTAACATCCCTTATTTCTTTCCCAACTTTGTTGGCTGGTATTCCTTGCTTTTATGGGGATATCAGATAGGAAAGAGAAGGTTGTTCAGAAGGAAGCCAGAGACATCAAGATCTGCAGGAAGGAAGGAAGACATGAAGGAAGAAAGGAAGAAGTCTTTAAAACATCTTTTGTTTTGACCATGGTTCCCACATGCTTTCGTCTCTCTTCGAGACTTATCTTTTCCGCTGCAACTCTTTACTTTTGTGTTATCAAACAACTAAAGATGTAAGAGCCTTTGTAACCGAATCCAACTTTTGTTATAAAAATAAGATTTGGTTTTATTATTCTCGTATTACGATACTTAAGCCTTAAACGGCTTCGGACCGTGGAATCCGAGGTCGTTGGCGGTAATACCCTTATGCTTGTGAAATCGGGGTGTTACATAAAGAGACACACATAACAACCCCACACAAAATCACTCTCAAAGGCTCAAGGAAGGCTTGGAGAGCAAGGAGAAGGAAGGAGAAGGAGAAGAGGAGGAAATCGGTGGAGAAGAGAAGGAGTTCTAGTGAGTTTGTACTTGATTTGCTTTGGTTTTAGTAGAATTAAGACTTGGATCTTGTGAACCCTTTGAATTTGAATGCAATTCGAGTTTGGATTGATGTTGATGATTGAGATTTGCTTGCTTTCCCTTTTGTTTGCTCTTTACTCTTATCTTATGGAGTAGATTCCATTGTCTTGGGCTATGGGGGAATCCCCTAGCTAGGATTGGGTAAGAAACCCCAATTCCATAGCCTTTGAGTGCTTGATCTAGGAATCCTCTCTACACTAAGCTTCAATTCTCTTGTGGAAACAAGGGACATAGGGCTTGTGATTGGTAAGAGTAACCGAAAGTGATCTCTAACCCATCACTAGACCTAGCATCGAAGGAGAGTGAAAACTCCCTTGGGTCGAAGTGTAGAGTGGAGGGATCGAAGGTGGACAACCTCGATCTCACAAGGATCAACATTTATTGGTTGAATTGGGGTGGAATTACTCAAGTCTAGTTAGGGAGGGAACCCAAAAACCCAAGACCGATCTACCAATTTTTGCCAAATCGAGTTACCCAGTCATCGGGCCCGACGTTGATTGAAGTCGGTCCCGGCCAAACAACCTCGATCCACCCTCGGACCGAAGTGACTAGTGTCGGTCCGAGGTGATTTCTTCCGTTTTCCTTTATTTTGCCTTTCTTTTACATCTTTTTAGTCTTTCGGGTACTCTCAACACACGAACTCCTGTGTGTTCGACACCCTACCTCTTTACTACAAGTGAGGTTCGGTTTATAAATTTAAATTTTGACCACCACACCCGGACCGATCAGAGATGTGCTCAGGCTTTGGAGCGTTCATAGGTAGCAACACCTTAGGCTTTTCGCCAGCCTTGCGTCGGCGAAAGGTGTGCTCTAGAGTGGAACGCTTCTCAGCTTCATCCGGTCCGCTTTCAGAAGAAGGACGACGGGACCGTGGAGTCTCGGGGTCCTTAGGCGGTGAGATATGGGCCGGAGCAGTTGGAAAGTTTACGAGGTTTAGGGGAGAGTAGGGTTTGGGAGGAAAAGGAATGAGGGCATTGGTTCTTGAGGGTTGAGGGGACGGTGGAGGAGTGGGTAGTTGGACAATTGAGATGGGTTTAGGGGGAGGAGTGGATTCCTTGGAGAGGTTGGAAGGCCTTTTTGTGGAGCTAGGCCTTTTTGTGGATATTTTTGAGGAGGGGACGCTGGAAGACTTGTCCTTTTTGAGTGGCCTTGGGTCGTGGGTTTTCTTGGAGTGTCCCTCCTTGATGTGGGGTGGAAACTTGTCCACAATTTGTGTTGGGTTTGAGGAGGTGAAAGGTTGGGAAGATTTGGAGAGAGGAGAAGATGGAGCTGGACGCTTTAGCAAGTTTTTGGTTGTGACTGTGGGGACTTGAGGAGGTGGGGGAGAGGGACTTGGCACACGGTTTTTCAGCATTTTATAGGCCAAGGAGTCCGTAGGGTACATGGGAAATTCTGGGAGGACGGCGTTGTGCAGTTATGGGATTAAATCAAGTAAGGGAGCGAGATTCTCACCACCAAACTGCGAGAAGAAGAGAACGTCGTCCATCCTCCCCGGCAAGTCCTTGTAGTCTGTTTTGTGGAGGCCTTGAATGACGAACCGTTCTATGAACTTTTCGTAGTTCCTCATCTTGATGGCGTCCTGCTTCACCTGAGGTCTGTCCATCCGTTCTCTTATCAAATTGTAGAGGGTTTTTGGCTTCCTATTGATGAAGTCCACCAAAGATTCATTGAGGACGATGGGCTTTGGCTTTTCTATGTAGTGGGACTTCACCAACCGTCTTCGCTTCCCGCCGGCAGAAGATCCGGCCACGTTCATCAGTCTTTGAGACATTTTCTGGTGAGTTTTTAGTGAAAGAAAGTTGCCGGAAAGCTAGAGAGAAGTCAGAGCACTGATTTGAGCAGGGAAGTGGTTGAGAATAATAAATGAACGAGAGCGACTGTTCTGGCTTTATATAGAGGAAGCGGTGGCACAAACTGTAATTACCACTGTTTTACTGTGCGACACGTGTCAAAACTTCCCCCTTAAGATTTGAGCAAAAGCAACGGTCACTGTTTACACTTTCAAAAGTTCAAAATTCTGACCCTTCAACTTCTTCTCAAACCTAAACTGGCGTCCTCTCTTACAAACACTGAGCGTTCTCTCATACTTAGCAAAAATTTACCTCTTCAAGCAAATCAATAACTAATTCACCATCCTTGTGATCACCTATCGAACCATTTGAGAACAAAGCAAATACGTCCCGTAAAAAAAATATGAAGCTCATAGGACGCTTTTGCGGAGTTCTCGGCTAGGGTAAGCTTAGAGTTCCCATCATTTTGGCTTATAATGAGGGTTGGGTGATCAGGGATACTCTTTTCAAGACAAATAGAGAAATTTGAATGACGTTCCAAAGTAGCAAACACATGAAGTTTTAGACTAGCGTCCTTGCAAATATGAATTCAATGCATAACAGTCCTTAAACACTTAGAATCTACAAAACATAGCCAATCATTGAGGGAATAATAGAACGGGACTTGCTACTTAAAAGTTATCATCCCCAAGAGCAACCTTAGATGCTCATAGGGACGTTTATCAAGCGCCTTGGTGAAAATATCAGCTATTTGGTCTTCAGTCCTTACATGCTCCATACTAATGAGTCCTAGTTCAACATTATCACGCAAGAAATGATGCCTTATATGAATATGCTTTGTGCGTGAATGAAAAACAGGATTTTTAGAAATTTTAATAGCACTTGTGTTATCACAACGAATGGGAATAGTTTCAAGATTGATACCGTAGTCCTCCAGTTGATATTTGATCCAGATGACTTGTGAACAGCACGAGGCAGCAGCAACGTACTCGGCTTCCGCAGTTGAAAGCGCCACAGAGTTCTGTTTCTTAGATCCCCAAGAGACTAAGCATGAACCAAGGAACTGTGCCATTGCTGAAGTGCTTTTTCTATCAATCACATGACCAGCATAATCAGCGTCCGAGTAGCCAACAAGCTTGAAGGACGTCTTCCTAGGGTACCAAAGACAAAGATCATCGCGTCCTTTGAGGTAGCGAAAGATCCTCTTGACTTCTTGCATGTGGGACTCCTTTGGATTTGCCTGGAAGCGTGCACACAAGCAAACGGCAAACATGATATCGGGACGGCTTGCAGTCAAATAGAGCAAAAAACCAATCATTCCTTTGTAAAGTTTTTGATCAACGTCCTTTCCCTTTTCATCAGCGTTGAGACGCGAGTTGGTAGAACAAGGGGTTGCAACAGGTTTGGACGTGTTCATCCCGTACTTTTCTAGCATCTCACGGACATATTTTTGTTGATGAATACGCGTCCCTTCCTTGAGCTGGTTGATTTGAAGTCCCAAGAAGAAATTGAGTTCTTCAATGAGTGACATCTCAAACTCACTACTCATTAAGGACTTGAACTCATCTACAAGTTTCATGTTAGTACTACCAAAGACTATATCATCAACATAGACTTGGGCAATCAAAATGTCCTTGTGAACTTTCTTAATGAACAAAGTTTTATCAATTGAACCTCTTGTGTACCCATGAGACAAAAGAAAGGATGCAAACCTGTCGTACCATGCACGAGGAGCTTGCTTGAGTCCATAAAGCGCTTTGTCTAAGTAGTACACATGATCTGGGTGAGAAGCGTCCTCGAAGCCAGGCGGCTGAGCAACATACACTTCCTCCTTTAGCTTTCCATTGAGAAAGGCAGTCTTGACGTCCATCTGAAATAACTTGAATCCTTTGTGGGCGGCAAAAGCAATAAGAAGACGAACGGCCTCAATTCTAGCAACAGGAGCAAAGGTTTCATCATAGTCTATGCCTTCCTCTTGCTTGAATCCTTGAGCCACCAGTCTTGCCTTTTTCCTTGACACACGTCCACTTTCACCAAGCTTATTTCTGAACACCCATCGCGTCCCTATAATGTTTTTGCCTTTGGGACGAGGGTCCAAACTTTGTTCCTTTCAAACTGATTAAGTTCTTCTTGCATTGCTTGGATCCAGTCAGCGTCCTGAAGTGCTTCCTTGATGTTCTTTGGTTCCACCATTGAGACAAATGCATTGAACGCACAAAAGGCTAAATTTGCACTTTGGGACTTACTTGCAGCTGACCTTGTTTGAACTCCTTGAGAAGGATCTGAGACAATCTGAGAGGTTGGGTGGTCCTTAGAGAAGCGGGACTCCCTTTGAAACAATTGAGCAAACCTTGGATCAATCTCTTCATCAGAATCATCACTATTATCTTGAGCATCGTCCTCAGTGTGTTCCCCCTCAAAGAGAGCGTCCACACCTTGGCGTTGCTCGCCTTGTTGACTTGATTCACCCATATCTTGTTGAACTGGGGATTCACTACGAGAGGGAACGCCCTGAACAACACTAGGAACGTCCACTGAGACTTCTTCAGGATTTGGGGTAGCGTCCTTAGGAACATAGTATTTTGCAGAGGACCAATCTTCACCTTCGTCTTCAGAGTGTCCTGCTGTTGTGACAAGGAGCGTTCTTTCTTACTTGATTTTTCTTTGTGAGAAGAACTTTCCTTAAACACAACATGAATACTCTCCTCAAGCTTTAGAGTCCTTTTGTTGAAAACTCTATATGCTTTGCTGGAGAGAGAGTACCCAAGAAATATGGCTTCATCACTCCTTGCATCAAACTTTCCAAGTTTTTCTTTATCATTGTTGTGAACGAAACATTTGCAACCAAAGACTCTGAGATAATCAATGCGAGGCTTCCTGCCGTTCAACAACTCATAGGACGTCTTTTTCAGCAAGGGACGGATCATGGCACGATTGATGATGTAGCATGCTGTAGCAATAGCTTCCGCCCAAAAGTACTTGGGGACGCCATTAGCCAGGAGCATAGTTCTTGCCATATCCTCCAGCGTCCTGTTCTTTCTTTCCACAACTCCATTTTGTTGAGGAGTTCTTGGAGCTGAGAAGTTGTGCGAGACACCATGTTGATCACAGTAGGCCAGGAACTTTGAATTTTGGAACTCCGTCCCATGGTCTGATCTTATGGCTTTGAGAGGCGTCTCAAGGGCAACTTCCACTTGTTTGATGAAGACTTTGAATGCATTGAAACAATCTGCTTTGGACACCAAGAAAAGAACCCAAGTGAATCGAGAAAAATCATCTACGAGAACGTAAATGTACCTCTTTCCACCATAGCTCAACGTCTTCATTGGTCCACAAAGATCCATGTGGAGAAGTTCCAAAGGCTTCTTTGTGCTAACTTCATTTTTAGATTTGAAAGACGTTCTTGATTGCTTTCCTTTGATACAGGCTTCACACTGTTCAACTTTCTCAGGATCAATTCGGGGAAGTCCTTTCACAAGATTTCTTTGGTGTAGCTTGAGGATTGTGCTTGGTCCAGCATGGCCAAGTCGGCGATGCCAGAGATCAGCGTCCTCCTTTGAGGCAGATAGGCACAATTCTGATTTAGGCTTGAACTCTTGATTGAAGATATAGATATTGTTCTTGCGAACTCCTTTGAGAACAACTTTGTTGGACTTCTTGTTGATGACGAGGCACTCCTTTGAGTCAAATGTGACTAGGTTCTCACCTTGATCACACATTTGGGAAACGCTTAGGAGATTGAAGCCAAGTCCTTCAACAAGACTTACATTTGTTGCTTTGATGGACGGGTTTAGAATAGCAGTTCCCGTTCCTTTGATCTTTCCCTTGCCCTTGTTGCCAAACGAGACAGTTCCTCCCGTGGCAATACTCTGGATAGAAGTGAGATGGATCTGGCTTCCTGCCATATGATTCGAGGCGCCACTATCAATGATCCATGGGCATCCCCTCACTTCCACCTGCCAAAACAAGATTAGTTCTTGGCGACCCAGGCAAGGTGTTCCTTACCTGGCTCATTACAATAATAGAACTCTGGTTCTGGCATATAGTCATTCAGATTAACATCATTAGAAATGGCATGCTTTTGGAAAGAACTCCTAGAACGTCTAGGACGCCTAGGATTAGCTTTGGGAACGGACTCAGCATTTTCATTTTTAGTCCTAGCAACTTTGCCATTTGCAATATCTTCTTTTAGTTTCACACAGTCATATTTGAAGTGGTCTCCTTGTCCACAGTACCAACACGTCATATAGTAAGTACCGAGGTAGTACTTCTTGTTGGGACGTTGGATTTTGTTTTGCTTCATCTTTTGGGGATCACACACTTTTGAACCGTCCCCTTTTGCAATTTTCTTATAAATTTTATGACTGGTGGAATTAGTATAGTAGTCCTCTTGCCCTTTGTCTCCACTTTCTAGGACTCTAATTCTTTCAAGAAGATTCTTGGTTTTCTCTCTTTCAAGTTCAAGTTCTGAAGTTTTGCTAGCCTCAAAGTCGCTAGGGAGAAAGTTCCTAGGGTTAGATTCATAGCCTAGTCCTCTTTTGGCTGGGACAAAGACTATTGGTTTCACTTCCTCAACTATGGGACTCTTTCCCAAAACTTTCACTTCTTCCCTAAGCTTGGCGTTCTCAAGTTTGAGACACATAAGTTCAGTTTTTAGGGACTTAGTTTCTTCACATGAGGACTCTAGTTGAATAGCCATTGAACTACAGTTTTCACATTCAACTACAATATTTTCATCTTCAAGTTCATCCATTCTTCTTTTCATAGCAAGACTTTTCTCCATGATTTTACCAATGAGTTTAAGGAGTTTTGGTTTTGAACATTTTTCTAAGGAACGCATCATGGAATCGTGAGTTACCTCTTGTTCATTGTCGGAGGCGTTCTCTTCAACAACTGGGGCGTCCTCCACTGCCATGTATGCAACTTGATCCTCACGTTCATCATCACTTGAACTGAGATCGTCCCATGCAGCTGTGCAAACTCCAATAAGAGCTTTCTTCTTATCCTTGGAGGACGTTCCCACAGTACACTTTTTGGCAAAATGTCCTTTCTTGTTGCATTTGTAACATGTGAGTTCCTTCATTTCAGCCTCTGTGTACTTGGGACTCTCCTTTTTGTAAGACTTGCTCTTGTTGCTATGCTTGTTCTTCTTGTTATAGTACTTGAGAGCTTTGTGAATAAGAGATAATTCCTCATCTGAGTCAATCTCTTCCTTTGACTTGCTTTCTTTCTCTTTGGAACGCAAGTTCTCAAGCTTTTCTTTTGATTTACTTTGCATCATCAATGCTAGATCTCTTTGGCCGCGTAGGTACTCAGCATACTCTAATGTTGTGGACGCCAAAGCAAGATCAGTTTGAGGATTCTTTCCTAGCTGAGCCATGTTAGAGATTCTTCTTTCTTCGTACTGCCTGAACTTCCCATAGATCTCTTCCATATCTAGAGTTTTGTTAGTTGTGTTTTCTTTGAAAGTCGTCCTATCAAAGTTCCAGACTCCAGTCAACCCATCAATAACTACTTGAACTTTGTTCCTCATGGAGATCTCTGATTCTGGAATGCCCAAGTTCTTCATCTTGGTGACAAGACCTTCAAAACGGTACGAGTAGTCATTGACCGTTTCATTTGGCAACATACTAAAAGCATAGAACTCCTTTTTGATTTTCAGCTGGACGTCCTCTTTCATTTCTGCAGTTCCCACATGAAATTTCTCAAGAGCTTCCCACTGTTGTTTTGCTGTGGGGAGATTGCTAACTCTTGTGCCATCCCTTTCGCACAGGGACGCTTGAAGAAAGCACACTGCTTTAGCATTTGTTTCCATTAGCTTGAATTCATCAGGACCCCACTCGTCCTCTTTGTCTTTCTTGTCATCGGGAACCTTGAGGTCACCTTTTCTGATCACGTTCCAGCATTGATAATTTGTGCTTCTGCAGAAGTTCTCAAACCTAGTTTAACAGCGGTTGAAGTTGCCGTCCGTCAGACGCGGAGGCTTCACAAAAGAGATTCCAATAGGTTCCATGTCCATTTTTACCTGCAACTCAGTAAGAATCTAGAGCGCCTGCTCTGATACCAATTGTTGGATCGTTAGTACTAAGGGACGTCCTTTACTTTAGTAAAGGAGTCCTTTGGTCAGGCGTCCCTACAAGGAGTAGGGGCGTCCTTGAGTAAAGCAGCGGAATAAAGTACTAAACAGGTAAGTAATGAACGCAGTGAATTATAGAGGAACCACTCAAGACCAAGTAGTCCTTGAGTGTAAACCTCTACCTCCTTGGATGATTTTTGAATAGTTCTTCCTTTATATTGAACGTCCTTACCTTTGTACTGGCGATTCTTTACAGTTCTCTGGTACTTAGCTTTTACCTAAGTCCACTAGTAAAGGACTCCTCTAAGCCTACAACTTAAGCTTGTTCAATCTACTAAAGGACTCTATCCCTAAGTTCTGCAGTACTTCGCAGAACTCTCTCTCTCTTTTTGGTTTTTCTGATTACAAACTGTTTTGTGATTTGGTTGCAAGTCTCACTCCATCTAACACAAGTTCTAACACTGTTCTTGAGTTCTTGAGTTAGTTCTTCGTGTTCTTGAGTGAGTCGCTTTCCTCTGATTCTCTCTGAATATTCTCTGAAAGCGTTAACGTCACAATAAATGCCTTGGGGCTATTTATAGGACTTGGGGAAGGGCGTCATTTCTCTGGGACGATCATACCCTTTGTGGACGTGGGTACAGGATCTTCCTCCACGTAGTAGGACGGTGATGAGGAAGCTTCCTGTATCCAGCTGTGTATGATGAACTCCGCTACAGGATCGGCCGCCACGTGTTGATGGACTCTGCAACAAGATCGTCCGCCACGTAGTGTTGGACTCCGCTACAGGATTGGTCTCCACGTGTCCTTGGATGATCAAACATTGTCGAGTGATGTCATCCTGTCGGCTAGTGAGTAAGGACTCCTTTCTTGCGTTCCTACTTGCTTGGGACTCCGTCCTTGCTCAAGTAGTCTCTAGTTGGTCCTTACTTCCTATTAGCTAGCGTCCCTAAGCCTGGGGGACGCTCATACACACTTGTTGTCCTTTTGTCACTGGCGTTCCTGAACACTTGGACAATTTTATTAGAATCAAAGTGAGTTTGTCACATCAAAACTAAGGGACGGTTGTGTGGTACACTAACAAGTACGCAAGCGTCCTTGATAGCGTCCCAACAATATACATATTCAAAAAGACTACATACATATTGTGAATGCGTTTATACATGTTTAGAGATGTAATGTATATTTTGCTTAAATATAGAGGTTGAATATGCTATCGTTGATTATTTTAATAAATATCATGATTAAATTACAAAAAATAAGTACAATTAAAATTGCTATTTAACTAAATGGGTAAAATATAAAGATTATGATTTATGCATTATGACTAAATAACAATACTTTTTAAAATAAAAAGTTTATGATAGATCTATGTATTAATCAAATGGTCTAATGATAAAATTGGGATTTATATATTTGGATAGAATTATTAATTAAACATCTCAAATTATAAGATAGAACTAATATCACAATTAATCAAGTATGTATAAGATTATGATAAAATTAAGATTTAATAAGATAACTTTTTATATAAGAGGGTGATGTGGCGCAATATGGTGGTACAATTTGCTTCGGCTTTAGTATATAGTAATAGATATTATATATTCTTCTTATATGAACAAGGACTAGATGACCCTCACGATTTCGTTACCTCGATGCATATAGATAAAAAGGTTGGTAAGAGAGTATCAAAACCATCCGATTTTGATAAAAACCCTTTTTATGAGAGAATATTAGATCCTACGGGGAGGCAGAACACAAAACATGCTAATTTATCACTATACTTAAGTGCCAACTGTGCGAACGAGTAAGTATATAATTATACTTGCATTGAATATATGTTATATTATTTTTTGCATATTATAAATGTTTTCATTTGTAATAACATTGAGGTTGCATATTTCAACAATGACATACATATAATGGAGAAGAATTCAGATCCCTGCTTTGCAAAGGACAACATTTGGCGATTACAAGTGAAGGTAGACGGTGTTCATCGTCTCTTAAGAGGCTATGCGCGTATCCATCGACAACTGTAAGTATATTACCATATACAAATATCGATGATATATATACTTCAGTTTACCGTGTATATACAAGTCGACAGTGTTTCGATTTTTACATTTTTAAGCGACTTGTGAATTGCAGGTTTACTCCATTTGCGATCGTGGTGACAAAGAGTTCCAAGAGTCATATGCCCATTTCAAACAAGGATTGGACTCGGTGTTGGCGTCTGGTTACACTAGCATTACACTCGTCGATGCAGATCTTGTAAGCATCCTCCATCCTATCAAAGTTTTATTTTTACCTAGTATATACAATCCACATGTACATATTCCTGATATGTCCCAATCTGATCATGCATGGAAAACTAGGTATTCTTCCATGCTTGTCCAAGAACATTTCTATGCAGTTTGCTACAACTTGATGAAGGAGTCTATTGAGATCATAGACAATTCGTCCTCGGGAGATGCTAACCCGAATAGAAAATATGGTGGCACCTTCCCTGCACTGGTATATAATGCTGTTTTAAGTAATTATGGACATGTTATTGAATTTTAAATAGCATAATTTATTAATTACATACGAATTTAATGATTTGTAGACTAGCATGTTTGTCGAGTATATGCGAGATATGGGGATACATGAACGTGCTAGTATATTCGAGGGGATGGACACAACTGTATTAAAGATGAAGAGGCGAAACGATCAGAATAAGACAGAATGTGGAATATTCTTGATGCGTCATTTGGAAACGTACAAGGGGCAGGAGTTGAGAAGCTGGGATGTTGGATTCAATCACACACCTAAGACCATAATGCATGTATTGCGCTGGAAATACACTCATTCAAACCTCTCATGCGACCTTAATCAGATCTAGCCTGAACTCATCAAAAAGGCGCGTAAAAATGCTACTAAGGTTGCTGCCAGAACGAAGATGAATAAAGCAAAATAATATACATTTGAACATATGTTGTTTGTTTTCAGTATTAGCATTGATACACTCAATTACTGAATACTAGCAGTTGTTTGTTATGTTTTCAAACACTTGTTACTTAGGTTTGGTATTGATATGACACTTCATCCCGTTTTTTTTTGTCATTGCAACCAGTATACATGATGGGTGCGTTTGTATATATATATATTAATATCATGTATATACAAAATAAATCGCAGATGTGATGTCTCTCATTTTGGTGGTGTTTTAGTAGTTAATTTCCCTTGTAAATATGTGTCTTTTGTTCCTTTCTTTGTTAGTTTTGTCCCTTTTTAGCTTAGATTCCGATTTTCTGTGAGATTCGGAGACTATGCGAATTTGTTCTGTTTTGTAGGTAAATTGGCGTGTTTTTGAGGAAGTTTGGAAGGAGTTTCAAAGAAGGAGCAAAGCTAGAAAGCAAAGGAGCGGAAGAGCCGAGCGATCAACGAAGAGGAGCTCAAGGAAAACCAAGAAGAGAAGAAGATCGAGGCCCGGATCGACGTGCCCAGCAAGTCGGGCCCGAGATCGGCTTAGGAAGGCTCGGACCGAGTTGTGGCATGTCGGGCCCGAGGTGTTCCGTGTCGGTCCATGTCGGCAAGGTGAAGATTGGGCTCCAAGGCATACAATTGTGATCTACCACTTTTGCCCCTCTTCTATTTTTGGAGATCCTTGGTCACTAATTAAAAGGAGAAGACAATTAGAGAGAGAAAGAGGCTAATCCACACATCTAATCACTCTCAAAGGCTCAAGGAAGACTTGGAGAGCAAGGCGGAAGAAAGGAGAGGAGAGGAAGAGAGAAATCGGTGGAGAGTAGGAGATCTAGGAAGGAAATTGTGAGTTTGAACTTGTTTTGTTTTGCAATTTGTGGATTTGAGATTTGAATCTTGTGAATTCCTTTCATTTGAATGAGATTTGGCTTTGATTTGAGTTGGATGATTGAGACTTGTTTGCTTAGCTATTTGATTGCTTTTTACTCTTTCCACATGGAGTAGATTCCATAGTCTTGGGCTATGGAGGAAACCCCTAGCTAGGTTTGGGTATGAACCCCCAATTCCATAGCCTTGAGGGCTTGATCTAGGAATCCTCTCTACATAGAGCTTCAAATCTCTTGTGAAAACAAGGGACCAAGGGCTTGTGATTGGTAAGAGTAAGCGAAAGCGATCTCGAGCCCATCACTTGACTTTGCATCGAAGGGAAGGTGAAAACCGCCCTTAGGTCGATGTGTAGAGTGGAGGGATCGAAGGCAAACAACCTCGATCTCACAAGGATCAACTCTTATTGGCTGAATTGGGGTGGAATTACCCACATCTAGTTAGGGAAGGAACCCAAAACCCAAGACCGATCTACCAATTTGCTAAGACCAAGTTACCCAGACGTCGGGCCCGACTTCAAACATAGTCGGTCCCGTGCAAACTCTCATCGATCCTCCTCGGACCGAGGTGACCAAAGTCGGTCCCGAGAAGTTCCCTTTGATTTTCCTTGTTTTTGCCCCTTTCTTTTCTTCTTTTAAGTCTTTTTGGTACACTCAACGCACGAACTCCCGTGTGTTCGACACCCTACCCTTATACTACTACGGGGTTCGGTTTTTATTTGAATTTTGACCCTCCGATCCGGAACCCATCAGAATTTTGGCGCCGTTGCCGGGGAGTTCTATTTGTTTGAGGTACCACTTTTGTTGAGTCTTTGATTTTGTAGTGATTTGGGTGAGGTATTAGCCCAAGCCCCTTGTTTGTTTTGATTTGGTTTTGTTTGTGTCTTTGGTTATAGGGGTATGCGAGCTCGTTCCGCCCGAGGAACACTTGAGTTCGACTTTGTGAGTGACCCGGAAAGCATTATCAAGGAGGCTCGAAAGAAGAAGAGAATGGAGAACCAAGCACAACAATGTGATGAGGTTGCAAGGATGAGGGCCGACATGGCTCGGATGCAACTTGAGATGGAAAACCGGAATGCCGAAATAAGGAGGGAGCGTGAGGAAAGGTTGAGATTGGAAGCTCAAATCAACACTCAACCCCGGAATGCACGCCAATACATGCATCCGGAGTTGAAGGTGCCGGAGCCGGCCATTGTCTTACCGGAGGTTTCAAAGAACTTCGAGATTAAGACTCAATTCATATCACTTATCAAGAGGGACCAATTTGAGGGGCGACCGAATGAGTGCCCGATTGAGCATGTGAAGAGGTTCAAGGATATGTGTGAGACTATCTCGACGGATGAAGAGACGCTAGAGTATGTGCTACTCAAAGCTTTCAAATGGTTGTTAGGAGGCAAGGCGGCACATTGGCTAGAGAGCCAAGCTCCTTGATCCATTACAACATGGCGGGTCTCAATGAGGCATTCTTGATGAAGTTCTTCCCACCAACAAAAACAACGGAGCTTAGAAGGAAGATAGCGAGTTTTCAACAAGGAGCCAACGAGCAACTCTTTGAGGCTTGGGATCGGTTCAAGGAAATGTTAAGACAATGTCCAACCCATGGGCAAGAACCTTATGTTCTCCAAGACATATTTTTCCAAGGAATCAACCTTGCTACCAAGGACAAGTTGAACCTTCACACTGATTGTGGGTTCATTGATTTGCCATCGGAGCAAGCATGGGAGTTCCTTGACAAACTCTCCGATTACGAAGCCATGTATGGAGTGAGCCAAGTCAACAAGGAGGCAAGAGTCCAAGGAGATGGTACAAGGAGGCTCTATGACCCGAAGAGTGAAGAGGTTGATAAGGATGTGAAGATTCAATTCCTTGAGGATGAGTTGAACAAGATGAGGAGGCAAATGAATCACGTCAAGCAAACCACAAGGGCGTGTGAAGAATGTGGATCATTCAAGCATGTTGCTCAAGAGTGTCCAAATGAACGCCAAGTTCGCTTGGCCGAGCAAATCGAGGAGGCACACTTTGTTCAAAGAAACTATGGAAGAAGAGCCAACTTCAACAACGGAGGTAATGGAGGAAATGGAGGGTGGAACCAAGGCCAAGCTAATGGCTACAACAACAACTACAACCAAAATGAGCCAAGGGCCCAACCACCACCATATCGACCTCCGGGGTTTTATGAGCAAACTCCACAATGGGCACAAGACTTGAAGAATCAATTCACTAATGTTGAGAGGCGAGTTGATGAGATAGACACCCAATTCAAGGAGTTTGGTGTATGGAGAAGACAAGTGGACAACCAATTTGTTCACATGGCAAATCAACTTCCGAGAGAGGATGGGAGACTTCCGGGCCGACCCGAGGAGAATCCCCGTGCCCCACAACACCAAAATGAAGTCCGAGCTATAGGGTTGAGGAGTGGTTGGAGTTTGCCCGAGCCACAAGTGCCAAGGACGAGGGAAGAGAGTCGGACCGAGTTACCCAACAACTCGGGCCCGACATGCCAAGACATCGAGCCAAAAGATGGAAGAGGTCCCCTGACTAGGACCGAGGAAGGGAGGGACTCGGGCCCGACATGCCCTGAAGTCGGACCGACTTCCTAAGCTTTGCCCTGCCCTCAAATCGAGGACCCGCACATCGGTCCCGATGACGAGCCAACGTCGATCCAAGCATAAAATGGTGAAGGTGATCCAAGCCGGTCCAAGGAAGTTGATCCAAACAAGAATCAAGTCGGCACAACTCTTCCTTATCCATCAAAGAAGCCCAAGGAAGTTGTGGAGGGCAAGTTTAAAAGGTTTTTGAAGCTCTTGCAAGGGTTGAACATCACCATACCGTTCACCGATGCATTAAATGAGATGCCATCATATGCCAAGTTCATGAAGGAAATCTTGAGCAAGAAGAGGTCGATTGTGGAAATGCAAGACGAGGTAAAAATCTTGGAGCTACCTCAAAAATTGGGTGATCCCGGGAGATTTACAATTACCGTCGGAATTGGATCCCAAAACTTCAAGGCTCTTTGCGACTTAGGAGCGAGCATATCGGTTATGCCCATGAGCATATGGAGGAGGGCTAACCTTGGTGATATAGAACCGGTCGACATGAGTCTTACAATGGCCGATGGTTCAACAACAAAGGCCACGGGAATTTTGGATGATGTCCCGGTTAGAGTTGGGAGGTACTTCATCCTCGACGATTTCGTGATCCTTGATATGAAAGAAGATCCTTTGGTACCCATTATTCTTGGAAGGCCGTTTCTAGCTACGGCGGGTGCCAAATTTGATGTAAGAAATGGAAAGGTGACTTTTGAGATCGGAGAAGACAAGGTGGAGTTTCACTTTAACAAGGCTCTAAATGAACCGGATGCCTTGGCGATTTTAAAGTTGGAAGAAAATGCCAAGAGGAAAAGGGAGGAAGTGGAAGCCACAAGAGAAGAAGAAGCACCTTTGAGGAGTCATGAAAGGGTCAGTGCTCAAATTCAAGAGAGAGAGTTGATAGATCCATGTGAGCACCAAGTGGAGTCAAGAGGTGATGATAGTCCGAGAAGCCATGAAGAGTATCCTTCCTTGTATCCTTTTGATGTGGGAGACTCTTATATTTGTTTAAGTGACTTGAAAGAGGATCTAGGAGATAGTTATATGTGTTCGAGTGATTTAAAAGATGATTTGAGCTATAATGTTGTGGAATCTCCTAGAAATTCTCTAGATGTTTTTGATGTAGGGGATAAAGGTCAAGATGAGAAGGTGCAAGAGGTCCAAGCAAATGTTCTAAAGGGCAAGGGTGAAGGAGAATGAGTGCCATGCCTACATAAATCACAAGTGGTGGTTTTATGGCTATGAAGGGAAAGGCAATGAACATGACCACGGTGATCAATTCACCATTTTTCATCCTCCGTGAAGGTTGAGGTTAGAAGTCAAGCTAATGACTTAAAAGAAGCGCTCCTCGGGAGGCAACCCGAGCTTAGTAGGTTTATTTTTGTAGTTTAAGTTTGGTTTTCTTAGCTTAGCTTTGATTCTTTCTAATCTCTCTCCCTACCATGTATTTTTGTGAATTGTGTGTTATGTGAGCTTCATGATTGAGTAGTGGTTATGGTGAAATTAATAAAAGGATTTGTGGAAAAGAAGTATAGACGAGGGAATTTTAGGAGGTCGAACCAAGCCGGATCGAGGTACCCAGTACCTCGGACCCGACTTAGGCGAGGTCGGTCCAACCCAGCCGGTCAACCTTGGTCATGATTTGAAGGAAATACCCATTATACCCCTCTGACCTAAACTTTGTTTCTTTCCCATTTAAAGTCTTCTTTCCCATACCTACCTCCCATCACCTTCATAACCACCTTCCCAAAATACCAAGCTTCCCTTCAAAATCCCAAATCGGCCCCCTATCTCCATCGCACTCGATCCCATAGCTAGACCCCCTACAATCTCGATCCAACACCCTAACCATCCCCAACATCGATCCCAAAAGAGAAAACCCCAACAAGTCCCATTGTTCTTCATCCCTCTCCTAGATCTAGGTAGAGAATTTGAGTTCTAAAGAGTTTGATTGCTAAGAAGTCTAGATCTCTTCAAATTTGGTATGTGAATCTCGACTCTTCTCTAATTCCTTGTGAATTTCATGCTTTCATTGCTTGAATTGAGTGTTGCCATGATTGAGTGAGTTTAGATCTTGAGCATCCATGGTGTTTTGCATGAATAGGAGAATTTGTTCTTAATTGTTGGTTATGCATGCTTGAACCTACTTGGAACTTCGATTGATGAAGATGAATGGTTGATATTGGATTTTAGGAGCATGATAGAGAGATTTTTGGGTGGATTTGGTTGAGAAGTCAAATTGAGGATCGGACCAAGATACCCAGATCTCGGGCTTGACATTTTAGAGTCGGACCAAGACTCAGGACCGAGGTTGAGGGCACCTCGGGCCCGACGTCTTGAGTTGGTCGGTCCTTGCTCTATTTGTCTTTCTCTTGTGTTGGCATTAGGATCCATGAGTTTGATTGTTGGTTATGGCTTGATTATCATGATATGTTTACTAGCTTGACCATTGTCCTGTGATCCATTGTTCATACATGTGGATTAAGTGTTTTAGAATAAGTATGGGGTCATTCTTGTGTGATAAGTTGTTAGTTGTAGAAGCATGTGAAATTGTTGAGGTTGTATAGATTTTATCTTGTAGTTCTTTGCTTTGATGTGTGTGTAGGTACCATGACAACCCGAGCATCTTCTTCACGCATGGAGAGGCCTTCAAAGAAGTCAAAGAGAGTACAAAGGATGGATGATGTGCAATTTGATGATGATGATGTGGTTCAAAGCTATGAGCGGTTCATGGGTCTAGCTCACCACACTAGGTGGCTAGATTGGGAATCTATTCGAAAGATGAGTATGGATGTCGCTCTTCCCCGGTGATATTCACATATTGGCCTCGACGTGATGTTAAGGTGGGACAACACTCACTACCCCGCCTTGACATCGGAGTTCATGGCTACCTTCAAGTGTACTTATGAAGGAGTAGAGGACGACAATGGCATCATCACCTTTCAATTGGGCAATGAGACACAAGAACTCTCGCTTCGGAATTTGGCGGTCTATCTTGGATTCCCTTTTCCAAGAGACGAAGCTTTTGTGGACAATGAAAAGGTGAATTACGTTTGGAAGTATGTGGCGGGGAGGAGTGAAATGAGGAAAGACACTTCAACGAATGAGATAGCTAGTCCACTCTTCCGAGTCATGATCCGTGTTTTGGGGTGCACCATCTTTGCCCGACACGAGCTAAGCAAGCCGATGAAAGAAGAAGCTATGCTACTATATGAAATGTTGTTCCAAACCGAGAAGCCAATGAATCTCACGTGGGAATGGGTGAAAATGGTTAGGGACTTCCAAAGCTCATCATGGATTTACTTCGGAGGGATGATTGCCCGCTTCGCTAGTCGTCTTGAGGTTGATCTTTCAAAGTACACGCCGGTGCCGAACGGAGTGGAATACATGAACCTAAAATACTTCAAGAAAGCCAACATCATCAAGGAGCAGCCCGCTACCGACATCATTGCCCGTCTAGCACCTCATTCCAACTTTGACAAGGTGTCCATTCCTTTGGGGCCGAGGCTCTTTGACCTTGCGAGCTACTATAATTGGTTTCAAGTTTGGACCGGGAAGGAGAACCCGTTTGGAGAGCCGGAACACATTCGCTTCACTACGCCTCAATCTTCCCCGGATTCCGATGAAGAGCCCAACAATTTTGAGTTTGCAAGAAGGGAAGCCATGGATGTTGATACCCCTCCCGAAGAAGAAGATGAAGGATACCACAACTTGCTAGCCGATCAAGCTCCAACGCTCTTGGACCGAGATGCAGGGTACCTCGGGCCCGACGTACATCAACGTCGGTCCGACACTTATTTGCCCGAGTCGGTCCCTAGCCACTTTGAGAGAGGAGAAGGAAGTGGAGCAAGGCAAGAGCAGCCGCATTTTGGAGGGTACGAAGGTTATGCCCAATGGTATGGGCCCGGAAAGGTCTTCCCCGAACCTTAACAACCGGTGGACATGACTTTCCTCGCCAACCAAATGGCGCACCTTCAACTTCAACAATCAAGCATGCTACAAGAAGCCCATCAACTCAATCTCGAACAACAACAAATGTATCTTCAACAACAACAACTCTCCCACCAACAAGAAGTCTTCCAAGCTCAATATGAAGAAGTGAACCGAAATCTTGGTTACATGAGGCGTGATGTGAATGATTTGAGGACGGTGGAGGACCAACGGTGCCAAGTTCAAGAAAGTTTCAATGAGTGGATGGTCGGGAATTACCCCTCCCGAGAGGACCCTTGGACGCGCCCTTCACCTCAACTCCAACCACCAAGTCAAGATCCTTTCCAAGCCCAAGTGTATGAGCGAGAGAGACAAGCACGGCTCCAAAGAGGACGCCGCCGAGAGCACCCTCCTAACTAAATCTAGACATCCCAATTAAGAATAAGAAATTGTGAGCTTTCCTAACTCTCTTCTCTTTTATTTTTGAGTTTTGATTTCTTCGTTTTGATGAGGACATCAAAATTCTAAGTATGGGGTGGGTTAGTTGCTCATAGTTTCATGTGTAGGTTTCTTGTGTTTGTTCTTGTTTTGTTATGGGATGTTTCCTTTTGGATAGTGGCATGTTATGTTGCATAAATGATGATCGAATTTGATGGTTTGAATGGATGAGTTTGTTTTATTTTTGAGAAATGTTTTTGCGAAAATCCATAAAAAATTGAAAAATTGTATGAAAATGTCAAAAAGATTTTTGTTTTTGGACTAGGAATTCCCATCTTAGATGTCCAAAAGAAGGCTAATGATGATGTGAGCATGTAAAGTCCTTTGCATATTTTTGGATGGTTTAGCCTCTAAATGGATGTTGCTTTTGATGTGATGTGATATCTTGCATGTTTTTATTGAGAACATGAGTTCTAGGATGAGTTTTGATGCAACTAAGTTTGAGTGAACCTTGTGAGATGATTTTTTTGGCCATTTTAGGGATGTTTGTTCATTATTGCATATCCCTCATGTTTTCTTGTGTGATTAGCTCATGCATGCTTAGTAAAACTTGCTATTGAGGTGTTTATCTATTTTCCAAGGCCAATATGAGATTTGTTCTATGCATTGTCGCATTGATTTGAACTTTATTTCATTTATTCACAAAATGTTCCATATCCTACCATGAAGATAAACCGTTGTTTGTAGCCCCGTTTTAGCCTTAGACCTTTGTTTGAAACTCCTCAAAAAATATGATTCCTAGCCTATATGACTTGACCCTTATGGGATTGGACTTTAGTGTATTTGGAGAGTTGAGATTCTCTTTGGTGAAGTGCAAAGAATGGAGTTATAAACCAAGTGGGTAGTGCGTCTTTGTGAAGTATAAAGTGAAAAAGAAAGAAAGAAAATGTTGGAAAAAGTAGTGGATTGAAAGCAAAGAGCTTAAGTGGAGTAAAAGGGTACGACCGAGTTCAAAAGGGCCTCGGGCCCGAGTTATAGTGAAAGTCGATCCTATGTGCAAAAGTGTGGAAAATCCAACAAAAAGTATAAGTGCAAAGATGAAGTGGAATGTTAAGTGAAGAGTGGGTTGAAAGTTGAAAGGAAAGAAAATCAAAGTCTTTTGGATGAGTGAAAGTTGAAAGGGAAAAATTTGGTGAGGTTGGTAAGAGATTAGAAAGTTCAATCCCCATTGTGAGCACCACAAGACCAAAATGATTCCTACCTTGAGAAATACCAAAAGCCCCATTACAATCCGGCCGAATGGAACCTCTATGAGGACCTCCATTGAGCCAAGTTCATATTCTTTGTGTGCATTGTAATAGGCATCTCTAGGTGGAGGAATTGGTGATATTAGCTTCAATGGTAAAGTCTTTACTTGCATGATTCTTGAGTATGAGTGTTCATTGCTGAACCTAAACACATGATGAGTGCTACACACTTTCACATACCTAAAGTGAGGCTTGGTTGCATTAGACTTTTTCTCCTTGAACACTTGATCATGTGTGATGACGTAATCTTGCTAGCATTTCTATCACTTTTACTTGATTGAATTTTCATATGAGGCTTTAATTGAAGATTGTGCTTCAGTCTTGTTTACATTGTTATTGCTTGAGGACAAGCAAGTTTAAATATGGGGTATTCTGATGTCTCTCATTTTGGTGGTGTTTTAGTAGTTAATTTCCCTTATAAATATGTGTCTTTTGTTCCTTTCTTTGTTAGTTTTGTCCCTTTTTAGCTTAGATTTCGATTTTCTATGAGATTCGGAGACTATACGAATTTGTTGCGTTTTGTAGGTAAATTGGCGTGTTTTTGAGGAAGTTTGGAAGGAGTTTCAAAGAAGGAGCAAAGCTAGAGAGCAAAGGAGCGGAAGAGCCGAGCGATCAACGAAGAGGAGCTCAAGGAAAACCAAGAAGAGAAGAAGATCGAGGCCCGGATCGACGTGCCCAGCAAGTCAGGCCCGAGATTGGCTTATGGAGGCTCGGACCGAGTTGTGGCATGTCGGGCCCGAGGTGTTCCGTGTCGGTCCATGTCGGCAAGGTGAAGATTGGGCTCCAAGGCATACAATTGTGATCTACCACTTTTGCCCCTCTTCTATTTTTGGAGATCTTTGGTCCCTAATTAAAAGGAGAAGACAATTAGAGAGAGAAAGAGGCTAATCCACACATCTAATCACTGTCAAAGGCTTAAAGAAGACTTGGAGAGCAAGGAGGAAGAAAGGAGAGGAGAGGAAGAGAGAAATCGGTGGAGAGTAGGAGATCTAGGAAAGAAATTGTGAGTTTGAACTTGTTTTGTTTTGCAATTGTGGATTAGAGATTTGGATCTTGTGAATTCCTTTGATTTGAATGAGATTTGGCTTTGATTTGAGTTGGATGATTGAGACTTGTTTGCTTAGCTATTTGATTGCTTTTTACTTTTTCCACATGGAGTAGATTCCATAGTCTTGGGCTATGGGGGAAACCCCTAGCTAGGTTTGGGTGTGAACCCCCAATTCCATAGCCTTGAGGGCTTGATCTAGGAATCCTCTCTACATAGAGCTTCAAATCTCTTGTGAAAACAAGGGACCAAGGGCTTGTGATTGGTAAGAGTAAGTGAAAGCGATCTCGAGCCTATCACTTGACTTTGCATCGAAGGGAAGGTGAAAACCGCCCTTAGGCCGATGTGTAGAGTGGAGGGATCGAAGGCAAACAACCTCGATCTCACAAGGATCAACTCTTATTGGCTGAACTGGGGTGGAATTACCCACATCTAGTTAGGGAAGGAACCCAAAAACCCAAGACCGATCTACCAATTTGCTAAGACCGAGTTACCCAGACGTCGGGCCCGACTTCAAACATAGTCGGTCCCGTGCAAACTCTCATCGATCCTCCTCGGACCGAGGTGACCAAAGTCGGTCCCGAGAAGTTCCCTTTGATTTTCCTTGTTTTTGCCCCTTTCTTTTCCTCTTTTAAGTCTTTTTGGTGCACTCAACGCACGAACTCTCGTATGTTCGACACCCTACCCTTGTACTACTACGGGGTTCGGTTTTTATTTGAATTTTGACCCTCCGATCCGGAACCCATCAGGATGTCATAAATTGTGGGTATATGATCCAAATATATTCGAAATTAAAATATGTACATATTGTTCACTATATATAGATTTAATAGGGTTGTATATACCTACCAGTATCATTATATACACTATTATCTATATGACCATTATTGGAGATTAACACGTCTGGTACGTATTGTTTACTATATATAAATGTAACTGTACTATATATACATATTGGTATCATTATATACACTATAAGGTTACACGATTAAACATATGTATAGAAATCATTAAGTGATGTATTAACATCAATTGATTTATGTTTTGTTGAACAATAATCATCTAAGCTGGAATGATTAAACCTCATTAAAAAAAATGTGTCTACTAAATACATCAATTTCAACATTAAATGCTATTCAGAGTCAGATCCTGACAGCGGCTTATTCATTTTGCAATTTCTACTATCATGCCCCGCATACTCCCATGAGTCTTGCATTTTCGCTTTTCCTTTTTCGTTTGTGTTGCGATTGCATCTTCTTTTCCACTAAGTATTCTTCTACCACCTGTTCCGCTGCCCTTGTTTTTAGCTTTTAAAGGTGGCCTAACAATAATTTCCTTAGATCTTGGGACACCAACAATGGTATAATTCTACGTCATTAATTTGCACACGCAGAACATGTAATGTATATATAATGTACAAAATCGTATATATAACTTATAAACATGTGTAAACCTGCGAAATTCTCGATCATCTTATCCAACGTATTTGCATCTATACCAGTAGTGCTTTTTCCTGCTTTGTATGATTTCTCGATTTTAACCAATTTACCCAGTAGATCTGTCAACATGTCATTGTCATCTTGTGCTAACCCAATGCAATTTAGCGCAACAGACCAGACTTGCCCTACCAGAGCTTGATTGCTTTCCTGTATATTACTTTGTGTCAACACATCATCCAAACCAGGCCCACTAACCATCCTTACGGTACCCTTCCTCCAACGCGGATGCAACACAAAATCTGGAATTTTATCCTTTCCCAATGATTTAAGGGCGGTGAATATATCTCTGCAATGAATACCAACTTTGTTGAACATCAAGCAATCGCATTTGGTCAGTTCATCAATTACGCCATACTCTATATTGAAGAGATCGTCCTGACCCTTGCGTATTGTGTAGTACATTGCATCAACACCTGTACAACATTTCATGTTCATACGTAATGATTAAAAACAGGTAAAAGTGTAATTCACGTATATGACACGTGTATTGGGTTCGCTTAAGTAATACCTTCTGTCTCAGACTTGACATTGCACACCCAGGTCGAGACATATATCTTACTTATTCGTCCGATAAGTGGAATCAAATGAGGCCACGTCTCCAAAGGTTGCATAGTTCCTTCTCGCAATTGAATCACACCAAAATAGCCTTTTCAGCTGCCCGGACTCATTCACATCGTATTCAAAGTAAAAAGAGCTGCACAAATCCTTTTTCTTTTTGAACCTATCTATCACCATCTAAGCATCAGCAACATTGATATATGACATCAGATCACGCTTGAAATTCTTGAAATCGGACTACATCGCTCCAACATGACAGTATCCGCCTACTAACTCTTTCAGTATCTTGTAGAGCTTCACGGGTCCTAAATTCGCCTTTGCATAACTCAGCATGAACTTCTGGTGTCCGATGTTCAACTTTCTGTTTGCTTTTAAAAAATGGCGGGCATAATAAGGAATCAACTTGATTATGGCGTTCTTCAAAACAATGCACTCTATACAAGCCATCTGCATTTATCTTGATCATGAAGCGTGCGTCACAACCAATTTTGTTAGAAGAAGTATTACGTACGCCTGATCCATTATCCGATGGATTCCAACTTTCCCTTGTGCATCGATAATACTTCTCCTTAATAACATCAGATCTACGCAGCTTTTTACTACTACTCGCATTAGCATCAAACCCAGATCATTTGGCATAGTCACGGTAGAATTTTTCAGCATCACCAACCGTGTTGAATACCATACCTTTCGATAGTATGAATTCTCTTGGACATCGAGGTACCCACATCTTGTGATCGTCGTCTCCCCCTGTTTGTATACAGTCTGACCCATAAACTGACTCCTCATCTACAAACTCATCCTCATTTTCCTTTTCACCATCATCATCAACATCTGACGTGTATAAATTCTCTTCATTCAAATAACTAAATTTATCCCCCTCGGACCTTGAAAATTGTATTAAAAAATACGTCATGTATATACAACAACACAGTCTATATATAGGGTGATAGTACATGTATATAGACATATATATGGTGTATACGGAGGTCAATTACATATGTTGACGTAACACATTTTCATATACCCTAATAAAGATGTTATATAGATTCATTACGATGTCATATACATTATTACTATACATATATATCTCTTGCTCTTTAGAAATAGGTCACACAAACAATCCAGCCACAACATCTTGCTTATATACATTGGTCAAGTTGTCCTATGCATGATTATTGTACGTATATACATCTTGATCTGTATGGATAAGTCACATACACAATACAGCCACACCATATTTTGTATATACATTCCTCAGGTTGGTTTATACAACATTAATGTACATATATACATCTCGATCTGTAGAATAGGTCACATAAACAATCCAGTCACAAAATCTTGCTTATATACACTCATGTTGGGACGATATTAAGGACGCCAATCATTAATATCTAAACCAATAATGATCGTCCCTAGTTTTGATAATGACAAACTCAAAGGTATTTGATAAGTTTTCCAAGTGTTGATCCCAGGTAAGTCCAAAGGACGCACATGAGCGAAAAGGACAACAAGTGAACGAGAGTCCCTAACTCTGTAGGGATGCATTTCATCAGAACTTCCAAAGCTGAACGTAATCGGCGAAGTCCCTGCGCAGATAGGACGCAGTCCTCATCAAGAAGGGACGCGCGCCAAAATACGGACGAAGTTCAAATTCAAACCAAGGCCGCCCAAACATGATTACATCACACTCGGCCGTAGTCCTCAGAAGGAAGCCTTGTTGACTTCCTCAAGATGCTCATCGCATCGTTGATGGAAGATCAAGGATCCTGCCAAGTATCAGAGGATGCTAGAGGACAAGAACCACTTCCACTATAAATACCCTCCAAGGGGTATGCATAGCGGTGTGGACTCTGAAGACTTTCTCTCAAGCTCTCCCGAAGCATTCAAGTTCAAGAACGAAGAACAAGGAGACCAAGTGAGCTTGAAGCAAGAGAAAGAAAATCCAACCAGATCAAATCCAAAACAAACCACAAAATGGTTAGAGTTGTAGTTTGTCTCTCACAACGAACCGTGAGAGACGTGAGTGATAGCTTCCTTATAGCTAAGAGAGTTACGTTACTTGTTAGGTGGAAAGGAGTGTTACTGGTGAGGCTAAGGACGGACGCTTAACTCAGTACAGTGTAACGACTCGCCTAAGTTGTAAGGACTCTCTCTGAATAAGATAAGGACGGCTATTGAAAATCCTCCAACGGAGGTAGAGGTTTACCCATAAGACTAGTTGGTCTTAGTGGGGTTCCTCTATAAATACTCGTGTCCATTATCTTATTGCGTTTCCTGTTAAGTCTATTTTCCGCTGCACCTAAGGACGCCCTTAACCGAGTTAAGGACGCCCATTCTAACAGACTTACGATCCAACAATTGGTATCAGAACCGGCGCTCTAGATTAAGTTTGAGTTGCAGGAAACATGGAGATGGAACCTATAGGTATCTCGAGTGCTAAGCCTCCTCGCCTCACCGATGGAAACTTCAATCGATGGAAAACAAGGTTCGAGTGCTTCATGCGAAGTCAAAACTACCAATGCTGGCTGGTGATAAAGAACGGTGACCTCAAAGTCCCCGTTGCTAAGGTGGATAAGGAATCAGAGTGGGGTCCCGATGAGTTCAAACTCATGGAAGCAAATGCAAAAGCTATCTGTTTCCTACAAACGTCCCTATGCGAAAGGGACGCTACTCGTGTGAGCAATCTTGCAACTGCTAAGCTCCAATGGGAAGCCCTTGAGAAGTATCATGGTGGGACGCCCGAGATGAAAGAGGACGTCCAACTTGAAGCTAAAAGGGACTTCTACAAGTTCAAGATGTTCACGAATGAGACCATCACCGACTACTCCTTTCGCTTTGAAGCTTTACTCACAAAGTTGAAGAACTTGGGTGTCAAGGAAACGGAGATCACCTAAAGGATGAAGGTCCAAGTCTTGATCGATGGACTCACGGGACCATGGAACTTCGACAGGATGATGTTCAAGGAAAACCAAGCCAACAAAGGACTGTTCATGGAAGAAATTTATGGAAAGATTAAGGGGTATGAAGCAAGGAGAAATCAAGATCTGTTGGAAATGGGAAAGAGTTCCCAAAATGAACTGGCTTTAACTCTTGCTGCAAGAACGCCAGAGTATGAGCAATATTATCAAAGGCAAAGAGAGTTGAACTCAATGCTAGAAGCCAAAACTCAAGAGCACCAAGAGAATTTTCGTCTTCAGGCGTTAGCAGAACGCAAAGGGAAGACTGAAGAACAAATATCTGAAGAAGATGAGCTAGCCCTATTGCACAAAACCCTTCGTGCATTATACAAAAGAGGCAAAGTACCAAGAATGAAGATGCCTTGGAAGAAAGAAGGTCGCAAACCTACAAATGCTGAAATGAAGGAAATAGCTTGCTACAAATGCAACAGGAAGGGACACATGGCTAAGAAATGTACCACAGGGTTAACATCAAAAGAAATGAAGGAAAAGGCTCTGGTTGGTGCATTTGAGGGCGCATGGGACGACCTTGACTCAAGTGATGAGGAACCAGAAAATCAAGTGCATCTGAAACTGAACAAGAGGTAACTCATGAATCCATGCTAAGTTCTCTTGAAAAATGCTCAAAGCCCAAGCTCATCAAACTAATCACTCAAATCATGCAAGAAAGCTATGCCATGAAACAAAGTTTTGATGAACTTGAATCAGAGAATATTGTTGTAGAATGTGAAAATTGCAATACCATGTCCTTTCAACTAGAATCCTCTCAGGAAGAAGTCAAGTCCTTTTAAAGTCAGCTTGTGTGCCTAAAACTTGAAAATGCAAATCTTTGGGACGAGGTGAAAGTCCTATAAAAGAGTCTCATGACTGAAACTGTGAATCCGATAGTCTTTGTTCCAGCTAGGAAAGGACTAGGGTATGAATCAGGCTCAAAGAACTCTCTCCCTAATGACTTCGGGGCTAGCAAAACCACTGAACTAGAACTTGAGAGGGAAAAGACAAAGAACCTAGAGGAACGCATAAGAGTCCTTGAGAGTGGTGAGAAAGGAAAGAAGGACTACTATACAAATTCCACTAGCCATAAAATCTACAAAAAGATTGCAAAGGGAGAAGGATCTAAGTTAGTTGATCTTGAGAAAATGAAAGAGAATAGAATTCAACGTCCTAACAAGAAGTACTACCTTGGAAACTACTATAGGACGTGCTGGCATTGTGGCAAAGGTGGTCACTACCAGTATGAGTGTCTTCAGCTGAAACAGGATCTTGAAAATGGGAGAAAGGCTAGAAGCGGCAGTAAGAACGCCAATCCTAAATCTGCTGATAGGACGCATGCTAGTGTGCCAAATGCTAAAAATCGATCTTCTAGGACGCATGCTAGAAGGATAAATGATGTGAATGTTTATGATTACTTGCCCATGAAAGAGTTGTACCCATGTAACGAACCAGGTAAGGACCACCTGGCCTGGGTCGCAAAGAACTAACTCTTCTCTTCAGGTGGAAGTGAGAGGAATCCCGTGGATCATTGATAGTGGCGCTTCAAATCACATGACTGGGAGCCAGATCCATCTCACTTCTATCCAATCAAATGCCACGGGAGGAACTGTCTCGTTTGGCAACAAGGGCAAGGGAAGAATCAAAGGGACGGGCACCGCAAAGCTAAATCAATCCATTAGTGCGTCCAAAGTTAGTCTTGTCGAGGGACTAGGATTCAATCTCCTTAGTGTCTCTCAAATCTGTGATCAAGGTGAAAACCTAGTCACATTTGACTCTAAGGAGTGCCTGGTCATCAACCAGAAAACAAATCAAGTCATTCTCAAAGGGACTCGCGAGAACAATGTCTACATCTTCAATCAAAGGTTCAAGCCTGCATCCAAGTTGTGCTTGTCCGTCTCTGTTGTGGACGCCGATCTCTAGCATCGACGTCTTGGACATGCCGGACCTAGCACAATCTTCAAGCTTCATCAAAAGGAACTTGTAAGAGGACTTCCTCGAATTGATCCTGAACAAATTGAGCAATGTGAAGCATGCATCAAAGGGAAGCCGACAAGATCGTCCTTCAAATCCAAGAATAAAGTGAGCACAAAGAAGCCATTGGAACTCCTTCACATGGATCTGTGTGGACCCATGCAGACCCAAAGCTATGGAGGAAAGAGGTACATGTACGTTATTGTAGATGATTTTTCAAGATTCACATGTGTTCTCTTCTTGGTGTCAAAAGCAGAAGCCTTCCAGATGTTCAAGATTTTCATCAAGCAAGTAGAAGTTGCTCTTGGAACGAGCTTGAAAGCTCTAAGGTCAGATCATGGAACGGAGTTCAAAAACTTAGAGTTCCTTGACTTCTGTGACCAACAAGGAGTCTCCCACAACTTCTATTGTCCGCGAACTCCTCAGCAAAATGGCGTTGTTGAAAGAAAGAATAGGACGCTAGAAGATATGGCAAGGACGATGCTCTTGGCCATCGGCGTCCCCAAACACTTTTGGGCAGAAGCCGTGGCCACAGCTGCCTACATCATCAATCGAGCCATGATTCGTCCTTTGCTCAAAAAGACGTCTTATGAGCTTCTAAATGGAAGAAAGCCAAACATCTCACACCTCAAAGTCTTTGGGTGTAAATGTTTCATCCACAAAAACGGCAAAGACAACATCGCCAAATTTGATGCTAGGAGTGATGAAGGAATATTCCTTGGATACTCCCTCACAAGCAAAGCCTATAGAGTCTTCAACAAACGAACTCTTAAGCTTGAGCAAAGTATTCATGTAGTGTTCAAAGAAAATGCGTCTCACAAGAAAGAACCAAGTAAGAAAGAACGTCGTTCTTCACCAAAGGAAGATGATGAAGATGATGAAGAAGAACCCAGAAGCTCCTCCGACAAATACTACGTTCATAGGAACGCCCCTGAAACTCTCGATGAGGTTTCAATGGGAGTCCCTAGCGAACAGCAAGAGCGTTCTCAAACTTGGTCGCTAAATCAAGTGGATGTTGGTGAATCAAGTCAACAAGGAGAAGAAAGGCACAGTGTGGACGCTCACTCTGAGGGGGAACACACTGATCCTATCAATGAAGACGATGGGTTTGACTCCGATGAATCTGATTGGACGGACCCTAGGTGTACCCCTGCAAGGGATGCCACTCATAGGGGATCTAACCTCTCAAGACTTCATTCAACAGATCAAATTATCTCAGACATATCAAAAGGAGTCCAAACTAGATCAGTTGTGAATCAGCCCCACAGCGCCAACATAGCGTTCTGTGCATTCAACGCCTTTGTGTCCTTAATTGAACCTAAGAACATAAAGGAGGCCCTTCAGGACGCTGATTGGATTCAAGCCATGCAAGAAGAACTCAATCAATTTGAAAGAAGCAAAGTTTGGACCCTCGTCCCTCGTCCGAAAAACAAAAACATAATAGGGACGAGGTGGGTCTATAGAAATAAGCTTGATGAGAGTGGCCGCGTGTCAAGAAACAAAGCAAGGCTTGTGGCTCAAGGCTATAGAGAAGAGGAAGGGATCGACTACGATGAAACCTTCGCTCTTGTAGCCAGAATTGAAGCTATTCGCCTCCTCATTGCCTACGCCGCTCACAAAGGATTCAAGCTCTTTCAAATGGATGTCAAGACTGCCTTCCTAAATGGCAAGCTAAAGGAAGAAGTGTACGTCGCCCAACCTTCAGTATTTGAGGACGCTGATCACCCCAATCATGTATACTTCTTGGACAAAGCACTCTATGGACTCAAGCAAGCCCCTTGTGCCTGGTACGATAGGTTTGCGTCCTTTCTTTTGTGCAACGGGTATACTCGAGGTAACATTGACAAAACCCTGTTCTTAAAGAAAGTCCTTAAAGATGTTTTGATTGTCCAAGTCTATGTTGATGACATAGTATTTGGAAGCACTAACATGAAACTTGTAGAAGAATTCAAGAACTTGATGAGTAGTGAGTTTGAGATGTCCCTCATAGGAGAACTCAATTTTTTCTTGGGACTCCAAATCACACAACTCAAAGATGGGACGCGCATTCACCAACACAAATACATTCGTGAAATGCTTGAGAAGTATGGAATGAACTCATCCAAATCCACTGCCACTCCTATCTCTCCCAACACTCGCCTTTATGCTGATGAAGAGGGCAAGAGTGTAGATCAAAAACTCTACAGAGGCATGATAGGGTCCTTGCTATACCTAACGAAAAGTCGTCCCGATATCATGTTCGCTGTATGCTTGTGCGCCCGCTTCCAAGCAAATCCAAAGGAGTCCCACATACAAGAGGTCAAAAGAATCTTCAGATACCTCAAGGGAAGGGACGACCTATGCCTATGGTATCCCAGGAAGACGTGCCTAAGCTTGATAGCGTACTCCGACGCAGACTACACTGGTCATGTAGTGGATAGGAAGAGCACATTCGGAATGGCACAGTTTCTTGGTTCTTGCCTTGTTTCATGGGGATCCAAAAAGCAAAACTCCGTGGCACTCTCAACCGCGGAAGCTGAGTACGTTGCTGCTGCTTCGTGCTGCTCACAAGTCCTATGGATCAAGTACCAACTTGAAGACTATGGTACGTTCCTCAACAGAGTCCCTATCTTGTGTGATAACACCAGTGCTATAAGTATTGCCAAGAATCCTGTTCATCATTCTAGAACGAAGCACATTCATATAAGACATCACTTCCTTCGTGATAATGTTGAACTTGGATTAATTAGAGTGGATCATGTTAGGACTGAGGACCAAGTGGCCGACATTTTCACAAAAGCACTTGATAGACGTCCCTACGAGCACCTCAGGTTGCTCTTGGGGATTATAACTTTTAAATGATCAAGTCCCGTTCTATTATTCCCTCTATGATTTGCTATGTTTTGTTGAGAACTTGTTTTAAAGTGTGTCATGCATTTAAAGTCATCTTTAAAGGACGCTAGTCTAAGACATGTGTTTTGCTTATGTTTTGAACGCTATTCATTTCACTTTTCATCTCAAGAGTATCCCTGATCACCCTACCCTCATTACAAGCCGAAATGATGGGAACTCTAAGCTTACCTAAGCCGAGAATCTTGCAAACGCGTCCTATGAGCGTTCTTTGTTTTATCTTTACGGGACGTACTTGCTTGATTTTCAAAACTGGTACTAAGTGATCAAAGGGACGCTTGTTAAGAGCTGAAGGACGTTAGGGCAGAGTTCTAACAATCAGAAATTGTGATCAGTTTTGGGACGCAGTGGTTCAGTTCTCAGGGTTGCAGTGTTGTGTGTTGAAAGGACACTAAGACAGAGTCCTTTGCAGTTGTGAAATTTGAAAATGGAAAGGTGAACCGTCTTGGAGAAGTTTAGCGCAGATCTCGGGATCCGTGTACCGGGTGCAAAACAGTTGGTTACTTAGCGAAGAAGAATACCACGTGTGGGAACGCGGGTGGAGGAAGCCAAGCGAAAAGTCCCTATTACCCTTGACCGTTTTCCCTTCATCTTCTTCCTATAAATATGCCCCTGCACAATCTGAAAACACTTCTTTGCCTCCCTGTTGCTTGCATAAATCCAGAAATCTCTCAAAATCTTACCAAATCTCCATCCCAGATCTCGAAATCTTCGTTTCTTAACCCTAATCCTCACCTATTTAAACCCATCTTCTCAAATGGCCAACACAAGATCCACAAGAAACACTCAGCCCTCTCCGCCATCCTCCTCGGCAGCGAGAAACCCTAGTTCGTCGAGATCCACTCCTCCGGTGAAAGGCCGGTCACTCATGGATTCTCGCGGGCGACATACTGGGCGACAAGAACCTCCTCGCAACCAGTCTTCTTCCCAACGCCGCCTTTCCACCACCCCGCCTCAAAAACCTCCACCTCAAAGATCCCAACCTCTTCCTCACAAACATCAATCTTCCCGATCTCAATCCAAACCCTCTCAAACTTCTCGCTTTTCATTTCTGGAAAAGCCTTTTGCCCCTGAGAAAGAGCAAGGGAGTCCTATTAAATCTCAAATCAGGGGACTCCCAGCCCAGCCTAAACGACGTCCTCCCCTTGACCCACTCATTGAGGACTGGCTTGAAAAAGAGCCAAGGACGCTGGCTAACATTTGCCTAAGAGTGTCCGCTCTTGACCACCCTCCAAAAATCCAACGCCTCCTCCATTACTCAATGATCACTTACGTCCGCCCCCGCCTTGAAGAAACCAACCACACCAACCCTCCCTTCATGGGGCCGGGAATCATTTCCGATTCCTTTGGTGGGACAGTGGACGAGCTAGCCAAACTTCTACCTGATATCACGGAGTTCCTCGTGGCTCCTGCTGGCTCCGTCCCATCCCAGAAACGTAAGAGACAATCCTCTCCCCCTCCGTCCAAACAGCTCACCATAAAAGGCCCTTCCTCCTCTTCTCAACCCAAACCCGCCCCATCTTCCCCTCCCCCCGTCCCCAAGAGAAGATTGAAGACGTCCGCCGAGCTAGAGGGCGTCACTGAGCAACAAATGGCAGCCATCCGCCTCTCCGAGCTGCAAATCGAGAAAGAGGAGAAGGCGCGCCAAGAGCAAGCTGAAAAGGACGCCATTGATGCGGCGATCCAACAGAGTCTGCAGGAAGTCCCTCTGCTCCCTCCCCCACCACCAAGGGTAGAGGACGTGACTCCTGCTTCTGGGACGGCTGCGGATCCGCTTGAAGCGGAAATAGAGGCGGACCTGGCAAAGCCTCTGCCTAAGGTCCAAAGAGACGCTCCTCAAGCACAGGTGCAGGCCAAGGACGCTGTGCCCAAGGTTATTCAATCTCAGTGGCTCCACCCAGCACCTCCTCTGCTCCCCCTCCCAAGGCCAAGATAAGAACCCCCACTCCCTCTCCTCCAAGAGCTCAAACTCCTCCTCCTCCCCTTCCGGCAAAAGTGGTCGAGGCAAGTGCACAAGTCTAGGGGACGACTTCTACTGAAGTCCCCACTGAGTCCTTGGTCAGGACTCCAGTGGACGCCCCTCCTCAACCTCAGACGTCCCAAGACGAGGAAATGGCTGAGTCTCTTGACCAAGGGGACGAGGCCTCAGACAATGATGACGTCCCTCATCAAGATGAGGAAAATGAGGAAGAGGAGGGTGAAGCCGAAGAAGTTGAGGACGGTGGCGATGATGTTATCGTTGGAAATGGCGACAAGAAGAAGCGTCTAAAGAAGATCCTGCCGCCGCTCCTTTTCACAGCTCAGTTCCTTGAAGAGAACGGCCGCGCAGAGTTTCTCGAGCCGCTTCAGTTTCAGGGTTGGGTGCATCTAGGCGAAGAGGCTGCTGTTGTAGACCCCAATGAGGTTCTCCGCTTCTATTCTAAATTTGAAGTATCAACTATGAAGGGGAAGCCTCAAGGGACGTTTGAACTAGATGGGGACGAGTACTCAATTGCAAAGGGTACCGTCCGCAACATGTTGGGTCTACGCCTCCCGCCTCAAGATGCCCTCCACGACTTTCCTTATAAGAACTTTGGCCGCTTCTCCCAGGAAGAAATCTTCAACAATATATTCAGTGGGAGACAGCCAGTTGCTAAGGATAGAGTCGCCCATTGCCTCACCAAGACAGGCGTCCTTGCGCATCACTTCATTGTGCGCATGGTCGTCCCCCGCCAAGAGAAGAAGTCCATTGTTCAGATCACTGATAGTATCATTCTGGACGCCTTCTTGAAGAGAAAGCCTATCAATCTGGCACGGGTTGTCTTGGAGCACATGGGAAAGTGCACTGGAGGACGCTACTCGCTTCCCTTCCCCGGCCTTGTTAAGAAAATCCTTGAGCAGCAACAACTCTATGCCCCTTGTGAAGAGAAGTCCTTTGGCATTCACTGGGACGTAAGGCAAATCACCCTGCCCCTAGTTGGAAAACTGAGGTATGATGAGCCACTTCCCTCTGTGAAGAGACAGCTAGCCAAGGAGAAGAAAGAGGCTAAAAAGAGAGCCAAGGCTGCTGCTGTTGCTGCTAAAGATGGGGAAGGCGAGCCTGAGGAAAATCTGCAAGTGGTAGGGACGCCAGTAGAGCATGAAGAGGACGTTGGTGATGATGATGAAGTTGAGCGTATGAGCGTTCCTCGCGAGGCTGAGAAGTGTTCAAAAAAGTTTTTGCTTGGGATGATGATTGAGAACCAATGCATGATGATAGATCTCATCCAACAAGTCCATGACACTCTCCACCAACACACTGAGCTTCTAGAACGCAACAATGAGCTTCTCGCACAGAACAACGATCTTCAAGAGCAGACTCTCAAGGCCCTTGGCAAGCGTCCCCGCAAATGATTGCCCCTCCCCTTCCAACTCCTGAAACAATTTATCTCTTCTTGTGTTTTTGTCAAGACTTTGGGACGCTGTTCCCTTTTGTGTGGATTGCCTGTAATAACATTGTTGACATCTTTTGCTATCTATTTCTGAATGGCGTTCTCTGTGTTTGCATCTCACTATGCCTAAGCGTTCCTTTCTTTAGTTATGACTTTGTGTGTGCATGCTTTTCCAACTTGTTCTCCTTTTCGATGATGCCAAAAGGGGGATGTATAGTTTTGCAGAGATGCGATTTTTAAAGTTGTCATAGAAAGCATGTGTTTAGGGGGAATTTCGGCCAAGTCCAAAGGACACTAGTTAAGAATAAAATAGGACGCACTTAAAAGAATGTGTTGTATGCCAACCTAAGCTGAAAAGAAAATCTAAGTGTAGTCCTTCATGCTAAAAGCTTTACTTCTGTGCGCATTGTTTAAAAGGGTTTGTCATCATCAAAAAGGGGGAAATTGTTGGGACAATATTAAGGACGCCAGTCATTAATATCTAAATCAATAATGATCGTCCCTAGTTTTGATAATGACAAACTCAAAGGTATTTGATAAGTTGTCTAAGTGTTGATCTCAGGTAAATCCAAAGGACGCACATGAGCGAAAAGGACAACAAGTGAACGAGAGTCCCTAACTCTGTAGGGACGCATTTCATCAGAACTTCCAAGGCTGAACGTAATCGGCGAAGTCCCTGCGCAGATAGGACGCAGTCCTCATCAAGAAGGGACGCGCGCCAAAATACGGACGAAGTTCAAATTCAAACCAAGGCCGCCCCAACATGATTACATCACACTCGACCGTAGTCCTCAGAAGGAAGCTTCCTTTGTCTGGGCACGTGTAGACAATTCCAAAGATGTCGCTTTCCCAGCAATGGTCCCCTATCAACGCGGAGGCTTCCCAAGCGTCAACAGAGTTGACTTGCTCAAGATGCTCATCGTACCGTTGATGGAAGATCAATGATCCTGCCAAGTATCAGAGGACGCTAGAGGACAAGAACCACTTCCGCTATAAATACCCTCCAAGGGGTATGCATAGCGGTGTGGACTTTGAAGACTTTCTCTCAAGCTCTCCCGAAGCATTCAAGTTAAAGAACGAAGAACAAGGTGACCAAGTGAGCTTGAAGCAAGAGAAAGAAAGTCCAACCACATGAAATCCAAAACAAACCACAAAATAGTTAGAGTTGTAGTTTGTCTCTCACAACGAACCGTGAGAGACATGAGTGATAGCTTCCTTATAGCTAAGAGATTTAGGTTACTTGTTAGGTGGAAAGGAGTGTTACTAGTGAGACTAAGGACGGACGCTTAGCTCAGTAAAGTGTAACGACTCGCTTAAGTTGTAAGGACTCTCTCTGAATAAGATAAGGATGGCTATTGAAAATCCTCCAACGGAGGTAGAGGTTTACCCATAAGACTAGTTGGTCTTAGTGGGGTTCCTCTATAAATGCTCATGTCCATTATCTTATTGCGTTTCCTGTTAAGTCTATTTTCCGCTGCACCTAAGGACGCCCTTAACCGAGTTAAGGACGCCCATTCTAACAGACTTACGATCCAACAACTCATAAGGTCATCATATACATGATTACTGTACGTATATACATCTTTATATAAAAATAGGTCACATACACAATATAGCTACAAACAAATTTGTATATACATTCCTCAAGTGGTCATATACACAATTAATGTACATATATACACGGAATACATAATCGGCCCCCTACCTTTTGCAAAATAGTCACTTTAGTACCTAACCTTTGGATTTTACCTATTGAGTCCCTAAACTCCATATTTTGTGACCTATTGAACACCTGTTCTCTGACACGTGTAAAACATTTTGCCAGATTGACGCCACATATATGCCACGTATGCACAACATTCTTTTTTTAATAAAAACAAAATTTTAAAAGAGTAAAAACAATAATTAAAATAGATAATTCATCCCAAAAATAAAATAGATAAAAGGAAAAAGAATCACATAAAAAAAAGGCAAAAGAAAAAATGCAAAAGTAAATAAAAAAGCGGCATATCTTCCGGTCTTCTGCCGCCGCCGAGATTGGGTCTCGTCGCCACCGTCGCCGGGATCTGGGTCGCCCCACCGGCTGCTCGTCTCCCACATCGTCTCCGCCAACCTCCGCCTATGTCGTCTCACATCTCGCTCCCAAGTCCAAATCCGGCCGCGTCGGTACTTCCTCAGTCTGTCCAAGCCCTAGATCCGACCACCCAAGGTCGAGTCCGACCTCGTTCGACCCGTCACTGCCCGTTGCCAGCCCCTTTCCGTTGTGTTTGCCGCTCGAAGATCCAGGAAGAAGGTGGAGCCAACGCCGCCCATTTCCAGCCCCTTTCCGTCGTGTTTGCCGCTTGTAGATCCAGGAGGAAGGTGCAATGGAGAAACGAGTGAAGGCTATGCGTCGACGGGGGCGGCTCGGTTCTAATCCGGCGTTAAAAGCGGACGACGACCTCAGATTTGCCGGCGTCGGCAGCTCGCCGGAGTGGGTAGGGAAGAGGGTAGAAGATGAAGACGGGGTCTTGTTTTTTTTTTAGTTTTATCTTTTTTTGTTATTTTTTTGTTTATTAAAAAAAATGTGTTGTACATGTGGCGGATATGGTGGCGCCATCGTGGCAAATTTTTTTACCCACGTCAGCAAACAAGTGTTCGATAGGTCACACAATGTAGAGCTTAGGGACCCAATAGGTAAAATCCAAAGATCAGGTAGCAAAGTGACCATTTTGTAAAAGGTCGAGGGGCCGGATATGTATTCTGCCCATCTTAATCTATAGAATTAGGTCACACAAACAATCCATCCACAAGAAAATTCATATATACACTCCTAAGGTCGTAATATACATGATTACTATACATATATACATCTTTATCTGTATGAATAACCCACATGCACAATACAGCCACAAAAAAATTGGTATATACATTCCTCATGTGGTCTTATACATTGTCACTGTACGTATATACATCTTCATCCCTAAAAATAGGTCACACAAACAATATAACCACAATAAATTTCGTATATACATACATCAGGCTGTAATATACATTATTATTATACATATGTACATCTTGATCTTAGGAATAGGCCAAATAAACAATTTACACGTGAGATAACAACATATACTAAATCAAAACAATCATATACACGATGGAAAAATTATATACAAAAATTACCTGATGCCATATTTATACAATTACTATATGGCAACGTGGTGGTCTGTGGTGTTTTTGGCGACGTGGTGGTTCGATGTGGTGGTTGCAACGTGGTGGTCTATATGTATTCCGGCGGCTAATAGGTGGCCGGTGTAACTCCTTTAGTCACAAAACATGTATTCACGATCAAAGATGAAGGTGGGCGGTAAAAGTTATAGCAATTGAAAAACACAAAACATGCGCAATGGAGGCCGGCGAACCACCACGAGTTCGGTTCTGCACAACGGAGGACGGCGACTTTTTTTGTGAGGACTCGCATTCGGTTTTGCGCAATGGAGGACAGTAATGCGCAATGGAGGACTCCGAATCTGCAATGGAGGACGCCGAATTTTGGAGCTGCGTAATCTGCAATGGAGGACGCCGAATCTGTAATGGAGGATCTGCGTGTTTTTTTATATGGGTAATTTCTAAATGGCAATTTGTTATTTTTCAAAATTATGTTGTTGGTGGTTACAAGGATCATGGGAGAAAGTCTATCCTATTTTAGTTTTTTTCTATTTTCTTATTAATGGATATTATAGACATTGCCCCAAGCAAACACACATTCGGATGAGATTTGTTCTCTATAGAAGCTTGTTCACTATAGAACCTACCTCTATATGTCAAGTACTAGTAACTACTAGACAATTAAATAACCCAGCTAGTTCACACCAATTGAACCTCTATTCTATGAACTGGTGACCTCCAATTCGATATATGGTAGAAGATACTGAGCGGATTCTTCCATCACTTCAAATATTTCTTCCTCTGTATATGTTTTTGGTGAAGGTGGCAAGTACTGCAAACACAACATCACAAAAAAAATATCATGATTTTGGCAACTATATATGAAATGGTGAATGTCACGCGGAGATGGGATAAGAGCTGCTCAACAACTGAAGAATCAGATATGGTAAAAAAAACTGAAAAAAAGTAGCCTACTCTTAACATTAAGCACACACATCATAATGGTAGATGAGCCTAGTCAGGAAATACTTGAGATACTACAAGAACACAAGTAATAGTACGAAGGATTGCACAAACTTAAGTAATGGTCTCATTTTAGCTAAAGAGAAAAATGTACTCATTCAACTGTAAAATTATATGAGAAAACACAAATTATGCCACCCAATCAACACAAATTCAGCTATTTCAGGAAAAACATATTTCTGTATCATGCATTACATGCCTGTTGAAACAGCTTTACTTAGTTTAGTTCTCCCAGATTAAATATCTATTGGGAAAAACCACCTCAATTTAATTAAAAAAGCACCCATTGACAAGAAGTGAGAAAAACATAGCCACACACGCAACTAAAAACATTCCACATAACAAAAAACTAGGACTTAAAATAACAAACTAAACAAGGGCTTCAACCAATTATCTAAACAAAACATAATACTTAATTCAATAACGTACCGAAGTACAAATTTCTGTAACACCAGCTTGCACTATGTCTCTCATGAATCGACAAACAAACCAACCACATGAAAGAGCATCATTTTGCTCAGGGCACTTGCATAGGGAAGGAAAACGGCTGTATCAATCATCATTGTATAAAAAACTCCAAAAGTAATAACTTTTAACCAAAATTTATAATCACTACATACTAATTACTAACCTGGATACATATAAAACTTATTTCTGGAATATTGCTTTTCTTGCCATTGAGTAAGTTCAGTGACCTAGACTAGAATATTTTATCATATTTAGTCTCAGAATATATGTATATATATATACATAATAATAGATAATATAACTAAAAATGCATACGCTTCACACATTTCTTTAAAATTTGCGCTAACACCTTGTCTCAACGGGTCTAACCAATAAACCCTATTCAATATAGGATTTATTACCGCTAGCATCTAATGGAACCTAAGCAAACATAAAAAAAAAAAGTCTTCATTCATTTAGCAGTATCACAATTAAGAATGAAAATTTAACACATTGATTACCTTTCATGGTATGAGATAAGGAATAGACAGCCAGTTGAGTCCCTCACAAAACTAACCAAATATCTGACTCTATAGTCTAATTTGGGAATATCAGAACTTCTAGCATCATAGGCCACTAGCGTAGGGAAAACAAACTTGAATAGTGAGGGATTGTATTTCTCATATAAATACCTATGCATTATAAGTGAAATTGTACAATTAATCAAATCGAAAAATGATAATATATAGCATTTAAAAATACAAATACTTACTTAATATACAAATTGATGTGGTCACCCTCTAATTCTCCACGTGCTAGCAAAGACTCCACTTCTGGCTTTTTAAAGTGCAATATGTGTGCATATTGCGTAGCAGCTTTGGGCATTTCAATATTCAACACAAAGGAGTGAGTTGGAATTATCAATGACTTGCATTTCTCAATTGCAGAACATTGTTGTGGTGGCTTAATTTTTCACTGAGATGTTGGATTAACTCTTGGCTGAAATAAGGATTTCCTTACACTTTTTGAACTCCCAGGTATATCCTGACAAACATAAGGAACCAGTTAATGTATCAACATACACTAAGCCTATAAGGTAGAACTCATAAGTTAACAAAATTACTGTATAATTTTTTTTTTTGCACATCAGAACGTACTCCAGTTAAATATTGGCTGAAATAAAGTTTGTGCACATCGAAACTTACTCGAATCGATAACTAAAAATTAGAACTTTAGTCAAGTATAATTTGTTTTTTTGGTGAGTTTCGTCATGTATTTCTAGTTAGCTAGGTAGGTTTGCATGCGTGACACGATGATCCTTATCTTGAAGAATATCATGCAAAATCAAAATAATGTGAAAAGTTGACTCATCAATCAATAGACATTAAGCCTTCCAAGCATAAATCAACATAGTGTGTTAATTTTAAAGCTAGACCAACAAATCTGATCATGTAATTCTAATACTTTTTCATCTAAAATATTTATTTGTCAAATTATTAAACGTTAACTAAAACCACACAGCCAAAAGTATATTTTTACCTTTTCAAAAATGACCATGTCCTTGTGCCACACAATGATATTTCCAAGAGCATTTTTTGACAGCAAAGGAACCTCTTCATTGGGAAATGGCACATTTGCATTTTCTTCCACAATTGTGTCAATCGTCACCTTCAAACAATTAGCTCCTAACTCTTTTCCATAGAGTATAGTGGTCTGCCCAGCCATAGGAATAATAGCACGCCCTTTGGCTACCACATTTGATCAATTAGGCCAAGCTAGTGAGCATTTTTTTGTTGAATCTTGCAACTATAAAATATAAATGTAAGTAAATAGGTTTTGAGAATGGAATGATTTTCAAACAGTTCAATTATATATAAGGGGTACCTCCGATGGTTCCATACAAGGAGAGTCTCTCATCGTTACATCACGGTCTATATTGGGTGATTGAAATTCTTGTTCTTCATGGCTAGCTGGTGGTGATACATGAGCCTGATGTGATGACCCTTGACTCTCCATTTGTTTGAGATGAATTTCTAATTCTTGCATTCATCGTTGCATCTCAGCCATTTGACCTCTGAGTGTGATCACTTCTTGTTGGGAGGAAGTCCTCTTAGATGAACCGAAGTACTTCTTAGCGCCAACACCAAATCAAACACCCCTTAATCTACCAGGATGTTCTTGGGTCCCCAATGCTAATGATAAAACATCTTCTCTACTGGTGGGATTTATGATGCCTTGAGATTATTGTTCTAATAGCATATCCTACAAACGACGTTGGTATAAAATTAGAATAAAATAAGGCATACGGAAATTATTCGCGTTGGTATAAAATTGAATAACTAAATTAAATGCAAGAAATATTAAAACGCAAATAAAACACTTACAATATTATCAACGATTTTCCTCGTCTCTGGATCTGCAATAGTTCCATCAGGTTCAGATCTGGTAGCTTTCCATGATTGTGCCCTGCCTAACAAATTGGTCTCTAGATCCAACTTATTTGCAATCAACTAAAATAAAAGCAGTAGAATAAAGTTTTGTTAAGTAATCTTAGATGATTATATAATCCATTAATTAGAAATAGTTCAATTACCATCAGTTCTCCTAAGCGATCATATCCCATGCTTGAAGATCTATAGGGGTACTTCCTTTTCTTTGAACGCTCACTATTTGCTTTACTTTGTTCCTGAAAAATACAAATATCAAATCAAATGCATGAAGTTAACATATATTACCTTGTTCGCATGTAATTCGAACATAAATTCTTTACTTGGACCTGAAACTTCTTAGTGCATCGATGTTGTACGAATGTAGTCCCATCATCTTGATCAACATAATCATAATCTGGCGGAGGCTCAACACGATAGTTGCCGGTTTTCTCATCCTTGATTATCTTTCCAAGATTTTTTTTGAAAGTTGTCCACTTAGACCAAATAAACTCAAGGATCAAATGTCTATCCACTCTATTAGAAGGGAAAGTAAAAATATTCTGCAAAGTCAAAACAGAAAAAGTATGAAGATGTTTATATATTTGTTCTTATACATCTATAGGGTATATGCTATATGAAAAAAAGAGTAGAAATACAATAACAAGAGCAATGACAAGATATAATAAAGGAATCTATTCATATAGTGAGATTTACAATGATAGCATCATAAACACCCAATATCTGGTTTGTTGAAACCTGTCTCCAATCCGGGTATGCAATAGAAACCCGCTCACGAGTTAGTTGGCCAATGTAACTTTGTAAAAGCGATTTGTTTTTCCCGATAGGCTTTCTGATAGGATTGACTTGTACCAGAATTTTCTTTGTGTTCTCACAAGATAATAGCTTGACTCTTTTATGTATTGCGGATCCTCTCACTTGTGTCAAGAAGCGTGTACAAAATTCAGCACGTCCTTTTTGTCCACAACCCTTACCAGCTGCATCTTTACCTTTGTGATTTTTAGAAGACTTGGTCATTTCTTCACTCTATGTCCCCTTCATTAACAATAAAAGGACCAGAATATACCATATTATAAATGTATCATGAATGGCGATTGTATTTTGATATAAAAAATAGGAATATTGTGCTAAGGAAGAGCTTGTCAATCTTGAATCAATAAGGAAGGAAAACAAAGAACTTCTTTGTTACGGAGTCAATCATGGAGAAGTCAACTACAAAAGCAAGAAAGTCATAGAGGGTAGAGACAACGATGTGCTAAAAAAAAAACTACAAAAGCAAGAAAGTCATAGAGGGTAGAGACAAAGAAGAACGAATAGGTCAATCTTTACCATTCAGAATTTCAGAGTAAAGATTAGCTAGTGCTAATGATGAGTTATGGTCTTGAAATTCATCGCACTCGAAATTATATAATAAAGATTACCATTCAGGCATTCGGAGTAGCAATAGAAATTATATAATAGCAAAAAACCAAGGGCTTAGTGGCTTACGGCGAGAATAGAACTGAACCTAACCACGAGATCTGTCGCACTCGACCACGAGAAAATGAAGAAGAAGACGGGCCAGATGGCACAAGGTGGAGCAGGCAATGCGGACCTTCGTCGGTTCATCCAGATATGTCAAATTATGTAGATACGATGAGAGGAATTGATTAAGTATGGTAGAGTAGGCGTTACGAGGGAAGAGGGCTTACGTACGACGAGTTCGACAACGTCGACAGCACTCCTCCGGTGCGGCGTTACGAGGGCAGAGGGCTTAGTTCCCGGAGAGCGGCGATGCCAACGTTGAGGCAGCGAGTCAGGAGCTGCTTCGCCTAGCTGAAGAAGAAGACGGCAAAAGAGGTCGGTGCGGTGCGAGCGGTCATGGGTGGTCCGGTGCGGGCGAGCGGCCACCGGTTAGTCCCAGAAGGAAACCCTAGGTCTTTCGCCCGAATCGCCACCGTGGACTCGTCACTCGGGAGAAGAGAATGTAAAATGGTAAATCTGTAAAAAGTAAAAACCCTAAAGTAAAGTAGTAAATACACTAAACATGTACGCAGATAAGTGTGAAAAACAAAAAAATATTTTTTTATTAAAAAAGCGGAAAGAGCCTTATTTCACCTGCCTTGGATAGCTCTTTCTATTGTCGTTTTCTTTTTCCTCTATTAATTGTTATTCCTTTTCTATGGTCTTCACGTACATAAGCCTGAGTATCATCATCAACATTTGCACCAAATGATGGCATTATGATTGTAGCTTGAATCAAATCACTTTCTCCTTCATCGCACTCATTTGGTCCCTCCATTTAGATGATATCACCACTGACCATTTGGGATCTTTTGGGTCCGGGACAAAGAATACTTGTTTAGCTTGAGATGCTAAAATGAATGGATCATTCTTATAACCCACCCTACTAAAATCAATACGAGTGAAGCCTAACTCGTCAACTTCTATACCATTAAAGTTAACCCAATTGTAAAGAAAAACCGGCACAGTGAACTCCAAATAGTTAAGCTCCCATATTTCTTCGATGACTCCGTAATATGACGTACTAGCTTGAATGGGGTTCTTGTCTTTTGCACTAGAGATATGCATTGCTTGAGCAACCAATGTAACACCGCTTTTTTGCATTGTATTGATATTGTCATGGCATTTGGTGTAGAACGTGTAGCCATTTATCTCATATGTAGAAAAAGACGCTACATGAAAAAGAGGCCCTCGTGACAACGCCATCAAGGTTTGCGAGATAGGCTGATTATAATCGTCAATCTTTGAGTGCAACCATCTGACAAATGAAGCATTGTGTTGATCTGTTATCCACTTCTCACTCTTATGAGTTGGATGTTGACTTCTTAAAAAAGACATGTGCTCTTCCACATATGATTCTACTTCTTCGCTATTGTGAAGGACGTATAAATGAGCCTGTGACCACAACTCTCGAGATATTGCTTGCATCTTAAAACCAACGATACCCCTACCTTCAACAACCTCATCCTTTATTGGCTTAGGAAGACCAATGACTTCAATATCAAATAAATATAGAGCACAAAATTTAGTCGCTTCTTCCGTAATGTACCGTTCAACCATACAACCTTCAGGATGAAATCTATTCATTACATACCCTTTGAGTACTTTCATGTATCGCTCAAAAGGATACATCCACCTCAAGTATACTGGTCCACACAATTTGACCTCTCGAACAAGGTGGATTGTCAAGTGGACCATTATATCAAAAGATGACGGAGGAAAAATCATCTCAAGTTCACACATAGTCAACACAATATCATTTTGCAGAGAATTGAACTCATGAGGATCGATGACCTTACCACAAATCTTCTTGAAAAAGAAACAAAGGCGAGTAATAGCATTTCGAACATGCTTTGGTAGAATTCCACGAATGGAAATAGGCAAAAACTCTTGCATAATTACGTGACAATCGTGAGATTTCATACCTTGAAGCTTTCTTGCTTTCAAATTCACTAGACTTTTTAGATTTGCTGAAAACCCATGTGGAACCTTTACACCCTGGTCATACAAAAGTCATCCTTCTCCTTCTTCGAAAGAGTATAGCACGTAGGAGGTAGATAGGTACGTTTGTGGTCACTTGCTCTTTCAACTCTAGTCTGATGCCCATATCAATCATATCCTTCCTGCCATTTGCACTGTCTTTAGTTTTTCCCGACACATTGAGTAATGTGCCTAGCAAACTATCACAAACATTCTTCTCAATATGCATGACATCTAAGCAATGTCGCACACATAAGTCCGCTCAGTATGAAAGAGAGAATAATACTGACTTCTTTTTCCACCCCCCCAAGATGGAAGTGGGTTCTCCCGTTTCTTACCAAATGGCACATTGAGAACATTTAACTTAGACATAAGTTGGTGAGTAGTCAATGGTTGACGAGGTAGATCTTCTTCGGACTTTCCATTAAAGGCCTTCTTCAAATTACGATACTTGTGTGCTATTGGTAAAAATCGACGACTAGCAAGGTAAATTGTCATTTTACTATTCTCCAACCAAGTATTAGCCGTACGATCTTCACATATAGGGAATGCCTGCTTACCTTTAACAGTATAACCAGATAGATTACTGTATGCTGGAAAGTCATTAATCGTGCAGAACAACATTGCTTGCATACGAAAAGTTTCTTTTTCGTATGCATCATAAACTTCCACGCTACGATCCCACAAAAGCTTCAAATCTTCAACAAGCGGAGCCAAGTAAACATCAATATCATTTCCAGGTTGCTTCGGTCCAGAAATCAACAGTGACAACATCATATACTTGTGCTTCATGCATAGCCATGGAGGAAGATTATAAATGACTAAAATAAGAGGCCAAGTACTATGCGTGCTAGATTGATTCCCATGGGGGTTCACCCCATCTATTGATAAAGCAAGACGCAAATTCCTCCCATCACAGCCAAAATCAGGAAATTTAGTATCAAAATTAACCCATTGAGCAGATTCAGCTAGATGCCTTAGTAGACCATCGGACTTGCTATCCTCCACATGCCATCTTAGATTTTATGCATCTATAGCATTTGAGAATAAACGTTTGAAACGAGGTATAATAGGAAAGTACCATAATACCTTTGCTGGGACACCTTGTCACTTGTACCGCGATCGACCACAATAAGGATTCGGACACTTCTCAAGTGAAGAAAATTCATTCCGGTACAATACACAATCATTAGGACAAGGATGGATACTTTCATAACCCATGCTCAAGGATCGAACTAGTTTCTTGGCCCTACATGTCGAATCTGGAAGCACATTACCATCAGGTAAAATATCCTTTAAGAGCATCAGTAAAGCTGTGAAACTCTGATCTGTCCACCCGTTAGATGTTTTCAAATGGTACAACTTCAAAGTTGCACACAATTTAGTGAACTTGCTACATGAAGCATATAAGGGTTCTCGTGCATCACTTTTTATTTCATCAAGCATATCAGGACGATCATGAAAGTCCTCTGCAACAACCTGTATCATTTCTTCCAATTGATCAACTTCTAAATTAGGCTCATCCATGGTATCCACATTAAATGTATGCTCTTTTTCACCATGACGCGTCCAACAAGTGTAGCTTAGATCCATTCCATGTACAATCAAATCATCTCGTAAACCATTAGCATCCTTCCATTTTGCAGTTAGACAATCTTTACAAGGACAAGGAATTTTAGAAGGATTTTTAGCATTTTGCAAGGCAAACCTAATAAATTCCTCCACACCATCTTCATACTCTTGTGTCAAACGATCAGCAAACATCCAACTTCTAACTATTGCCTACGTAAGTAAAAAAACAATATGAAAAAAAAAATCAAAATTGATGATCAAAATTGATTAACTTGATAGGAAAATAGAACGAAGTGTAAAAACTCTCACAATTGATCAAGGCAAAGAATACAAATCAGAAATATTTAACATGCACCCAATTTTAATTCAAAGTAACAGCTTACTTAAGGGATGGAAGGAAATTAAGATTACAATCCAAGGAATTGCACTGCCTACTATGGAGGAAAGGAAGGTGTTGATTGCCCCGCAAGCAAGTCGAACAAATTGCCTTCTTAAATATATCAAAACAATATACAGCTTCGTAAAATATATTTATCCAATTCGATTTTTAAAAAAACACGCATACCGGACGTCTATAAAACCTGTATGAATTGGTTTATAAGGTACTCGGATACTTGTTTTTTAAATAACCGGTATGGGAGGTTAAACCTTGCATACCGAAATTTTATAAAACCGGTATCCAAGAGCATGAGTTTACACCGGACTTCCTAAAAACTGGTATAAATGTGTTTTTTCTTTAAAAACGGACATGCATACCGATTTTACACAAAACCGGTGTGTGAGTGCTAAACAAGATACCATATTTTTTAACCGGTTTCTAATTTTCGGTATCCATCCCCCACTTGTGTACTAGTGCAAACTGATATCTAGAAATTGATAATATTTTCATATGAGAATTGGAATGATATATATTTTTATTCTTGTTATTCTTATTACTTATAGAAACATACGAGCAGGGGTACAGGATGATTTTTTTAATAGTACTTAGAATTAACTAGTGAGTGTGATTTTGTTTTCTTTTTTCAATAACGCTTAGAGTTATGGATTGGTCATGGATGCAAAAAATACGTACTTCTGATGAATATGCGAAAGGGATAGAGCAACTTATTAGACTTGCATTGGAGAATGGTGTTGATCCGACTAGAATGATATGCCCCTACAAGGATTGTTTTTACTCTATGAAAATTAAGTTTAATGAAGTTAGAGAACATGTAGTGTTTCATGGTATTATTCAAGATTACACTAGATGGATATGGCACGGGGAGAAAACGTCTAGGCACTCTACAAGCTGTGAGACTGATAACCAAGACGTATTTGATACTTTAGAAGATGATAGATTAGAGGATATGATGCATGATGTTGAGGAGAATTTCATTGACAATCCAGACAAGTTTCATGATTTATTAAAGGATGCATAGTTGCCATTATTTGTCGGGTGCACGAAATTTACTAAGATGTCTGCTTTGTTAAAACTGTACAATATCAAAGCAAGATATGGATGGAGCGATAGAAGCTTTAGTACACTATTTGAGCTAATCAAGGAAATTCTTCCAAAGGGAAATAGTCTTCCAATTAGTACGTATAAGACCAAAAAGATTTTGTGTTCAATGGGCATGAACTATGAAAAAATACATGCATGCCCCAATGATTGCATTTAATACCGAAATGAACATGCCTTATTGGATAGCTGCCCCAATCCAGACTGTGGTGAACCATGCTACAAGAGGAAAGGTGTTCCATCTAAAGTGTTGTGGTGTTTCCCTTTTATCCCAAGGTTTTGACGCTTATTTGGGAATCCAGAAGATGCAAAAAAGTTATATTGGCATGCAAATGGATGAATAAAAGATGGTAGAATCCGACACCCAGCAGATTCTAAACAATGGCCGACTATAGACCAATTGCACCCACAGTTTGGAAATGAGGATAGAAACTTGAGGCTTGCTCTGTCCACCGATGGGATTAATCCTCACGGTAACCTAAGTACAAGTGATAGTACTAGCCATTTGTATTAGTTACAATCTACCTCCATCATTGTGTATGAAGCGGAAATACATGACGTTGACTTTGTTAATTTTTGGGCCAAGACAACCCGGGTTTGAAATCGGTGTTTATTTGAGGCCTCTAATTGAAGATTTGAATGTCTTATGGGGGGAAGGGATAGAATTATTTGATGCATATCACAGAGAGAATTTCTGACTTCGAGCTATGTTGTACTATAAACGATTTCTTAACCTACGGTAACCTTGGTGGATATTCTACCAAAAGGATATCTTGCATGTCCAACTTGTGGAAAGGACACTGCCTTACATCGTTTGAAAGAATGTAGTAAGATCGTTTATGTGAGGCATCGAAGGTTCTTGCCAGCAGACCATCGATATCGAAGGCTCTGTAAATCTTTCATCCCCTCTGAACCTGAAAATGGAAGTGCCCCGATCCCATTAAGTGGAGAAGAAGTGTTGAATGTTGTGGGAGATATAGAAGTTAGATTTGCTAAATCCACCTTGAATGATGCTTCTATGCATGGTTGGAAGAAGAAATCTGTTTTTTTTAACTTCCTTATTGGAAAGATCTTTATGTGAGACATTGCCTTGATGTTATGCATATAGAGAAAAATATGTGCGAGAGTCTGATTGGTAAATTGTTAAATATTCCTGGTAAAACCAAAGATGGCTTGAAAGTTAGACAAGATTATGAGAAGATGGGGATTAGAGCAGAGTTGCATCCACAACATAGGGGAAAATGTACATTCTAGCCACCTGCCTGCTATAGTTTATCTAGGAATGAGAAAATTACTTTTTGTGATTTTCTTCATGGCATAAAAGTTCCAGAGGGTTACTCTTCGAATATTAGGAATTTTGTGTCAATGAAAGACTTGAAACTAGTAGGCTTGAAGTCGCACGATTATCATGTACTAATGCAACAACTATTACCCGTAGCTATTCGTTCCATATTGCCACAGCATGTAAGGCATACCATAATTAGACTTTGTTTCTTTTTCAAGAAACTATGTAGTTAGATTATTGATCCTGATGAGTTGCAAACTCTTTAGAATGACATTGTTGTTGTACTTTGTGAGATGTAGATGTACTTTCCACCCTCGTTTTTCGACATTATGGTGCATCTAACCGCTCATCTGGTGAGAGAAGTAGAACTATGTGGTCCGGTTTATCTGCGTTGGATGTATCCATTTGAGCGGTATATGAAAGTGTTGAAAGGCTATGTTATGAATCGTCAATATTCTGAAGGCTGTATCTGTAACACCCCCCTTCTTAAAGCCAAATGGCATTACCGCCAGTGATCTCGGATTTCACCGTCCAAAGTCACCCAAGGCTAAAAAAGGTAACTTGAAGATGATTTGAGAATAACAACCTTTATTTTATTAATTTAAACCGGATTACAAGTGGGATAAACCTCCCGTAAGGTTACAATATGAATTTAAAAAAGTTGCAGCGGAATTTAAAAGACATTTCTTAAAATGTAAAAACACGTGGGACCCATAATTATAGTCAAACTAAAAGACGTTTTTAAGACTTCTTCCTTCCTTCCTTCCTTCGTTCCTTCCTGCAGATCCTGGTACCTTCGGCTTCCTTCTGCACAACCTTCCCTTTCCTATCTGATACCCCATAAAGGCAAGGAATACCAGCCAACAAAGTTGGGAAAGAAAGAAGGGATGTTAGTCTAACGCGAGACTAAGCAAGTGGTAGAATAGGATTCGGTTCTTAGAAAGGTTTAGACATGAGGGCATCACGGACCAATTGAAAACCGATTGATGCCCAACAGTCAAGGGTTCTTTAATGCAGAACGCATATGGCTTTTTGAGCGAGAGGCTTTTTAGACGAGCAAGGCTCAAAAGAAAATGATATCTTTAGCGTGAGGCTTTATGAGATGTGAGGCTTATGAGAAATGATATTTCTCGGAAGTAGGATACTACATGGAAGTAGCACCTAAGAAAGATATGTGTTTAAGATTTGTTGGGAACTTAATTAATTCAAACAACAGTGAAAAAGCATCCAACATTAATCGAATCGTATCAACCTCATCATAACTCGAAGATGCCGACAGGGAGGTGGCCACAAGGACGCTTATACACCTGAACCCATCTTGCCATTTTATAGGCATTTTAACAACTCGAGTCATGCATTCAGATTGGATAGGCGATTGTCAATAATGAGAACTCGAAGCGATTTTCCAAGTTGTACTAATCACCCCGCGTTTATTAATTAATGTGCATTGGGCACTTATCTTATTAGATCATAAAACAAGGCAATTTAATTAACGAATTTTAAGTGACGGCTCATCGGAGCTTGGCCACGGATTAACAGGAAAGCAAGCGTCTCCTAGCACTTAGATAGAGTGCTATAGCCCATCCTAAGGAACGAGCATTAGTCGTACGACCTTAATATTACGAGTATGCACTAATTACACCTCGTAACATGAGTTATTAAGAAATAACGAGCATCTTAAATCCGGCATTCCTAGTCTTAAACTAGTCCACAACAAAGTCTCGAAAAGAGACTTGAAACAATCAAAGGCCACACATCAACGGTCATAAGTCCATGTACTAGCGCGTACGATATTTAAAACAATGGTCATTAATCCTAAGCATAATGATCCTAATCAATTATTTGCAAACAAGTTTGTTCCCAACGATTATTTTGATAACGGAAAGCAATTTCACGATTATCGAGTAAGGTAACAAAGAACCATCCACTTTCCTTAAGACGTTCTTAAAAACGCTAATTGGAGTCAAGGCTAGCAAGGCCCTAGATGAGGCCTAAGGCAAGGCAAAATACAAGGTAAAGGCAAGGCACGGCCCGAGCAACGGCTAGGCAACGGCCCGGGACAAAACGCAAGCAAGGACACTGGCGGCGGGCGCTGCCCCCTTGGCGGCGGTCGCTGCCCCTGTATGTGTCGACGGCGTGATTTTGCAAGCTTCCTCCGATCGATTCCGACCACTTCTCGGAGAACCGGTGCAAACAGTAGCAAGATTGACACTTCTACTTTATACTAAGAGAGATTTGAGAGGAAGAGATGAGCATTTCGGATGCCTTTCCCCTTCACCTTCAACCCCTATTTATAGTGTTCAACCTTCATAACAATCCAAGAAAAAGAGTGGACTTCTAGCCTAACAAGCCAAGAGGGGTTGACAAATCCATAGTTGCCATTGCCCACAAGATGTTAGGATTGCTCTCCAAGCAATACTACAACAGCCCTCAAAACTCCGGCGCCCACAAGAAAAACGTCCCGTCGGCCACTTGCGTCTGCAGCAAAGCGGCGTTCGCTGCCATTTTTGCGGTGGTCGCTGCCATTTTGGCGGCGGTCGCTGCCTTTTGGGGACTGGGTAACGTTTTGGTAAAATTGGCATAACTTTTAGAATACTTATGGGAATTACCTCAAATTTGAGGGATGAAACTAGACTCCTTTATCTACCATTAGGCTTTGGAATCACTCGATTCCGAGCTCTAATGAAGGTTTAATGAATTTTTGAAGTTAAGGTATCCATTTAGCGTTATCCAACGCTATTCGGTTAATCGGGTGACCTTTACTCTTTCTCTTATCGTTCCAAAAACAAATTTGAGTCATAAAACTAAGGAGAATTTCATGATCCATTTTATTAAATTTGCGGATATTACAACAGTACCCCCTTAAAAATATTTTCGACCCCGAAACTAGCAGATGCTACCCTAGCATGCTTAAAAGGACTGAGTACATAAGGAATATCCGCTCTTGAAGAGGAAGTACAAGCTATAGTACCCCCTTAAAGAGCTCTGGTTCTTCCTTTAAGACGACAACAAGTCTGGGAAACGATTTTGCATCAGTTACACGGTTCCCAAAATTTCTTATTTTGTCTCTTGGTCATGTTTACGACTTAGTTGATCTGCCAACATTCCTTTGTCGATTTAAAGTGATACCAACGTAGTCTTCTTGACATACTCAGGGCCGAAAAGCACTTTTTCTACGTCATTATTCTAATCACTTGACAACGATGATACTAGCCGTTTCTATCCTTAGGGCATCGTGAATCGTTTGTATAAAAGCTTTTGGTAGGTGGACCTTATCAGCTTACTTCACCATCCCAACCAGTTCAATCGAATACACGGACTCGGGGCAGGAATTAACTTCTAGAAGGATTGCCCACTCAAACTTCGAGAGAATTTTAAGGGCTTCCCCAGTTGAACTAGGTTTTTAGAAGACCACACGACGAGAGTCGAAGATTAATAATGCGTCATTTACTTATGAACTTAGTACATCATTATAATCTGATTTAACATTCTGAAAGATACATGATTATCCAAAAATCATCTAACAGACTTCCAAAAATGCGATCTCCTCACAAGGAAGGATGATCGACTTACAAGACCTAAGCAACCAACAAAAAGGTCTCAGGAAGGACAGGGAAGAGACTAACTACTCTTCAGGAACAGTAGGCAAGTTGGACTGGTACATCCCGTACAACTGTTGTCCCTGACTTGCAGATGGCATCGGTGCCTTTCCCTTGTTTTTCGCAGTAGACTGCACTGAAGTGGTCGAGGTAGACCCAGATGGAATTCTGTTACTCTGTACAACCGACGTTGGCCCAGACTGATTTGCCCCTTCCTTGTTCAGACGGCAGTAGGATCGAACATGTCCCTTCTTTCCACAGTTGAAACAAGTCCTCTTGGGTTTAGTACAATCTCTGTTGATATGGCCTTGCTCACCACAATTGTGGCAAACTATGAAACTTTTCTTCTGTCTCGACTCATTAGAAGAGTCATTCATGAATGAATCAAATTTGCTTTTCTTTGACCATCCAGACGCTTGTGGTGTTGCAGACCGCTTGGATCCTCCTTGACCCTGATAGCGAGATTTCTCCCCACTATCCTTCTTTGCAGCTTCGCCTAAGGTGACCTCCATTCTATAGGCATGGTCAACTGATGGCTTGCATTTAGTTCATGTTTAGGATGTGCATTAGGTCATGTTTCGTGGTTTTCGGTTTGCGTTTTTCTCTTTTTAGTTAGTTTTATACTTGTTTTCGGTTTAGTTGTTCGGTTCGGACTCTACGCTTTGGTCTTTGTGAATTTCAGGGGATTTGGAGGTGAATGGAGCGTTAGAGATCAAGAGGACTCAAGGAGGCGTCGAGAGCTCGAAGACGGTGTCAAGGAGAGGCCGAGAAGACGTCCGAGAAGCAAACCGAAGACCGCCCAAGGCGTAGCCCGAAGAACCAAGGCAAAGCGAGCCAAACCCAAGGGCCACAGCCTTGGACCCGGCCGGGTCACGGGCCGGGTCCTGGCCCGGGTCGGCTCCCTTGCCCAGCCGAGAAGCAAATCAAAGGACAGAGCCGGACCCGGCCGGGTCACGGACCGGGTCGGCGCCCGAGTCAAGCTATTTCCTAGCGTTTGCAAGTGGTGGCGTTTCCAGTGCTGGACCCGGTCGGGTCACGGGCCGGGTCGGACCCCGGGTCACACCGCCGCGTCCCCTTTTTCGCGTTTTAGCCTTGTTTCCTTTAGGGTTGTATATAAGCCGTCTTCCTCCTTTTAGAAATAAACTTTTACCCAATTTAGGACCTCTTGAATTTCCATAAAAGCTCTTTGGTGTTCTTGAGAGATTGAAGGATTTTGTTTGAGATTTGTGCCTTTTCAATCAATACAATGTTTATTGGTATGGATTTCCTCATCTCTTCTTCTTTGCTCTTGTTCTCCATGGATTGCTAAACACCCAAATCCTAGGGTTTGAGAAAAACCTTATGGATTCTAGGTAGCCTTGAAATGCTTGCTTGAATTGAGATTTGAATTGTGGTTTGTGTCAATCCTACATGCTTAATGCCAAATTGCTTGCGACTGGAGGCTTGTTGATGATTAGAACCGAAAGGTTAGGTTGTCAATAAGGAGATAGGCTAGGGACTTGTGTTGAGAGACCTCCTCTCTAGCTTGAACTATAGGATTGATTGATTGATTTCCCTTTGAAATGAGGATTGATTTGGGATTTCTTGATAGGTTGACCTACCGATAGAGGGTTTGAGTTGGACAAGCTCACTCAAGCCACGATGGTGGATGAGAGGCTTGAACCTGTTGAGCCACTATTGAGCCTAAAGGGCCTAGTTTGCATGTCAAGCCACAAAAGTGGATGATTGTCGTAATCTAGGTACGATTTGTTTAATTCGATAGGATTAGACATTGATTCTAGGTAGATGCCTCCAAACCATGATTTGATCTTGATTCATGTATGCTTGCAAAGTGCTACTTTGACCCATAGTGTGAATACCTAGATCCTAGGATTGCCTTTCCCATAGTAAACTTGCATCATTTTGTTGGTTGTTTTCTCCTTTTACTTAGTTGTTATTTGAGTTCTTTTATTTCAATCCCAAATTGCCTCATATTAGCCTAGCTACTTTGATTGTCGGTTCACCAACTCTACTAAAGTCCTAGAGATTCGACACCTTGGTACTACGCGACCCATACACTTGCGGTATTGATCTAGTAGCCTATCATCAACATACTCCTCCAGCGATAAGAAGTTACGAGTCATCATCCAAGGTTTGATCGTATCACTCATCCATTTATGGAAGCGACGAATCTTCTACTCCTCGGTTGCAAACTCCGACCCAGCGTATTGGAGCAAATGATTAAACTTCTTCGCTCTTTCTAATACACTTAATTCCTCCACCTTGGGATTATATAACTCATCCTGCTTCTCATCATGCATTGCGGACGAAAAGTACCGGTTCATCATTTTTCCCTTGAACATTGCCCAGTTCAGGTCGGGATGATCGGAAAGTTTGGAACCCTCCCACCATTCGTTGGCTTCGTCCCTAAGTTGCAAGGCTGCAATCTGCACTTTTTCCACTTCGGTGCAATGCGTATTCCTAAGCAACTTCTCTATGTGGGAGAACCAGTAGTGGGCGCTAGCAGGCTCTCCAGCACCGTTGAAGGTCTCCGGCTTGAGAGAAAGAAAAAGCTTCAATGACTTGGAGAATTCAGACGCATCTCCGTGAACACGAGCATGATCGGCTCCTAGGTTCACAGCGGGAACTGCCTCTGTGGCATTCGGTTGATTAGCCACAACCTCAGGCATCGCTTCTTGAAACATCTGTTGGAACATGGCTTTGAACATAGCAATGCTCGTAGCATCTAAAGTTAAAATCGGAGTTGCTACTGGCACTTGGTTGTTTCCACGAACTCCAGATTCCATTTCTTCGTTTCCATTCCCCTCTAGGGCATTTGCATTCCGATTCTTATTCCCTCGTGTACTCACCATCTGTAGTGAAGAACAATTGTTTCCATTAATCACAATCGTTGCACAAGGTGAAGAAAGATAACAACTTCTAGACGTAGATGTAGAATATTTATACTCCCATATTGGCAGACGAAGGTACTTAGAAGGAAGTTATTTATAAAACCAAACCGCTTCTTGAATTCTGTTACAAGAAGGTTTTGATAAAATCAACTACTCGAATTCTGCTACAATCGAGAAGATTCGGTAAAAAGTCAACTCCTTGAATTCTATTACAAGGAGATTAGAAGATTCGAAGGAAGTATTCATTTATGTGACTACTCGAAAGTAGGAAACTTAATAAAGAAGAAAAATTCGATTTGAGATTTCTTTAAAAATGATATTTAGACGTAAATCTCACATTTAAAAATAATGAAGAAGATAAACCGAAAAATAAATAATTTACTCATATTGCTTTACCATTGGATTACAATTTCAAAACTAAGTTCCTTTAAAAGAAGTTTGTTAAAACTTCGGGTTTCAAATAAATCGATTTAGCTCTGATACCATAACTGTAACACCCCCCTTCTTAAAGCCAAAGGGTATTGTTAGAGCTAGAAATCAACCAAGCAAGATTGGTGACCCCTTAGCCTAGATCGGCCTTGAACTAAGCAATACGAACTTTAGAATCGAATCAAAAGGATGCGAAAATTGTATTTAAACTCGTAAGTATTTGAATATGAAAATTGTGTATGAATGTATATGTACAATGTATGACCCCCTCTATGTATATATAGGGGCCCTAAAGATATATCGTTACAAGATAGACTAGATAGATACACGTTTATCGGATGGATCACACCTAAATACGATATAATTTCCGTTACATAAGATAGAAATAAAATCTATAAGATATAATTTAAGTATATCTTATAATTGAACGAGCGAATTAGCTCACTTCGGCACCCGCTACTCGGATATCCTTCTAGAAACATGCCGCTGGGCTTCATGGGCTGCTCGTAGGTTACTCTAGTATGCGTCATAGGCTAAAGAAGAATAGGGCCCAACAATACCCCTTTTGATTCAAGTTTAGAATTTCAAATTCGAAATTCAAATTTGAATCAAACCAATCTTTAATCGCTGATTTGCCTGCCTTGAAAATCGCAGCCTGAGCGTCATCATTAGCCCCCATTTAAAACGCACTTAGCCCTCTCTCTCATGCGTTCACAGGCGTCACTTCAACGTTGAACAAAGGTACATACTTCTCTCCCTTACTCTTCGTCTTCATCTTCTACCTTCCGCTGTCCTCCCAAACCTGGTTTTCTCTTTCCTTTTGCTTAGTTTTACCTTCAACCCTGGTCTGTCCTTCTTCTCACCATGGCTGAAACCCCTCTCTTCGCACCCTCAAACTCACTCATGCCCCAAGACCAATTTCTGTGCAACCTCACACCAGACGATGTTGCGGGAATCATCGCTGAGGGAGGTTTTCCAGCCGGAACCGTGACCTACTGCCCCCAAGACGAACTAATTGACTGGATTTGACCAGGGTGGATTTGTTTTACCGAGTTCCCATTTTCGCTAGGGCTAAAATTTCCTTTTCCCCCCCTTTATTAGAGATTTCCTTAGGGAATTAGGAGTTTCACCCTCGCAAATCATGCCCACGACCTGGCGCACATACTCAGGTGTGTTGACGAATTAGCCTCTAGGAAAGGTATAACAATGACGGTGAGTGAGTTTTTAGTAGCCTACGAAGTAGTACCCTCTAGGCCGGGTAGGATTTCTGTTCATGCCAGAAATACGCAAGACCCTTTGATCCCTGGCGTCAAGAATCCTAACACGGGATGGCAGTCACGCTATTTCTTTGTTGAGAGGCGTTCCTTGGGTGAGCTAGGGGAAATCCATAAGGATGTTTTCCTAGACGCTTGGAAGACCACCTGTAAGAGCCTTGCTTGCTCTATTTTTGTGGTTTTTACTAGTGTGTATAACTAGATCTGCTATTCTAGATATTGTTTTTGCTAACATTCATCTGGTGACACCTTGTGCAGTGCCGAAGAATTTCAACTCAAGGTCTTTTAGTGGAAAGCTTATCAAGGTGCTGTTGACCACCGAATCCAAGAACCGTGCTCCTAGCAAGGTTTTCAACGAACCAGAGAGACAGAAAGAGGAGCACCAACCCCAAAGTTCCAGCCACGAGACTACGGACCTAGAAGCTTCACCCCTTGTTGTCAAAATGTCGAGCACCTCTAAGCCCACCAACTCTGGTAAGTCTCGGCAATTTCTCTTTTCCTGCATACCAGACAGATTTTCCAGTAAAGGTGGACTTAAACTCTCGTCTGTTGTGTGGTCAGGCCGAGAAAGAAATGCTTCCACCGATGTCATGCTACAACGTATGCTGAGATCCCGTAGTTCAAACCCTCCTCTGGTACCAAAGAAGGAAGTTTAGCAAGAGCGCCCTTCACAGAAGCGCAAGCTGGAAACCCCCACCCCCCCACTAATAGATCTTTCCAAGGAAGACACCGCTGATTTCTAGGGCGTCGTGCTAGAGTCCACTTCTGGTGAAGCTAGGGCTGCCTCTATCAAAGGCGGAGGTGAACCGGCGCTGATACGATCCAGGAATGCCATGAAGAAGGTATACTTACGCGACTTCTCTTGTTTGGCAAACTGCTTTTCTGCTGTCGTGGTTATTTACTTAGCATTCCTTGTAGGCAACCCAAGAATTTGCTCTGGCCATGGATGTGCACATGAGGGAGATTAGCCAGTTGAAGTCTAAGGAGAAACATGCCTCGGAAGCAGCGCTGGAGGCTGGTCGCTAGAACCGCGTTCTTGAGGATGCTCTGGGTTCACACCGGGCTCAAGTTGCCAAGCTGCAGGACGAAGTGCCGGTGCAAGCCAGGAAGATTACCGAACTCTAGGAGCCGCGGATGTCTTCACCCAGCAAGTCATAAGGATTGGCACCTACTATTCTACCAAAGCCAAGATTGAAGTTCTTGAAGGCGTTGCTAGAGGGGAGAGCGACCGTTGGAACTTGGAGGAGTTGAAGGCTACCTTTGATGAGCTATTCCCTCCTGGCTCCAAGGTCCCTGGGGAGGATTTCTTGCCTAACGAGGATCTGGATGATGATGCCAATTCCCCAGCTCCAGTAGATATTGTTCCAGCTGCAGGTTCTGACGGTGTGGTCCAATAAGGAGATAAGGACGAGGACCTCTCGTCGCAGACCCCTTCTCCAGCCAAGTGATCTTCACCAACTTTGCTTGCTTTTGTTTGTGTTCAGAACTTATTTCTGGCAATGTCTATTGCCGCAAGACTTTGAATGATCGTTTTTTGGTGGCCTTCGTGCCAAGACTTATCTCTAGGGGAAAATGTTGTACCCTTGGTGTAAAAGCTTTTAACCCTCATCAATCTCTATAGGCCCTTTGTATGGCCGTCTAATTATGCTGCATTAGTTGGTACCGGAAATGCTTACCTAACGTGATGACTTACCCGTATATGAAATCAAACCTCAAAGAGTAAACCGGGCTATATTCCTTATTAGCGTTCGTAGCTTGGTGGCAAACAAGATCGCATGATGTTGGGGGTCTAATGACTCGGGCAAAGTCGTTGTTCCCTTATCAAAAATAAATCCCAAACATGCAAACAATAGTATAGTAGGCAAGCAAGGGGTCGAACCCAAAGGAATCAGTTTCTATTCAGATTTTATGGTTTTCATGCAAGTAATCAAAAAGAGGGGTTTGAAAGTCGGTTTCAATCAAAAGTTATCAAGTAGAGTTTATCCAATCAATTCCACTTTTATTAATCTGTTGATCATGAATTCATCCACCTCTTTATATGCCTAGGTCAATTCCAATCCCAATCATTAGCAATCGCAAGTCCACGGTCCAAGCAATTCTATAACCCTAGGCAAGGACGCTTAAACTAGAATTAGCATAGAGCACAAGGATAATAGGAAATCAAATCATGCAATCAAGCTACGAGTCTCATGCACAATTTAACCATTGAATACTCTTCCCTAAACTAGTCCACGGTCCTATAATAGAGTTGTTTCGAAAAATAGGAAAGATGCATAGACAACAACCAATCCTAAATCAAACAATAGATCTAAGTCAATCAAACAAGTTGATCAGGCTCATAAAATCAAACATAGATCATGGTATGAAGCACAAGAGTATCAATAAAGACCTAGGGATAAAGAGATTACCAGAATTTCACAACTTCATAATAAAGCTTCCTTGATCGAATAAACTCAAGAGGAGAGCTAGTTCTCCATTACAAAGAAAACTCCAATCTTTATTGAAAGAACAATTGATTAACAAGTATGTTGTATATCCTAAAAACCTAGAAAGGTTCCCCTTAAATAGCCTCAAGGATCGACCTTTTCGGACTAGATAAGAAAGGAAACCGAAAGATAAGAAAGGAAACAAGATATAAAAGATAGAATTTCGTCCGCGTTGAAATCGGCCGCACCGCGACCGCGGCACCACCACCGCGCCCGCGGTGGTCTTCTTCGGTCAAGGGCTGAGTCGGCTTCTACCGCGACCGCGCCATAGACAGCGCGACCGCGGCCTTCATAGGTCTTCGTGGTTCGTCTCTTCACGCCACCGCGCCCGCGTCCTAGACAACGCGACCGCGATATCCCTGCAGTGGCGAATCTTCGTCTTTAAGCTCTTTAACTCTTGATTCTTCATAACTTGTGTGTTCGGTCTTCATATTACAATAACGCTCAAAACTAACCTAAACACTCTAAATCATCTCAAAATACAAGAGTTATCCTAAACAAAATAGCCTGAATCAAATTCCCCCATACTTAGATCTTGCTCGTCCTCGAGTAAGCTCAAAACAAATACAACAAGGTAGCACATCTAAGATCTCAGGAAATACAAGGGAAGATAAAAACACTCAGTTCACAACCCGAACCCAAAAATATAGAGATATCATGAGCATAAAACAATGAAGCTCAAACACACACCTCACAACAAGATATAACACTCAAGCTCTAAAAAGATGAAAGAGAGCAACCTAGGATCTACCCAAATCTAACATGTAAGCCCCAAAGTCCCGAAGCGAGAATGATCCTAAAACACTCAAATTTTTCCTCTCAATTCGGCTTAGGCGCCCTTTTGGGTTTTCACCTAATCGCTCTTTTCATTCTTCTCAAGGGTGTGCTCACAAATACTCACAACTCTCATAAACCTGATATTACCCCAGCCTAACGCTGGTCCGGGTTACTTGCTTATTACCTGAGCCGCCCTTTCGGGTTTTCGACTCATCCCAGGATTTATATGCCTTTTTTCACTTTTTATGGCTCTTTCTATCTTTTTCTTTTCTTTCTTTCTTTATTATGCAAAAAATATGGTGCAAGTGCTCCATGAAAAGAAGAAAATCAAAAACCTGAAGCAAATATCTAACTAAGCTGACTAGGATAAGCGAATGCGAGTACTCCCTCCCCCATACTTAAATCCTTCATTGTCCTCAATGAAGCAAAGAGAAAGGATAGAAGCAAGGAAGAAGGTATATCAGAAGACTCACAATCGATGAAGAGGGGTGGAATGGAAGAACTCTTCATAAGTGGTAGAACAAAACACTTCGTAATCCAAGTCGGCTGGCTCACCGCGGGTGCGGCACTAGGGGCGCGGGCACGGAATCCTGGCAGAGAGCGAAGTCATCATCAGATGTGCACCGCGGGCGCGGCTGATGTAGCGCGGGCGTGGGATAAGAGCAGGAGCATAGTCGCGACTTCGTCTTGAGCAAAGGAATGTGTATGCAACCTTCGTATCTTGGCTCGTCTCTCGAGAGATAGATGAATATTTGAACTCGAGCCGTGGAGATGCAATCCCGGGGAAACAAAGCTCCCCCATACTTAGGATTTTACACATAGCCAAAGAATGGAAAATACAAAGGTGAATGAACAGACAAGAAATAGAAGGTGGAAAGATAGAAGATGGATAGAATGGATATAGATAGATGAAAAATATAGAGGTAGAATGGGACCAAAAAGTCCTCTTTTTGTCTCTTTTTTTTTCACATTTTTTTTTTCAAAAATAAAAACAAGCTAAAACCGAGACGAAGTATGGTTGCCACGAGCACGGGCTAGTACCTGTTCGTCGGGGCGCGTTGACGATCCACCGCGGGCGTGGCCTAGGCGGCGCGGGCGCGGTATCACGCCAGGCGTGTCCTTTCGGACCTATACCTGCATGTTAGCTAGAAACACAAACAAATCCTAAGCTAAGAATGGAAAAACAATCTAAACTAATCCTTGGGTTGCCTCCCAAACAGCGCTTTTGTTTAACGTCGTTGGCTCGACGTGGATACGATCAATAGGGGTCCTCATCAACATGAATTCGGACCTCGTTGCCACCATGAGATATGGAAAGAGATCCATTGGCAACGTCGATGACCGTATTGGCGGTTTTCATGAATGGGCGACCTAGTAAAAGAACCGGGTCGTACCGCCCTTCGCCTATCTCCATCACATAAAAATCTGCAGGAAAGATCAAACCATGCACCTGCACTAGAACATCCTCAACTAACCCTTTTGGGCGCACATTAGAATGGTCAGCCAACTCAATAACAATATCAGATTCCTTTAAAGGACCAAGGCCTAACCTATCATACATGCAAGCTGGGAGAACATTAATGGAGGCACCTAAATCTAGCATAGCACGCTCAATTTTAGTTTCTCCAATAGTGACAGGGACGGTGAATCTTCCTGGGTCAGAGCATTTTTTAGGTAATTGCTTCTGGAGTAGGGAACTACGAGTCTCAATTTTGCTATCCTGCGTTTTCTCAACTAGAGCTACTTTCTCAATTTTAGGACTAGTCCTATTCTTTCTTTTTATGGTGCATAACTCTTTCATAAACTTAGCAAAACGAGGGACACTTTGGATAAGATTGATGAGAGGAACATTTACCTGGCAATTGGCGAAGGTCTCGAAGAGTTCCTTGTCATGTGCCTGCTTCCTTGTGTCCTTGAGTGCTTCGGGGAATGGGGGAGATGGCTTCAGAGAGCTCAATGGTGGAAGTGGTTCAGCCACATAGCCATCGTCCTCCTCTACTACTGGGGTGCGGGTGCGTCTAGGAGAGCTCGGACGCGGGGGCGAATAGTTCTTGAAAGCATAATCGAGCAAAGCCCCAAAGTTCCGCTCTGCCTCCTTACCGCGGGCGCGGTCCGGGCTCCGCGGTCGCGGTGCCTCTCGCCTCTCGTGGTCCGAGTCCTCTGTTGGATTTCCGCAGGCGCGGGAGGGTGAACGCGGACATGGATTTCCAACAGAGACGTGGTCTTCTTCCTCTGCTGCCCCGGCGCGGTCGCGGCCAGGGGAACGCGGTCGCGGATCATCACCAGGGGGTGATTCCCGACCCGCCAATGCTCTTCCGCTCCTTAGGTTCATAGCAATCACATTTTCCTTGTGGTTGAGCGGTTGAGAGGGAAGTTTCCCGGAATCCTTAGACTCGAGCCTATTGATCATGGTGGCAAGCTGGCTCAGTTGAGTCTCAAGATTCTTTACAGCAGCTCTCGTCTCTTGGTTCTCCTTCAAGAGGGCGGTAATAGCATCATTCTGAGACGGAGCAGGTGCTCTCGAGGCATAGTTGTTGGACCGGAATTGTTGTTGCTGGCCCTGAGGAGCGTACTGCTGCTGCTGTTGTGGTGGATCTTGTTGCTGCTGGTTGTTCCACCTTAGGTTAGGATGGTTTGCCCACCCCGGATTGTAGGTGTCAGAATAAGGATCATTCCGGGGCCGGGGCGCACCATAGTTGCCAATAGCATTGACCGACTCCTCGGTCTCCTGAATAGTAGGGCACTGATCTGTGTGGTGGCTCGCGTCATAGCAAAGACCGCAAGCATTGACTTGCTGAGCCGTCCTCTTCGTGAGTAGTTGCTTCATAAGATCTTTGAGCTCCCTTACTTCAGCATTCAAGGACTCATTCACCACACTAACGGACCTCACATTGGTCCTGGATCTCTGATTGCGGGCTTGTTCCGCCAAGATCTCAACAATCTGAAAAGCTGCAGCTGGGGTCAAGTTCTCGTAACTACCCCCACAAGATGCATTTACGAGCCTCTTGTCATTGTCGCAGATTCCCTCAATGATATAGCAAATAAGATCCTTGGCCTGGTAGCCATAGTACGGACAACTCGCGATGAGCCTCTTGTAGCGCTCATAATAGTCATAGAGGTTCTCGTCTTCCCCTTGCTCCAAACTGCTGAGCTGCTTCTTAATAGATGTTTGTTTGGAAGCGGGGAAGTACTTTTCAAGAAATGCCTTCTTCATGGCCGCCCAAGTAGTGATAGAACCCGGCACCAAATAAAGGAGCCAGTCCTTGGCGGAGTCCTCAAGAGAGAAGGGAAAAGCCCGGAGCTTGATTTGATCCTCCGTCACATCAGTGGGCTTCATACTCACGCACACCGCGTGGAATTCAGTGAGATGCTTGTTCGGGTCCTCACCACTCAACCCGTGGAATTTGGGCAAGTGGTGGATGAGACCAGACTTCAGTTCGAACTTCATACCCTCCCCGAGTTCGGGGAATTGAACAGCGAGCTGCTGTTGCTGGAGGTCGGGCGCTGTGGGTTGGCGAATAGTTTGTTCCGCCATGGCGCCTTCTGGTTCAGAGTCAGAGAGAGACAGAGATTCAAGAAGATTGTATGATGTAGACACTCGAGGGGCGCTCCTTATCTTCCGAAGAGTCCTGTCAATTTCTGGATCAAAACGAACAGGGGAAGTATTAGTAGACCGGGTACGGACCATGTGTTAGGTCTGAACCCGAGGGATGGTTCTGCGCACGAACCGCGGGCGCGCCGAGGGGGCCGCGGGCGCGGTTTGAGCGCAGAGCACGAAAACGCACGCAATCAAAACAAGAAAAAGGATTCCCCGGCAACGGCGCCAAAATTTGACTCGGGCAAAGTCGTTGTTCCCTTATCAAAAATAAATCCCAAACATGCAAACAATAGTATAGTAGGCAAGCAAGGGGTCGAACCCAAAGGAATCAGTTTCTATTCAGCTTTTATGGTTTTCATGCAAGTAATCAAAAAGGGGGGTTTGAAAGTCGGTTTCAATCAAAAGTTATCAAGTAGAGTTTATCGAATCAATTCCACTTTTATTAATCTGTTGATCATGAATTCATCCACCTCTTTATATGCCTAGGTCAATTCCAATCCCAATCATTAGCAATCGCAAGTCCACGGTCCAAGCAATTCTATAACCCTAGGCAAGGACGCTTAACCTAGAATTAGCATAGAGCACAGGGATAATAGGAAATCAAATCATGCAATCAAGCTACGAGTCTCATGCACAATTTAACCATTGAATACTCTTCCCTAAACTAGTCCACGGTCCTAGAATAGAGTTGTTTCGAGAAATAGGAAAGATGCATAGACAACAACCAATCCTAAATCAAACAATAGATCTAAGTCAATCAAACAAGTTGATCATGCTCATAAAATCAAACATAGATCATGGTATGAAGCACAAGAGTATCAATAAAGACCTAGGGATAAAGAGATTACCAGAATTTCACAACTTCATAATAAAGCTTCCTTGATCGAATAAACTCAAGAGGAGAGTTAGTTCTCCATTACAAAGAAAAATCCAATCTTTATTGAAAGAACAATTGATTAACAAGTATGTTGTATATCCTAAAAACCTAGAAAGGTTCCCCTTAAATAGGCTCAAGGATCGACCTTTTCGGACTAGATAAGAAAGGAAACCGAAAGATAAGAAAGGAAACAAGATATAAAAGATAGAATTTCGTCCGCGTGGAAATCGGCCGCACCGCGACCGCGGCACCACCACCGCGCCAGCGGTGGTCTTCTTCGGTCAAGGGCTGAGTCGGCTTCTACCGCGACCGCGCCACAGACAGCGCGACCGCGGCCTTCATAGGTCTTCGTGGTTCGTCTCTTCACGCCACCGCGCCCGCGTCCTAGACAACGCGACCGCGATATCCCTGCAGTGGCGAATCTTCGTCTTTAAGCTCTTTAACTCTTGATTCTTCATAACTTGTGTCTTCGGTCTTCATATTACAATAACGCTCAAAACTAACCTAAACACTCTCTAAATCATCTCAAAATACAAGAGTTATACTAAACAAAATAGCCTGAATCACCTAACCCCTACTATTGTTACTTAGACGCTTATCGGGGTGTATGGCTGTTCTCATAAATCTAGATGTCGTATCTGGAGAATGTTTTACTTGCGATATCTAGAACGAAACATATTCTCAGAGATGATGCCCTAAGTAGGCTTTTGCTTGTAAAGCTTAGCACCCCTTGTCTTGCAAGGGATGCTCTTGACCCATACTCTGGATAGCATATCAAAGAAGCATGCTAGTGTCGTATATCTCTAGAGCAAGAGTCCATAAGTGATATTGGTGGATGTAACCTTGATAATCACGTGATTAGTTAAGTCGTCGTAGTGCGGCGATGTAGATGTTGGCGAATTCAATACCCCTTGTGTTATTTGGGGGAGAACTGCCTTTATCTAGAGACTGTATCTAGAAAACCGTATTTGTCTTTGATAAAAGTTGTGTAGGTACCTAGTGCATCTTAGCAGTTTATTATTTGTAAGAAACAAGCTTGTTTGTATGGGGTGCTAACGTTAGCCTCGCGTGATGTCAAATGTCGAAAGCATACCTAGGTTGTATAACCAGTTAATATGGATGGATTAATCCGTTAAATGCTATGATATATATGTTAGGCGATTTGTGCCTTATTTGTGGATCCAAGTTTTCGTGCGAGTTTTGCAATATTGGCGATACTTGCCTAGGTCTCTTATGGGCCTAATCATTACGCCCACGAGTTTTGTGGGATTTCTGGCGATAAATGCCTAGGTCACTTATGGGCCTAATCATTACGTCCACGAGTTTTGTGGGATTTCTGGCGATAAATGCCTAGGTCACTTATGGGCCTAATCATTACGTCCACGAGTTTTGTGGGATTTTTGCTTTTTCGTAGCTTGATCGGGGCTACCAGGCGTGTACCCTAGTGTGGGTCTTTGTGTCGTGCGAAATTTACAAGGGTGTGCTCTCGAAGAGCGTATGTTTGTGTGTATAAACGAAGTTATTTGTAATAAATTTCATTCATAACTCAAAAGAATCATAAGAATGTGAAATAGTGTCTTAACTAGTGCTGAATACTAGAACTACGATTTAGAAATAAGAGTGGGGTGATGGTTCAGGAACCCCCTTGCATCCCCCCGAAAATAAGAAAATCCAAAACCTTCTAAAACACAAAATAAACTAGGTAACTAGAGATAGAGTTTCTAGAAATAGTACTTCTTGAGGTGAGTGGCATTCCAGCTCCTAGGCATTGGTTCTCCTTCCTCGGACTCAAGCTGGTAAGCTCCTTGCCCTACGACTTTCGTGATCCTGTAAGGTCCTTCCCATCCAAGTGCCAGTTTTCCCGCGTTCTGCTCTGCGGTGTTTTGGAATACCTTGCGAAGTACCCAGTCTCAAACTCGGAAGGCTTTAATCCTTACGTTCTTGTTATAGCTTCTGGACACCTGTTGCTGGTATTGGGCTACTCTAAGGTGGGCCGATTCCCGTAATTCCTGGACCGTGTCTAGGTCTGCCTCGAGTTGCTCCTTGTTCTGGTCAAGCGTAGCTAGACCATATCGCGCGGTTGGGACCTGGATTTCAGCTGGGATGACTACCTCGCACCCGTATACCAGAGAAAAGGGGGTTTGCCCCGTTGCTTTCTTGGGAGTGGTGCGATCGGCCCAAAGTACGTAGGGTAGCTCTTCTGCCCACTTGCCTTTGGATCTGGTTAGTCTCTTCTTCAGGTTACTTATGATTACTTTGTTTGAGGACTCCGCTTGCCCATTCGCCTGAGGGTATCTAGGTGTTGATGTTACTAGATCAATGCTCCACCCCTGGCAGAATTCTCTCATTCTTTGGCTAATGAACTGGGAACCGTTGTCACAAACGATTGTTGTTGGGATTCCAAAGCGGCATAGGATGTTTCGTTCGATGAATGAGATCACATGCTTGTCCTTGATCTCTCTATATGCTTCAGCCTCGATCCACTTGGAGAAGTAATCGGTCATAGCCAAGAAGAACACTTTTTGCCCTATAGAAGGAGGTAATTTTCCCACAATATCCATCCCCTATCTCATGAAGGGCCAAGGAGTAAGTGTTGGATGTAGGCTCTCGGAGGGTTGGTGAGAAGTGGGCGCGTGTCGCTGGCAAGCCTTGCATTCCGGGGCGTACTTGGTGGCGTCGCGTCGTAGCGTTGGCCAGTACCACCCATGTCTAAGTATTTTGTTTGCCAAGTTCCTGCCACCAGCATGGTTCCCGCAATATCCTTCATGGATCTCTCTCATAATACTCTCTATTTCTTCTCCTTCCGCGCACCTTTGCAAAACCCCAGATGCAGACTTGTGGTAGAGTACGCCTTGGTGGACGACGAATCGTGTGGCTTTGGCTCTTAAATCCCTTGCTTCCGTCTTATCTTCAGGCGCTTTCTCATGTACTAGCCAGTCTAGGTATGGTTTGATCCAGCTGCTAGGCTTTTCTTCAGAGTGTGTGTCAAGATTGGCTACTAGGAGCGCGTATAGCATGGATGTTTCCTTGGGATGTTTGATCGCTGAGTAAAGAAGGTGCACTAGCGGGATCTGAGAGTATTCACTTGGCTTGAGCACTAAGCCTAAACCTGCTAAGGCATCGGTGGACGTGTTGTTCTCTCTAGGTACCTGTTCAAAGGTAACTGACTCGGCTAAAGTCATCCTGCCAAGATCAAAGATAAATAACCCAAACTACAAACTAAGTATAGCAAGTAAGTAAGGGGTCGAACCCAAGACAACTTAAGGCTTCTAGCATTAATATATTTATCAACTACAGAAAAACGGGGTTTTAGAAGAGAAATCTAAGTAAACTAATCTAAGAAACAAAGAACAAACAAATAAACAAACATACAAATATGGGAAACAGGTGATAAGGAGACAAGTTCATTCAAAAGATCCACACATGATATAATCGCTCGATCATAGATTTATCCATTGATTTCATTCGCACCTATGGTTAATTCCTATCCTGATCATTAACAATCGAGAGTCCACGGTCCAAGCAATTCTATAACCCTAGGCAAGGACGCTTAACCTAGAATTAGCATAGAGAACAAGGATATACAGGATATAATATCAAACAATCAAGCTACGAGTCAATTGCAAGATAAAACATTCAATTCTCTTCTTAATCCTAGTTGCATAGACAACAGGTCTAGGTTAAGTTGTTTTCACAGATTAGTTTTGTCCACGGTCCAAACCCGTTCCAACAATAGAAAGCTAATCAATTCAACAGGGTCGCGAATCCTAGAGGAACAATCAACAATCATAAGATGAAGCACAAGAGAATCAATATCAACCAAAGGATAGAAATCAATTACCAAAATCTCACGACTTCATAATCAGAACTTCTCCCTTGAACAAACCCAAGGAGACTAGCTCTCCATAACTAAAGAAGAATTGAAAACCTAACTATGAATTATGAGTTATGAGTTCTCTCAAAAATACAACCTAAAAACCCTATAAACAGTCTTGGAAAACAAATATCCGAAAATACTAAAAAGATATAAAAATAAAAGGAAACAAGATAAAACGGTAGAAATTTCCGCTGGGCGCCACCCGCGATGGCGGGTCACCAACCCGCCGTCGCGGGTCAAGGCGATTTTCATCCTTCGACTTCGTTTCTTCTACTGCGCCCGCGGTCGCGGCCTTCACTTCAAGTCTTCTCCGAGCCTCTGTTGCTATTCCGCGGTCGCGCCATAGGCTCCGCACCCGCGGTTCTTCTGCAAACGACTCTAATCTTCACAAAATCTTCACTTTACCAACTTCTGTGTCTTCGGCCTTGATCTAACAAATATGCCTAAAAGCTAGCCTAAAACACTCAAAAACATCCTAAAAACTACCAAGATAAGGCATACAAAAGATGATGAATCAAATTCCCCCATACTTAGATCTTGCTCGTCTTCGAGTAAGCTCAAAGTACATTAACAAATCATCACATCAAAAGATCTCAGGAAGTAAGGGGAAGCAAGACAACCATAAACTCTCAGCTCACAACCCGAACCCAAGTAGAGAAATAATGAGCAAAACATGAAAGCTCAGCACACACCTCACAAAAATACATCAAGACACCCAAAGCTCCAAATCATGAAAGAGCAATCCTAAGGATCTACCCAACATCTACAATGTATCCCCAAGCCCCAAAGTAGAATGAAATCCTAAACACTCTAATTTTACCGCTCAATTCTACTTAGGCGCCCTTTCGGGTTTTCACCTAATCACTCATTTCATTTTTCAAGGGTGTGCTCACCAAATCTCACATCTCTCATAAACCTCTTTTTACCCCAGCCTAATGCTGGTCCGGGTCACCTGCTTATTACCTGAGCCGCCCTTTCGGGTTTTCGACTCATCCCAGGATTTCTATGCCTTTTTTCAATTTTTTTGGCTCTTTTTTTTATTTTCTTTTCTTTTTTTATTTTCAAGACTGAAACTGTACATAAACACAGTAGTGAATCCCCTCCCCCATACTTAAACTCTTCATTGTCCTCAATGAAGCTAAGAACAAAGAAGTAAAGTAAAGAGAAGGGAATCATAAGACTCACTGCTGATCAGGAGGTGGAGGTGGTGGCCTGAAATAGTAAGAAGGATATCCTGGCCACATACCCTGGAAGTACTGCTCCTGCCTCCTCTGAAACTCAACCATCCCAGCTACAGCCTGGGACATCTCATCAACTGTAGACTCAAGTCGCTGCATTCGAGTCTCCTGACTCTGATCATAGGATCCAAAATCACGAGCAAAAGAACTAGCACCAGCAGAAGAACCCCAGCCTAAACCAAAAGCATAGGCAACAGCATAAGCATCCCATGTAGGATCTCCACCAGCTGGTATTGCATCAGGCTTAGGAGAATCATCAACAACAGCCTCATCAAAAGCCTCAGGCGCAATAAAGAAGTCATGGTTCTGCTGACCATAGAGAAATGGACGGGGAAGTCGCAAATAACGAGCAGCTGGAGAACCAAACATCCAAAACCACCTCGACTCAACAGAACCACTCAAACATCTCGCTTTCTGCAGAAGAGGAAGTTACCAATTGACGAAACTCGGAGAACTCTCTGTCGATGAACCGCGGGCGCGGGTGTACGGGCCGCAGGCGCGGGTGTACGGGCGATCGGAGGACGGCCGAACTGCGCTCGGCCCGGATCTAGGTCTGGGAAACCCGATAGCGAACGATCGGCGAGAGAGAGGTGGGTTGCGGCGGCGACGCAAGAGGGAGAGGGCGAAGCCGACGGTGGTGCTGGTGGCGGTGCGTGGCGGCCGGCGATGTGGACGGGAGTGTGGGTAGGGCCGGCGGGTGTTGAAGGAATGAAGGTGATGATGGATGAATGGATAGGAGAGCCGCGACTTCAAAGTCGCAGTTGGAATTTTTTTTTTCTTTTTTCAGAGCAACACACCCGCGATCGCGGGAGAGGACCCGCGGTCGCGGTTTTCTAGTACCTGTACGCCTGGATCTTCTGTGTTCGAAACGCGACCGCGGTTGCGCAGCCGCGGGCGCGATTCTACCACAGAGTGTTCTTTCGAACCTAGTACCTGCATGTTAGCCCGGAAAAAGTTTTATTTTTAATTTCAAATAGAATCTCAAATTCGGGTTGCCTCCCGAGAAGCGCCTTTGGTTAACGTCGATGGCTCGACGTACTCATGATCGGACATCGTCAATGCCCTGATCAATCTATCGAATACCTGCGAACAACTCTCATGCAAGCATACATAACACAAAGATGAATTGAAAGTGAATAATATATCATTAAGGCACCGTTTCAATTTATCAAAGTAGCTAGAGAAGTTATGATCAGCTTGATTAGGATGAAACCAGTTTGGAGTATTAGGTGGTTTTTCAAAGTATTCATCAAAAGAGAAAAATTCAATTTTAGCACTATCACCTATTTTAGGATTACTAAGCGAGATCTCATTAAGCAATCTATCATGCTCAAGACCTATGTCAGCAACCAAGGGACAATCAATGGAAAATAAGGGAGAAGAGGAAAGGATACAAGGATCGTGATTGATCACAACCGAGGGCTCCGCCGTAGGAGATATAGACATCTCTTCAGGCGGAAGGGAAACCTCCAAAACATCATCAGGCTCCTCCGTCGTGAAACAATCAGGATCATCCATCTCGTCATCCCATATCGAGTATTTGAGTGCTTCTGGAAGAAGTGGACTTGGCTCCTGGGAAACCGGAGGAAGAAGGTTCAACTGCTCATGTGCATCATCGTCGACAACAGAAGATCCGCGCTCGCGGAAGGTGGGCCGCGGTCGCGGAGCGTCGACAGGAACTGAGGGCTTTGTCTCCACACACCCGCGGTCGCGGGAACGGAGCCCGCGGTCGCGGGTCGGCTCTTCTTGGAGTTTTATCGCTTCTGCATAAAACACGCGGGCGCGGCATGGAGTGGCGCGGTCGCGTTCTGACTCCAGGGAATGGATATCAGCCTCTGTAAGGATTCCGCGGGTGCGGTCTGCCTGACGCGGTCGCGGAATAGCAACAGGAGCGTCATTCGTTATGCCCAACTCTCGTCCACTCCTTAATGACATAGCACTTACAATCGCGGGTGCTTGAGGAGTAATATTGATCTTCTCGGAAATCTCCCTCATTCTCATCTCAATTGCCAAGTTCATCTCTTGGAGTTTCCTATCAAATAGCTCATTCATCTCCTCCAGTTTCCTAGAAAGATGTTCTTCAGCTGATGGCTCGTCAGGGCAGGGAGGCGTCTGACTTCTATCCTCCTCAACAAAGTTCTCCACTATCTTAAAGACTTCCTGGGGAGCTTTGTCTAGATAGGAGCCTCCACATGAAGCGTTCACTAATCTGCTGTAATAATAGCACATGCCAAACATGATGTACTCAATACGATCGTGATCTGTGAACCCATGGCCTGGATAACTAGAAACGAGCCTTTTGTAGCGATCAAGATAATCGTACACGATCAAGATAATCGTACAGGCTCTCCCCGTCATGTTGTTGAAGATTGGTGATGTTCCTCTTAATAGTTGCCCTTACTGGTATGGGAAAGTACTTGTCCATGAATGCAACCCTCAACTGACTCCATGTTGTGATCCGTTGGGAGTGAGGATTGTTTAATATTGAGAAAAACCATTCCTTAGCTGATCCGGTCAGAGAGAACGGAAAAGCTCGCATCTTGATTTGATCCTCAATGACCTTAGCAGGCTTTATGCATAGACATACATGATCAAACTCTGTAAGGTGTTTAATTACATCGTCATCAGGCTGCCCACTGAATCGGGCTAAAAGACCAATCATACTGGGTTTCAACACAAAGTCCACCCCTTCAGCTAGTGTGGGGTACTCAACAGCCATCCTGTCTCCTGAAACCAACGACAACACTTGGGAAATAATCAGTAGCAAGGGTGTGGACCGTAAGATAGGTCCACACAGTAGTCAATAAATATACTAACAATAGAAAGAAACCTAAGTTCCCCGGCAACGGCGCCAAAATTTGACTCGGCTAAAGTCGTCGTGCCAAGATCAAAGATAAATAACCCAAACTACAAACTAAGTATAGCAAGTAAGTAAGGGGTCGAACCCAAGAGAACTTAAGGCTTCTAGAATTAATATATTTATCAACTACAGAAAAAGGGGGTTTAAGAAGAGAAATCTAACTAAACTAATCTAAGAAAAAAAGAACAAACAAATAAACAAACATACAAATATGGGAAACAGGTGATAAGGAGACAAGTTCATTCAAAAGATCCACTCATGATATAATCCCTCGATCATAGATTTATCCATTGATTTCATTCACACCTATGGTTAATTCCTATCCTGATCATTAACAATCGCAAGTCCACGGTCCAAGCAATTCTATAACCCTAGGCAAGGACGCTTAACCTAGAATTAGCATAGAGAACAAGGATATGCAGGATATAATATCAAACAATCAAGCTACGAGTCAATTGCAAGATAAAATAATCAATTCTCTTCTTAATCCTAGTTGCATAGACAACAGGTCTAGGTTAAGTTGTTTTCACAGATTAGTTTTGTCCACGGTCCAAACCCGTTCCAACATTAGAAAGCTAATCAATTCAATAGGGTCGCGAATCCTAGAGAAACAATCAACAATCATAAGATGAAGCACAAGAGAATCAACATCAACCAAAGGATAGAAATCAATTACCAAAATCTCACGAGTTCATAATCAGAGCTTCTCCCTTGAACAAACCCAAGGAGACTAGCTCTCCCTAACTAAAGAAGAATTGAAAACCTAACTATGAATTATGAGTTATGAGTTCTCTCAAAAATACAACCTAAAAACCCTATAAATAGTCTCGGAAAACAAATATCCGAAAATACTAAAAAGATATAAAAATAAAAGGAAACAAGATAAAACAGCGGAAATTTCCGCTAGGCGCCACCCGCGATGGCGGGTCACCAACCCGCGGTCATGGGTCAAGGCGATTTTCATCCTTCGACTTCGCTGCTTCTACTGCGCCCGCGGCTGATCACCCGCGGTCGCGGCCTTCACTTCAAGTCTTCTCCGAGCCTCTGTTGCTATTCCGCGGTCGCGCCATAGGCTCCGCACCCGCGGTTCTTCTGCAGACAACTCTAATCTTGACAAAATCTTCACTTTACCAACTTCTGTGTCTTCGGCTTTGATCTAACAAATATGCCTAAAAGCTAGCCAAAAACACTCAAAAACATCCTAAAAACTACCAAGATAAGGCATACAAAAGATGGTGAATCAGTAACCTGCTGGAATTCTCCTGCTAATGCTCTCGCCTTTTCCAGATAAAGAGCCATCCTCTCATCTTTTGCCTCAAACAGTCCCAGTATCTGGTTAACCACCAAGAGGGAGTCACACCTTACTTGTAGATTCTGGATTGCTAGATCTCGTGCTAGCCCTAATCCGAAAATCAAAGCTTCGTACTCTGCCTCGTTGTTTGTGGCGTCAAAGTCGCACCTTATGGCTTGAGCCAGCTTGTCTCCCTTACTCGACTCCAGTATTACCCCTAGCCCTATCCCTCTGGCGTTAGAAGCCCCATCTGTGTTAAGAGTCCACGTTTCGTGTGATTCTTCTGGGATAGGAGCGGGTGTGCTTGTGTTTGCTGCCTCCTCTAGATCAGGCGTGAAGTCAGCGACAAAGTCAGCTAGGACCTGTGACTTTATGGCTTTGCGAGGTTCGTACTTGATGTCGTACCCACTGAGTTGCACCGCCCACTTGGTCATTTGTCCGGAAAACTCCAACTTCTGCATCACCTGTCGTAGAGGGTAGTTGGTTTGGACTGCGATAGTATATGATTCAAAATAAGGGCGCAGCTTATTCGAACTCATGACGACGGCGAGGACTAGCTTTTCGAGGGGGGTGTATCTAGTCTTTGTGGAGGTCATTGTCTTGCTTACAAAGTAAACAGGCATTGTCCGTCAGCTTCCCTGACTAGAACCCCACTCAACGTGCTTCCTGATACCGCTAGATATAGCTGCAAGGTTTCTCCTGGCACCGGCTTGGCTAGTAACAATGGATTGGAGAAATAGCCCTTGAGTTCCTGGAAAGCCTTTTTGTGTCGTTCGTCCCACTGGAAACTTTTGTTTTTCTTGAGTATATCGTAGAACAATCGACATTTGTCGGCCGACTTGGATATGAACCTGTTAAGGGCGGCGATTTTCCCGGCGAGCTTCTGTACCTCCTTGATGTTCTTGGGCGATCTCAGGGAGGCTATCGCTTTCACTTGGTCGGGGTGGCCTCAATCCCCCTTTTAGTCACGATGTAACCTAGGAATTTTCCAGACTGAGCTCCGAACGTGCACTTTTGAGGATTAAGCTTCATATTGAATTTTTCGAGAATGTTAAAAGCTTCCTCGAGGTGTTGTTGGTGTTGAGCTGCCGCCATGCTCTTGACCACCATATCATCAATGTACACCTCCATGGTCTTCCCAATTTGGTTCTGGAACATATGGTTAACGAGTCGCTGGTAGGTCGCACCAGCGTTTCTCAAGCCAAAAGGCATAACTCGATAACAGTACGTCCCTTGTCCTGTTATGAAGGACGTCTTTTCTTGATCTTTGGGGTGCATCTGGATCTAGTGGTAGCCGCTAAAGGCGTCCATGAACGTCAAGAGTTCATGACCAGCGGTGGCATCGACCATTGTGTCTATGTGTGGGAGTGGGAAAGAGTCTTTAGGACACGCCTGGTTCAGGTCGGTGAAGTCCACACAAACCCTCCACTTCCCATTCTTCTTTGGGAAGACCACCACGTTAGCTAGCCATTCTGGATACTTCACCTCTCGGATCTTGCCTGTGTCTAGTAGCTTCCTTACTTCTTCGTCAACTGCCTGGATCCGTTCCGGGGCAAATCTTCTCCTCTTTTGTTTTACGGGGGGAAAGCTAGGATCGGTGTTAAGTTTGTGTGTGATCACCTCTGAGTCGATTCCAGTCATGTCCTCGTGGCTCCACGCGAATCACTTCTGGTGTTTTTCTAGAAAAGACACAAGTTCTGTCTTGATGGACGTGTCTAGTCCGACGCCCAGCCGAACGATCCGTCCTTCCCCTATTGCTACCTCCTCCACTTCTTCTTCTTCCTCTTGGGTCTGGGTAGGAGGGGTAGCGCTCTGTAATTGCTATGCCTGCGGCCTAGCGGCCGTAGGCTTCAGAGCTATCTTGTAGCATTCTCTAACTAGCCTCTGATCTCCTCGAATTTCCTCTATTCCCCGTGGTGTAGGGAACTTCACCGTCTGGTGATAAGTGGAAGCCACCGCCTTCATGTCGTGTAACCAGGGGCGACCCAGGATTACGTTGTAGCTGGATGGGCAGTCTATCACCATGAATTCTACTTGCAAGTTTATTCCTTTGGCGAAGGTTTGTAGAGTTATGTTTCCTGTGCTGTGCTTTATTTCTTCACTGAATCCCACGAGGGGGACTGGTTGCTTGTGGATGTCGTTTTCAGACAAACCCATCTCCTTGAGGGCGGTGAGTGTTATGAGGTTGGTAGAGCTACCATTGTCGACCAGTATCCTCCTCATAAGGACGTTTCCTATGTGTAAGGAGATCACCAGACCGTCATGATGAGGACCAATCTGGTTTCCAATGTCGGAGTCGTCAAAGACTATTGCTAACCCGGTGGGTTGTCTAGGTCGCCTTTCCAGATGGGTAGGCTTTCCCAGGTACCCCTCTCGTGCGTGTCTCTTGGTTGTTGAGTAGGTAAGGCCACAAACGCTTGATCCTCAGGTTATTACGTTCACCACCCTTTCTGGAGTAGGGGGTGTTCTCTCGCTCGTCTTGCTCCGGTAGGGATTATCTAGAAGATCACGAGGAACTCTGGCGTCTGGAGCCGCTTCCTGGATCTTGCCTTTAGAGATTAGGTGTGCTACCTCTCTTCTTAGCATGATACAATCCTTCGTCCAATGTCCGTGGTTATCGTGGAACTTGCACCACTTGTTCTCGTCGGCCCTTGCCTTGGGCGCTTTGTCTTTTCTAGGCCACCTGACTAGGTCTCCCATCTTGGAAAGGTTCTTCACCAGCTGTGATGGTGAGATTTTGAGGTTGTAATCCTCCAGAGGGGGTGGCAATGGATCGCGCTCCTTCTCCATTGGTGGCTTGTTGCGTGCCACGTTTACCCGTTTGGCTGGGTGTCTGTCGTAGGAGCGATCGCGTCTGTCCCTGCTCTGGTCGAAGGGCGATCGCCTTCGCTTTGGATATTCCCTCTTGCGATCATTGCCGCTTTTCCTGTTGGAGTTTCTAGGTTTGGCCGACCTCCTTCGGAGAGATCTATCTTCCTCCAATCGCACGTGCGCTAATGCCTTTGACTGGACCTCCTCGAACGTAGCACATGGGTGCTTGGTTAGCTCCTGGTATAACCCTCCATCTGGTATGATTCCTTGTCGGAGAGCCTCGATTGCGGTCGTGGTGTCGCAATTTGGGATGGTTCCTTTCTCCTTGTTGAAGCGATCTAGGTAAGCCCTTGTGGTTTCGCGATTTTTCTGTTTGACCCGATAAAGGTCACTAGACTGCTTCTCAAGCCTGCGACTGCTCGCGAACTGGCTCCAGAAGGTGTCCGAGAGGTCGGCGAAAGACTTGATACTTCCTCTGGGTAGACCGATGAACCAGGTGAGGGCTGGTCCAGTCAGGGTCATTCCAAACCCCTTATACATCACGGATTCTTTTGAGTGACTGGGAACCGAGCTAGTCATCATCTTTTGCTTGTAGATGGCTATGTGCTCGTTAGGGTCCGTGGTGCCATTGTAAGGGTTCATGGAGGGAATAGTGACTTTCCTTGGAATCTCGGCTCGAGCGATTCTAGGGACGAAAGGTGATTCGTCGTATCCATCTTGAGCCTCTGGTTGCACCGGCTGGTATCCGGTGTGGTTCCTGACGACCTGGTCGAAGATAGCTCCAATTTGCTCTATGACCTTTTTCCTGATAAGAGCATCTAGATCCATCTCCTGGTGTCTTTCAGCGTAGGCGTTCTCAGCTATCCATACGTTCCCGGAGCGGGTTCTGTAGGTGTTACCCGGAGGCGTGATCTGGTTTCCGGGAATCTCCCTGTTCGTTGCTTGCTCGCGATTGCTCTCGGGGTTAGGCGTTCGTTGACTGTTCAAGACTCCGCCTTGGGTGTCATTCCCGTTGTTTCCCCCCGAGGTCCCCTCTCCAGCGTCGAAATCCAGCCTAGTCACCAGGCCCTCAATGTTCCTAGGGACGTTGGCGGGTTGTCTTGCCGTAGTCAGTAACTGGTTCTGGCTCTTGAGCTGGTTATTCTCGTTGGTTAAACGTTCCATGCTGGCTTCAAAGAAGCCTTTTTGTTGCTCAAGCTCTTTCTGGAGAAGCTCCATGCGGCGCCGAACGTCCGCCATCTCGTCCTCTCGTGGTTTAGGCAGGATTTCTTCCTGGTGGGTGGCGTTGTTCTTTTCTGGAACGAACTCTCCAGATTCCGACATTGTCTTGGATTGGAAACTTGAACAACAAACGATTCTTCGTTCGTAATTTGCCAAATTTTATGCCCCACGGTGGACGCCAAATTGTTAGAGCTAGAAATCAACCAAGCAAGATTGGTGACCCCTTAGCCTAGATCGGGCTTGAACTAAGCAATACGAACTTTAGAATCGAATCAAAAGAATGCGAAAATTGTATTTCAACTCGTAAGTATTCGAATATGAATATTGTGTATGAATGTATATGTACAATGTATGACCCCCTCTATGTATATATAGGGGCCCTAAAGATATATCGTTACAAGATAGACTAGATAGATACACGTTTATCGGATGGATCACACCTAGATACGATATAATTTCCGTTACATAAGATAGAAATAAAATCTATAAGATATAATTTAAGTATATCTTATACTTGGACGAGCGAATTAGCTCACTTCGGCACCCGCTACTCGGATATCCTTCTAGAAACCTGCCGCTGGGCTTCATGGGCTGCTCGTAGGTTACTCTGGTATGCGTCATAGGCTAAAGAAGAATAGGGCCCAACAAGTATTACCGCCAGTGACCTCGGATTTCACCGTCCAAAGTCATCCAAGGCAAAAAAAGGTAACTTGAAGATGATTTGAGAATAACAAACTTTATTTTACTAATTTAAACCGGATAACAAGTGGGATAAACCTCCCGTAAGGTTACAATACGAGTTTAAAATAGTTGTAGCGGAATTTAAAAGACATTTCTTAAAATGTAAAAGCACATGGGATCCATAATTATGGTCAAAATAAAAGACGTTTTAAAGACTTCTTCCTTCCTTTCTTCCTTCCTTCCTGCAGATCCTGGTACCTTCGGCTTCCTTCTGCACAACCTTCCCTTTCCTATTTGATATCCCCATAAAGGCAAGGAATACCAGCCAACAAAGTTGGGAAAGAAAGAAGGGATGCTAGTCTAACGCAAGACTAAGCAAGTGGTACAATAGGATTCGGTTCTTAGAAAGGTTTAGACATGAGGGCATCAGGGACCAATTGAAAACCGGTTGATGCCCACCAGTCAAGGGTTCTTTAATGCGGAACGCATATGGCTTTTTAAGCGAGAGGCTTTTTAGATGAGCAAGGCTCAAAAGAAAATGATAGCTTTAGCTTAAGGCTTTATGATATGTGAGGCTTATGAGAAATGAGATTTCTCAGAAGTAGGATACTACATGGAAGTAGCACCTAAGAAAGATATGTGTTTAAGATTTGTTGGGAACTTAATTAATTCAAACAACAGTGAAAAAGCATCCAACATTAATCGAATCGTATCAACTTCATCATAACTCGAAGATGCCGACAGGGAGGTGGCCACAAGGACGCTTATACACCTGAACCCATCTTGCCATTTTATAGGCGTTTTAACAACTCGAGTCATGCATTCAGATTGGATAGGCGATTGTTAATAATGAGGACCCGAAGTGATTTTCCAAGTTGTACTAATCACCTCGCGTTTATTAATTAATGTGCATTGGGCACTTATCTTATTAGATAATAAAATAGGGCAATTTAATGAACGAATTTTAAGTGACGGCTCATCGGAGCTTGGCCACGGATTAACAGGAAAGCAAGCGTCTCCTAGCACTTAGCTAGAGTGCTATAGCCCATCCTAAGGAACGAGCATTAGTCGTACGACCTTAATATTACGAGCATGCACTAATTACACCTCGTAACATGAGTTATTAAGAAATAACGAGCGTCTTAAATCTGGCATTCCTAGTCTTAAACTAGTCCACAACAAAGTCTCAAAAAGAGACTTGAAACAATCAAAGGCCACACATCAACGGTCATAAGTCCATGTACTAGCGCGTACAATATTTAAAAGAAGGATTCGGCTATATGGCATTTGGAAAATGTCATATAGCATGAAAATACCACAATATGTCAAATTTGCACACATAGCATAACCCCTCTCTCCACCAGTTGACTGACCGTTAACCGGTGTTGACTGACCGTTGACCGGTGTTGACCGACCGTTGACCGGTCTTGACCGGCCGTTGACCGGCGTTGACCGACCGTTGACCGGCGTTGACTGTCATCAAATGTCACCTCAAAGTGACAATATTCACACCTAATTGTCACCACAAAGTGACAATATTCACACCTAATTGTCATCACTAGCGACAATATTCATATTAATTGTCAACAAAAGTGACAATATTCACACCTAATTGTCAACACAAATAACAATATTCACACCTAATTGTCAACACAAGTGACAATATTCACACCTAATTGTCACCACAAAGTGACAATATTCACACCTAATTGTCACCACTAGTGACAATATTCATATTAATTGTCACCACAAGTGACAATATTCACACCTAATTGTCACCACAAGTGACAATATTCACACCTAATTGTCAACACAAGTGACAATATTCACACCTAATTGTCAACGCAAGTGACATTATTCACACCTAATTGTCAACGCAAGTGACAATATTCACAGCTAATTGTCAACGCAAGTGACAATATTCACAGCTAATTGTCAATACAAGTGACAATATTCACAGCTAATTGTCAACACAAGTGACAATATTCACAGCTAATTATCAACACAAGTGACAATATTCACAGCTAATTGTCAACACAAGTGACAATATTCACACCTAATTGTCAACACAAGTGACAATATTCAGCAATTATTCACACACTCAATTGTCATCATAAGTGACAATATTCAACAATTAACTAGAAGATTATAGTAATCACACCGAATAAGTATAGCTAAAACAAGACTTATGCACACAACTCCAAATTATCATCACAAGTGACAATATATGTCAAATGTACAAGACTTATGCACACAACTCCAAATTATCATCACAAGTGACAATATATGACAATTTATGTCAAATTATCATCCAAAGAGCATGAACAGGCATATGCACTCCCAATTCAAGCAACCAAAACCATGCATTTATATATCTCATTTCAGAACACCAAATGAATAAAAAACAGGCTAATTCAAGACAAAATAATCACCACACCCCAAAGAACAACAATATTAATCAAAAAGACAAACTTCATAATGTTATTGATGACCTTATAACAGAAAACGTGTATGCACAAATTTTATAACAAGAAACACGTGCCATGACATCATGGTAGAAACCATAAAGAAACTAATTAACAAATTTTCTAAACCAAAGTCACATTCAATTCGCAAGACAAGTGACAATTATCATATATCTCATACTTTGACCATATTGAACCTGAAAACTAAAACTCAAACTCAGTAGTTCCACCATTAAATCAATAATTGGTTTAAACTGAAAGCAGATTTCGGTCCAACACAAACTCAACAAGCAAGCCATACACAGCAATATCCACAACCAAGTCGGTAGAGGAAAGACGACTCACCGAAAGAACGAGAAGGTCGCGAAAGGGGCTGCCACGGCGCGTCCAATGGAGGAGCCCGATTCCGGTGATTCTAGAAGATTCGCATAGGCGAGGAAAGTCGCGACGGACAGCCAGAGAGGTCGTTGATCAGATCCGGGAAGAAGATGGACCAGAAACCTCCTTTACAACAGCCAGCAAGTTGTCGGAATCCTTCACGGAGTTCTCGTCCACCTTCTGCGCAGGCGCCGGAGCCGACCTCTTCTTATCCATCGATTCGCCGTTCGATCTAGTATATTCGAGCGTGTATCCCTCCGAATCCTCCATTTTCGCGCCTTCTTCTTCTTGTTCTACAAAGCAACCGTCCACTCCTACCGCTTTGACGAGAACGAGAGAAGAACGATTTGACGAGAGAGAGAGAGGAAGAGCGAATTCAGGAGGGAGGAGAGAGAAAATATAATGGAGAGATATTTATATGAAGATTTTTTGCTAAGATTGCAAATACTTGGTGTGATGGCCTTCGGGCCAAATCACCCATCCACTCCTGCCGCTTTATACAATTACTTCTATTTAAAACAATGGTCATTAATCCTAAGCATAATAATCCTAATCAATTATTAGCAAACAAGTTGTTCCCAACGATTATTTTGATAACGGAAAGCAATTTCACGATTATCGAGTAAGGAAACGAAGAACCATCCACTTGCCTTACGACGTTCTTAAAAACGCTAATCGAGGCGTGGAGTCGAGGCTAGCAAGGCCCTAGACGAGGCCTAAGGCAAGGCAAAACACAAGGTAAAGGCAAGGCACGGCCCGAGCAACGGCTAGGCAACGGCCCGGGATAAAACGCAAGCAAGGACACTGGCGGCGGGCGCTGCCCCCTTGGCGGCGGTCACTGCCCCTGTATGTGTCGACGCCGTGATTTTGCAAGTTTCCTCCGATCGATTCCGACCACTTCTCGGAGAACCGGTGCCAACAGTAGCAAGATTGACACAGTTACTTTATACTGAGAGAGATTTGAGAGGAAGAGATGAGCATTTCGGATGCCTTTCCCCTTCACCTTCAACCCCTATTTATAGTGTTCAACCTCCATAACAATCCAAGAAAAAGAGTGGACTTCTAGCCTAACAAGCCAAGAGGGGTTGACAAATCCATAGTTGACATTGCCCACAAAGTGTTAGGATTGCTCTCCAAGAAATACTACAACAACCCTCAAAACTCCGGCGCCCACAAGAAAAACGTCCCGTCTGCCACTTGTGTCTGCAACAAAGCGGCGGTCGCTGCCATTTTGGCGGCGGTCGCTACCTATTGGGGACTAGGTAACGTTTTGGTAAAATTGGCATAACTTTTAGGATACTTATCGGAATTACCTCAAATTTGAGGGATGAAACTAGAGTCCTTTATCTACCATTAGCGTTATCCAACGCTATTCGGAGCTCTAATGAAGGTTTTATGAATTTTTGAAGGTAAGGTATCCATTTAGCGTTATCCAACGCTATTCGGTTAATTGGGTGACCTTTACTCTTTCTCTTATCGTTCCAAAAACAAATTTGAGTCATAAAACTAAGGAGAATTTCATGATCCATTTTATAAAATTTGTGGATATTACAGTTTCATTGAGCGGTATATATGGAACGAAGGATTTGACATGAGTTGGTAAGAGAACGAATCTGAATTTTATTGAAAAGATAAGTGTTTGATGCTTGTGTGGATGAACTCACCAAAAACGAATCAAACAATTCGACCGAGATAAACACACCCAATCAGGATTGGTTGGCCTTGATGATCTCACAAGGAAAACCACTTGATTATACGCTCCAAGTGGTAACTTACAAGGAAAACTTATAGCGTTTTCTAGTGTTTGAACTCAACAGATAGTCTATCAAATACAATGGCCAAGAGGGCCTTTTATAATAGCAAAATGAGTAGCTAGAGGGTCTTGAAGGGCAACCTTCGATGGAGGAGAACAAGGGACTTCTCTTGATGGAGGGAAGAAGAGGGACGTCCACTTGGATGGTCGGCCAACGTTTAGGATTGAAGAGGAGGTGACATCAAGGTGGTGATGTCATGGAGATGACGAAGGGTTGATGTCTTCAGGTAGAGTGGGCTTGGGCCCACTTGCATCATCTGTCGGGCCGGCCATATGGAGCAAGGTATGGGCCTCGTACTCAAGATAAGGCAGCGGGCCCATGGCAAGGGCGACCCGGAGCTAGCCTTGGAGGAGCCTAGCATGGATCATAGTCATGGGGCCAAGAAAAGGAGTCGCTGGCACAAGGGCATCGGGCATCAAGACAGGACAGGCCACAAGCACTAGCATAAGGGCGTCTGGCGCGAAGACATGCCAGGTCACGGGACTAGCATAGGCCATGAAGTGAAGTGCCCGGTGTTGGACCAAAAGTGGCATGGGCTCCGAGTGGCGCAGTACTTAAGGCACGCCCGGCGTCGAGTGGGGCACCGCCTAAGGCGCGCCCGTCACTGCGTAAGGCGCGTCCGACATAGAGTGCGGCGTGCCTTGGCTGGCTTCTTGATGTGGGCTGGGCATGAACACATTAAAACCCTTAGGCACCGGCAACAGTCACCGCTAGCCACATACTACTCTTGTTTGTCTTCTCTTTATTCTAGCTCCAAGTAGTCTTTAATGCACATCGGCTCTTCCTTTTTTAACACTTTAAACTCCAATTAAAACACCTATAAAATTACTAAAAGTATGATAAAACCCCATCGAAATACACAACATAATTGTGCATACCAAATTCCCCCGCAGTTGAATCTCACTCGTCTCGAGTGTATCAGAAAACTATCACTCTTAAACAATAAAAGCCTAAATCATCAAGTGTAGAAAAAGAATACAACTAAGGGTGATAAAATCAATCATTAAGGCTCCTAACCAACATACACATCTCATAATGTAAATCAACACCAACATCCAAAGATCCTAACTACAATCCATCCACACAACTCAGCTGTTAAACATCAACTACTCAATCATCCTAGAAACCACTAATCACACACATCCAACATCATCAACAATAAGCACCAAATAAGAATGAAAATCATCACAATACTACACCTTATTCCTCCAAGTGAAAACCCACCGGAAAACACTTCTATACACCACTTATTATGTCACCAGCTCCAGTCAAAAGAACATCCTAAAACACTCAAAGTGAAAAGGACAATAAGTGAACAGGGACACTCAATGTTATCTAATGTTTGCCCAAGTGTATATCCTAGGAAAGGTTAAAGGGACACTCTCAAAGTGAAAAGGACAATAATTGAACAGGCGTCCCGGCCTAAGTCATAGGGACACATAAGACTTCAATGATCAAGTGAACAAGAATGGAGTTCCTTCAAGATAAGGAGACCTTCCTTACCTAGTAGGCACGCGCGCCAAATCGCCAATGTTCAAATTCAAACAAGGCTTCCCGACAAGATGACATCACTCGTAGGCGTAGTCCTCAGAGAAGCTTCATGTGTCAAGGACACGAGTGCAAGCTTCCAAGACGTCGCTTTCGACATGCTGATCCGACCAAGTGGAAGCTTCCTAGCAAAAGGAATAGTTGACTTCCAAGTGAAGACAAATATTGGTTGAAGTACAATGCTGGAAGGAAGCGACAAGATCTCTGAGGATGCCCAAGGGTAAAAGGGTCCTAAGAAAGGAGCCCTTTCACATCGCCTATAAATACCAGCCAAACTCATTCATTGCGATGTGACTTCTTCCTAACACTATCTTAATAGCTGCCAAGAACACAATAGCGAACTCAAGAATAAAGTGAGAGAGTGAGCTAGATCGAAAGAAGAAGTCCACCACCAAAACAAATTTTTTGCTGAAAGAAGAAAGAAAGATAGTTGTGTGTCTCCAAAGGACTGCGAGACACGGAGGTTTGAGTTCCATTGTACTTGTGTATCGTGTTAGGCTACAAAGCTAGGGCTTGGAGAAATTTCCCTAGTATGCTATAAGGACGGACTATTATAGCTTAGGGAAGTGTGGAATTTGCCTGTGTAATAGCTGTAAGGACTCATATTATGGAAGTATAAGGAAGTCATTCAAAATCATCCTCGAACCCATCTAGACTGGTTGGTCTAAGTGAGTTCCTTTATAAATTTTGTGCCGTCGTTACTTGTTTCGTACTTGCTTTAACTCTGCTTAAGTTTATTCCGTTTCATAAGGACGCCCTCCCAAAGAGTGTCCTTAGTCCCTTAATCTAGTAACGATCCAACACTAATAAATTCGACACATTCCTTATGAAAATTCACAAACGAACAAGGGCAATACCCTTCTATTTTCGTAGTTATACATGGGAGTAGGGCTGGGGGGAAACGTAACCCAAAACTAATCACCTTTTTTGTTTAACCGTATAAAAAACTGAAAAACCAATTACGATTAACCGACCCAGCGGTTTTCTATCGATTAGTTTTTCTACCTAAACGGTTAACAGGCCGAACGTTTTTCCACTTTTTTCTAACGCAATCCCCTTCCATTTCTATAGTCTCGAGTAGGGCTGGGAGTAGCTGCTGCAATTACGTCTGTCATGTCGAAAGCAATGGATCCTCGCGTTTGGCACAAGGTCGCCGCTCTCTCTGGTAAATTTGCTGAACACCCCTCTCATTTCACCTCAAATTATGATCTCGTTCCGCTTTTCTGAACGGGACTCCCCACCATTGGTTGATCCAAAACAGGAGTAGCAGCTCTGGGATTGGGTACCTATGGCGCCCACGGTTTCAAGCCCAAAGACCCTTCCTACAAACAGGCAATCCTCTCTCCTCTCGTCGATTCGCTGTTCTTGGTCCCCTAATTCGGACTCTACCATCTCTTCCTTTGGGCAGGTTTGGCAGACGGCTTCTCTCTACCATTTGGTGCACACCACAGCACTTTTAGCAGCCCCTATCACTCGCCATCCCAACATTGTAAACATTTCCCTCTTCTTTAACTCGTTGGTCATCTTTTTATCCCACATATACCTTTTTCCGTTGATTTTTCTCCTATTTCGTCATGTTTGTAGTTTGGTGGTCTACTCACAGCTGGTATTCTGGGTTTCTCTGGCACGTAAGTTATATTTGCCTCAATGCTGATATTTGCTTTGACATCTTTATATATAATCATGTTTGGTCTCTGTGATCTGTTCCTTTCCCATGTCTGTTTGTAAGTTAAAGCCTTCAAATTTGAAGTATTTAGTTGTTTTGATGGAGAGGAGCTTAGGCTGATGATTGGTGACATTTTTCCATTGTAATTTCTAGATCTATTAGGCCATTTACAATTGTTTCCGTTTGATCTATGCTTTTTAGTTCAATGAGTATAGTATTACTTTACTGGTCTAAATGGATATTGCATGTATTAGTACTTTACTAGTGAGGTTTCTATCAGGGTTTATGGTTTAAATTTCTCTCGAGTTACCATTGGGAATGCGGATCATCTACGATTCATTGTCAGTTTAAAAACAATCTGTTCCTACAATTTGATAAACAAGCTTGTGGGAACTGCTGGATCAAACTTGAAAGTGCTTCTATAAATCATCTTTAGCTTGTTAATAACTTAGAAAGGACATTCGGGTTTTGGGAGCAGAGGAATCTTGCTTCATGTTGGACAAAAACCTCATTTTGTGAGCTCACTGTTTTTGTTCGTTGAGCTTCTAATGATATAATCATATCTGTTCTGTGGTGAATAGTTGAATATGCTGGTGTGTTTGCTAGATCTTAAACTTTTGGGGTTGATGTCTACACTAGTATTTGCTTATGGAAGAACCCAATCGCCAACCATGAGCATAGAAAGATTTTTGTTTCCCTTTTCAATATATTCTTTTCAAATTGGTGAATTAAATAACAAAGCTGTGGCTAATCCACATTTTTGTGTTGAGACATTCATGCTATGCTTGTAAAGAAACTCTTAGGATGATGCACTAGCTTGATCCTGGCTTGAACACGTTTCAATTGCCATGAGTTTTTTTTTTCTTATAAAAATTCAGCCATGATTTAAACCCTTAAAAATAGTGACAAGAAAGTAGCTGTGATCCTTGTTGGGTTAACTACGGTAATTGAGGTGCTTTTTTATAAGCATTTGGTCCGAGCTTGCTTTTTGGGAAATGAAGAAATCACAAATACCTGCCTCTGCAATGAGCCAGGCAGATTTGCATCCTTTAATTTTCTGGAAAGATTGATACTTTTGCGCTTCGTTAAGCCAAAACGATACGACACATAATATAGGTCTATGTCCTTCTCCTCAGTATCCCTGCATTGTAAACTTTGTTCCCTTGTACCATCTGTGAGCTACAACCCTAGACACACTACCACTTCAACTAACGATGTTTAGTTTTAATTTTCAAGAGTCCTTATGTATTACTAATAGGGAAAAAATGGCAGGTGTTATGCTGTGGCATACCTAGAGGACAGAAAATACGGGAGATTGGCGCCATTTGGTGGCTTTGTGTTTATTGGCGCTTGGGCCTGCTTGCTCATCTGAACCCTTCAAGTGAAGGGCCACCCATGCTCTCTTTCAAACCTTCTGCCATGATACCTACGAGTCCATTTCTCTATATACTCAGACATGCTTATGTCAAAAAAACTGGAATTATGCGCATTTATGTACTAAGAGAGGGTGCCTGAGGAGCCTATCTAAACCTGAATATGCTTCTGCTAATAAATTTGCCCTTCTTCGCTGCAACTTAAGCTCGGTGTACCCGGTGACAGGTGACGTACAGCATCGTCTCCAACCAGAATTATTGGTATTTAGTACAACGTTCATCTGTCACGTAATTACAACGTTTAGATAGCTGGAAACACATGCTTCCAACGAGGCTCATGCCACATTGCCACATAATGCAACAAGCTTGTGATTGTATATGGAACTTCTAGTTTTTGCCCCATCAATTGCTACTGAGGGTCTCCTCTTTGAGCATTCATAAAGGCACTTTTAATTATAAACAAAGAACAAATCCCGACTCCAACATCTGTATCATTTCCCTTAATCTTATAAAAGTTAATGATGGTATTTGAATATGGAAGACCCCTGAAGTGAAATTCCTCGTTTTAAAAAAAAAACACATGTATAAATACGCTGGTTCTATACAATCTCTTACTAATGCAGACCCCTGATGTGAAATTGTCAATCATTTGCTATGACATTTCATCCCTTGGGATTACGAATCAACAAAAAAGTTCATTTACATTGAAGTTGCACTTAAAGAATACAAAATAAAACCGATAAGGGTATCAGAAAAACAAGCATGGGCGATCCCAACCTACAGTTTATTGTGCTGTATAAATATGTTGCAAGATCTGGAACAATCACAAATACCCTGTTGGGAGTTCAGCTATTGTACATAAAGCATATATAGATAATTTCTCTTGTTTTTCTCAGTATACCGGCCCTCCAATTCATTTGCCCCAAAGTCTAACCTATAAGCTGCTACAAATTCACTTCCTCCTGCCTGATCATTAGACCATCAGCTGACTCCTGGCTGCAGCAGAGGGAAAAATGTCCAGCTGCTCGAGGGCCCGTCGTCTTTATCAGCACTGTCAAACTTGAACTCCTTGACAGACCCGAGTGAAGCAGAAGATTGTCTGTGCTTGCTGTTATTGTTTTCCTCTTGTGGATTGTCTCGTTCAGCTATTTCAGTTTCAGCCTCAAGACAAGTCGGTACAACATGTTCGAACGAGAGTCGTTGATCAACTACCACCTCATCGGTTTCTGACCCATGTTCTGAGTTGTCAAGCGACGCCAACTCCGAGATTTGGTTCTCCAGTACGAGACTATCTCGGGATTCAGGTGCCAGGCCGTCCGGTGTCAAAGATCCCGAGCCTAGCCTCGAGCCCCATTTTTGGTTTGTGGTGAAATTCTTAGACTCGAACAACTTCGAGGCGTCTGCTATACGGAATGCAAGCAGTGGGTGTTTAACTGGGTAAGGGGAAGAAGTGCCAGAGGTTGAGTTCACTGAGCCAGGTGATATGAGATGACCAGCCGGACTTCCTGAGTAGAGTTGATGGAATTCATAGTATGACAATCCATTCTTCTGGTTGGGCCCACTGTTTCTTCGGGCTCGGTTAAGAGACGAAGTGAGTAGCTGAGCAAAGGGCACCTCGGGTGAGGAAGGCGTAGTCATTTGAACAGGCTCGGGATGTGGAGTTACAGCAGCAGTTGATGGTTCAGTTGTGAAGGTGGAGAACACAGGCGGTGAAACCAACTGGGTCTCATAAGCATAGGGGCCAGTGGCAAAGACGTTTGCGGGCCCAGAAGGGGAGTAACTGTTGACTGAAAGAGAAGCCATGTTGACAGGTCCACCAGGTGACTGTATAGCAGTTGAAGGATCTGATCTCAGGAAAGATGCAGGTGATGATGGCGGTGCCACAAATGGTATTGACATTGGAGTTGAGTGATTTGGATTTTCACCCGTTCGAATTGTGTTTCCATGAACTATTGTTTCGGGGACAAGAACAGCGTGATCAACCCGTTTGCTGCTCTTCTGAGACCCGAAACACGAGTATAGACTCCAGCAGCCTCCCCAGTTTCTTTTCTGAAAGCACATAGAAAAGAATAATATCACTTTTATATTGTAATATAAAGTATACTTCACCATATGAGTTTGCTGCTGATAAAGGCAAGTGCATAAAACTAGCCTTAAGACTACAACACACAGATTCATGTTTGTACAATACAAAATGGTATCTGAAAGTACTACAGGAAGTGAGCTGAGAACGATATGTAGGTATGTATATTGAACAAATGAAATTGCAGTATTGTTAAACGAAAAAGGGGATTGTAAAGCACAAGTCATGAATCACAAATGAAACTCCAGATCAAAAACTGTTGTCAAAGAATACTTGATATTAGCACACATTAACGACATTGGAACTTGAAAGGGTGGTTAATCTGGTTTGCTAGAGACATAGGACCAATCATATCTTCCTTTTAACTAACACAGGGTTTCTCTCAACAAGGCCCAGTTCACTGGTTTACGGAGAACACTCATAGGATGATATGACATACACAGATAAAACCAAGCTAGAGAGATAGGACCAAATAAACGTGTTCTTGACTCTGCATTTTTTACCAAAAATCCAAAATAGGCCAATGCAGTGGCATAAGAACTAAGCCTGTTGTGCTGCTATATGTACTAGGAATCACAAGCTGTTCAAATACAATATCAAAGCTGGTACATTCGAATAACAAACTTATGTTGGTCCTAATACTTCAATTCTTTTACTAAGAACCAAAAGGTAATATTTAATGCAATTATAGTGCCTAATTCTTATAACTTTTTCAGACAAGATAACTAGGAGCAAAGTAGTCTTGATATGCAACAAAAGTCAAACATTGAACAAGCTGGTTTAACGCTTCCTCGCTGAACAATTTCCCTGATCCTTGCCATGCTCTAGACTTCAAAAGTTCAGGAGTAGAGAATTTCAACTTGATTCATAATTCAACCACATGAGTGATGAGGTGCAGTGAGAAGAGTTAAGGCACCACCAAAAAGGAGAAAAAAATGTTTCTACTAGCTCTCCAATCTCCTAATTGCTGGACTGTAGCATCAGAAAATAGGTAATTCCATCTTGGCTGGGAGCATGGTCTTTATTGGAGGATAAGAATCATGATATTAAATCATGCATGCTAACAACACACTACCATAATAATTCATAGCTGACCTGACTGAGTGACTGGTACTGTATTCAAAAAGTGATTTTGTCATCAACATTCACAATCTCCAAGAACAGTGATCTAATCTCTTTTTCCACGGAGGAAGACCGTCTTTGACATGTCTAAGGCCAAAATCACTCACTTAAGACTAAACTAGTTCTTACTTTTACCAATTTACAAGCCGAAAAGCATCATCCACACCTTTACAACAAAGACATCATTAGCTGAAGTGAAAAGATGCTTTTACGCTGCTGCGGTTGAAAGATATCAAAGCTGAAGCTTGCACAACAAACAGCTAAAGCCGAATAGCACAAAACTAAAAGGCAGCATATAATAATATAATCGATGGCTAAAAGAAGCGCAAACTTCCATTTCAGATCTATCTCCGATATCAAGGCAAAGGCTATTAATAAAGCACTTTTTCAAGTTTAAGTATACAGTGTCCAAATCCTAAGCCACCAATTCACGAACTTGAAGTCGAGAGCAATCATCATATAAATAAACATCGACATCGTCCCGGTGTAAAATGGAACACAGAACTCTAAAATTGAGGTCTTCAAAAACATTATATATATGTGCACAGTCACACAGAGGACAAACCAGCTCAGGGGAAGCATTTCATTCACAAGTTCAAGATTCAAATTCCAAAGCTAGAGAAATTGAGCAGCGAAATCGGGATTGCAACTTGTAAATCTGACCTGAACTGATGCGGAAGGCTGAACTCTGCTCTCTGCGACGACTATGGCCGCCGCAGCTGCATTCACCGTCTCTACGCTGTCGGTCATCCTCCGCTTTTCTTCAATTCTCAGCTATGGCTATTTCGGGATTCGAGGTTGTCGAAGCCAGAAGTTGTCACGACTGCGGAAATTTTACAATCCCCAAAACAATTGTATCCGAATTACGCGATCCAGAGAGCTCGAATCTTAAGATGCCTAAATACAGGAATTTGGAGTTAGAGAGTTAAATCCGAAGAAGGAGAAGAAGAAAAGGGGAAAAAAGGAAATTCGAATTCTCTCTCCATCTGGTTAGCTCATCCTTCTCTCTTGGTGTCCACTGTTAATATTTAGTTGCAAGTGGGGACGAACACGTAAATTAAAATAATAATGATAATGACAACAACTATGATGCGTGAATAATGAACCAAAATGTTTTGCATATTTAATTAAGAAAAAAAAAACATTTTCCAAACAGTAAAACCATTCTAATCAACAAACCACTATTGCAGTTTTCGATAAATAAACTCCATGAATTTCACCTCACAATACTCGGAGTGATCACACCTGATTCAAATTTATATACTGTACTTAAAAAAATCTAATGACTCTTTTAAAATAGTAAAAAATTCGGAATATCAAACACATTGGTAGTGTGAAGGAATTTTTTTTTTGTTGAAAGTGTGAAGGACTAATATGAATTTGATAATTGTGAACAATTAAAAAAATCATTATAAGAGCACAAATGGTAGACCAAAACTTTTGGCACCAAATTATAAAAATATATACTCACCACATTATTAAATTTGATTAATTGAGAGTGAAGAAAAAAGAGCACTATTTGACACTTGTCAAATATACAAGCGAAGACCAAAATAAAATTTGGCCATAGCCAAGGCCAAACTAACATACTATTCATCCCACTTTCCCTCATTTTATTATTTTTTATTGCTTCTCTCTCCTTAAGACCAAAATTTAGCCTACCATTGCCAATACTCTAAGAGCCACCCTTGACATAAATAATCGACTTCGGATACATAATATAAATCCTAGGAAAAAAAATTCTGAATCAGGCTGAGTAAAAATATTAAAAAAGTAGTCTTTTTACTAGTCTCACTTGAATATTTTTTTTATGATAATCAAATATTAATCAAACCTGTGTATTTTATTCTCTAAAAATGTAGAACCAATTACATATTTTTCTCTTAAATTTTCTCAGACAATTCTTTTCTTTTACATTAATTTCATAAATAAATATTACTAACTAGTTTAACCATAACATGTATGGGTAAGTGTAGTAAATTTATTAGACACATTGGTAAAAAAGAAATATTATTTCTACAAAGTATGCTTATTTGAACAAAGATTTAATCAAAATTATTTATAAAATATTATAAAGATTTATGTATATGATTTAAAATCTAAACTATCAAAATAAATATATAAGATTTAAGTTAATAACTTTTATTACATAAGCTAAAATCATATGAAATTTACATGTCTTAATTTAAGACGTCATGTTTAATTAATATAGCTATAGATTCTTAGATCAAAAATCCTATACATATAAATATAGTCTAGATTATTTGTTTAATAAAATCCAAATTATATTTCAAACACATTATATTTGAAAAAAAAATCATTTCATGATTATCTATCAAAAATAACTTTCCGACTTTATCATGATTTTTTTAAATGGAAAAATTATGTTTTATTAAGTTAGATAGAAAATCTTATACATATAGATGTAGTCTAGATTTTTATATTTTAAAAATTCCAAGTTATATTTAAAAATTATAAAAAATCAGAATTGTATTTCAAACATAGATTATATTTGTTAAAAAATAATTTCTGAATTATATTTTAGAAAATAATTTCTGATTATGTCTTTATGTTTGTTTGATTGAAACGATCATATTTTATGAAATAATAATATTTATTTGAAGATTGCAACATATCAGAGAGCCCGTTGGATTATTTTATTATAGAAATAACACGTGGAAAAAAATTTGTAAAGGCATTGACTCCAATTTATAGTAGTATAGATTTCATCTTTATTTTTTGTTTGAGTGAAAACATCATACTTTATGAAATAATAATATTTATTAGAGGATTGCAACATATGATGTAAAGGAGGGCCTGTTGGATAATTTTATTTTAGAAATGACACATGATAAAAAAAGTTGTAATGACATTGACTCCGCTTTATACTATAATAGTATAGATGACTATTTAATATAGATACTTTAAATTAGGGTGATTTAAATTTATTCTAATTTATTATGTATAATAATAGTCATGTCCATATTTTGGATGAAATTGATGGTATATTATTTTAGTAGTATTATAATGTTCTAATGTGTATAGTTAATCTAAAATAATGTTGAATAAATAAAGATTAGATTTATTTAATCAACGAGGGACAGGCAACCTTCAACCTACCACATTTTTTTTGGGGATTGATGAGCTACTAGCTCAAATAGGCAAAAACTAGGCCACCAGAATATTACAAGGTCAGCCTAAAGCATCACAGCGGATGGTCTTAAAAAAATGAAACTTCAAGATTGTTGACTCAAGAACGTTTTAAGCTGATTTATAGATAATAAAGAGAAAAAATTAAAAAAGAGGAAAAGATAGAAATAAAAGAATTACGATTATCAAAGTCGACTAGTGTCTTGGCTAGGAAGTCTGCTACTTGATTGCATTCCTTGAAACAATGAAAAAAAAAACCACATGAGGAAAAAGCGAAACAAGGTGTCTTATGTCATTTATAATAGAAAATTAGAAATCATTTCCCAGTGAACTTTCCAGAGACGTTCTAAGGAATTGATAATAATTAGGTTATCACCTTCAATATAAGTTTAGTAATATTCGTAAAATCAATATTTTGAAGGGCCACAAGCAATGAGGAAGCTTCAGCTTGGACCATATACACTTCAGGTAAATTAGATCTGCCACAATTTAAAATATGATCACTATTATCACGTAAGATACAACCAGCAAAGCAGGAGCCATTACGAAGTTTGGAAGCATCAAAGTTTAATTTAACCCAATCTGATGGTGGTTTTACAAATTCGTTGTTCTGTTTTATTTTGTGGGCTTTTAGATGGAGGTCTAATGTCATTGTTAGCGGTATCCCAATCTAAAGATTTAGAGAATGCAATTTCTAAGGGTAGCCTATTTGCATCAATTTTTTTTAAATCATAGGTTTCCGGTACTTGCGTCCCGACTAGTCCTACTCCTCCACGCACCCTTGCCTTGAACACATGAAGGGGGTAAATTGCGGGAAGAGTGGCAAAGAAGTGAGTCATACCCACAGAGGCTTGAAATCAACGTTTTCATAAGGGAACCTACAATGTTTTTTTACCTGACCAATCAGAGCTCGTTTTCGTCTCATCTCTCATTGTCATAAAATCTCAGACTTATAATTAATTTCTGTTGATTTAAATTTATTTTATTTTTTGAATTCATAATTCTAAATAAAACTATAATAATAATTTGGCATAAGAAGTTGTTAAGAAAAATTCAAATTTATTGCCAATTAGTAAAAGGTATTATTTTAGAAATTAATTTTGGCTCATTTAATGAACAATACAAAAGGAAAGTATATCTCTCACCTATTGAAAGTATAATTATCATGCTTATTAATAAGTTCATAATCTCTATGTTACAACATCATTTTTATTTAAATTAATAAAAAATGAAAGCTATCTGAACTTTGTAAGAAAGAAATTATTAAGGTAGCTTAGTTGGTCCTACCAATTATTATAAAGTGGAATACTAATTTGAAGGAATCTTAGAATAAGAAAAAAAATTAGATACTGATTTATTTTTGTTATCATCTCAAAAACTATGTTCAGGTTAGGAGATAATTTTTATCCTTTTGTAATCTTCTTATCTTGGTTTTATGAGAGTTATTTAAACATTCAAATTATTATAAATAGGCTTTGGAATTATTCTTAAAAGACAATGCATGGATTACGAAAAGATAAAAACTATCTCCTAAAACTAAAACAACTCGGATTAGGAGCAAGGAAGAGCCACGGTGCAAAGGCACACTGTTGTCAAGTAGATTGCTCTCTCTCTCTCTCTCTCTCTCTCTCTCTCTCTCTCTCTCTCTCTCTCTCTCTCTCTCTCTCTCTCTCTCTCTCTCTCTCTCTCTCTCTCCCCCTTTTCCCTATTCTTGAGCAATCTTAGAATAGAAGTGTTCCTCTTTCAACTGTGGACAAAGAGACTAGCTCTCCATAACTAAACTAAAAACCTAAAAAGAGAAGAATTGGATTATGAAATTGGAATAATGGATAAGAGGTAGAAGGCTGACTCGGCTAAAGTCGTTGTGCCAAAATCAAAGATAAAACCCAAACATGCAAACAATACAAGTATAGCAAGCAAGTACGGGGTCGAACCCAAAAGAATTAGTTTATAATCAGATTTTAATGGTTTTCATGCAAGTAACCAAAGGGGGGGTTTTGAGAGTTGTTTTCAATCAAAGTTATCAAGTAGAGTTTATTCAATCAATTCCACTTTATTAATCCATTGATCATGAATTCACCACTTCTTTATATGCATAGGTCAATTCCAATCCTTATCTTAATTATTCGCTAGTCCACGGTCCTAGCAAAACTATGATATGAACAAGGACGCTTAATTCAAATCATGCAATACACACAAGGATATTAGGAAATCAAATCATGCAATCAAGCTACGAGTCTCATGCACAATTAAACCATTGAATATTCTTCCCTAAACTAGTCCACGGTCCTAGAATAGAGTTGTTTCGAGAATTAGGAAAGATGCATAGACAACAACCAATCCTAAATCAAACAATAGATCTAAGTCAATCAAACAAGTTGATCAGGCTCATAAAATCAAACATAGATCATGGGATGAAGCACAAGAGTATCAATAAAGACCTAAGGATAAAGAAGTTACCAGAATTTCACAACTTCATAACAAAGCTTCCTTGATTGAATAAACTCCAAATGAGATTAGTTCTCCATTACAAAGAAAGCACAAATCCTTATTGAAAGAACAATTGATTACAAAGTGATTGATGATATATAACACCTAGAAAAGCTTCCCCTTAAATAGCCCAAAGAACAACCTCCTCGAGATAGATAAGAAAGGAAACGAAAAGATAAGAAAGGAAACAAGATAGAAAAGACAGGATTTCATCCGTCTGGAAGTCGGCATGCACCGCGACCGCGCCGCCATGGCCGCACCCGGGGCGGTCTCCCTTTGGCATCTCGCTGAGTCAGCTTCTATCGCGACCGCGCCATCGACAGCGCGACCGCGGCCTTCATGGTCTTCATGGTTCGTCACATTACGCCACCGCACCCGCATCATAGACAACGCGACCGCGGTATCCATGCAGTGGCGAACTTTGTCTTTAAGCTCTTCAACTCCTAATTCTTCATAACTTGTGTCTTCGGTCTTCGTATCACAATAACGCTCAAAACTAACCTAAACACTCTCAATAACATCTCAAAATCTAAGAGTTAACCTATACAAAATAACCTGTATCAAAGGTACTAAAAACCTAAGGCAAGCTCCTCCTTATATTGACCTAGGGAACAAACTTCCCTAATCTAATTAGGAAAGGAGAAAAGATAGAGAAGGAAAGAAGATAGAAATCTCAACCGCTCCAGATCGCATACCACCGCGGTCGCATCGTCTCCACCGCACCCATGGAAACACGGCATAATAGAATAGGTCATCTCGGGCAGCCATCGCGGGCGCGGAAATCGACAGAATCACTGACGTCACTTCGGAGGCTTTTTTGACCCTCTGCGGCTTGGAATCTGACTTCGGTTTAAAAGATGAATTGAAGCTCTCCGAGTTAGCTTTCCAATTGCACTGGAATCAGCTCAATCCAACCTCTGTAACTCCAGATATAGCCTTCACAAGCAAGAGGTGTTGCGCCGACAGCTCAAAACGCCTTAAAACTCTTGAAACTTGAATTCTTGTGTCTTCAGCCTAGATATTACAATTATGCACAAACTCTAACCTAACATGCTCAATAAAGCCCTAAAATACAAGAGTTAACCCATACAAACTAGAGCGAATCATATGGTCTGCATAATTCTCCTCCACTTGACCATGAAACATCCTCGATTCGTCATCGGAGTCATCATCGGGAACATAAAGGGACAAGTCAACCACGTTAAAGGTGTGTTGGATCGTTAGTACTAAGGGACATCCTTTACTTTGGTAAAGGCGTCCTTAGGTTAGGCGTCCCTACGAGGAGTAAGGGCGTCCTTGATTAATGCAGCGGAAATTAAGTACTAAACAGGTAAGTAATGAACGCAGTGAATTATAGAGGAACCACTCAAGACCAAGTAGTCCTTGAGTGTAAACCTCTACCTCCTTGGAGGATTTTTAAATAGTTCTTTCCTTTATATTGAACGTCCTTACAGTTGTAATGGCGAGTCTTTACAGTTCTCTGGCACTTAGCTTTTCCCTAAGTCCACTAGTAAAGGACTCCTCTAAGCCTACAACTTAAGCGAGTTCAATCTATCAAAGGACTCTATTCCTACGTTCTGCAGTACTTCGCAGAACTCTCTTTCTCTCTTTTTGGATTTTCTCTTACAAACTGTTTTTGTGATTTGGATACAAGTCTCACTCGATCTAACACAAGTTCTAGTACTGTTCTTGAGTTCTTGAGTTAGTTCTTCGTGTTCTTGAGTGAGTCGCTTTCTCTCTGATTCTCTCTGAATATTCCTGAAAGCGTTGGTGTCACAATAAATGCCTTGGGGCTATTTATAGGACTTGGGGAAGGGCGTCATTTCGCTGGGACGATCATGCCCTTCGTGGACGTGGCTACAGGATCTTCCTCCATGTAGTAGGGCGGTGATGAGGAAGCTTCCTGTATCCAGCTGTGTATGATGAACTCCGCTACAGGATCGGCCGCCACGTGTTGATGGATGATCAAACATTGTCGAGTGATGTCATACTGTCGGCTAGTGAGTAAGGACTCCTTTCTTGCGTTCCTACTTGCTTGGGACTCCGTCCTTGCTCAAGTAGTCTCTAGCTGGTCCTTACTTCCTGTTAGCTAGCGTCCCTGAGCTTATGGGACGCCCATACACACTTGTTGTCCTTTTGATCACTGGCGTTCCTGAACACTTGGACAACTTTATTAGAATCAAAGTGAGTTTGTCATATCAAAACTAAGGGACGGTTGTGTGGAACACTAACAAGTACGCAAGCGTTCTTGATAGCGTCCCAACAATTTCCCCCTTTTTTGATGATGACAAACTCTTCAGCAAAACAGTTTTGACATTGGAACTTAGCATGCATGAAAACTTAGAGGCGTCCTCTAATACTTAGAGAAATTTTAATGAGCACAAGTTTTCATTCTTTGATTCTCTAGCTTTTGGATTTTAAGGAGAGAGTCGCGTCCTAGAAAAATTTCTAAGCGACTTCTGTTATTCTAGCATGAGCGTTCTTTAGACCTTTCACTTAATAGTTCCCCCTTAACGCTTGCTTATTCTAGATAACTATTTTATAGCGCATCTCTGCAAAACTACACTTCCCCCTTTTGGCATCATTGAAAAGGATAACAAGTGATAAGGAGGTTAGCATAAACACATAACTAAAGGCAGTGGAACGCTTAAACAAACACATGCAAGCAAACAGTGGAATTGCCATTCAAACAAACTTAGAGTTATTACAGACCAAGGTCATAATGTTTGAAGTTCAAAAGAAGCAAAGGCAAAATGATAGGGGATTAAAGGGGTGGTGGCAATCACTGAGAACGGCGCTGATCTTGATAAAACTGGAGCAATTTCTCTTGAAGTTCAGCAGCCTTGGCGAACGCAGATGACAAGTCCTTTAAGGCAGAGAAGATGAGGCACTGATTATCCATAATGGCACCCATGAGTTCTGCTGGAGGATGCTGAGAGATGTTGGCAGGAGCAGAACGGGGCAAAGGACCTGTACTTGATGAAGGAGCGTCCGTGGGAGGAGCTGGAGAAGAAGGCCCTAAGAGCAATTGATCAAGAGTTGTAAGATCTACAGCAGGCTCTTGGTCCTGAGGAGACTCTTGAGACGCAGGATTAAGCCTTGCGGCCTCGGCCTCAGCAGCTAGGCGTTCTTCCTCGGCTTTCTGTCTGGCTTCCTCAGCCTCAGCTTCTAACTGTTTGAGCACAGACGGCAGCTCTTCATTGTGCCTTATCTCGACGAGTCCCTTCTTAGCATTCCATTTCAAACCAAGTTCTTCAGAGGGAGCAGTCTCATCATAAGCATCTTGGGACTGCAAGATCGCCTTCACTACACCAGGGTACGGCAAGGCGTGCCTCTTCCTTCCACACTTGGCCATATGTTGCATAGCAATTCTGGCTAAGTTGATTGGGCGGCGTTCTAGGATAGCGTCAATTAGGATTATATCGTGTGTTTGCACAATTGAACGCTTTTCCTGCCTTGGAAGAATGGCGCGACAAATGAAGTAGTGAATGATAGCGCCAACCTTGCTCAGAACGTGAGCTACCCTGTCGAGTCCCATCGGCCTTTTCCCTTGAAAGATACGATCAACCAAAGGCAGTTCTTGATCAGTCGTTTCGAAGCCGCCTTCAGGAAGAGAGCTAAGAGCATCGGACGGAGGCTTGCGAGGACTAAGACCAAGAAAGGAGCGCATTTGACATTCTGTCACTGAAGCTTTCTCACCTTCAATTTTGAAGTGGAGGGAGCCTTCTTTTGCCTTGTAGCGCAAATCCCTGTAGAACGCCTGCACCTGTTCCTTGTCAACAGTTGTCGGTGCTGGTCCAACGTTCTGCCATCCTTGAAATCTCAGAAGATCAAGAAACTCCTGAACTGAGTCATCGTCGAAGGAGGCTAGCCACTCTTCAGAATAAATGAGCGGGCTAAGGACTTTGACGGGCACATCAGCGTTCTTCCTTTTGCGCTTGCCCTTGGGGGACTCAGAGTCCTCATTGTCATCTAACTCGTCCTCAGCCTTCTCCGAGTCACTATCAGAGGCGTCCTTTGAAGGAGCGTCCTTTGTGCCTTGTTCTTTTTCAGCATCGCCACTAGCTGTGGCTAGATCGGCACCAGAGGTCTGACCTTGAGATGTGCCCTCGGCGTCCTGAGCCTCTGTCTGTTGTTCTGTTGTTGTTGGCTCAGCGTCCGCTGGGACTTGATTGGATTCTGTTTGGATTGTGGGGGAGGGGTTTTCATGTGGAGCTTGGGAAGGGTTGAGGATGGGGAGAGATTGGTTGTAGGGTGGGACTTCCTGAGCATCACGCTCGAGCTCTTCAGAGAGAGTTGGCTCGGCGTTCTCCTGAGCGACCTGGTGCTCACCAGCGTCCTCAATTTGTTGAGCAGGAGTGTTCACCTCTCCTTCTGCTTCATCATTTGAGTCCCCAACAACATCTATGAAAGGGGAGACCTGAGCGGGCGTACCTCTGTGGCTCTCAAATGAGCTAGAGGAGGAAGAGGAGGAGGGAACGTGCTCTATTTGTGCAGGAACGTCCTTGGCTAGCAGAACCCTGGGCTTTTCACCAGCCTTCCTACGGTGAAAAGTGTGCTCAAGGGTGCGTTCAGTCTCCTCCGGGCCACTTTCAGAGGATGGACGGCGGGACTTTGGGGTCTCGGGGTCCTTAGGTGGGGAAATGTGGGCCGGGGCAGATGGGAAATTGGCCAAATTTAGAGGGGAATGAGTGCGGGGAGGAAAGGAGATTAGGGCATTTGCTCTTGAAGGTTGGGGGGACGGAGGAGGGGTGGGGAGTTGAACTATTGAAATTTGTTGAGGGGGAGGAGTGGATTCTTTGGACAGGTTGGACGGCCTTTTTGTGGTGCTTGGCCGTTTTGTGGGGGGTTTGAAGGATGGGACGCTGGATGTTTTGGCCTTTTTGAGGGGCCTTGGGTCGTGAACCTTTTTGGAGCGTCCCTCCTTTATGTGGGAAGGGAACTTGTCCACAATCTCCGTTGGTTTAGAAGTGGAAAAGGGTTGGGAAGATTTGGAGGGGGGAGAGGATGGTGCAGGACGCTTGAGTAATTTTTTGGTGGTAAGGGTAGGAACTTGAGGTGGTGGTGGAGAAGGACTTGGTACTCTTGCTTTAATCATTTTATAAGCCAAAGAGTCCTTTGGGTACATTGGGAAATCGGGAAGAACGGCGTTATGGAGGTCGGGGATAAGATCAAGTAAAGGACCCAGATTCTCACCTCCAAACTGTGAAAAGAAGAGAACGTCGTCCATCCGTCCTGGCAAGTCCTTGTAATTGGTGTTGTGGAGGCCTTGAATGACGAACCGTTCGATGAACCGCTCGTAGTTCCTTATTTTGACGGCGTCATTCTTTACATCAGGTTTGGCCATGCGTTCCCTTATCAAGTTGTACAGCGTCCTTGGCTTTCTGTTGATAAAGTCCAATAGAGACTCATTGAGAACTATGGGTTTGGGCTTCTCTATGTAGTGGGACTTCACCAGCTTTCTACGCTTCCCGCCGGTGGAAGATCCGGCTACGTTCAACTGTCTTTGAGACATGAGTTCAGATGAAGTGTAGAGAGAGAAAGTCGCCGGAGTTCTAGAGAGAAGTCAGAGCAATTTTGAGAGCGAGAAAGTGGTTGAGCGTAATAAATTTGATTGCGACTGTTCTGGCCTTATATAGAGGAAGCGGTGGCACAAATGGTAATTAACACTGTTTTACTGTGCGACACGTGGCAAAACTTCCCCCTTAAGATTTGAGCAAAAGCAACGGTCACTGTTCACACTTTCAAAAGTTCAAAATTCTGACTCTTCAACTACTCTTCAACAACTGAACTGGCGTTCTTTGCAACAAACACTGAACGTTCTCTCATACTTAGCAACAATTAACCTCTTCAAGCAAACTTCTTCAAGCAAACCAACAACCAACTTACCGTTCTTGTGATTACCTTTCGAACCAGTTGAGAACAACACAAGTACGTCCCGTAAAAGAAAATATGAAGCTCATAGGACGCTTTTGCGGAGTTCTCGGCTAGGGTAAGCTTAGAGTTCCCATCATTTCGGCTTATAATGAGGGTTGGGTGATCAGGGATACTCTTTTCAAGACAAAATAGAGAAAATTTGAATGGCGTTCCAAAGTAGCAAACACATGAAGTTTTAGACTAGCGTCCTTGCAAATATGAATTCAATGCATAACAGTCCTTAAACACTTAGAATCTACAAAACATAGCCAATCATTGAGGGAATAGTAGAACGGGACTTGCTACTTAAAAGTTATCATCCCCAAGAGCAACCTGAGATGCTCAAAAGGACGTCTATCAAGCGCCTTAGTGAAAATATCAGCTATTTGGTCTTCAGTTCTTACATGCTCCATACTAATGAGTCCTAGTTCAACATTATCACGCAAGAAATGATGCCTTATATGAATATGCTTTGTGCGTGAATGAAAAACAGGATTCTTAGAAATTTCAATAGCACTTGTGTTATCACAACGAATGGGAATAGTTTCAAGATTGATACCGTAGTCCTCTAGTTGATATTTGATCCAGATAACTTGTGAACAGCACGAAGCAGCAGCAACGTACTCGGCTTCCGCAGTTGAGAGCGCCACAGAGTTCTGTTTCTTAGATCCCCAAGAGACTAAGCATGAACCAAGGAACTGCGCCATTCCTGAAGTGCTTTTCCGATCAATTACGTGACCAGCATAATCTGCGTCCGAGTAGCCAACTAGCTTGAAGGACGTCTTCCTGGGGTACCAAAGGCAAAGATCGTCGCGTCCTTTGAGGTAGCGAAAGATCCTCTTGACTTCTTGCATGTGGGACTCCTTTGGATTCGCCTGGAAGCGTGCACACAAGCAAACAGCAAACATAATGTCGGGACGGCTTGCGGTCAAGTAGAGCAAAGAACCAATCATCCCTCTGTAAAGTTTTTGATCAACGTCCTTTCCCTGTTCATCTGCGTAAAGACGCGAGTTTGGAGAACATGGGGTTGCAACAGGTTTGGACGTGTTCATCCCGTACTTCTCAAGCATTTCACGGACATATTTTTGTTGGTGAATGCGTGTTCCTTCCTTGAGTTGATTGATTTGAAGTCCCAAGAAGAAATTGAGTTCTCCAATGAGGGACATCTCAAACTCACTACTCATTAAGGACTTGAACTCATCTACAAGCTTCATGTTAGTACTACCAAAGACTATATCATCAACATAGACTTGGGCAATTAAAATGTCCTTGTGAACTTTCTTTATAAACAAAGTTTTATCAATTGAACCTCTAGTGTACCCATGAGACAAAAGAAAGGACGCAAACATGTCGTACCATGCACGAGGAGCTTGCTTGAGTCCATAGAGCGCTTTGTCCAAGTAGTACACATGATCTGGCTGAGAGGCGTCCTCAAAGCCAGGAGGTTGAGCAACATACACTTCCTCCTTTAGCTTTCCATTGAGAAAGGCAGTCTTGACGTCGATCTGAAATAACTTGAATCCTTTGTGAGCGGCGAAGGCAATAAGGAGACGAACGGCTTCAATTCTAGCAACAGGAGCAAAGGTCTCATCATAGTCTATGCCTTCCTCTTGCTTGAATCCTTGAGCCACCAGTCTTGCCTTGTTTCTTGACACACGTCCACTCTCATCAAGCTTATTTCTGAACACCCATCGCGTCCCTATGATATTTTTGCCTTTGGGACGTGGGACGAGAGTCCAAACTTTGTTCCTTTCAAACTGATTGAGTTCTTCTTGCATTGCTTGAATCCAATCAGCGTCCTGGAGTGCTTCTTTGATATTATTTGGCTCCACCATAGAGACAAAGGCATTGAACGCACAGAACGCTAAATTTGCACTTTGGGACTTGCTTGCAGCTGACCTTGTTTGAACGCCTTGAGAAGGATCTGAGACAATTTGAGAAGTTGGGTGGTCCCTAGAGAAGCGGGACTCCCTTTGAAACAAATGAGCAAATCTTGGATCAATGTCGCCATCTGAATCATCACTATCACTTTGAGCATCGTCCTCAATGTGTTCCCCCTCAGAGAGAGCGTCCACACCTTGACGTTGTTCGCCTTGTTGACTTGATTCAGCTACATCTTGTTGAACTGGGGATTCACTATGAGATGGGACTCCTTGAACAACACTGGGAGCGTCCACTGAGACTTCTTCAGGATTTGGAGACGCTTCCTTAGAGACATAGTATTTTCCAGAGGTCCAATCTTCGGCTTCATCTTTAGAGTCATCCTATTGTTGTAAAGAGGAGCGTTCTTTCTTACTTGGCTTTTCTTTGTGAGAAGAACGTTCCTTGAACACAACATGAATACTCTCCTCAAGCTTTAGAGTCCTTTTGTTGAAGACTATATGCTTTGCTAGTAAGAGAGTACCCAAGGAATATGGCTTCATCACTCCTTGCATCAAACTTTCCAAGTTTTTCTTTATCATTGTTGTGAACGAAACATTTGCAACCAAAGACTCTGAGATAGTCAATGCGAGGCTCCTTTCCATTCAACAACTCATAGGACGTCTTCTTTAGCAAAGGACGGATCATGGCATGGTTGATGATGTAACACGCTGTAGCAATAGCTTCCGCCCAGAAGTACTTGGGAACGCTATTTGCTAAGAGCATAGTTCTTGCCATATCCTCTAGCGTCCTATTCTTTCTTTCCACAACTCCATTTTGTTGAGGCGTTCTTGGAGCTGAGAAATTGTGAGAGACTCCATGTTGATCACAGTAGGCCAGGAACTCTGAATTTTGGAACTCCGTTCCATGGTCTGACCTTATGGCTTTGAGAGGCGTCTCAAGAGCAACTTCCACTTGTTTGATGAATACTTTGAACGCATTGAAACAATCTGCTTTGGACACCAAGAAAAGAACCCAAGTGAATCGAGAAAAATCATCTACAAGAACGTAAATGTACCTCTTTCCACCGTAGCTCAACGTCTTCATTGGTCCGCAAAGATCCATATGGAGCAGTTCTAAAGGCTTCTTTGTACTTACTTCGTTCTTGGATTTGAAAGACGTTCTTGTTTGCTTCCCTTTGATGCAAGCTTCACACTGTTCAACTTTCTCAAGATCAATTCGGGGAAGTCCTTTCACAAGATTTCGCTGGTGTAGCTTAAGGATTGTGCTTGGTCCAGCATGGCCAAGTCGGCGATGCCATAGATCAGCGTCCTCCTTTGAAGCAGATAGACACAACTCTGATTTAGGCTTGAACTCCTGGTTAAAGATGTAGACATTGTTCTGGCGTACTCCTTTGAGAATGACTTTGTTTGATTTCTTGTTGATGACGAGGCACTCCTTTGAGTCGAAAGTGACTAGATTTTCACCTTGATCACACATCTAGGAAACGCTAAGGAGATTGAAGCCAAGTCCTTCAACAAGGCTGACATTTGTTGCTTTGATGGACGGGTTGAGAATAGCAGTTCCCGTTCCTTTGATCTTTCCCTTGCCCTTATTGCCAAACGAGACAGTTCCTCCCGTGGCACTACTTTGGATAGAAGTGAGATGGATCTGGCTTCCTGTCATATGATTTGAGGCGCCACTATCAATGATCCATGGGCGTCCCCTCACTTCCACCTGCTATAAGAACGTTATTGTTTGGCGACCCAGGCAAGGTGTTCCTTACCTGGTTCGTTACAATAATAGAACTCTGGTTCTGGCATGTAGTCATAAATATTCACATCATTTGAAATAGCATGCTTGCAGAAAGAGTTCCTAGAGCGTCTAGAACGCCTAGGATTAGCCTTAGGAACAGACTTAGCATTTTCGTTGTTAGTCCTAGCAGCTTTTCCATTTTCAACATCTTCTTTGAGTTTTAAGCAATCATATTTGAAGTGATCCCCTTGTCCACAGTACCAACACGTCCTATAGTAAGTACCAAGGTAGTACTTCTTATTGGGACGCTGAATCTTGTTTTCTTTCATCTTTTGAGGATCACAAACTTTTGAACCGTTCCCTTTAGCAATCTTCTTGTAAATTTTATGACTGGTGGAGTTAGTGTAGTAGTCTTCCTTTCCTAATTCTCCACTCTCTAGAACTCTAATTCTTTCAAGAAGATTTTTGTTTTTCTCCCGTTCAAGTTCAAGTTCAGAAATTTTACTTGCCTCAAAATCACTAGGAAGGGAGTTCTTAGTGTCAGATTCATAACCTAGACCTCTCTTAGCTAGGACGAAGACCATAGGTCTCACTTCTTCAACTATGGGACTCTTACCCATCACTTTAACTTCTTCCCTAAGCTTAGCGTTCTCAAGTTTGAGACACATGATTTCAGTTTTTAGGGACTTAGTTTCTTCACAAGAGGACTCTAGTTGAATAGTCATGGAACTACAGTTTTCACATTCAACCACTATATTTTCATTTTCAAGTTCAAGTTCATCCATTCTATGTTGCATGACAACACTTTCTTCCATGATTCTTCCAATAAGTTTAATGAGCTTGGATTTAGAACAATTTTCTAATGAACTCATCATAGACTCACGGGTTACCTCATTTTCAGATTTCGAAGCGTTCTGTTCAACAACTGTGTCGTCCTCCATAGCCATGAAAGCTACTTGTTCACCACCAGATGCGTCCTCAAGGGCTATGTATGCTTGTTCATCGGGTTCTTCATTATCATCATCATCAGAGGAAGAACTCCCATTGTCCCATGCAGAGGCGAACGCTCCAATGAGAGCTTTCGTCTTCATCTCTTTAGCAGACATTCCTGATGTACACTTCTTAGCAAAGTGCCCTTTCCTGTTACACTTGTAACATGTGAGTTCCTTCATTTCTGCCTCAGAGTACTTGCGGCTTTCCTTCTTGGGCATCTTGTGTTTATTGACATGTTTGTTCCTTTTGCCAAAAACACGGAGAACTTTGTTAAAGAGAGCAACTTCTTCTTCTGCATCCAGCGGTTCTTTAGACTTGCTTTCTCTTTCCTTTAAGGCTTGAACGCGCATCTTCTCGCGGTTCTCAGCTTTGTTGGCTTCCACCATCACAACGATGTCCTGTTGACGCCGAAGGTACTCAGCGTACTCTGGTGTTGTGGACGCCAAAGCAAGATCAGTTTGAGGATTCTGTCCAAGCTGAGCCATATCAGAAATTCTTCTTTCCTCGTACTGCCTGAGCTTCCCATAGATTTCTTCCATATCTAGAGTTTTGTTGGCTGTATTTTCTTTGAACGTTGTCCTGTCAAAGTTCCAGACTCCGGTCAAACCATCAATGACCACTTAAACTCTATTCCTCATGGAGATTTCTGTTTCTGGGATGCCCAAGTTCCTCATCTTGGTGACAAGGGCCTCAAAGCGATATGAGTAGTCGTTCACCGACTCATTTGACAGCATACTAAAAGCATAGAACTCCTTCTTGATTTTCAGCTGGACGTCCTCCTTCATTTCAGCTGTTCCTACATGAAACTTCTCCAGGGCGTCCCATTGTTGTTTAGCCGTTGGCAAGTTACCAACTCGAGTGGCGTCCCTTTCACATAGGGATGCTTGAAGGAAACACATGGCTTTTGTGTTGGTTTCCATCAATTTGAACTCGTCAGGACCCCACTCGTCCTCCTTATCAGCTTTGTCAGCGGGCACCTTTAGATCTCCTGTCATACTGACCTTCCTGCAGAAATTCGCGAACCTTGTCTTCCAGCGATTGAAGTTGCCGTCCGTCAGGCGCCGAGGCTTCACAAAAGAGATTCCAATCGGTTCCATGTCCATCTTTACCTGCAACTCAGTAAGAATCTAGAGCGCCTGCTCTGATACCAATTGTTGGATCGTTAGTATTGAGGGACGTCCTTTACTTTGGTAAAGGCGTCCTTAGGTTAGGCGTCCCTACGAGGAGTAAGGGCGTCCTTGAGTAATGCAGCGGAAATTAAGTACTAAACAGGTAAGTAATGAACGCAGTGAATTATAGAGGAACCACTCAAGACCAAGTAGTCCTTGAGTGTAAACCTCTACCTCCTTGGAGGATTTTTGAATAGTTCTTTCCTTTATATTGAACGTCCTTACAGTTGTACTGGCGAGTCTTTACAGTTCTCTGGCACTTAGCTTTTCCCTAAGTCCACTAGTAAAGGACTCCTCTAAGCCTACAACTTAAGCGAGTTCAATCTATCAAAGGACTCTATTCCTACGTTCTGCAGTACTTCGCAGAACTCTCTTTCTCTCTTTTTGGATTTTCTCTTACAAACTGTTTTTGTGATTTGGATACAAGTCTCACTCGATCTAACACAAGTTCTAGTACTGTTCTTGAGTTCTTGAGTTAGTTCTTCGTGTTCTTGAGTGAGTCGCTTTCTCTCTGATTCTCTCTGAATATTCCTAAAAGCGTTGGTGTCACAATAAATGCCTTGGGGCTATTTATAGGACTTGGGGAAGGGCGTCATTTCGCTGGGACGATCATGCCCTTCGTGGACGTGGCTACAGGATCTTCCTCCACGTAGTAGGGCGGTGATGCGGAAGCTTCCTGTATCCAGCTGTGTATGATGAACTCCGCTACAGGATCGGCCTCCACGTGTTGATGGATGATCAAACATTGTCGAGTGATGTCATACTGTCGGCTAGTGAGTAAGGACTCCTTTCTTGCGTTCCTACTTGCTTGGGACTCCGTCCTTGCTCAAGTAGTCTCTAGCTGGTCCTTACTTCCTGTTAGCTAGCGTCCCTGAGCTTATGGGACGCCCATACACACTTGTTGTCCTTTTGATCACTGGCGTTCCTGAACACTTGGACAACTTTATTAGAATCAAAGTGAGTTTGTCATATCAAAACTAAGGGACGGTTGTGTGGAACACTAACAAGTACGCAAGCGTTCTTGATAGCGTCCCAACAAGGTGGGATGGACGCCGTACTCACCGGGGAGGTCCAACCTATATGCATTAGGCCCGACACGCTGAATGACTCGAAATGGGCCATCTTCATATGCATCTAGCTTGGACTTGCGCTTGTCCGGAAACCTCTCATTTCTTTGTTGCAACCACACAAGATCGCCCACATCAATTTGAACATTCTTGTGCCCTTTTTCGTCTTGGGCCTTATATTAGGTGCTCTTGCGCTCTAGGTGCGACCTAGTGCCTTCATGCAACTTCTTCACAAACTTGGCCCACTTGGTAGCCGCCGTGAGGGAAGCGCACCAAGGCTAGGGTTTTGGTTAGATTTAATGTGGAGGCAAAAAAGATGATAATTTTTCAAGGACAAAGAGAGGTAAAAACTGATCATGCAAGTATGTTTGAAGCAAGAACTGGTCTAAAACGAGGGAATCCGAGTCCCATTTGATACTTGATTGCCTAGTGACACTTGGATGCCACCAATCTCATGTAGGAATCCACAGGCCACAACCTTGTCACTTCCTTCTTGTCCAAACTTTCCTTACACATGACCTAGAGAACACAAAGGCTCGCTCTTGGATTGGAGAATCAACAAGAGTTGAAACCTAAACTAGAGTGATGGAAAAAAAACCAAGAGAAGAAGGCTTCTATCGAATGACCTACAAACACACACGAAAGTTAAGTTAGTCTACTCGAAAATTCCCATAAAAATAACACAAATAATATGAATTAATTCCATGAATTTTCAAGAGAGATTAGAAGAGAAGATGGATTGAGATTCGAATGAAAGGTGGAGAATTGTGAGAGAAATGGTTGCAAATTTGGCTAAGAGAGAAAACATGACAAGAGACATATCTCGAATGGATTAAGACCCAAGGAAGTAAGCTTAATCACAAGTTAATTCCCAAGGTTTAATCTGTTATGATTCATTGAATCGAATAGGTTTAAATAGACAAAACTTGGCCAATAATTCTATCTTTTCTAACAAGCTTATCCTAAGAAAGAGATAGAATTATTGCTTTAAGATAAAAGTTATTCCAAGATAATAGAGATAAAACAAAGATATGCCCTACCATCCAAGGCATTGCCTCGGCCCATCAACGGGAATGGAGTTGGCCGAATACCCTAAAGGAGAGAAAGATAAAGTTTCCCAAAACTGACAAGTGCTAAATACAAACAACACCAATCTAGAAAGTTTCCATGAGTAGTAACTAGGATAGGCCTATTCAAAATCAACCTTGAACATGAGTGATTGTCATCGTCCATCTTGGCTCCCATGGCTAGCTCATCATAGGTGGGATTCGGTCTAGAAGAGCTCTCATGGCTTTCCTCAACTTCTTAGCTCGATCTTTTGTAATGGATCCGTTGAAAGGAACATGAGTTAAGTCCTCGATCTCTTTCGGAGTCATGGGTGCATGGTCTGCATTAAACTTTCCAAGGTTGTCCTTTCCGTTTTTGTTGAGTTAATGAAGACATTCTCATATGTCGCCAAACATAAAAATGGAACCGAAAATGTGGTAGCCGATGAAGTATCACGAAGGTACGTCCTCCAATCTCATCTTGATGCAAAATTGTTAGGGTTCTCCATGCTTCGTGATTTAGATGCTAATAATGAATTCTTTGGAAAAAAACTACAATTATTGCATCTCACATGGTGAATATGACTCTTACTTTGTTGATGATGGTCTTTTGTATAAGGCTGGAAAATTATGCATAGTTTCATCCTCTTATCGTAGGTTGTTAGTTCATGATGTGCATGAGACTAGGGGTCATGGTGGCTTAGAAAAAACGGCTCAAGGATTAAAGAAACACTTCTTTTGGCCTAATATGTTTGATTTCATGCTTAAATTCATTAAAAGTTGTGTTTCTTGTGGTAAAGGGAAATTAAGTTATCTAACCATGGATTGTACCAACCTTTGCCGATTCCTACGGGCCCTTAGGAAGATATTTCTTTGGATTTTATAGTTGGTTGATATGCTCTCTTTAGGATAGGTTAACTCTTGTATTTTAGGGTTATATTGAGTGTTCTAGGTTAGAGTTTGTGCATAATTGTAATATCTAGGGCGAAGACACAAGAATTCAAGTTTCAAGAGTTTTAAATACGTTTTGAGGTGTGCACCCGACAACTCTTGCTTGCAAAAGCTATATCTAGAGCTACAATGGTCGGATTGAGCTGATTCTGGTGTCATTGGAAAGCTAACTTAAAGAGATTCAATTCAGCATTTTATACCAAAGTCAATTTAAGAGGGTCAAAACAGCCTCCGAAGTGTTGTGCTATCGGTGAACACTGCCACGAGCGCGGTTTGTTGCCAGAGACGGAGGTGCTCTCTTCCGAAAGTGCGGGCGTGGTTTCGTGACAGATCCAAGTGGCATGTTTTTCTATTTTCTTTCCTTTTTCTTATCTTTCCTCTATCCTTATTTAGTTCGGGGAGCATGTTCTCTAGGTCTATATAAGGAGGAGTCTTGCCTTAGGTTTTGAGTACCTTCTACCTGAGATTTAATTCACATCAAATCAATTCTTTTCTTTAGTTTAGTTTGTATTATGGAGAGCTAGTCTCCTAGGGTTTGATCAAGGGAGAAGCTCTAATGTATGAACTCGTGAGGTTTTGGTAATTGATATCTATCCTTTGGTTAATATTAATTCTCCTATGGTTCATTATATGGATGTTGATTGTTTCTCTAGGAGTCATGAACCTATTAAACTGATTAATTTTCTAATGTTGGATTAGGTTTGGACCGTGGACAAACCTATTATGTGAAAACAACTTAACTTAGACTTGTTGTCTATGCAACTAAGATTAAGAAGAGAATTGATTGTATGCTTTTGCAATTGACTCATAGCTTAATTGATTTTGCATTTATCCTGCATATCCTTGTTCTCTATGCTAATTCTAGGTTAAACGTCCTTGCCTAGGGTTATAGAATTGCTTGGACCATGGACTTGCGATTGTTAATGATCAAGATAGGAATTAACCACACTACTACAATTAAGGCCTTTTGTAGCGGGTTATGGTAGCGGTTAGGCAAAAGTGGCGGTTGTGGCAGCGGTTCAAGAGATCCTAGCGTTTTTTACTGGCGGTTATGGTATAGGGGCGGTTTTAGAGGGCAGTTTTGTATTTCTCTGATATGGCAATGCTTTTATTAAGATACAGGAGCGGTTTTGAGAAAAACTAAAAAAACAATCGATAAATCCGGGCTTTTATTATCGCGCGGGGGAGTGAATTTTTTTGGCTCGCCCATTACACTCAAACTGTCAAACTCAGAAACTAGGGTTTTAGAGCATCTCCAACAGCATCTCCAAATTCTTGGAAGATGTGAATTTGGAGACTTTTGTCCTAATTTTGGCCCTAACAGATTCCCTAAAGTGATCTCCAAAATGGAGAAGATCTCCAAAACTCATGGTGGGTTCTCCAAATTTGGAGATTTCTCTACTTGCTCCATATTGTGAATTTGCAATTAATGTTTTCTTTTCCTTTTATTTTTTTGGTTAATTAAATGTAAAAGGTTGTTTTTTCCTACCTCTTCAACTCTTTCATACAATCATGTTTTACTTCAATAAATATTGATTCTCCAAAATGGAGAAATTGCTGGAGTTGCAGCAATTTTCTTTTGGAGAAAGTAGCTATTTTTTCCCCATTTTGGAGAAAGTTTTGGAGCATCTCTTGGAGATGCTCTTAGACCTCCACCGCCGACTTCTGCTCGCCCAACTTTGTCTTCTCTCCAACGGCAACAACGACAACTTCTGCTCTCTCTCCTCCCCATCTGCTTTGTGCCTCTCCGCCGGCCGTTTTCAACTTCGGAGATCCCAGCTCCTACACTAGAGGTCTCACCGTCGGCCTCGGCTTCCCCGTCAACCCTTCCGTAGATCCACCAGTCGCCTCCTCTTCCGTAGATCCACCAGTCGCCTCTTCGACGGTTACCGATCCAGACATGGCATCTCCTTGGTCAGCCCTAGATGCGAGTCCTCCTCTGATGTTGCTGGATCGCTCGATTCCGTTCGCTCCTCCAACGTCTCTATTCTTTAGTTGCTCAAGACTTCCGCCGCTGATCATACTTCCATTATCCGTTTTCGCATTTGTTGGATCCTCAATTATGAACTGATTTCCCTTTTCCTGATTCTCTTGCACTACAGCTGTTAGATACAAGGATTTCCCTCTTTTTCAGCCAAGGAAGATTGGCTGTCAATGCTTACTGGCTTCGGTTTCATCGTCATTTAGCCCATTGTCTGTTTTACTTTAACTGTTTAATTGATGCCTAGAGTGCAAACAATTCAAATTGCCTTTGACTGAAATCATGGATTATCGAGGTTCAATTCTCAGCCGTTTCTCCCCTTATCAAAAATTAATCTAAACAACCATAATTGCAGTTCATTTTCATGTCAACACAATTCATCTTCAATTCCTGTAAATTTGTTTTGGCTTATTCATTTGACGGTTTAGGAACTGATATTCTTAATTGGCATTCATAAGGTTACACAAAAGAATGGAGCAACATTGTTATTATAGGTCTTAGTGTCCACTCTACCCCTATAGAAATACGTGAAAAGCTTGCAGTTCCTGAAGTCATGTGGCCTCGAGCAATTGAAGAGCTGTGCACTTTGAACCATATAGAGGAGGCAGCGGTTCTAAGAACCTGCAATTAGGGATTAAGCATGAATTGAATTGATCAACCTACACGAGGTGCACAGATTGTGTCAGATTTAGAAACCATAACCTGGTTTACATCCACTATACCATAAACTAATCCTTTGAATGTTCTTGAACCCTAAAAAACTACCTGCCATAATTTTTTTAATTGGGTTTTGGTCTTAATATCTGGGGTCTCATGGCATTTTGGATATTATGTCTTAAACTCTTACCTATAAAGAAACTGCTCTACAACTTGTTTTTGAGTATGCTCTTGGAATGTTAATCTACTTCACTTTTATGTATTTTTTCCCTAATGTTTTGACTGACTCTATAGGAAAATTGTCTATCTTGCTTTTCTGATTCTGATTATTTTGACTAAAGTTGCTCACTTTGTGATCTATACATATATATATTTATATATATCAAGCATAGAATATCTTTTCTTATGTAAATACCATGAATACTACAACAATAAGAAATTGTTGAGGAAATTTCTACCTCATTATAATTTTTCAACCTGCATCTTCCCCTTGCTTGGTTTAGTAATGAACAATTCAACAGAACTGTTGAAAATAGTTTTATTCGTTACTGATGCATTAGGTGGCTACCTACATGGCGCTACATCATTGACTTATGGTGTTGACATTGAAAGTAGCGCTGGATGGGAATTTTGCAGGTAGTTATTGAGTCAATCTGAGGCTCTACTGATTTCTGTATTTTGAGGCCTGATTTATATAATTTTAAATTTTCTGTTACGCTTTTTATGGAATCTGAAATCTGAAATATCAATGCTCTTTGCTTTTTACTGAATCATTGGAGTTGATTGTGCACAAAATTTAGTAGAATACTGTGACTAATTCCTGAAATTCAACATTCTGCTATTTGCGATGAGCTTTGAGATAAGAAGATTTGTGCAGCAATAGTGTAGAAATTACTGTAAATAGTGAGCCAATCATCCGGCTCCTTATGCAATGCCCCTCTAATATTTACACTAGTTGTACATATTGGACCAGTTTTTTTTCATCACCATTTTCTCTATCTTTGGAAGTTTTTTCCATCGCCTTCCTATTTTACTGCAAGTTTTATTTTAATCTGCTATGGGCGGTCATGAGTTGTAACATACTAACATGCTTTGTAAAACACAAATGGTGTTGACTTCTATTTCTTTTTTCTTTATATCTATATAATGTGCATGTGCCTTATTACCTTCTATATGCGTAGAGGATATCTATTGCATATGCAGCTGCAGTACTGTGTGAAATTTGGCTTTCACATAGGATTTCAAAAAGATTTTGTTTCTTTAGAAGTTACAGCTTGCAATGGTAAGATATTGGTCTTTCTTTCTCAACCAAAAAAAAGATATTGGTTTGCTTTTTGCCAATGATTAGTTTTGGTGCAACACTCTCTGGTTTTAGATGAAGTAATTAATAGTAAAGATTCTGCAATCATGAACTTGGTTCATTTGCTGCTAATACAATCCTTCTCAGCTGACCAATTTGTCAACCTGTGATGTATTTTATATTCAGGTCTCTTGTAATTTTCATGTGCTTTGTATATCTTGGACTATTGTATGGGCTACGTGTGCTTGACTCGGAATTTAGAGCATTAGATCAGCATCATCTTTACATTCATCAAATGACAGCTATGTGTATACGGTAAGAGTTGTGTCATTTCCAAGTTCCTTTTTCAATCACTAGCTATATTTATTTTTGCAAATATCAATACAGTACAAGATAATGTTTTCTTATTTACTCTTTCTTATGGGTTCTATAATGTTTTATTTTCTTGAGTCTTACTCGTGGTATTTATATTGGTTTTGCAGGTGAAATGTGGTGTAAGAGGTGATCTTGGATCTGCATGCAACTCAGCAACAATGATTGATCATTATGTCATGGGCTTCAGTCATCTGTATCCAAATCCTGTTTACAGGAGCTTAGAGGTATATTCAGTTTGATAATCAGTTGGGTTAATATATAATTTGAAGCCTACTAATCTATTCGGTTTTTTTTTTTGCTCAGATATGCAACAAGTCTAGTAATGGAAAAGTGCCCGAGGACTCACCCTCATGGTGTCATGCTTCTTTTGATCCGGAAGGCCTGTTGGGGTAAACATTCACTGTCTGCCTTTTCTATGGTGGTGTGTTTTTGGTTGATTTGTTAGGCATGTGTCCAGAGGTTTTTTTAATTCTTGCTGATTTATATGCTTTAATTTTATTTTATATTCCACCCTTCAATCACCACATATAGTAATAGGATATTGCAGGCTTGATTGATATTGCAAGTGTGCTGTACTTCTCTAGGGTAGTTTGGTTTGAGTATTTTTGTGGTGAATGTACATGCTATAGGTTGATTGCTATTGCAAGTGTTTTGTTTTGTTTGGGCTGACAAGAATTTAGTGACGCCCAATTAGCTTATCGATCGATCATGATCTTTGTGTGTGACTCTTGTTTTGTTTGAGTATAGTTGAGGCTGGTATTGGATGTGTTGTGTACGTTGTGTTTTGTTTTGTTTTGTTTGAGTAATGTAGTTGTTGTACGTAAATGTTTTGTGGTTGCCCTCTTATAGTTGGCTACATACATAACATGAAAATCTCATTTCTCCTACAATTGACTTTAATCAAAGTGCTTTTTTCAACTGTGACTTTAATTTACCTACTTTGATATTGGTTTTTTTTGTGTAGGTGGATTAATATTTTGGCTGGCAGCTGATGCATTTGGAAATTAGTTAGATAATTTAGATTTGCTAGATTCACCTATGTTTTCATGTATTCCAAACTACATATGTAGTATAACCATATATGCCATGTGCTACATACTTATATATTTTGATCAATATTGTATGAACTACTAATGAATTCAATGATTTTTTAATTAAATAAGATATGTTCTTTTATGATAAAAATCACATGTTAATTATTGATTACAAAAATAAATTATTAGAATAATTAATTATATAAATTTTATAATTTGAAATGACTATATAATTATAATTGTGCAATCTATGATTATATATTATTTTAAAATGTCTAAAACCGCCCCAATAGAATTTAAAATATGTCAGAGAACAATAACAAAACCGCCGGAATAGGTTAAAAAAGTGTCACAATAAACTGCACAAAATCCGCTAGCATAAGTACCTATTAGCGGCGTTTATTTGTTTTTGCCGACGGATTTCCTTTTTTCCTTAAAAACCGCTGCAATAGGTCCAGAAACCGCCGGGATAGACGTATCGCAACGCCAGTAAACGTGACGGTGTATCACTGCCAAGATAGGTCTTTAGTGGTGGTTTTTGCCTTTTTAGCAGTGGTTTTTACCACTATTATAGGCCAATAATGTAGTAGTACCATATGTGTGAATGAAATCAATGGATGAATCTATGATCGAGGGATTATTTCAAAGTGGATCTTTTGAATGAACTTGCTTTCTTTATTGATTTATTTCATTGTGTTATTTGTTTTCTTAGTTTAGTTTAGGTTAGATCTCTCTCTGATTTCCCCTATCTTTATTTAGTAAAAATATTAATATTAGAAGCCTCACTTCTCTTGGGTTCGACCCCTTACTTGCATGCTATACTAGCATTGTTTGTTTAGGGATTATTTTTTGATCTTGGCACGACGACTTTAGCCGAGTCATTGGCATACCTAGGACTAGAAAGGTCAAGGTTCTATCTTTGTACTAGTGGATAGGTTTTCGAAAATGGCTGTCTTTATTCCTTGTCATAAAACTGATGATGTCGTGGGTATTGCCTCATTATTCTTTAATACTGTTATGACATTTCATGGTATTCCTTGCTCCATTGTTAGTGATAGGGATACTAAGTTCTTGAGTTGGTTTTGGAAGTCTTTGTGATCTAATCTTGTTACTTGTTTGCTTTATTCCACTACTTGTCACCTGATGTCTCTCATTTTGGTGGTGTTTTAGTGGTTAATTTTCCTTGTAAATATGTGTCTTTTGTTCCTTTCTTTGCTAGTCTTGTCTCTTTTTAGCTTAGATTCCGATTTTCTATGAGATTCGGGGACTATGCGAATTTGTTGTGTTTTGTAGGTAAATTGGCGTGTTTTGAAGAAGTTTTGGAAGGAGTCCTAAGGAGGAGCAAGGCATGAGCATCAAAGGAGCGGAAGAGCCGAGCAATCAACGAAGAGGAGCTCAAGGAAAACCAAGAAGAGAAGAGGATCGAGGCCTGGATCGACGTGCCCAGCAAGTCGGGCCCGAGATTAACTAAGGGAGGCTCGGACCGAGTTGTGGCAAGTCGGGCCGAGGTGGTTCCGTGTCGGTCCATGTCGGCAAAGTGAAGATTGGGCTCCAAGGCATACAATTGTGATCTACCACTTTTGTCCCTCTTCAAATTTTGGAGATCCTTGGTCCCTAATTAAGAAGTTAGAAGACAATTAGGGCCCGTTTGGTATCCAACGGTGGAAACGGAAACGGAATGGAATGGAATGGAAATGAACCTAGTCCAATTATGGTTCACTATACATTAATTGAAAAAAATATTATAATTTCAAACTTTGAAATTTGTGTGTCTAAAAAAGGGATGAAGGGAATGATTGAGGTGTTTTGTTACCCCAACCTTAGATTAGGGAATGATTGAGGTGCCACAAGGGTACCGCAAGCCTCCTTGCGGTAGTTTTTGAATGAAAATTGAGGTGACTCATCATGTGTCATGATGCTAATGTGGACTAGGTTCGTTTCCATTTCATTCCATTCCGTTTCCGTTTCCGCCGTTGGATACCAAACGAGCCCTTAAGAGAGAGGAGGCTAATCCACACATCTAATCACTCTCAAAAAAAGGCTCAAGGAAGACTTGGAGAGCAAGGAGGAAGAGAGGAGAGGAGAAGAAGAGAGGAAATCGGTGGAGATTGCTAGGATCTAGGGAGAACTTGTGAGTTTGAACTTGTTTTGTTTTGCAATTTGAGGATTTGAGATTGGATCTTGTGAATTCCTTTGATTTGAATGAGATTTGGCTTTGATTTGAGTTGGATGATTGAGATTTGTTTGCTTTGCTATTTGATTGCTTTTTACTCTTTCCACATGGAGTAGATTCCATAGTCTTGGGCTATGGGGGAAACCCCTAGCTAGGTTTGGGTATGAACCCCCAATTCCATAGCCTTGAGTGCTTGATCTAGGAATCCTCTCTACATAGAGCTACAATCTCTTGTGAGAGTAAGGGAACAAGGGCTTGTGATTGGTTAGAGTAAGAGAAAGCGATCTCGAGCCTATCACTTGACCTTGCATTGAAGGGAAGGTGAAAACCACCTAGGGTCGATGTGTAGAGTGGAGGGATCGAAGGCAAACAACCTCGATCTCACAAGGATCAACACTTATTGGCTGAATTAGGGTGGAATTACCCACATCTAGTTATGGAAGGAACCCAAATACCCAAGATCGATTGACCATTTTGCCAAGGCCGAGTTACCCAGACATCGGGCCCGACTTACAACTATGTCGGTCCCGTGCAAAACTCTCATCGATCCTTCTCGGACCGAAGTGACCTATGTCGGTTCCGAGTTGTTCTCTTTGATTTTCCTTGTTTTTGCCTTTCTTTCCCTCTTTAAAGTCTTTTAGGTACACTCAATGCACGAACTCCTGAGCGTTCGACACCCTACCCTTGTACTACTACGGGGTTCGGTTTTTATTTGAATTTTGACCCTCCAATGCGGAACCCATCAGAATTTTGGCGCCGTTGCCGGGGAGTTCTACTTGTTTGAGGTACCGCTTTTGTTGAGTCTTTGAATTTTGTAGTGATTTGGGTGAGGGATTAGCCCAAACCCCTTGTTTGTTTTGATTTGGTTTTGTTTGTGTCTTTGGTTATGGGTGTATGCGAGCTCGTTCCGCCCGAGGAACACTTGAGTTCGACTTTGTGAGTGATCCGGAAAACATCATCAAAGAGGCTCGAAAGAAGAAGAGAGTGGAGAACTGACGGGGTCTCGTCCGGATCGGATGATATCAAAATTTAAATTTATAAACCGAACCCCAATTGTAGTAAGAGAGGTAGGGTGTCGAACACACGGGAGTTCGTGCGTTGAGAGTACCCAAAAGACTAAAAAGAGGTAAAAGAAAGGCAAAACGAGGAAAATCAAAAAGGAATCACCTCGGACCGACACTGGTCACTTCGGTCCGAGGGTGGATCGAGGTTGATTTGGCCGGGACCGACACACACTACGTCGGGCCCGATGTTCTGGGTACTTCGATTAGGCAAAAATAGTAGATCGGTCTTGGGTTTTTGGGTTCTTTCCCTAACTAGACTTGGGTAATTCCACCCCAATTCAGCCAATAAGTGTTGATCCTTATGAGATCGAGGTTGCTAGCCTCCGATCCCTCCACTCTACACTTCGACCCAAGGGAGTTTCTACTCACCTTCGATGCTAGGTCTAGTGATGGGTTCGAGATTGCTTCCGCTTACTCTTACCAATCACAAGCCCTAGGTCCCTTGTTTCCATAAGAGAATTGAAGCTCAATGTAGAGAGGATTCATAGATCAAGCACTCAAGGCTATGGAATTGGGGGTTCCTACCCAATCCTAGCTAGGGGTTTCCCCCATAGCCCAAGACTATGGAATCTACTCCATCAAGTAAGAGTGAAAAGCAATCAAATGGCAAATCATGCAAATCTCAATCATCAATCTCAAACCAAAGCTAAATTGCATTCAAATCCAAAGGGGTTCACAAGATCCAAGTCTTAATTCTACGAAAACCAAAGGAAAACAAGTACAAACTCACTAATCTCCTCTCTAGATCCACCGATCTCTCTCTCTTCTCCTCCTCCTTTCTTCTCCTTGCTCTCCAAGTCTTCCTTGAGCCTTTGAGAGTGATTTTTGGTGTGTGTGTGATTCCTCTCCTAATGCTCTCTAGTCACGTCTAATTATTCTCTTCTATTGATTGGGGACCAAGGAATTCCAAATTAGAAGAAGGGAAAAATTGGAAGATCACAACATTGTGCCTTGGAGCCCAATCCTCTAATTTTCCGACTCGGACCGATGCGGGCAGACATCGGGCCCGACATTGGGAACGTCGGTCCTGTACTCTAGTGCTCGAACTCGGGCCCGACTTGGTACTATCTCTGTCCCGGGTCTCGGTCCTTCTTCTCTTCTTGGTTTTCCTTGAGTTCCTCTTCATTCTTTGCATGGCTCTTCCGTTCCTTAGCTCCCTTGCTTAGCTCCTTCTTAGATACTCCTCCAAAATGTCCTCAAATGCGCCATTTTACCTACAAAACATAACAAACTCGCATAGTTTCCGAATCTTGAAGAAAACCGGGAACTAAGCTAAAAAGGAACGAAACTAACATGGAAAGGAATGAAAAACACTTATTTACAAGGGAAATTAACTACTAAAACACCACCAAAATGAGAGACGTCAAGAACCAAGCACAACAATGTGATGAGGTTGCTAGGATGAGGGCCGACATGGCTCGGATGCAACTTGAGATGGAAAACCGGAATGCCAAAATAAGGAGGGAGCGTGAGGAAAGGTTGAGATTGGAGGCTCAAATCAACACCCAACCCCGGAATGCACGCCAATACATGCATCCGTAGTTGAAGGTGCCGGAGCCGGCCATTGTCTTACCGGAGGTTTCAAAGAACTTCGAGATCAAGACTCAATTCATATCACTAATCAAGAAGGACCAATTTGAGGGGCGACCGAATGAGTGCCCGATTTAGCATGTGAAGAGGTTCAAGGATATGTGTGAGACCATCTCGACGGATGAAGAGACGCTAGAGTATATGCTACTCAAAGCTTTCAAGTGGTCGTTAGGAGGCAAAGCGGCACATTGGCTAGAGAGCCAAGCTCCTCCATCCATTACAACATGGCGGGCTCTCAATGAGGCATTCTTGATGAAGTTCTTCCCACCAACAAAAACAACGGAGCTTAGAAGGAAGATAGCAAGTTTTCAACAAGGAGCCAACGAGCCACTCTTTGAGGCTTGGGATCGGTTCAAGGAAATGTTAAGGCAATGTCCAACCTATGGGCAACAACCTTATGTTCTCCAAGACATATTTTTCCAAGGAATCAACCCCGCCACCAAGGACAAGTTGAACCTTCACACCGATTGTGGGTTCATTGATTTGCCACCGGAGCAAGCATGGGAGTTACTTGATAAACTATCCGACTACGAAGCCACGTACGGAGTGAGCCAAGTCAATAAGGAGGCAAGAGTCCAAGGAGATGGTACAAGGAGGCTCTATGACCCGAAGAGTGAAGAGGTTGATAAGGATGTGAAAATTCAATTCCTTGAGGATGAGTTGAACAAGATGAGGAGGCAAATGAATCACCTCAAGCAAACCTCAAGAGCATGTGAAGAATGTGGATCTTTCAAGCATGTTGCTTAAGAGTGTCCCAATGAACGCCAAGTTCGCTTGGCCGAGCAAATCTAGGAGGCACACTTTGTTCAAAGAAACTATGGAGGAAGAGTCAACTTCAACAACGGAGGCAATGGAGGAAATGGAAGGTGGAACCAAGGCCAAGCCAATGGCTACAACAGCAACTACAACCAAAACGAGCTAAGGGCCCAAAAACCACCATACCGACCTCCGGGGTTTTATGAGCAAACTCCACAATGGGCACAAGACTTGAAGAATCAATTCACCAATGTTGAGAGGCGAGTTGATGAGATGGGCACCCAATTCAAGGAGTTTGGTGTATGGAGAAGACAAGTGGACAACCAATTTGTTCACATGGCAAATCAACTTCCGAGAGAGGATGTGAGACTCCCGCGCCGACCCGAGGAGAATCCCCGTGCTCCACAACACCAAAATGAAGTCCGAGCAATAGGGTTAAGGAGTGGTCGGAGTTTGCCCGAGCCACAAGTGCCAAGGATAAGGGAAGAGAGTCGGACCGAGTTACCCAGCAACTCGGGCTTGACATGGCAAGATATCGAGCCAGAAGTTGGAAGAGGTCCTCTGACTAGGACCGAGGAAGGGAGGAACTCGGGCCCGACATGCCCTGAAGTCGGACCGACTTCCTAGATATTGCGCTGCCCTCAAATCGAGGACCCGCACATCGGGCCTGACGTCGAGCCAACATCGGTCCAAGTAGAGAAAGGGGCGAGTGAGCCAAGCCGGTCCAAGGAAGTTGATCCAAGCAAGAATCAAGGCGGCACAACTCTTCCTTACCGATCAAAGAAGCCCAAGGAAGTTGTAGAGGGCAAGTTCAAGAGGTTCTTGAAGCTTTTGCAAGGGTTGAACATCACCATACCGCTCACCGACGCTCTAAATGAGATGCCATCATATGCCAAGTTCTTGAAGGAAATTTTGAGCAAGAAAAGGTCGATTGTGGAAATGCAAGACGAGGTGAAAATCTTGGAGTTACCTCAAAAATTGGGTGATCCCGGGAGATTTGCAATTACCGTGGGTATTGGATCTCAAAGTTTCCAAGCTCTTTGTGACTTAGGAGCAAGCATATCGGTTATGCCCATGAGCATATGGAAGAGGGCTAACCTTGGTGATATCGAACCGGTCGACATGTGTCTTACAATGGCCGATGGTTCGACTACAAAGGCCACGGGAATTTTGGATGATGTACCGGTTAGAGTTGGGAGGTACTTTGTCCCCGACGATTTTGTGATCCTTGATATGAAAGAAGATCCTTTGGTACCCATTATTCTTGGAAGGCCGTTTCTAGCCACGGCGGGTGCCAAATTTGACGTGAGGAATGGAAAGGTGACTTTTGAGATTGGAGAAGACAAGGTAGAGTTTCACTTCAACAAGGCTCTAAATGAACCGGATGCCTTGGCAATTTTGAAGTTGGAGGAGAATGCCAAGAGGAAAAGGGAGGAAGTGGGAGACTCTTATATTTGTTTAAGTGACTTGAATGAGGATCTAGGAGATAGTTATATGTGTTTGAGTGATTTGAAAGATGATTTGAGCTATAATGTTATTGAATCTCCTACAAATTCTCTAGATATTTGTGATGTAGGTAGCAAGGATCAAGATGAGAAGGTGCAAGAGGTTCAAGCATATGCTCTAGAGGACAAGGGTGAAGGAGAATTGGAGTGCAACGCCTACATCAACCACAAGTGGTGGTTTTATGGCTATGAAGGGAAAGGCAATGGACATGACTATGGTGATCACTTCACCATTTTTTCATCCTCCGTGAAGGTTGAGGTTAGAAGTCAAACTAATGACTTAAAAGAAGCGCTCCTCGGGAGGCAACCCGAGCTTAGTAGGTTTATTTTTGTAGTTTTAGTTTAAGTTTTCTTAGCTTAGCTTAGATTCTCTCTAATCTCTCCGTAGCATGTATTTTTGTGGAATTGTGTGTTATGTGTACTTCATGATTGAGTAGAGGTAATGGTGAAAATAATGGAAGGATTTGTGGAAAAGAAGTAACATAGTCGAGGGACTTTTTAGAGGTCGAAACAAGCCGGATCGAGGTACCCAGTACCTCGGGCCCGACTTGGGCAAGTCAATCCAACCCGACCGGTTAACCTTGGTCATGATTTGAAGGAAATACCCATTATACCCCTCTAACCTAAATTTTGTTTCTTTCGCATTTAAAGCCTTCTTTCCCATACCTACCTCCCATCACCTTCATAACCACCTTCCCAAAATACGAAGCTTCCCTTCAAAACCCCAAATCGGCCCCCTACCTCCTTCACACTCGATCCCCCATAGCTTAGCCCTCTACAATCTCGATCCAACACCCTAGCCTTCCCCAAGCATCGATCTAAAGAGAAAAATCCTAACACGTCCCATTGTTATTCATCCCTCTTCTAGATCTAGGTAGAGAATTTGAGTTCTAAGGAGTTTGTTTGCTAAGAAGTCTAGATCTCTTCAAATTTGTTATGTGAATCTCAATTCTTATCTAATTCCTTGTGAATTTCATGCTTTCATTGTCTAAATTGAGTTTTACCATGATTGAATGAGTTTAGATCTTGAGCATCCATAGTGTTTTGCATGATTAGGAGAAATTGTTCTTAATTGTTGAATGTGCATGATTGAATATCTTTGGAACTTCGATTGATGAAGATAAATGGTTGATATTGGATTTTAGGAGCATGATAGATTGATTTTGGGTGAGCTTGAATGAGTAGACAAGTTTAGAGCCGGATCGAGGTACCCAGGTACCTCGGGCCCGACATTGATGAGTCGGTCCACGACATAGGACCGAGGTTGAGAGCACCTCGGGCCCGACGTCTTGAGTTGGTCGGTCCTAGTTCTATTTGTCTTTCTCTTGTGTTGACACTAGGACTCATGAGTTTGATTGTTGGTTATAGCTTGATTCTCAAGATTTATCAACTAGCTTGACCATTGTTTTGTGATCCTTTGTTCATGCATGTTGGGTTTGGTGAGTTGAGTGTCTAGAGGATAAGTATGGGGTCATTCTTGTGTGATAGGTTGTGAATTATATATGTGAGAAATTGTTGAGGTTGTATGGATCTTATCTTGTAGTTCTTTGCTTTGAATGTGTGTAGGTACCATGACAACCCAAGCATCTTCTTCACGCATGGAGAGGTCTTCAAAGAAATCAAAAAAGTCAAAGAGAGATCAAAGGATGGATGATGTGCAATTTGATGATGATGATGTGGCTCAAAGCTATGAGCGGTTCATGGGTCTAGCTCACCACACTAGGTGGCTAGATTGGGAGTCTATTCGGAAGATGAGTATGGATGTAGCTCTTCACCGGTGCTATTCACACATTAGCTCTTCACCGGTGCTATCCCGCCTTGACATTGGAGTTCATGGCCACCTTCAAGTGCACATATGATGATATGGAGGATAATGAAGGCATGATCACCTTTCGATTGGGCAATGAGACACAAGAGCTCTCTCTTCGGAACTTGGCACATTATCTTGGATTCCCTTTTCCAAGAGAGGAAGCTTTTGTGGGCAATGAAAAGGTGAACTATCTTTGGAAGTATGTAGCGGGGAGGAGTGAGATGAGGAAAGGCGCTTCAACAAATGAGATAGTTAGTCCCCTCTTCCGAGTCATGATCCGTGTTTTGGGATGCGCCATCTTTTCCCAACACGAGTTAAGCAAGCCGATGAAAGAAGAAGCTATGCTACTATATGAGATGTTGTTCCAAACCGAGAAGCCATTGAATCTCACGTGGGAATGGGTGAAAATGGTTAGGGACTTCCAAAGCTCGTCATGGATTTACTTTGGAGGGATGATTGCCCGCTTGGCTAGTCGTCTCGATGTTGATCTCTTAAAGTACACACCGGCGCCGAACGGAGTGGAATACATGAACCTAAACTACTTAGAGAAAGCCAACGTCATCAAGGAGAAGCCCACCACCGACATCATCACCCGTCTAGCACCTCATTCCAACTTTGACAAGGTGCACATTCCTTTGGGGTCGAGACTCTTTGACCTCTCTAGCTACTATAATTGGTTTCAAGTTTGGACCGGGAAGGAGAACCCGTTTGGAGAGCCGGAGGGGACGATTGAGTGTAGACGTCGTGCCCAACACATCCGCTTTACCACTCCACAATCTTCTCCGGATTCCGATGAAGAGCCCAACAACTTTGAGTTTGCTAGAAGGGAGGCCATGGATGTTGACTCGCCTCCCGAAGAAGAAGATGAAGGATACCACAACTTGATAGTTGATCAAGCTCCAATGCTCTTGGACCGAGATGTAGGGCACCTGGGGCCCGACGTCCACCAACGTCGGTCCGACACCTATTTGCCCGAGTCGGTCCCTAGCCACTTTGAGAGAGGAGAAGGAAGTGGAGCAAGGCAAGAGCAACCGCACTTTGGAGGGTACGAAGGTTATACCCAATTGTATGGGCCCGGAATGGTCTTCCCCGAACCTCAACAACCGGTGGACATGAACTTTCTAGCCAACCAAATGGCTCACCTTCAACTCCAACAATCAAGCATGCTATAAGAAGCCCACCAAATCAACCTTCAACAACAACAAATGTATCTTCAACAACAACAACTCTCCCACCAACAAGAAGTCTTTCAAGCTCAATATGAAGAAATGAACCGGAATCTTGCTTACACAAGGCGTGGTGTGGACGATTTGAGGACGGTGGAGAACCAAAGGTGGCAAGTTCAAGAAAGTTTCAACGAGTGGATGGTCGGGAATTACCCCTCCCGAGAGGACCCTTGGACGCGCCCTTCACCTCAACTCCAACCACCAAGTCAAGATCCTTTCCAAGCCCAAGTGTATGAGCGAGAACGACAAGCACGGCTCCAAAGAGGACGCCGCCGAGAGCACCCTCCCAACTAAATCTAGACATGCCAATCAAGAATAAGAAATTGTGAGCTTTTCTAATTCTCTTCTCTTTTATTTTGAGTTTTGATTTGTTTTGATGAGGACATCAAAATTCTAAGTATGGGTGGGGTTAGTTTCTCATAGTTTCATGTGTAGGTTTCTTGTGTCTGTTCTTAGCTTGTTTTGGGATGTTTCCTTTTGGATAGTGGCATGAGATGTTGCATGAATGATGATTGAGTTTGATATGGTTTGAATGGATGAGTTTGTTTTGTTTTGATTTTTTTTGAAAAAAATCCCATAAAAATTCGAAAATTGTGTTGAAAATGTCAAAAAGATTTTGTTTTTGGACTAGGAATTCCCATCTTAGATGTCCAAAGAAAGCCAATGATGATGTGAGCATGTAAAGTCCTTTGCATATTTTTGGATGGTTTAGCCTCTAAATGGATGTTGCTTTTGATGTGATGTGATATCTTGCATGTTTTTATTGAGCACATGAGTTCTTGGATAAGTTTTGATGCAACTAAGCTAGATTGAACCTTGTGAGATGATTTTTTGCCATTTTAGGGATACTTGTTCATGATTGCTTATCCCTCATTTTTTTGTGTGAATTAGCTCATGCATGCTTAGTAAAACTTGCTATTGAGGTGTTTATCTATTTTCTAAGACCAATATGAGATTTGTTCTATGCATTGTTACATTGATTTGAACTTTATTTCATTTAGTCACAAAATGTTCCATATCCTACCTTGAAGATAAACCGTTGTTTGTAGCCTCGTTTTAGCCTTAGACCTTTGTTGAAACTCCTCAAAAATATGATTCCTAGCCTATATGACTTGACCCTTATGGGATTGGACTTTAGTGAGAGGTTTGGAATGTATTTGGAGAGTTGAGATTCTCTTTGGTGAAGGGCAAAGAAGGGAGTTGTAAACCAAGTGGGTAGTGCATTTTTGTGAAGTATAAAGTGAAAAAGAAAAGAAAAGTTGGAAAAAGAAGTGGATTGAAAGCAAAAGAGCTTAATTGAAGAAAAAGGGTCCCGACCGAGTTCAAAAGGTCCTCGGGCCCGAGTTAGAGTGCAAGTCGATCCTAAGCAAAAGTGTGAAAAATCCAACAAAAAGTATAAGTGCAAAGATGAAGTGGAATGTTAAGTGAAAAGCGGGTTGAAAGAAAATTCAAAGTCTTTTGGATGAGTGAAGTTGGTGAGAGACTAGAAAGTTCAATCCCCATTATAAGCACCACAAGACCAAAATGATTCCTACCTTGAGAAACAACAAAAGCCCCATTACAACCCGGCCGAATGGAACCTCTTTGAGGACCTCCATTGAGCCAAGTTCATATTCTTTGTGTGCATTGTAATAGGCATCTCTAGGTGGAGAAATTGGTGATATTAGCTTCAATAGTAAAGTCTTTACTTGCATGATTCTTGAGTATGAGTGTTCATTGTTATACCTAAACACATGATGAGTGATACACGTTTACACATCCCTAAAGTGAGGCTTGGTTGCAATAGACTTTATTTCCATGAACACTTAATCATGTGTGATGATGTAATCTTGCTAGCATATCTATCGCTTGTACTTGATTGAATTTTCATATGATACTTTACTTGAAGACTGTGCTTCGGTCTTGTTTACATTGTTATTGCTTGAGGACAAGCAAGTTTAAGTATGGGGTATTCTGATGTCTCTCATTTTGGTGGTGTTTTAGTGGTTAATTTCCCTTGTAAATATGTGTCTTTTGTTCCTTTCTTTGCTAGCTTTGTCTCATATTAGCTTAGATTCCGATTTTCTATGAGATTGGGAGACTATGCGAATTTGTTGTGTTTTGTAGGTAAATTGGTGTGTTTTGAAGAAGTTTTGGAAGGAGTCCTAAGGAGGAGCAAGGCATGAGCATCAAAGGAGCGGAAGAGCCGAGCGATCAACGACGAGGAGCTCAAGGAAAACCAAGAAGAGAATAGGATCAAGGCCCGGATCGACGTGCCCAGCAAGTCAGGCCCGAGATTGACTAAGGGAGGCTCGGACCGAGTTGTGGCAAGTCGGGCCCGAGGTGGTTCCGTGTCGGTCCATGTCGGCAAAGTGAAGATTGGGCTCCAAGGCATACAATTGTGATCTACCACTTTTGCCCCTCTTCTAATTTTGGAGATCCTTGGTCCCTAATTAAGAAGGGAGAAGACAATTAAGAGAGAGGAGGCTAATCCACACATCTAATCACTCTCAAAAAAAGGCTCAAGGAAGACTTAGAGAGCAAGGAGGAAGAGAGGAGAGGAGAAGAAGAGAGGAAATCGGTGGAGATTGCTAGGATCTAGGGAGAACTTGTGAGTTTGAACTTGTTTTGTTTTGCAATTTGAGGATTTGAGATTGGATCTTGTGAATTCCTTTGATTTGAATGAGATTTGGCTTTGATTTGAGTTGGATGATTGAGATTTGTTTGCTTTGCTATTTGATTGCTTTTTACTCTTTCCACATGGAGTAGATTCCATAGTCTTGGTCTATGGGGGAAACCCCTAGCTAGGTTTGGGTGTGAACCCCCAATTCCATAGCCTTGAGTGCTTGATCTAGGAATCCTCTCTACATAGAGCTACAATCTCGTGTGAGAGCAAGGGAACAAGGGCTTGTGATTGGTTAGAGTAAGCGAAAGCGATCTCGAGCCTATCACTTGACCTTGCATCGAAGGGAAGGTGAAAGCCCCCTAGGGTCGATGTGTAGAGTGGAGGGATCGAAGGCAAACAACCTCGATCTCACAAGGATCAACACTTATTGGCTGAATTGGGGCGGAATTACCCACATCTAGTTAGGGAAGGAACTCAAAAACCCAAGACCGATCTACCATTTTGCCAAGACAGAGTTACCCAGACATCGGGCCCGACTAACAACTGTGTCGGTCCCGTGCAAAACTCTCATCGATCCTTCTCGGACCGAAGTGACCTATGTCGGTCCCGAGTTGTTCCCTTTGATTTTCCTTGTTTATTTCTTTCTTTCCCTCTTTAAAGTCTTTTAGGTACACTCAACGCACGAACTCCTGAGCGTTCGACACCCTACCCTTGTACTACTACGGGTTCGGTTTTTATTTTAATTTTGACTCTCCAATCCGGAACCCATCATCACCCTTAGACCCATGGTCAAACTGAGACCACTAACCGGACTTTGGGCGTGTTACCACTCACCATAATTAAGTCCAACCTCAAGAAATGGATGGATTATTTGCCTTTTCCTAAGTTTGCTTATAATAGGTCGGTGCACTCCGCTATGAAGATGACTCCTTTTCAGGTGGTGTATGGCCTCAATCCCAAGACGTCGGTCGACCTCAAACCCCAGCCCATGAAGGACAAGGATAAGATCTCGTTCGAGGAAACCAAGTGGGCTGAGATGTGACGAAGAAGCTACATGAGTGCACTAGGCTAGACCTCAGCCATGAAAAAGATACACGGGTGCACTAGGCTGCACCTCGAGCACATGACCGCCCAAAGCAAGGCCCAAACTGACAAAGGGCGCAAGAACATTCAATTTGATGTGGGTGATCTTCTGTTGTTGCACCTAAGAAATGAGAGGTTCTCGGACAAGTGCAGGTCCAAGCTAGATGTACATGGAGATGGCCCATTCCGAGGCACTCAACGTGTCGGCCCTAATGCATATAGGTTGGACCTCCGGTGAATATGGCATTGTTGGATCGTAAGTCAATGAAATGGGCGTCCTTAAGAAGTAAGGACATCCTTGTGCAGCGGAATTAAACGAAAGACTTAACAAGTAAAAGCGATAAGTAAAGAACGCAGTTATTTATAAAGGAACCTCTCAAGACCAAAGCAGTCCTTGCGAGTAAACCTCTACCTCCTTGGAGGATTTTCGAATAGCCGTTCTTATCTTATATATGAGGAGTCCTTACAACCTTATGGCAAGTTTACACTGTTCTCTGAACAAAGGTAAGCTTCCCTAAGTTCAATAGCAAAACTCCTTTAAGCCTAAGGTTGCTAACCTAACCTCACAATGTAAGGACACTAAACAACACGTCCCTTTATAGTTCTTCGTAAGGGACAATTCTCTATCTTTTTGCTATTTTCTTACAAACTTGTTTTGTGATTGGGTTTAGCCTTTCTCTCGATCTAACATCTAGTTCTTCAATGTTCTTGGTCAGTTCTTGGTGTTCTTAATCGGCTGTCGTATTCTCTCTGAATGTTCTCTGAAAGGTTTGAGTCACAATAAATGCCCGAAGGGTATTTATAGTGACTTGGGAAGGGCTTCTTTACTCTGACAATCATGCCCTTGAGTACGTTTGCAACAGGGATCGGCTTCCACGTGCCCTTGGCAGTGGTGAGGGAAGCTTCCTGGCAACTTCTGTAGAGCTTGGCTAAAGGATCAGCTTCCACGTGGCGATGAACATGTATACAGGATCTGCCTCCACGTGGATTCTATGATCAAGGCTTGTCGGGTGATGTCATCTTGTCGGGTAGGCTTATAAGGACTCCTATATTGAGATTAAGGACTGCGTCCTTATTTTTTAACAGATCTTGACAAGTCCTTTATTCTGAGAAGTAGCGTCCCTACACCATAGGAACGGCTACACAACTTGTTGTCCTTTTCATGACCTGCGTTCCTGAAACACTTGGACAACTTATTAGATCAACGTGAGTTTGTCATATCAAAACCAAGGGGCGATTGTAATGGACACAATGTTCAGTACAAAGGAGTCCTTAACATCGTTCTAACAATTTCCCCCTTTTTGATGATGACAAACCCTTAAGCAAAATATTTTGACATTAAAGCTTAGCAAGCATGAAAACTCTAAGAGTGTCCTTTAGGACTTAGCAATTTTCTATAAGCACAAGTTTTCAGCCTTTGATCTATCTAACTTTTGGATTCTAGGGAGAGGGCGTCATCTTGAGCAATTTCGAAGCGTCCCTCAAATTTATTTAGAGCAGCGTTCCTCGGTCCTTTCACTAATAATTCCCCTTAACACTTGCTTATTCTAGATAACTAATATGAAGTGCATCTCTGCAAAACTACACTTCCCCTTTTGGCATCATTGAAAAGAATAACAAGTTAATTAAGGACGATAGCATAAAGACATAATTAAAGGCAAGTGAACACTTAAACCAACAGTTGTACACAAACACAAAGAAATGCCATTCAAATAGAAAATTCATTACAGACATTCAGAATAGTGTTTGCAAAATGAAAAGAATCAAAGGCAAAAACAAATGAGGGATTAAAAGATGAGGAAGGAGGTAATCCATCAGGACGGTGAGCATCGTCCCTTTCCCTTGCAACTTGTTGATATTCTTGAGTTTCGTCCTCTGCGTCTTCACGAAGTATAGCCTGAACAAGTTCTCTCATGATTTCATTTTGAAGGCTGATACTTTGAGAATAAGAGTTGAAGTTGGCAGAGACTTGATTCAAACGCTCGATTAGGACGTTCCCTTATTAGCTTAGAACATTCTGATTATGGATAACGAGCGAGAGAAGGTGCTTCCTTCAGTGAGATTCTGACTGAGGTGGAGGTGGAGCTGTTTGGAAAGAGGAGGACGGATTCACAAGGTGAGCTGGAGAGAGATGAGTAAACTCAAGTGTGGGTTGATCAAGGAAGGCAGAGAACTGATCAATCTGAGCTATTCCGGCCTGCCGTTCTTCCTCTGTTTTAGAGACGTCGTCATCAGAAGCGACGTTCTTGCCCTTTTGAGCAGCAGCGGCCTCTTGCCTAGCCCTTTCTTCTTCAACTTCTAATCTAAGGCTTCTTGCCTTAACCTTTTCTCTTCAGCCTTTCTTAAGGCTTCCTCTTTGTTCTTCTTCCTTTCAGCTTCTTTTCTTTCTCTTTCTTGTTGCTTGAGGACGAAAGACAATTCTTGGTCATGCCTTATTTCAAGAAGACCAAGACGAGCATCCCAATGCATGCCTAGGGTGACCTCGTCCTCAGCAATGTAGGATTCATTTTCTTCAAGAAGCGCCTTGACTAAGCCTGGATAGGGGAGAGCATGGTTCTTCCTTGTGCATTTGGCCAAGTGTTCCATGGCAATACGCGCAAGGTTGATCTTGCGAGGCTTTAAGAAAGCGTCCTGGAATAGGCAGTCAATTGTTTAGACTATGCTCTTCTTTTCTTGCCTTGGCACCACCATCCTTCAGATGAAGTAGTGGGCCATTGCACATGTATGAGAAAGGACATGGGTGACTCTGTCGTTTGCAATTGGAGTCTTCCCATTGAAGATAAGATGAAACAAGTCGTCGAGTTCTTCTCCCTCAATTCCAAAGCCGCTGGATGACACAGAATGCAAAGCTTCCGGTCCTGGACAGGCTTTACCGAGCCCCAAGTGTCCCCTGATTGTCTTCTCGGAGAAGGACACACGCTCTCCTCCAACTATGAACGACCCCGTGCCGTCCTTCAGATCAATATCCAGCGAGTCATAGAACTCCTAGACTTGCATAGGATTCATAACAACAACTTCTTCACACAAGCTCATCCACCCTTGGAACTTCAGCAGTTCAACCAGCTGGGCGGCCTCGGAGTACTAACTGAGGAAGGCTTCATCATATATAAGAGGAGTCACGATATGTTTCTCTTTCTTGATCTTTTTCTTGCCCTTCTTTCCTCTCGAGGACTCAGCATTGTCGTCCTCTTCCTCTTCTTCTTCACCTTGATCTCCCTCTTGGAGATCCTAAGTCTCTTGGTCGTCGTCCTGACCGACCTTGTCCTTGTTCTTCATAAGCTTTCTCCTCTTCGACGGCTCGGCCCTTTGTCCTTTGGAGGTGGACTTGCGTGTCGCTTCTTGAGGAGCGACCTCATAAGGAACTTCCTCTGAAATAATCCTCTCTTTTCATAAGGGTAAAAAGTTAATTTTATCTTTTTATTGAAAATATTAATAATAAGTTGTTATTAATATTTATTAAAAATAATAACCCTTGCTAATAATTTAAATTGTGTTGGAACTTATGGTTAAATGAATTTTAAGAATAATGTTATGGTAACAAAAGTCTTAAGATTATAAAATCATCTTAATATTTATTTAAATTAAAATAAGCTATATTATATTAAAATGTACAAATTTATGTTCATTCGAGATAATTATTATGTGATAAGTTATAAAATAAGTTTTATTCTAGTGAAGTGTTCAATTTTATAAGTATGTATGTCATAAGGATGTAATTGCAACTTTTCAGAAATGTTGGGCTATTTGGGTAAAACCTAACATCTTCTTCTCCAACTCAACCCAAATTAGACCCGAAATTCAATTGGCCATATCTCCTTCAATTCTCCACGAAAATTGATGACGTCAGTGGCATTGGATTCCAATCTTCGAGCACTGCAATAATCGTCAATTAATTGGAGGAATTAATGAGCCATTTAACCACAATGGTGTTTTGACGGAATTGGATTCCTATCTTTGGTGTACTTATCGGTTAGGGTTAATGGCAATAGTTGGAATTAAATTAAATTTGAGCAATTGATGGTGTTCTGACGAGGATTGGATAAGGGAGGGTGATGTGAGAGGATGAGGAAGAGGTCCACGTCAATCGAATTGGAGATAAGTTTGAGTAAATTTGATCGGATTGAATCGAATTCAAGACAGGGTGTTTAATGTTCGTAAGAGTCAAATCTTCGCGGAATTATGCCATATCGAGCCTCTAATCGTAACTACAAATTGGGTCTTTGTCCATCCTTCAATAGCACACCCTCAAACGCTCTCAAACCTCCCAAGAATTGTCCGAAACCGCTCCAAATTGCGCCGCAAATCTCCGAAAACGTTGATGTCCTCTTCTTGCGATGAGCCGACTTCGACGACCTCGTTCTCCCTCGTCCGACCATGAAACACCGAGCCACCACCACCATCATCTTTGCCTCGTCTTCTAGTTTCCATATCTGCAGCCGCTTCGTTGATTTTCTACCAGAATCTGCCCCGAAACGCGCCGAAGGTAAGCGTTCTCCGCTCTGTTTTTTTTTGGAATGGGCTGTGCGTTTTGGGTTTATTTGATGGGAAACCCGACTGGTGGATCAGGCCCGACCCGACCCTGCCCGACCGACCTAGGTTCGGTTTTGAGTTTCAAAAATAAATAAATTGAATTAAATAAATTAATTAAAATTTTTAAAATTAAGTTAATGATATTATGAAAGTTTTAGGTAAACTATTATGGAGATTACACAAGCATATATACAATTATACTTAGATTATAAAATTATATAGATTTTCTCTATGATAAAAATGAATTTAATTCCATTAGTACTTTTATTAAAAGACTATATAATAAGAGGAATTATAAAATTTGAGAATGATGGGTATAATTCCTAAAAAGCATTGTTAGAAAATAATGGTGGAATTTATATAGTATATGCTATATTATAATGGCCTTATAATATTCATATATGTCAATGGTGCTTAGAAATAAAACGAGAAGTGAGAATTATATAAGAGTTTACTAAGAAACTTTATCAATAAAATGTTTGAAGGAAAAATTATAAATACAAAGGGGTTATTATTAAATTAGAATCATGAAAGATATGAACTCTAATATTTCTTTCTTCAAAATAAATTATTAAATTTATTTTGAATTATTCCCTTTCCGATATCGTTCGATTAACGAAGATTCGAGCTATCGTTGTTAACCTTTCCTCCGTGAGTCAACTGTAGTCAGACATCTTATCTGAGGCAAGTGGTTTGGTTCAGTTTTAGCGTGTTCGTTTTTATCAATTTGTTGGGAACTAACTATGTGAAATTAAAATGAACTAGGTTGTAGTTTTATTCTTAGTATTAATGACATTGTTATTCGTGTAGTTATTATTGCTAAGCTACTATAGTATAGACTTAGGTTCGATTTGTGTTGGCCTTGTACGTGGCCTTGGTTGTTGTTAGCCTCGTAGTGGCTTTGTTTCTTATTAGTCTCGTAGTGGCATGTTATGGGCTTAGGACAAAAATAGGGGTGGAGCCTTCGGTACTCTTAACACCTCTTTATAACTACATTAGGATGACCCCATACCCTAATGGTGGTCATGACCATGTCTTCTCAACTGGACGTGAGGGACGTTGCACCTAGCTAGTGCGTTCTTCAAATCCGCGGAGATCGTTATTCGTTGTATCTCGACTAGTGTCAATAAAGAAGTCAAAGCTATTAACTTGAAGTGTGAAGTTTTTAAACTAAGTAAGATAAGTGTTACTGCACGCAATTAATGAACCAGGATGGTTAGTACAACTTGGAACACCATTCTTGCCCCTGGCTAATGACGGTTCTCTTTCCAATCTGAATTCGCATATGCGGTGAGGTTGGTCGTGGATCCAATTAGTCGACGGAGGTTTTTCAAAATACCTGTGTGAATAATAAACGTTCCCAACAAATCGATATATCAAGCTTCTAAGGAACCATACTCATGTGGTGTCCAAATTCTTTTTGTTGCATCTCATAGTTTTCCTCGTCCGTGGGAAGTATTTTGGTTGCTATATCATTGACCGACTTTTATTCGGACTTCGATGCTAGTAACGGGGTATGACCACAAAAGAACCACTTTCAAAACCCCATTTGCTTAGTCTGTCACAAGACTAACCCGACCACCTTCTTTCCTTTGCATGGTTCGGTTGGTGTCAACCGTATTTCTCATCACGGCACATCAGGCGATTATATCCTTCAGGTCGAAAGAAGTAAAGTTGGAGAAGAGTTGAGTTGCAGTCAAACTTTTTTTCAAGATAGTTTATAAAGTCAACTTCATTTTCAATTTGAAAAAAAATGAATTAAGATTTTCAATTCCTAGACGATGTACATGTGTAAGTATGAATGTCTTTATGTAATTTAAATTTTCTAATCTTCTACTATAACATTTTAAGCTCTTTTGAGCGAAGTTTAATTTTAAAAAAAATCATCCATTGGTTTTCCTTTTATTATTTAATATCATTTAATTAATTGTTTGGATCAAGCCTAGGGTGGCTTCGCACTTCAAATCCGAGGTCACTAGCGTGTAGCATTCCTAGTTTAAAATTAGGGTTTTTGTTGAAGGGTTTTTGAACAAATAAATTTATAGTCAAGACCCCGCTGAGTATAGCGAAGTCAGGATCGTCCACGGGTGTGAGAGTAGTGATAAGTTTAGTCGAAAAACTACGAAAAGCAAAGAAAAACACAAACGAACAGAACAAACAACTCAGGATCGACCTGAGGAGGGTCGATCTCGAGCCTAAGGGGGTCGATCCTGAGATCCAATTATCACGAAAGCACACAAAAACACGAATTAGGTAGTCGTAACTATCTAGCAAGGGCTCGAGCACGACGATGGGGGTCATAATCAAAGCAAAAACACGAATTTCAATCAATATAAAAGGCAAATCCTAGGGCTAGGGCTACCACAACAACAACCATACATGCTTCCAACAAGAATTCACAACTATCATGCCATCTAGATCATAGAAAAGTTAACTTTCGCAAACAATTCAAGTTATTCAATCAACTTTCGCAAATCAAACAACTTTCTACCTATCCTTCAACCTAGGAATATTAACTTTCGCAAATAATCCTATTAGATATAATCAAGCAACTAACTTTTCACTTTCGCTATAGTCAATCACAAGACATGCCTCAATTTTCACCAAGGATTAAGCACAAGATAGGTTAGATATGATCCTCAAACATTCAAGTCATGAATTCAAGTTTTAAACATGCATGATTGTGTTGGGTTTTTACCCAACCCTAGAACTTAAGAAGACTACTCACACATAGCAAGAGGAGAAGAGGAAGAAGAAGAGGAAGACATGATCAAAATCAAACTAGAAGTCAAATTAAACAAAAGATCAATCTTACAAATTCTCAAACTTGCTCTCCAAGTCTTCTTCCTAGCTCTCCTAATGTTGAATGATTTATTGATATGAAAACTAAAGGTTCAACCTCCTTTTATAGAAGAAAAGGAGTCCTAATCTAACTAGGAAACACAAAGAAACAACCTTCCTTAAATACAAATTAGGAAACTCTTCAATAAATCCGGAATAGGGGAAAGTCGGTTGCTAGGCTCGACCCCAAATAGGGTCGATCTCGACCCCCCTCAGGGTCGATCCTGACGGTGCAATTCCTTGGTCTCCAAGTTGTTGATTTGGCTCGAGCTCGACCCTTCCATGGCTCGATCCTGGGGCTTTTTCCTTCACTTTTCCTCTTGATTTAGCTCCTCTTAGCTCTTCTACTTAGCTTGTCCACTTGAGATCTTCCTTCTAGCTTGTCCATCTTCTCTTAGCCTTGCTCCAAACTCGTCTTCAAGCTCCAAAACACCTACAAAACGACACAAATATGCGTAGTTTCCGAATCTCAAGGAAATACGAAAACTCATGCAAAAAAGACTCAAAAACGCAAGACTCAACCACGAAAAACAACTTAAACTAACCTATCTAAACCCTAAAAATCTACCTAAAATGTGGACATCAAAACACCCCATACTTAGGCTTGCTTGTCCTCAAGCAATAATCATGCAAATCAAGACCAATAACACAATCTTCAAGCATAGCCCTTGTCAACATTTTAAACACAAGTGAAAAAGAAGACAAGTAATTTTAACGTCATCACATATGTATAAGTCTCAAGCTAGGCAATCACAATCCAACCTTACAAGGGATATAAATGTGTTTCTCTCTACTCTCATGTGTTTAGGCTATGAAATCAACTCTCACCTCAATCTTTATGCAACATCTACTTTATCATTGAGACTTATATCACCAATCGCTCTACCTAGAGAAGTCAAAACACATCAATCTTCATAAGAACTTAGGCTCAACGAAATCTTCATAGAAGACTCCATTCGGCCGGGTTGTAATGGGGCTTGGTAATAACAAAAGGTAAGGAGTTATTTGGCCATGTGGTGCTAAATCCGGGAATCAAACTCCTAAATACAACATTTTCAAACCAAAACAACTCACTTCCTTTCTTTCAACTCATAACCAAACACTTCATTGAAACTCACACCCTTCAATTTCTAACCCAAACTCCCATACTACAACTTATAAACACTAGGAATTCTTGGCTTTGCACTTATAACATTTTCTTTTCTCCTTTTTCTTTTCTCTTTTTTTTTTTTCAACTTCGAGCCTATTGGGGTCGAGATCGACCCTACATGGGGTCGATCCTGAGACTTTGTCCTCGAGTTCTTCTTGCTTTACTCTCTTTTTTCTTATCATTTTTTTCAACAATGTGCCTTCTAAGCCACAAATCCTTTTACATTACACTTCAACAAGTTGTTTTCTACCCTTTAACAATATCACCACTTCCAAACCCAACACAAATGTTACTCAACAAAACTTATTCCCAACACTCATCATCTAAGTTAAATTCCCGGAATAGGGTCAAGCTAATAGGCTAAGGATAATTTTTGTGGAGCTTCAAACAAAAGGCTAAGGCTAGAACGGGGTTTCAAGCAAAGACAATTCAAGGTAGGTATGGAAGAATATGGGCTAAAAATATAAGTCCTTAATCACAATCAACATGCATGAACAATCTCATATCGGCTTCAAGAAATAGATAACCATATTAACAACAAGAGACATATGCATAAAGAGAGCAAAATCACACATATAAAGAAGAGGGAATTAATGATGTTCTCCCTATAAGGCCAAAATTCCTCACTAGGTAAGATTTTTGTTGGATTGCAACTACCTTTACTCAAGACACATATGCTCAATTTCATCATAAGCCAATTTCACAATCAAAAGCAATTTCTCATAAACTTGGGCTACACTATCCAATTATGCCAAAGGAATTACATAACAAGCATGAAAATTAGTTTTCATCATAGGACATCTAAGATGGAGAATTTTTCTATCCTAAAAAAAACACACAAAATATTTTTGGTTTTTTCGACATTTTGCAATTTTTTTTGGATTTTTGACATTTTCTCAATTTTTTTGAATTTTTCAAGATTTTTCTCTTAACAAAGCAAACTATCAATTACACAAACAAACTACTCAAAGACTCAATTATATACAACATGTGAGATTTCTTCTTCCTCACCCCATACTTAAATCATGCAATGTCCCCATTCATGAAAACACATGAAAAAGTAAAGAGAAAAGAAGAAGAAAACTCACAATGAACTTATGGAAGCTTGAGTGGAGAAGGAGGTCCTCATGGAGGTGGAGGTGGTCGACGTTGACGGAAAGGAGGATGCTCCGGGGGAGCCCATGCATCTCTCTCCGGGTAATTTCCTTGGTTCCACCGCATGTACTCCTCCATATGAGCCCATCGGTAGTCGTCCACCTCTTGTTGAGCATGATAGTACCCTTGGAATTGTTGGAATTGTTGGTGTTGCTGAGTCATCATCTCCCGAGTTTGAGTTTGGTACTCTAAGAGGGCCGTTTGACCTCGCATAATCTCATCATAATGCTCCTTTTGCGAGACTCTCATAGCCGCCATCTCATTAGCTAAGTAAGCCATATCATACGTTGGAGGTGCCTCTTGAGGTGGTGGCTCGGCATATGAAGGCCCGGGATGAGCTCCCGAGGAAGCCCCGAACTCGAAGTATGCCCCGGAAGAAGAGGAAAAGGGTGGCATGGCTGGCGGGATCGACCTAGATGGGTCGAGGTCGACCCCCATAGGGTCGATCCTGGGGCTCGATGGAGGTTGTGGTAAGGCAAGGAACTCGTTTGCTTGCGGCTCGGGACTTGGATACCGACGCGGACGGACTCTCAAAAACTCATCATGTGCAGGCTGAGCTCTCAAAGGAAATTTGATTGGAGACCACACCTCATACCAATTAGGGAGATGAAGCAAGTCGGCCCGCTCTTGAGTAAGAGCTACCTTCTTCGCCTTGAAAGTGGAGTAGTAGTTGGAATCGTTGCGGGAAGGCTTGTCAATCTACTTGGCATTGGCGAGGAATGGAATATCCACAAAGATGGGCTTCTCCGCAGTATACGCCCCCATATTCACTCCAAGACTCATTGCAAGTAGGGCAATCATTCCACCAAAGTAAATCGCGCCCGAACCACCCTTGAAATCCTCTATACTTTTCATCCACTCAAAACCAAGATTTAGAGGAGCCGGAGAGGTAAAGAGCATGGTTCTTAACACAATGACTTCCCTTCTAGTAGTACGAGATAACTCGGTTCTCGGGAAGAGTATGCTCCCAAGAATACGCAGGATGATCCGGAAAAGAGGATTGGCAAGATTCGAGGTTTGCAAGTTATGGCAAGATTGCTCCTCTTTTCCGGAAAGATAACCCCATGTGGTGAGGATCGGTATTGGGCTCGGATCGTCCTCCGTTGGATTGAGGAAGCCGAAAGCGTCATTGAGCTGTTTCAAACTGAGCTTGAACCACTTATTACCCAACTGAAACTCTATCTTCCCATCGGAATCCGGGCTCTCAATGTTGGTGGAGAAGGTGGCCATGAACTCACAAGTGAGAATTGGGTAGTGATGATTGACCCATTCCAACATGTGTGCGGCTCCGATATAAGAGAAAGCTTCCTTCACATCCTCATGAATGTGCAACCGTTGCCCATCCGCCTCATCATACCACCATGTCTTGTGTTTCAACTTGAGGTAGGTCTTGAATGTTTCCGCATACTTGGAAGGAATGAGGTAATCATCTAACCCGGACTTGTCGCTCCTATTTGCTCTCTTTGAGGGTTTAGAACTTGAGGCCGACATAGTACCTACATCAATTCAAGCACCAAATCCACCTAATACACACAATCCACCCCACACTTAAACAAAGGCAAAAATCTCAACCAAGCACTTCATAACATGGATAGGAGAGGATCTATAATAATGAAACATGAAGCACAAATCCATATCTCATCCTATCATGCAACCTATGCCCAAAGAAACACACCCATTAAGATCAAAATGTACCTAGGCACGACCCAGGGGGGGTCGCCCTCGACCCGTGGGGGGGTCGATCCTGAACATTTTAACTCGTCTTCTACCTCAAGCTCAACCAAAAATCGGGTATGGAACCCATTGGCACCAATCCACAAGTGTCTACCAAAATTAGCTCATGAAGATCAAATCTAGACATACCCAAGCATGCAAACTTCAACAACAACACATCCAAGCAACCAATTTTCAAATTCTCCAACCTAGGTCAAAAACCCCCAAATATGCATATTCAACCCAAAAATCCAATTTCACTCAAGGTTAAGCAAAATTGAGAGTAGAGGGTTAGAAATCATACCAAAATTCCTTGTGAGAAGTGAAAGAAGTAGAAAATTGGGTCGGTCTCGAGCTAGATCTAGGAAGGGGCGTTTGGGCTGAGTTTTGGGGCTGTGGGGGGGGGGTTTGTGCAGCAACTTCAGAGGGAGGGTGGCTGTGGGGGGGGGGGGTTTGCGGCTCGGGTCTTCGCAAACAATTCAAGTTATTCAATCAACTTTCGCAAATCAAACAACTTTCTACCTATCCTTCAACCTAGGAATATCAACTTTCGCAAATAATCCTATTAGATATAATCAAGCAACTAACTTTTCACTTTTGCTATAGTCAATCACAAGACATGCCTCAATTTTCACCAAGGATTAAGCACAAGATAGGTTAGATATGATCCTCAAACATTCAAGTCATGAATTCAAGTTTTAAACATGCATGATTGTGTTGGGTTTTTACCCAACCCTAGAACTTAAGAAGACTACTCACACATAGCAAGAGGAGAAGAGGAAGAAGAAGAGGAAGACATGATCAAAACCAAACTAGAATTCAAATTAAACAAAAGATCAATCTTACAAATTCTCAAACTTGCTCTCCAAGTCTTCTTCCTAGCTCTCCTAATGTTGAATGATTTATTGATATGAAAACTAAAGGTTCAACCTCCTTTTATAGAAGAAAAGGAGTCCTAATCTAACTAGGAAACACAAAGAAACAACCTTCCTTAAATACAAATTAGGAAACTCTTCAATAAATCCGGAATAGGGGAAAGTCGGTTGCTAGGCTCGACCCCAAATAGGGTCGATCTCGACCCCCCTCAGGGTCGATCCTGACGGTGCAATTCCTTGGTCTCCAAGTTGTTGATTTGGCTCGAGCTCGACCCTTCCATGGCTCGATCCTGGGGCTTTTTCCTTCACTTTTCCTCTTGATTTAGCTCCTCTTAGCTCTTCTCCTTAGCTTGTGCACTTGAGATCTTCCTTCTAGCTTGTCCATCTTCTCTTAGCCTTGCTCTAAACTCGTCTTCAAGCTCCAAAACACCTACAAAACGACACAAACATGCGTAGTTTCCGAATCTCAAGGAAATACGAAAACTCATGCAAAAAAGACTCAAAAATGCAAGACTCAACCACGAAAAACAACTTAAACTAACCTATCTAAACCCTAAAAATCTACCTAAAACGTGGAAATCAGTTTTACATCCTCATTGGCGTGTAGCATTCGTACTAACTTCGTTTTTGGACTTGAAGGACGTTCTTGTTTGCTTCCCTTTGATGCAAGCTTCACATTGTTCAGCTTTCTCATGATCGATTCGGGGAAGTCCTCTGACAAGATTTTGTTGGTGAAGTCTGAGGATTGTGCTAAGTCCGGCATGACCAAGACGGCGATGCCAGAGATCGGCGTCCTCGGACGAGACAGATAGGCACAACTTTGAAGATGGCTCAAACTCTTGATTGAAGATGTACACATTGTTCTTTCGAACTCCCTTGAGAATAACCTTTTTGGACATCTTGTTGATCACTAGGCATTCCTTAGAGTCAAATGTAACCAGGTTTTCACCTTGACCACAAATTTGGGAGACACTAAGGAGATTGAAGCCAAGTACCTCAATTAGATTTACATATGAAACTTTTGTGGACTGATTTAGATTTGCAATGCCCGTCCCTTTGATCTTTCCCATGCCCTTTTTGCTGAAAGAGACAGTTCCTCCCGTGGTATTTGATTGGATAGAAGTGAGATGGATCTGGCTTCCTGTCATATGATTAGAGGCGCCACTGTTGATGATCCACGGACTTCTCCTCACTTCTACCTGCTAAAAAGAGTTAGTTCTTTGCGACCCAGGCAAGATGATCCTTACTTGGCTCGTTACAATAAAAGAACTCTTTCTCGGGCATATAATCATTTAAATTCACATCATTTGAAGTAGTGTTGGATCGTAAGTCAGTAGAATGTCCGTCGTTAACAGAGTTAAGGGTGTCCTTAAATGCAGCGGAATAAAAGACTTTAAACAGGAAAACGAATAAGATAATGGACACATGGATTTATAAAGGAACCCCACTAAGACCATCTAGTCATATGGGTAATCGTCTACCTTCGTGGAGGATTTTCGAATAGCCGTCTTTATCTTATTTAGAGAGAGTCCTTACAACGTATAGGTGAGCAGTTACAATTCTCTGAGCTAACTGTGCATCCGTAGTCTCACTAGTAACCTCTCCTTTGAGCCTAACAAGTAACCTAAATCTCTTAGCTATAAGGTAGTAAACACTCACGTCTCTCACAATACGTCGTGAGAGACAAACTAACTTTCTAACACTTTGTGATTTGTTTTGGATTTGATGTGGTTGGACTTTTCTTCTCTCGCTTCAAGCTCACTTGATCTTCCTGATCTTCATTCTTGAACCTGAATGCTTCGGGAGTGAGCTCGAGAGAACACCTTCAAAAGTCCACACCGCTATGCATAACCCTTGGGGGGTATTTATAGCGGTAGTGGCTTTTGTCCTGTAGCGTCCTCTGAGACTTCTGCAAGATCCGTCGTCTTCCTTCAACGGTGCAATTTGCATCTTGAGGAAGTCAACTCTGTCACTACTTGGGAAGCCTCCGCGTGGTCAGGGGAACATCTTCTGGAAAGCGGCTTCTTTGGAAGTATTCGCACGTGCCTAGACATAGGAAGCTTCCTTTTGAGGACTACGGCCGATTATGATGTAATCATGCTGGGGCGGCCTTGGTCTAAATTTTGAATTTCTTCCGTATTTAGGCGCGCGTCCCTACTCGATGAGGACGTCGTCCTATCTCGCAATGACTCCATTCTTTTGTTCAGCTTTGGAAGTTCCAATGGAGTGCATCCCTACTGCTTAGGGACTCACGTTCACTTGTTGTCCTTTTCACTCATGAGCGTCCTTTGGACTTACCTGAGATAAACACTTGGACAACTATTAAATACCATTGAGTTTGTCATTATCAAAACTATGGACATTCATTATTGGTTAGATATTAATGACTGGCGTCCTTAATATAGTCCATACAATTTCCCCCTTTTTGATGATGACAAACTCTTCAAAACATTATGCATAGAAATAAAGCTTTTAACATGAGGAACTACATTCCAACGTCCCTTGACAAAGGTTAGCATGCAAACATTCTTTCAAGTGCATCCTAACTTCTTCTGCTACTATCGTCCTTTGGACTTGGCCGAAATTCCCCCTAAACACATGCTTTCTATGATAACTTAAAAATGAACGCATCTCTGCAAAACTATACTTCCCCCTTTTGGCATCATCGAAAAGGAGAACAAGTGATAAAGCATGCAAGCATTAAGTCATGACTAGAGGAAAGAACGCTTAGACAAGATGAAATGCAAATGCAATGAACGTCATCCATAAAGAGTGTAGATTGCAAAAGGAGTAGAGTATGGTTATGACAGACATTCATCAAAATTGTTTAAACAAGGATGAAGTTATAGTCTTAAAAAAACATAGAGGAGATAAAGTTTATCAGGAGAGGACGGGGAGGAGTGATCAACGGGAATGCTTGCCGAGAGCCTTCAAGGTTTGAGCTTGCAGATCAATAGAGCATTCCATTAACTCGTTGTTGCGGATGAGGGTCTCGTGCATCTGCTAGATGAGGTCGATGACCATGCACTGGTTGTCAATCATCATCCCTAGCAACTCTTTGTTAGAGTACCCTTCCGCCATATGTGGAGCGTTATCAGGATCTGGCACTTCTTCATTCTCATGCTCTGGCTCAACCGGCGTCCCTACGACTTGTGCAATTTCTCCACCTTCAGCATTGGCAGCAACTTCAAGGGCAGCCTCCAGCTCAGCTTCCTTTTTCTCCTTGGCAAGCTTCTTCCTCACAGATGGAAGCTCCTCATTGTACCTCATCTTGCCAACAAGAGGCCCAGTAATTTGCTTGACGTCCCAATAGGTGCCAAACATCTTTTCTTCCTTGGGCGTAGAGGCCTTTTTGAACCAAGATCTTCTTAACCAGGCTAGGGTAGAGGAGATAATGACGGCCACCGGTGCACTTCCCCATGTTCTTAAGTACTACTCTCGCCAGATTGATTTGCTTGCGTTTCAAGAATGCCTCCAAAATGATGCTATCGGTGATCTGAACAATGGACTTCTTCTCTTGACGTGGGACGACCATGCGCACTATGAAGTGATGCGCAAGGACTCCCATCTTGGAGAGTAAATGAGCCACCCTGTCCTTGCCTAGAGGTCGCTTCCCTTGAAAGACGTTGTCAAAGATTTCCTCTTAATTGAAGCGGCCGAAGCTTTTGTAGGGGAAGTTGTGGAGAGCATCGGGAGTTGAGAGATGAAGGCCTAGCATATTTTGGATGGTATCCTCAACAATCGAGTACTCCTCGTTGTTGATCATAAACGTCCCTTGTGGTTTGCCCTTGATCTCTGACACTTCAAATTTGGAGTAGAAGAGTTTAACATGGTTAGGGTCCATAGCTGCGGCCTCGACCCTCAAATGCGTCCATCCCTAAAACTCAAGAAGCACAAGGAACTTTGTTCTGTCATTGTCACGGAGGAAATCAGCATCAAACAACAGAGGCCCCAAAATCTTCTTCAGCCTCTTCTTCCTATTCCCATTGTCGGTCACGATGACATCATCGCCGGCGTCCTCTTCATCACCATCACCGTCTTCATTATCATTATCCTCGTCTTGAGGATTAGCTTCTTCGTCCGAGGCCTCATCCTCTTAATGGGACTCGGCCATCTCCACGTCCTTTTCTCCGGACACCCCTACGTGTACTTAGGCGGCCGAAGCAGGAGTCTTTGCTAAGGACTCCTGAGGGACCTCTGCCGAGAGCGTCCCTTGGACTTGTTCTCCCTCCTCAATGTTAGCAAAAGAAGGAGTGGGAGATTTAGCTCTGGGAGGAGAAGGTGAGGGAGTGCGAATCTTAGCTTTTGTGGGGGCACTCACTTTGATGGGAGCTTGAGGGGTTGGAGGAGGAGGAGGCTTCTTGGCTGGGGAGTCCTTCACATTGATTATTGTGGGAGCAGCGTCCTTAGCCTGGACCTGCTTCGGAGGAGCGTCCCTAGTGACCTTCAGCATAGGCTTGGCAAGGTCAGCCTCGATTTCCGCCTCCAGTGGATCTATTGTTGGCACGTCCTCTACCCTTTGTGGAGGGGGAGGAGGAAGAGCCAATACCTTCTTTCCCTTTGAGGACGCCTCAGCTGCGGCGTCCTTTACAGCTTGGGCCTTGGTCAGCTGCTCTTTCTCCTCGGTGAGCTCTGCAAGCCTCATAGCTGCCTTTTGCTCATCGGAGACACCCTCAAGTTCAGTAGAAGTCTTGAGGCGTCGTTTAGGAGCGGGAGGAGGTGTGGTAGGAAGGGGCTTAGGTTGAGAGGAGGAGGAGGACTTGATCTTTAATTTTTGAGAGGGGGGAGGTGAGGAATGTCTTTTTCGCTTGGATGGGACGGACCCTTCATGAGCGACTAGAAATTCAACTATGTCCAGAAGGACGACCACTAAATCGTCAACCGACCCCCCAAACTTGCTTCCTATTATGGACGGTCCAAGAAATGGAGGATTGGTGAAGTTGGCCTCCCTCAAGCGTGGTTCGACGTACATCACCGTAAAATAGTGAAGTAGTCTCTGGATGTGTGGAGGGTAGTTTTAGACGACGGCCCTTTGGCAAATGTTGCCAAGGGTCTTGGGTTCTCTCTCCAGCCAGTCCTTGACCAAGGGGTCAAGCTTTGGACGGCAAAGGGGTTGGGCTGGAAGTCCCATGTGGCGTCCCTTAGAGGCAGTCAAATCGGCTTCAGGTTTGAAGGGGGTTTCAAGGAATTTGAATTGTTCAAAGGGATTTGGCGTTGTGGTGGCTGGGATTGGCGATTTTGTGGAGGAGTGGTGGAAGGGCGGCACTGCGGTTGCGAATGGGATGAGTGAGGGTTTCTCAAGTGGTCTGGCCACAGCACATCCCTTGGCCTAGAATCCATTGGCGACCGGCCTTTTACCACAGTTCTAGATGGCGCCGCCGCGGAAGAAGAAGGTTGAGGGGTTTGGATTGGTTTCTGGTGTTGGCCATTGAGAGATTCGAGGATTTTATAGAGGAGATTAGGGTTTTGATTTGGGTGATTTCGAGATTTGGAATGAGAGATTTCCAGATTTGAGCAAGAGTGCAAAGGGAGCGAAGAGTTTTCACAGAGGTAGCAGGGGCCTATTTATATTTATAGGAAGAAGACGAAGCAAAGGCAGGGGCAACAAGGTCATTGTGCTTTGGCTTCCTCCACCCGCTTCCTGACGCGTGTAATACTTCTTCGCTAAGCAACAACTGTTTTCAACCCGTTATGCGGATCCCAAGATTTTCGTCCGAAATCCCTGTGACGGTTCACCTTCCCGTTTTCAAAAATCAACGAGTTGTGTGACACTCTCCTAGTGGTAATTTCCGGGTGATGGCTGAGGATGATTTCAATGCTTTAATCAGAAGATACAACAAGCAAGAAGTGAAGGAAGCTCTCGATAGCATGGGCCCTCTAAAGGCTCCCGGGACTGACGGGTTTCATGCTATTTTTTACCAGAATAATTAGGAGCACATTAGTAGAGAAGTTGAGAAAGTTGGGCTCGATATTCTTGAAGGGAAGGAATTCCCTGCTGCCTTGAATGAGACTCTGATTGTGATAATTCCTAAGTTGGAGAATCTTGAGACGGTGAATCATCTCAATCCTATTATTTTATGTAATGTGGCTATGAAAGTTTCCACGAAAGCTATTGTGGCTCATTTAAAACCACTAATGTTCAGGATGGTAGCTCCTTCTCAATACAGTTTTGTTCCCGAGTGCCAAATCACCAATAACATTGTGATTACGAAAGATGTGATGCATTCTATGAGGGATTCTCGAAGCAAAGCGAATATGGCGGTGAAGATTGATCTTGAGAAGGTGTATGACAGAGTTCGTTGGGCCTTTCTTAGGGATACTTTGCAAAAGCCAAATTGCCTAGTAGCCCGGTCCAGGTGATCATGGCTAGCGTCATTACTTGTTTTATGAAGGTGCTTTGGAACGGTGGAGTTGGTGATTCCTTTGATCCTAACTTAAGTGTTCGCTAGGGCGACCCAATCTCTCCTTTCTTGTTCGTCTTGTACATGGAAAGGTTGGGCCACATTATCGAGGAAGTAGTTTTGGCGGGTGCTTTGAAGCCTATTCAACTTTTTGATGGAGACCCTGAGATCTCTCACTTATTCTTCACGGATGATCTAATTCTATTTGTGGGGGCATCTGAGGAGCAAATGAATGTTATAAAATTTTGTCTAGAGAAATTTTGTGTTACTACTGGTGCCAAAATCAACTACCAAAAATCTAAGTTTTGTTTCTCTAACGGAACTAGTGAAGAGAATGCGGCCAACATCAGTATTTGTGGTGGTATTCCTGTAACTGAAGACTTAGGAATGCATCTCGGTGTGCATATGACTAAGCAAAGGGAATTAGAAGAGAACTACAGGCATATCATGGAGAGTGTTAAAACTAAGCTTGTAGGATGGAAGGCCAAAACTCTCTCCTTTGCAGGCAGAATAACTCTTGCAAAGTCTATCTTATTTACCATTCCATACTTTTCTATGCAAACTATAAGCCTACCTACGTATGTTTGTGATGATATAGTGAAGAAAACTAGGGCTTTTATATGGGGATCTGTTTGAGCCAAGAATCTACCAAGCAAGATTGGTGACCTTTTGGCCTAGATCAGGCTAGAACAAAGAAAAAAGAACGAAAGAATTGAAGAAGAAGAAGACGTGTAAATTTGTATTAATGTATGTGAATGTGTGTACCCGTATATATCGTGAATGACTCTCTACAATGCATGACCCTCCCCCTTGTATATATAGGGGATGCCTAAAAGATAGATACTTACAAGATTTTATACAACTAGATAGATATGATACAATAGATAGAATATTTTCCTAGATAAGATAAGATTTCCGGCAATATGGTGGATTTTTCCGTTGTAACAGCTTCGGATCTCGTCGCTTCTCGTGGGCCTGTCTAGATACGTCTACGGGCTTTGGGCTAGAATTATGGGCCTCTAGTCTTGGGTCCAACAATACCCCCGGATCGGGTTGTAAATCCAGACCCGCTATGGAGTAGGAAGCCGATTCGTAAGGAGTCGTCTAAGTTTCTGCTGTCTTAAAGCCTTGCTGACTTGACCAGAACCATCGTCAAAGAGGATTCTAGAATTTGAACACTCTTGGTAGACGTTTAAGAGACTGAAGAATATGTCTCAGCTTGAAAGCTTATGTCTTGAAAACTGCGTCCTGAAGTGACTTCTTAAGGTAACGAAACCGGTTGGTTTTGCATGTCTGCATCGGAGATTCTCTACGTCAGCTAGGAAGTACTCGATGAGTTGCACTTGAGAATTTCTTGAGATTTTGCTGCTGGGAAGTATGGTTACTAGGACGTAACCGCATATTATAACAACTCTGCTATGTATCCCCACCCTAGTATTAGGCTCTTTCGTAAGACTTGTCTCTTACAAACGTACCCCAGACAAAATAACAAATATAGTGTCGTTTGATGCTTTCCAGAATGTACTCGAACTCCTGTCTTAGGTTAGAGATGATTGGCTAGATTTGACGAGGATAGGCGTGCTTGACTGAATTCCACCTTGCTGATCCAGAAACATCCACGAGCAGTTGTAGATCTCTGGATTCTTCAAGTACCCCTGTGTTGTATCCTTAATCCGAGAACTTCTGTTGTAGTGGTGTCGTGACGCCTCCACCTTATAAGAGTTTTTGCATACCCCTGTCTGGGTTCACGTTCTTGATATGAGATCCAAAAGTATAAGCTTTCTGCTTGACGAAACTCTTTTTCATAACTTTGTTTATGTTCTCCTTTGCTAGTACTTGTTTCTGTCTGCTGATGACTCCATCTGGTTGATGCTAACGAGACACTTTCTGCTGTGGTACTGGTACCATACATCGTGTTGTGGGGTGATGCTCCATACTCCATGTATCTTGGATTCCATTCTAACCATGTCGGCCCTCTGTATGGCTGTCTATGCTTTGATGTGTATGTGTATTTTGTGACACTAGGAAAGTAATTCATGGCCTTAGAGTCTTAGCGTATAGGCTTAGACTAAAGGCGACCATCGATGTTTCGCCAAGAGCGTCTCCAGGATGTTTGTCTTAATCAGCCAAAAACTTGACAGATGTCAAAATCCACCGTCTTGGTAAAGTGAGCATACTAAGTCTAGCGACTCGAGAAAGATATGTTCTAGATATTGTATCTAGAGGTGACCATTTGGTCTTGTTCTATTGTATCGTTTTCTAGTTGTATGGAGTGAGTCGATGAGAAGGTTAATCAGTATTATGATCACCTTTCAATTATATAGGCAAGCCATGTCTAATGGTTCCTATTCCGAAGCAGTGAGGTGTATTTCTAGGGTCTATATCTAGAAATGATTGCTTCGCTTTTGTCTTTTGTTGAACGGTACACTCGTTCTTTGACTGTAGGGTGTGGGTCAATGCGTGTTAAAAAGCGTTTTTGTAAGCTTGGTCCAGGATTGTACCCCGGACGTAAGTGTGATGCGGCGTCCCGCAATAGTGGTTACTCGATTTGAGGATGCTCTAGAGCTTTGTTAGTACGTAAATCGTACCAAGGGTAACCTCCTGGTAGGATATGTTTGTAACCGTTCCAGGGGGACTGCCTATTAGGATATATTTGTAACCGTTCTAGGGGGATTGCGTGGTAGGATATGTTGTGTAGCTTTCCTGTCGATTAATCCGTGTAAGTTGTGTGTGTTTTATGGCGATTTTTGCCTTGTTTGTTTTATGGATCCATTGTTTCGTGCAAGTTTTGCAATACTGGTGATACTTGCCTAGGTCTCTTATGGGCCTAATCGTTACGTCCACAAGTTTTGTGGGATATTTGGCGATAATTGCCTAGGTCACTTATGGACCTAATTGTTACGTCCACGAGTTTTGTGGGATATCTTCCGCGAGTTTTGCGGGAGTATGCGTTTATGTGTGTATAGTGGTGTTATAACCCGTTATTAGCCTGATCAGGGCTACTAGGTATGTATCCTAGAAAGGACTTTTTCCGTCGTGCTTGTTTGTGCACGACACTGTCCATGTTGAACTCAGGCTCTTACTTGTGTTGGGGCAAGGGCCTGTTTCATGCGCCTTGTTAGTGTTTTCCCGGCTGGTCTTGCCAGATTGACTAGGTACGTGCCCTAGTAAAGGCCTTTTGCGTTTAAGCGGTAAACTATCTTAAGGGAGTGTGCACGCTTATTGGGAGATTGAACTTAGGTCATTGCTCGTTGCGTGGCGAGTGCCTATTTAACGCGTTTTGTTAGCGTTTATTCGCGTCTTAAGCGATAAGTGTTAGGTTTCTATCGATAGGAACTTTTCGTGTAGTGATTGGCGAAAGATCCACCCCAGCGGGAGCTACCCCTGAGATGACTAAGCCTTGGATAAGGTGTGTAAGCATCATAGGAAGTCTTCCGTAATGTATTTTCTGCAGTGTAAACTAGCCTTTGCTAAGTTACTCAAGAAGTCTTGTGGATAAAGTATCTAGTAAGAGACTAAGCAATAAAGTGTTGGTATAAAGAGCAGTAACTGTGCATTATGGTTAAAGCTTGGCGAGTAGTGTCCTAGGTCTATGTTCTGACCACTTTCTTGTAACCTTTGAAGATTTGTGGATAATCAGTACCTGGTGCTAGCACGAGCCTTTCTTGCATGATGTGTAAGGATTCCACGTATAATGCTTGGAAACCATATGAGCATTAGCATGGATTGCCTTTTAAGGTCTTATCAGAGAACAATATAGCCATGAGTATAAAAGTCAATCTTTAAAAATATAAGAATTAGCAACCGAGTCCTAGATAGGGAAAAACTTAGTCAGTTTCAGAGTCTAGATACCGACACAGGAAAAGTTCTAGATTAGTTCTCAAACAGTGTCATGTGATAGTAGTAACTCTAGATAATTTGTCAACAATAATGCATGGAGAGTATATATGCTCTAGATCAGATCAGAAAATAAAAAGGAAGAAACTGATATGAGAGTTAAAAAAGTGTTAGCTAAGGGTGCTTCCTTGAGTATCAAAGATATAGAACCCCCTCTAGGTCATCTGGGTATCGCATAACCTAAGGGCACGGATCCTTTGTTGTCACAAAAGGTCGTGAACTTCCCTATATGAGGTTCCTGTCTCATCCAGGTTAATATGATTTCTCAACATGTCCAGCGATTGAAACTAGTCAATAGTAAACATGTACGAGCATAGAAGATTGATGCTTATGAGATGCATATTCAGGAAAGAAAGATGATCGTTTTAGCAAAAGAAAAGTATGGAATGAACTGTGATAGAAAGGAACGAGGAAACCAGTATATCAAGGACTAGAACGTGATCTTGATTCCAGAAGGGTCGTCTAGGTCGATTTGTCATGGTTGTATACTGGCTTCTAAGTCTTGGTGTGATCCCTTTTGGAAATCATTCGTCCATCCCCGTTGGTTTCACATCTTCGAAGTTCGAAAAACAAGGCTTGTTTGAGATTGCCTTCCGGTGTACAGCTAGCTTCAACTCCTTTGACTTTCTCTTTTCTTCATTGTTTTTTTTTTTAAAAATATGATCAGCATCGGTCTATTTGCACGAATTATTTCCATAATTGTCTTCTTCCATATAGTAGGCCCCACTTCCTCCCTACATTATGCATATTCGTATCTTTTTACCGCAGATTGAAGATTCGAGAATTATAGGTGGCTGTTGAAGGCTTGAAGCTTGCAAGGATCTTGATGATAACTGTGATTGATTTTGTGCCTACCGAGCAAGCGCGTCTGACATGGAAAAGGTCGACTTGAACCATAAGCCAAAACCTTCTCACGATGTGCTCTACGATCGGGTTTGTTCTCGTCTCGTATCTTGTACTCGGGATTTCCAATCTGGGACTTATTGTCTCGCTAGCGCAATCAAACACCGAATTTAGGGAACGAGAAGCCATTGATGATGCCCTAGGATTTCCGAACTTGGATGAAAGTGAACCTAATCGGAGCGTGGGTGGTAGCTCGGCCTATTCACTATTGTCCTCGGGGGGGCGTTCGATCTCTAGCTTAAACATGGTGGCGCACTTGGCTAGCGTGTATGGTCTTATCGCGGTAGCATTGTTGCAAACGAACACAGGTCTCCTCTCTTAATCGAGCAGCGATGGCGGCTGAAGTCGGAGGCTAGGGTTTCACCCCAACAGTAACGGAAAGCGAAGTGCGGTCGGGGAGCGTAAAGCTCGTACGATGTCGGTTTAGGAATAAGGTCCTGACCAGAGGAATCTCTCTTTGTAACTCCGAGCCAGAGCACTCTTGTTGTCGTGTGCTCTGATGCCGTCAAACCATCACCACTGCACTCGTCGACTCCGGCGTGAGAGATGATCGGAACTTTGCTGGAAAACTGGTTGTAGGCGATCCTGGACCGCTCGTGCTCGTCGCGGACGAAACTCGTGTTGAGCGTCGTATCCTGGGTCAGAGCCCTTGGCTTAACGGAAGCAAGTCGTGCTAACTAGCCATGTGCTTATGTGTGAGAGACCAAGTGTTTTGGCACAATAGCTTCGTTCGTATCCAAAGAACTTATTTTTAATCAATCAGGTTGTTGATCACAATTGTCAACTATTTAGAATTGTCGATCTTGGATTTTGGTGGATAGAGTGTTTGACCACGTCTAATGTTCCTTTTGTTGGGAGTTGTCGGTGTTGTTGGATTTGCCATTATTTCTCCGGGCTCTGACATTGTCCTGAGTTGGCCGGAACCCTAGAAAAGTAACGATCTTTTGTTTGTGATTGCTCTATTCTCAGCCCCACGGTGGGCGCCAAATTGTTTGAGCCAAGAATCTACCAAGCAAGATTGGTGACCCTTTGGCCTAGATCGGGCTAGAACAAAGCAAAAAGAACGAAAGAATTGAAGAAGAAGACGTGTAAATTTGTACTGATGTATGTGAATGTGTGTACCCGTATATATCGTGAATGACTCTCTACAATGCATGACCCTCCCCCTTGTATATATAGGGGATGCCTAAAAGATAAATACTTACAAGATTTTATACAACTAGATAGATATGATACAATAGATAGAATATTTTCCTAGATAAGATAAGATTTCCGTCAATATGATGGATTGTTCCATTGTAACAGCTTCGGATCTTCGGATCTCGTCGCTTCTCGTGGGCCTGTCTAGATACGTCCACGGGCTTTGGGCTAGGATTATGGGCCTCTAGTCTTGGGTCCAATAGGATCTACTGATGAAAACAGAAAGATTCATTTTGTTAACTGGAATACTCTTAAAAATCTAGAGATGTAGGTGTTCTTGGCTTGAGAAGCATGAGACAGGTGAACTCGGCCTTCATGGCTAAGATGGGATGGAGTTTAATGGCAAATGCTGATTTTTGTTTCCTCAAAATTTTGAAAATTCATAAGGTTTCTCTATAAGAATTTTTAACGAACTCATCCTTAAATTTACTCTTTTATCTCTATGACGAATTTCAAAAGTAAAAAAGTATGTATAATTTAAGCTTTAAAATTTCAATAGGTGTTTGGATTTGTAAAATCATGAAATTCATGTTTACTAAAATCCAAGGAGTTTCTTTAAAGCTTAAGAAATCGGAATGATGAAATCAGACTTCCTGACTCGACCAAAGTCGTTGTCCCCAAATCAAAGATAATAAACCAAACAAGACAAGCAAGGTATATCAAGTAAGTAAGGGGTCGAACCCAAGAGAATCAGTTTCTTAGATTGATTTTAGTTCGAACATGCAAGCAAAGCAAAGGGGGGATTTTGAAGAAGGTTTCAATCAATTCTAACAGGCAGAGTTCATTTAATCAATTCCACTTTATTAATTCATCAATCATCAATTCATCCAATTCTTTATATTCCTAGGTCAATTACAATCCTTATCTTATTTATTCACTAGTCCACGGTCCTAGCAAAACTATGATATGAACAAGGACGCTTAATTCAAATCATGCAATGCATACAAGGATAATAGGAACTTGAATCATGCAATTAGGGCGGAGCATGGAACCGACAAAACCGAAATTTGAAACCTAACTGACCGAACCAAACCGAACCGAACCGAAACCGAAGATAGTCAGTTCGGTTATCGGTTCAATTAATTCCAAAATGTCGGTTTCAGTTTCGGTTCGGTTTTTTTCGGTTCAGTTCGGTTAAACCGAATTTTAAAAAAATTAATAAAAAAAAAGATATCTTAATATTCCTTAATTAGTGTTTTAGGGTTGTTCGTTCGAGACTTCTTTCAATACGCAGCCGCCAGCCGCTTCCCTAGTTGCCCTCACCCTCGACTCCCCTCTAAGTCTCTACCTTCTCCGGCAGTCCGGCTCCGCTCCTCCAACCGCCCGGCTCCGCTTCTTTAGCCAACGCTCGCCCTCCTTGTCGCTGCGTTGTCGACCCTCGTCCAATCGTCTGCCAGTCGATCCCCGACCCTCGTCGCCAGTCGTCTCCTGGCCTCGTCGACTCGCACGTCGTCTCCCGGCTTCCTCGTCGACTAGTCTCCAGTCAGTCGGTGTAGTCAGCATCTTCCTCGTCGGCTTCCCGGCTTCATCATATTTCTAATTTGTCTTTGGTCTCGATCCCAGTCAACTGAGTTTTATTAGTTGGTATGTGAGTAATTGAGTATGTCTCGAACAAGTATATAGCGTATTCTAGTGGATTGATTTGGACAATTAGACAAATACGATAAAATGTTGTGAGATTTGGATTTCGAATTGGGTAAAATACACAAATTTGGATATGCTGGTTGTTGTTGTTTTTTCACCTCCAGACTGCTTCGATTTTATCGCTTCTTTTGTTTCTTGATGAATACAACCAAAGGAACGAGTTCGTTTTTTTCGGTTTTGCTCAGAACCGAACCGGATTTAATCGAAACCAAACCAGACCGAACCAAAATACCTTGGTTCGGTTTTCGGTTCAATAAATATCAAGATTCGGTTTTCGGTTCGGTTCGGTTATTGTCGGCTCGGTTCGGTTTTGAACCGATGCTCACCCCTACATGCAATCAAGCTACGAGTCTGATGCATAAAACAACCATTGAATACTCTTCCCTAATCTAGCTCACGTCTTAGAATAGAGTTGTTTCAAAAATAAGAAAGATGTATAGATAACAATCAATCCTAGTTCAAACAATAGATCTAAGCCAATTAGACAAGTTGATCAGGCTCATATAATTAAACAAAGATCATGGGATAAAGCACAAGAATATCAATAAAGACCTAGGGATAACGAAGTTACAAGAATTTCACGACTTCATAATAAAGCTTCCTTGATTGAATAAACTCTAAAGGAGATTAGTTCTCCATTACAAAGAAAACTAAAACAATTAATTAAGAGAAAGTGGGATACAAGAGATATGAATTGGATTCCTAAAACCTAAGGCAGGCTCCTCCTTATATAGCCCAAGGAACAAGCTCCCCGAGATAGATAAGGAAAGAGGCAAAAGATAGAAAAGCAAACAAGATAAAAAAAGATCTCGCTCGGCTCGGATCTGGACACCACCGCGCCCGAGGCACAAGCAGCGCGCCCGCGGCGTGTCTTCCTTCGGGTTGGCTAGGTCGGCTTCTACCGAGGTTGCGGCCATGGCGGTGCACCTGCGGCCTTCTCGGAAATGGATTATCGTCACCTTCCTTCACCGCGACCGCAGCTCGGACACCGCACCTGCGGATTTTGAGCAGTGGCGAACTTCTCTTGAACTTAGCCCTAAAAATCTCGTTTCTTCAAATCTTGTATCTTTGGCCTTCATATTACGAATCACTTCCAAAATAACTTAGGTTTTTAGTTAAAGTTCTCTAAGGAGTATGATGAATTAAAAAAAAACATCGAATATAGTTACTACTAGAGTTTAAAGTACTTAGAGATAAGATATCTTTTGAAAAATGGTATTTGGAGTTAAAATCTTATCTATTCAAAAGAAGTTTGATAAAACTTCGGTCTCAAAAACATTCGGCTCTGATACCATAATTGGTATCACTCTTTGATAAAACTTGATTCTAAAGGTAGTAAAAATATTATCAAACTCGAAAAAGGAAATTTTAGCTCTGATACCATAACTACAACACCCCTATTTTTAAACCAAGGGTAATACCGCCAGTGATCTCAGATTTTACCATCCAAAGTCCCCCAAGGCTTTAGGTAACATTACACGATCTTTTAGAAAAGCGACAAAGACTTATATTACAACAAAATGGTTCATAGTTTAATACATTTGGAGGAAATCATGCGACAAGATGAAATAGAATTTGTTCAAACCAACATTTTTAAAATAGAAAGCAGCGGAATTAAATGAAAATCCAAAAGTGTAATCGTGATCAACGTGTGGGACCCATATGGTAAAAATTATTAACACGTTCTTGAAATCTTCCTTCAATCTTCTCGTCTTCACCTTTACTCTGTGACAACCTTCCCTTTGCTACTTGATATTTCCATAAGAGACAAGAAATACCAGCCGAGCAATGTCGGGAAGAAAAGAAAGTGGTATTAGTCTAACACGAGTCTAAGCAAGTGGTAAAATGCGACAAGGTTCTTAAAAAGGCTAAGTATGCCGGCATCAAAGTCCAAAAGGAAACTGAACGATGCGCGACAAGTCGGATACGTTTGAGATGAGAGAAAGAGATAAAGTAGTGAACGGGTTTTATTCGAATACAACTCAGAGGATGATGGAATGAAGAAGAATCTGATGAGAAAAGAAATACGAGATTTATTTTAGGAATAGGATATCACAAGAAGGCGATTCCTAGAAGCGAATGATGATTAAGTTTTTGTTGGGAGCTTTATTAATTCACATCAAGTTTTTTTTTTTTAAATGTCTCCGTCGACTAGAGTTATTCAAATTCGGGAGTTGGAATGGTTTTCCATGATAGTACTAACCATCCTTAGTCCATTAATTCATTAATTAATGTGCATTGGGTCACTTATCTTTCTTAAGTCATAAAACATAGCACTTCAGTGATTAATTGGGGCAGCTCAAAAGATGAGACGTGGCGGTAAGGAAAAGAATCCCAACACTAAGCTAGAGTATCACCCCTCTATACGGAGAGTGGGCTCCAATATCGGGAGTCGATAATAAATATACAACCCAATACAGTTATAAAGAGACGTTGAGAGTCAAAAATCGCATCCCTAATTCCTACACTAGTCCACAACAGAGTCTCGAAAGAGACTTGAAACATTCCAAGGCCACAATCATCATTCTTAAGTCCATGGGCTAGCGCAACACGAATAATGTAAATAACAATAGGGTCATTATATCTTCACAGTAAATAAATCCTAGGATCATTTTATGTCAAATAAGGTCTTCCCAACAAGATGGATATGATAATGGGAAAGGATTTTTCGACTATCGAGTATAAAGAGAATATGAAGAGAGAACTATCCACTTGCGTTCGATTTTTCGAGAATTAGTTCTTCACGAACACGGAATTTGTGAGCGAGCTCTTCTATAAGCTTGACCTAATTCGAGGCATGGTAAAAAGACGATAAAAAAATAAAGTAATATTTCATTTATTTCTCATCCTAGGAACTTCTCGAATTATTATCCTCATATAATAATTTGTAAGGCGAACATAAATTATTATCCTTTAATAATTTAAAACTCTAAGCTTTCAACTTATTGAAATGTTAGAACCGAGTTTAGGGTTTTTGTCAAATCATCGGTTTATAAACATCCTTCGTAAAATTTATTTATAAAAACATTTCTTAAAGGGATTACGTAAGTACTTCATTAAAATTCGTTATTCATAATAAAATGATATTTTAGCTATAAAAGTCCCAATTAAGAAGGAGTTCAAATTAATTACATGGGTTATAAATAATATTTTTAATCATACTCAATTATCAAATTAAAAAATTCTAAATGCTTATTAATATAAGAGCATCCTTTTAAACTAATCAAAATTGTTTTAATTGATGGTAATTAATTTATATGAAGGTATATATTAAATAAGACAACTCATTGCTCTTTTTAATCTTAACCATTCCATTTTTAAACTGATGGGCCTAATTTAATTTTGCAGGCCTAGTTAAGTTAAACTTAATAGAAAAAAAAAAAGGGAAGATGATCCAACCTAAATTCTTTTTGGTGCAACCTTCCTCCTTTTATGCACAAAAATTTCTGACTTGCCTCCTCCTCTTCACGCAACCACCAACAACGGCAAGCAGCAGCTCACGACGCCGGCGTCCCTGCCATTTCCGGCACGACGTTCAGCGATGAGGCGGGCAGGAGTTCCGACGACAATTCTCGACAAAAAAAATAAAAATCTGACCAGAGGTTCGAACAGAGGTTTTCGGGTTAAATTTTGGGGGTTAAAGACTGAATTTTTCGGACTTGATTTGCTGAGGGTAAGGGCTGAATTTTCAGGCTGATTTTGGGAGGTTTAAGGGCTGAATTTTCCCGGTGAAAAAACCTCTGTGGACAAACCCTTTGATTTATATGAAAACTTGTGTTCAAATGTCAAACAAGCTAGATTTTGCACGGCCGATTCTATTTGCACTCCAAATAATTGCTATTTGGACTCGCGAAATACGTATTCGTGGGATCTCACGAAATGCCGTTTGGTGAGATTGGTCGGGTAAACCAAAAAAGTGTTTGGCTGGAGATGTATTTTCACGAAACTATATTTAGTGAGATTTCACTAAACCGTGATTAGTGAGAATTCGTGGGTACCATGGGCTGGATGCGATGTACTAGCGACATCCTCACTAAATGGCATTTAGTGAGACGTTAACTAAATATGGTTTCTGTTGAAATCCGAAAACACCGAGAGCAGTATAACGTGATGAGAGCACGGGATTTGAATTCAACCGAGTCAACAGATGAGGAGATGGAAGTGTTTGGTCGCTAGTAGTGTTTAACGCGATGAGTGTAGTGTGAAGGGTGTTTTTGTATTAGTTGTGGGATTACAACAGTAGACAGATATTCTCTATCGCGTTTGAGTGTTATCGGGTTACAACAATGATCTTAGCTCGAGATCTAGGGTATGTGATTCGCGAGGTTTTCGATCCCCGTTCTGGTGCACAGAGCTCGTTATTTATAGTTGAGGTTTGAGCTGAGTTGGAGCGAGATGTCGATGTGGGACGAGTGCCGCCCAGGTACGTGTCGCTCTTTGGCTGGTTCTTAGAGCGGTGGCCGCGGAGCTGGCCAATCAAAGGCCAGGATGGGACGTTGCCGCCCGCCGCTCACCTGATGGGACGTTGCCGCCCACCCACTTGCGTGGATGGGACGGCCTTCTCCTAGCGCGATGAGAGCAACCCCCTGGACCGGGCTTCCGCTTTGTAGGGAATCTGCCTTTGTAAGGAATCATTGACTTGGACAGCGGCATATCCGATCGCGATGGCAGTAGAGTTTAGGGTTTGACGCCACCCTGAGAAGTTTATACTTGGTAATATTTTGTTTTGGTAGGGTGGCCTTACCGCGTTGACGGTTCCTGGTATCAACACAACCCCATGGACCGGGAATCGATGCCCTTTCGAGGACGGGTCCAAAAAAGTACCTCGAACCGGAAACGTGATGCGTGGAACACGTTATCGTTTTAGAGACGGGCGAGCAAATGAGGGCGATGGGACGAGGAGGGTGGCGAAGGAAGTTGTTGGGCTGTTTTGCTTCATGGGCCGTCCGCTAGATGAAGCCCATGTCCTTGCGGCCCGTTGGGATCCGAATAAAAGAGCGTCTCCGCTCTTCGCCTTCTTCACTTCGCCATTTTCAACTCCCAAAACACTCCATTTTCGCTCTCGTTCTCGCCCCCTTGCCCTTGCTTTACCGGAAACTGCCCGTCCACCAATGCCGCCGTCTACGTTTGCCTCCGCCTCCCCGTGACCACAAGGTACGCTTTCTTTTTCTCTCTCCCTTCTCTTTTCCTTGTCTTCTTCTGTGTTTTTTTCTGGGTTTGCCGGGGCTTTTTTTTGGGGTTTTCGGGAAACGCCTTAATTTCACCGGCGGCACCGCCGCTGGACGCCGATGGAGTTCGGGGGAGTTTTCGCCGAGAAAACGCCCCGCTGGGGGGTGGGCCTAGGGTTTTCCGAGGTTTCTGGGTGGCGGAGAGCGACGGATGCCTCCGCCGGGGAGGCCAAGTGTCGTGGACAGGCCAACAGTCCTGGGAGGCGAAACGTCACGCCTGTGGGAGATCGAACGTGGCGCGCTTAGCGCGACGTCCCATCCCGTCGGCGTCCTGTCACCTCGGCCTACCCCTAGAGATGCGTGCTGAGGACGGCGGAATGTTCTCCTGACACAGCGCGCACGCCCCCTCGGCCCTCTGCTTTGACAAGGCTTCTCGCCTTATTGCGAAATGACACCTGCCCGTGGTTGGGGTACCGTGCTCCTTGTCTTTTTTTTTTGCTTTCTACACTTCGTCGCCTATGAGCACCATCGTTTACTGTGTACTTATCGCGCTATATGTTTCTCCATGATTGTTTCTTCCCATGCACATCATCTCTTTTTTCCTTCCTCCAGGAGCCTCTTTGTTTCCGTGCCCTGGATTTGGGGTTTTCCAGCGACTCCTGCCCTTCAGGCGTGGATCGCGGTGATAGGATAGCGAACTGGGACGACTTCTACGCCCCTGAACCCTCATTTGAGTACCGGGAGATGTCTGCGAGTGATTCTCAAAACAGCTTCCGAGAGCCCGCCGGTTTGAGCAAGAGCAACCCTACCACAATATCTGCCGCCCGCACAAAGAGCAAGTCGTCCTCGCGATCAATGGCGTGCTGCAAGCCCTACGACCCTCATGACGGGGCCCTTGACAACGAGGTGTCCACTTCTGGGACCGCGAGGAGCTTTCCCTCGCGATACCTAACGAGCGTTAGGGCGGAAGTACCTCGCTTCCGCCAGACCAGACCCGCGCGTCTGGCGGACTATGAGAACCCGGCGTCGCTGGCTAAGGGTTGCGCCTCCATCCTTACCCTCGAGGAGCTGGACCAGATCGCGACGGGATACCCTTAGCCAGCAGGGGTGGAGCTCCTGCTGCCTCTGGACGGGGGTAACAGCTACGCTGCTTATGAGGCGGGCCATGTTGTTTATGCGGCGAGCCTTATCGCGTGCTTCAGGATCCCGCTACCGCGTTATGTCGCTGATTTTCTATTCGATCTCGAGCTTGCTCCTGCCTCGATGGCCCCCAACTGCTGGAGCTACATCACAGCGTACCACCTAAGGTGCTTAGAGCTGAAGCATCCCCCCTCCGCGGGGTATCTACGACAGATTGTTACGATCAAAGCGGATAACAGGGGCATTGTGAATTTCAGCCTCACGCACTGCAATCTTATCATCACTCCTTCCAACGTTGGTCCGCGGTGGAAGGAGAAGTGGTTCATCGTGCACGATTTCCAGGGCGACACCATGCTCTGCCCCCTAATCGCCGACAGGTTCCGCCCCTACAAACGCAAGCGCGGTGCGTCGCCGCGGCGAAGAAGGCCTTTGCCGCGCCCTTTAAAAGAGAGCAAAGCGCGTGGCTGACCCAGGAGCGCCTTGAGCGCGCGGGCCTCAGTCTGAGGCCGGCGGGGCCTCGGGTGGTCGAGGTATCTTCGTCGGCCACCGCGTCCCCGGTAGCCAAGGGCGAGGGTATATTTTTTTTTGCTTTTTCTTGAGATGATTTTATTTCGACGCATGCTTTCTTAGTACTTTACACGCGTTCAAACTAATCGTTTGTGTTTTGTTTTGCAGATATGGACGTGTTTGATGCTCTCACCTCCGGCCAGTCCAACCCAGCAGTCTCTGGCGGCCCCTCCAATGTGAAGCCTGCGGGCAAGAAAGAGCCCGCCGCTAAGGGTGCCCCTGACCGGAAGGGCCATGGCACCCCCCCAGAGCCAAAAGTCAAACGCGCGCCGGGCGACCTCAAGCGCAAGAACGCAGAGGGCACTGCCCGCGCGACGGCGTTGGCGAAGAAGGGCAAACGGGATGTGGTCCGGGTCGAGGAGGAGCCCCTCAAAGCCTCCAAGGGCCCCGTGCAGATTACGACGGATGCCGGTGCTCGCCGCCACTGGTCGCGAAGGGCGGAGGTGGCGGGGTTCGCTTGTGTCGGGCCGAGCTGGAGGACCTTCAAGGACGGCCAGTACGGCTATGAGGATGAGAGGGAATGGTTCAGGACCCTTAGCGCGGAAGAGTTACAAGGGGAGAGCATGAAGTATGGCCATATGGTATGTGGCCCCTTCGTTCATCGTGTCACGATTTCTCTCTTTTTCATCCCTCTTTTGTGTATTAATGCTGATGTGTTTTGACTCGCAGGTCAATGCGCTGGTGAACTACCTCCCCGAACGCGTTCTTGAGGAGGCGGCCCGAGCGGACGAGGCGATCAAGGCCAAGGAGGAGGGGGAGACGATGCTCGAAAAGCTGCGCGCACAGATGGAGAAGGACGCCGCGGAGCTCAAGGCAGCCACGGCCCAACTCGCAGCGTCCAGGAAAGAGGCGGCGGGGCTCAAGGCGACGGCCGGGAAGTTGCGGCAGCAGCTGGAGGAAACCAGCGCCAAGCTTGAGAGCGCGGTGCCCGAGTTCCTCAAGTCGCAAGAGTATATGGACCGACGCGTCTCTAACGCGAGAGCGGTCCAAGCTCTGAGCGCGGTCACGGCGGCCCTCCAGTATTGTGAGAGGTATAAGGTGAAGCACTTCGCCCCCGACTTCAAACGCAAGATGGGAGTCGTCTGGGAGGACGGGGTGGCGAAACCACCGCCGGGCGTCGAGGAGGACAACGCGGAGGGCCATGACAATCCGGAACTCCCCGCCGCCACCGATCCTGAGAAAGAGAAAACCCTTGAGGACCACCCTCCCTCTGAGACCGCGGCCAATGCCCCCGACGTTCGCTTGATCTTGATGACCAAGGACTAGAAACGAAAACTGAACCCTCCTTTGCCAAGTCTGAAGATTTACTTTATCTTTTTTTGTTTTTTGTGTTATGAACTGATGTTTCATTCGGCCCTCGGGGCCTTAATACTGCTTGTTGCTGCGTTGCGGCTGTAATTATACTCTTGACGCGATCTACGCGTTTGAACTATTTTCGCCGCCATGCGGCCTTTTAATTATGACATGTGTGTTTCTTTCTGCTCTAAAAACTCGCGAAAACTCCCCGTACCCAACCCCATGCCGAGCTAGGTGTTAGGACCGCGCTTGACAATAGGTTAGTGTAATTTAGACTTTGCGAAAACTCGCCGTACCCAACCCCATGCCAAGCTAAGTGCTAGGACCGCGCTTGACACTAGGTTAATGTAATTTAGACTTTTGCTCATGACCTTAGTGAAGTTTTTGATGTATTTAAGGCTTTATGCGACCGCGAGGGATGGAACCAAACTCGAGCGCCCCTAGGCGCATCGCGCGTGTTAGCGGACAACCCCAAGCGAGGATAGCAACTCGGGTTTCCCTAACGATAGTGGAGTTTTTGATGTTTTAAGGCTTTATGCAACTGCGAGGGGTGGAACCCAACTCGAGCGCGCCTAAGCGCATCGCGCACGTTAGCGGACAACCCCAAGCGAGGACGGCAACTCGGGTTTCCCTAACGACAGTGGAGTTTTTAATGTTTTAAGGCTTTATGCAACTGCGAGGGGTGGAACCTAACTCGAGCGTGCCTAAGCGCATCGCGCGCGTTAGCGGACAACCCCAAGCGAGGACGGCAACTCGGGTTTCCCTAACGACAGTGGAGTTTTTGATGTTTTAAGGCTTTATGCAACTACGAGGCGTGGAACCCAACTCGAGTGCGCCTAAGGGCATCGCGCGCGTTAGCAGACAACCCCAAGCGAGGACGGAAACTCGGGTTTCCCTAACGACAGTGGATTTTTTTATTTTTTAAGGCTTTATGCAACTGTGAGGGGTGGAACCCAACTCGAGCGCGCCTAAGCGCATCGCACGCGTTAGCGGACAGCCCCAAGCGAGGACGGCAACTCGGGGGCTTTCCGTAATGACAAATTTATTATTAGGACAGCGTACGGTAGTTGTCTCGTTTTATTCACATGATAACTGGTAGAATAAAGACATTACAACCAACAACAACGCGGTGACAACCCTAGCTTATTTACACATAGTATTTCTTGAGGCGTGCCTCATTCCATGTCTTGGCGAGAGTTTGTCTCGTCGTTGGATCTGTTAGTTTAAAAGCCCCTGGGACGACTTCTTTGGAAAGGAGGTATGGCTCTTCGGAGGGCTAGATCGCCCTCCTTGAGGCCGCGGTCCTTCTCTTGTACTCGACGGAGCGTAGCTCCGCCGCCTCCCGGCGCTCATCGCGAAGGTACATTTCCACCTTGAGGGCCTCGTCGTTGGTGAACTGGTCGTACCCCACGACACGCTTTGTGGGTAGCATGGACTCAACGGGCACGATGGCATCACTGCCGTAGGCCATCGCGAAAGGTGTTTCACCTGTTGCCCTGCGCGGCGTGGTGCGGTTTCCACAAAACAAGTGGCAAAAGCTCGGCCCACCGGCCCTGTACGCCATCCAGCCTGCACCGGAGGTCGTTGAGTATCCTCGCGTTGACATTTTCCACCAGTCCGTTGGACTGAGGGTGTGCGACCGAAGAAAATTTCAACTCGATGCTCAAACTTGCGCAAAAGTCTCGCGTCTCTTCGCTATCGAACTGGGGGCCTTGATTTGTCATTATCGCGATTGGGACGCCGAAACGACAAACCACATTCTTCCAGAGAAAGCCGCAAACCTTCGCGCTTGTGATTCGGGCCATGGCCTCGGCCTCCACCCACTTGGTGTAATAATCGACCAGGACCAGGATGAACTGCACCTGCCCGGCGGCTTTAGGGAAGGGACCAAGGATGTCCATGCCCCACATCGCGAACGGATAGGCCGGCTGGATGCCGCGCAACTCTCGCTTCGGAGCGTGCTGGATGTTTTCATAGCGCTGGCACTTGTCACACTTCTGAACGTATGCCGCCGCATCGCGGCGTAGGGTAGGCCAATAGATCCCCATCCGGACTATTTTGTGGACAAGAGTCCGCCAGCCCGGATGGCCTCCACATATGCCCTCATGCACCTCCTCCAAGATTTCGAAGACGGTTGCCCCGTCTACGCAGAGCATGTTGGGCTCCGCCTAGCCGCGACGATACAACTTGTCGCCTTTGATGCAGTACCGCGCCGCCTTGAGCTTAAGCTTGCGCGCGCTCATGGCATCATCCTGGGGTAGCTCCCCAGTTTGGATATATCGGATTATGGGAGCCATCCATCCCTCCGTGGCCAGCGCGAACACTGCCTGGGTGACACCGCGTTGTATCTTCCTCTCGACCACGACCTTATTGCCAGCCTCGGGTGGGAGGGCCGAACCCATTCTGGCCAGCGCGTCGGCCTTAGCATTTGCCACACGCGGTATGGAATCAATGGCAAAAGTATCGAGGCAGGCGATCAACGCCTTGATCTTGGCGCAATATTGAGGTAGAAAACCTGTGCTACACTCGTACTGGCCACCGATCTATCGCGCAACAAGCTCAGAATCCTTGAACACCCTTACTCTTCGCGCGCCCACCAGCAGGGCCATCTCGATTCCCGCGATCACCGCCTCATATTCGGCTTCGTTGCTGGTAACTTCGAAGCCGAAGTTGAGAGCATGTTCGGACGCGTAGGAGGGTCCCTCGAGGACCACTGTTGGATCGTAAGTCTGTTAGAATGGGCGTCCTTAACTGGGTTAAAGGCGTCCTTAGGTGTAGCGGAAAGTAGACTTAACAGGAAACGAGATATGATAATGGACACGAGTATTTACAGAGGAACCCCACTAAGACCAACTAGTCTTATGGGCAAACCTCTACCTCCGTTGGAGGATTTTCAATAGCTGTTGGATCGTTAGTACTGAGGGACGTCCTTTACTTTGGTAAAGGCGTCCTTAGGTTAGGCGTCCCTACGAGGAGTAGGGGCGTCCTTGAGTAATGCAGCGGAAATTAAGTACTAAACAGATAAAGGATGAACGCAGTGAATTATAGAGGAACCACTCAAGACCAAGTAGTCCTTGAGTGTAAACCTCTACCTCCTTGGAGGATTTTTGAATAGTTCTTTCCTTTCTATTGAACGATCTTACAGTTGTACTGGCGAGCCTTTACAGTTCTCTGACACTTAGCTTTTCCCTAAGTTCACTTGTAAAGAACTCCGTTAAGCCTACAACTTAAGCTAGTTCAATCTACTAAAGGACTCTATTCCTATGTTCTGCAGTACTTCGCAGAACTCTCTTTCTCTCTTTTTGGGTTTTCTGTTACAAACTGTTTTTGTGATTTAGTTATAAGTCTCACTCGATCTAACACAAGTTCTAGCACTGTTCTTGAGTTCTTGAGTTCTTGAGTCAGTTCTTCGTGTTCTTCAGTGAGTCGCTTTCCTCTGATTCTCTCTGAATATTCCTGAAAGCGTTAGTTTCACAATAAATGCCTTGGGGCTATTTATAGGACTTGGGGAAGGGCGTCATTTCTGTGGGACGATCATGCCCTTCGAGGACGTGGCTACAAGATCTTCCTCCACATAGTAGGGCGGTGATGAGGAAGCTTCCTGTATCCAGCTGTGTATGATGAACTTCGCTACAGGATCGGCCGCCACGTGTTTATGGACTCTGCAACAGGATCGTCCGCCACGTAGTGTTGGACTCCGCTACAGGATCGGTCTCCACGTGTCCTTGGATGATCAAGTATTGTCGAGTGATGTCATCCTGTCGGCTATAGAGTAAGGACGCTCTGCTTGCGTTCCTACTTGCTTGGGACTCCGTCCTTGCTCAAGTAGTCCTGGCTGGTCCTTACGTCCTGTTGGCTAGCGTCCCTAAGCTTATGGGACGCCCATACACACTTGTTGTCCTTTTGGTCACTGGCGTTCCTGAACACTTGGATAATTTTATTAGAATCAAAGTGAGTTTGTCATATCAAAACTAAGGGACGGTTGTGTGGAACACTAACAAGTACGCAAGCGTTCTTGATAGCGTCCCAATAATTTCCCCCTTTTTGATGATGACAAACTCTTCAGCAAAATAGTTTTGACATTTGAACTTAACATGCATGAAAACTCAGAAGCGTCCTCTAACACTTAGAGAAATTTTAATAAGCACAATTTTTCAATCTTTGATTCTCTAGCTTTTGGATTTTAAGGAGAGAGTCGCGTCCTAGAAAAAACTTTCTAAGCGTTCTCTTTTATTTTAGCATGAGCGTTCCTTTGACTTTTCACTTAATAGTTCCCCCTTAACACTTGCTTATTCTGGATAACTATTATATAGCGCATCTCTGCAAAACTACACTTCCCCCTTTTGGCATCATCGAAAAGGATAACAAGTGATAAGAACTTTAGCACAAACACATAACTAAAAGCAGTGGAACGCTTAAACACACATGTGAATACAAACAAAGGATTGCCATTCAAACGGAATTAAGAGTACGGTTATTACAAACCAATATCATAGTGTTTGAAATTCAAAAGAAAGCAAAAGCAACATAATAGGAGATAAAGAGGGGTGGTGGCAATCACTAAGAACGACGCTGGTCTTGATAAAACTTGAGCAATTGCTCTTGAAGTTCAGCAGCCTTGGAGAACGCAGAGGATAAGTCCTTTAAAGCAGAGAAGATGAGGCACTGATTGTCCATTATTGCACCCATGAGTTCTGCTGGAGGATGCTGGGCGATGTTTGCAGGAGCAGAACGGGGTAGAGGATCTGTACTCGAGGAAGGAGCGTCCGTTGGAATAGCTGGAGGAGAAGAAGGCCCTAAGAGCATTTGATCAAGGGTTGTAAGATCTACTGCGGGCTCTTGGTCCTGAGGGGACTCTTGTGACGCAGGATTAAGCCTTGCGGCCTCGGCCTCAGCAGCTAAGCGTTCTTCCTCGGCTTTCTGTCTGGCTTCCTCAGCCTCAGCTTCTAACTGTTTTAGCACAGACGGCAGCTCTTCATTGTGCCTTATCTCGACGAGTCCCTTCTTAGCATTCCATTTCAAACCAAGTTCTTCAGAGGGAGCGCTCTCATCATAAGCGTCCTGGGACTGCAAGATCGCCTTCACTACTCCAGGGTACGGCAAGGCATGCCTCTTCCTTCCACACTTGGCCATATGTTGCATAGCAATTCTGGCTAACTTGATTGGGCGGCGTTCTAGGATAGCGTCAATGAGTATAATATCATGTGTTTGCACAATTGAACGCTTCTCCTGCCTTGGAAGTATGGCGCGACATATGAAGTAATGAACGATTGCGCCAACCTTGCTCAAAACGTGAGCTACCCTGTCAAGTCCCATTGGCCTTTTGCCCTGAAATATGTGCTCAACAAGAGGCAGTTCTTGGTCTGTCGTTTCAAAGCCGCCTTCAGGAAGTGAGCTCAGAGCGTCGGACGGTGACTTGCGTGGACCTAGACCCATGAAGGATCGGATTTGGCGTTCTGTGACTAAAGCTTTCTCACCTTCAATTTTGAAGTGGAGGGAGCCATCTTTTGCTTTGTAGCGCAAATCCCTGTAGAACGCCTTTACCTGTTCTTTGTCAACAGTGGTCGACGCTGGTCCAACGTTCTGCCATCCTTGGAATTTCAGAAGCTCGAGGAACTCCTGAACGGATTCATCGTCGAAGGAGGCTAGCCACTCTTCAGAGTAAATGAGCGGGCTTAGGACTTTAACGGGCACATCAACATTTTTCCTTTTACGCTTGCCCTTGGGGGACTCAGAGTCCTCATCATCATCTGACTCGTCCTCAGCTTTCTCCGAGTCACTGTCAGAAGCGTCCTTTGAAGGAGCGTCCTCTGTTCCTTCTTCTTTTTCTGCATCGCCACCAGCTGTGGCTTGATCGGCACCAGAGGTCTGACCTTGGGACGTGCCCTCAGCGTCCTGAGCCTTTGTCTGATTTTCTGTTGCTGGCTCAGCGTCCGCGGGGACTTCATGGGATTCTGTTTGGATTGTGGGAGAGGGGTTTTCTTGTCGAGCTTGGGAGGGGTTTAGGATTGGGAGGGACTGGTCATAGGGAGGGACTTCCTGAGCATCACGCGCGAGCTCTTCAGAGAGAGTTGGCTCAGCGTTCTCCTAAGCGACCTGGTGTTCACCAGCGTCCTCAATCTGTTCTGTAGGAGCGTTCACATCTCCTTCCGCTTCATCATTGGAATCCCCAACAACATCTATGAAAGGGGAGACCTGAGCGGGCGTACCTCTTTGGCTCTCAGATGAGCTAGAGGAGGAAGAGGAGGAGGGAACGTGCTCAATTTGCGCAGGAACGTCCTTGGCGAGCAAAACCCTTGGCTTTTCACCAGCCTTCCTTCAGCGAAAAGTATGCTCAAGAGTGCGTTCTGTCTCCTCCGGGCCACTTTCGGAGGATGGACGGCGGGACTTTGGGGTCTCGGGGTCCTTTGGTGGGGAAATGTGGGCCGGGGCAGAAGGAAAGTTGGCCAAATTTAAGGGAGAGTGGGTGTGGGGAGGAAAAGGGATTAGGGCATTTTTCTTGGAAGGTTGAGGGGACGGAGGAGGGGTGGGAAGTTGGACTATTGAGATTGGTTGTGGAGGAGGAGTGGATTCCTTAGAAAGGTTGGAGGGCCTTTTTGTGGTGCTAGGCCGTTTTGTGGTGGTTTTGGAGGATGGGACGCTCGAGGTCTTGGCCTTTTTGAGGGGCCTTGGGTCGTGGACTTTCTTTGAGCGTCCCTCCTTTAAGTGGGAAGGGAACTTATCCACAATCTCCGTTGGTTTGGAAGTGGAGAAGGGTTGGGAAGATTTGGAGAGGGGAGAAGAAGGGGCAGGACGCTTGAGCAATTTTTTGGTGGTAATTGTGGGGACGGCAGGAGGAGGTGGAGAGGGACTGGGCATACGATTCTTGGTCATTTGGAAGGCTAATGAGTTCCTTGGATACATAGAAAACTCGGGCAAGACTGCATTATGCAAGTCTGGTATAAGGTCAAGAAGAGGTCCAAGGTTCTCACCTCCGAACTGGGAGAAGAAGAGCACATCGTCCATCCGTCCAGGTAGATCTTTGAAGTCTGTGTGGTGGAGGCTGGGGACGACGAAGCGTTCAATGAACTTCTTGTAGTTCTTTGTTCTCTCTGCGTTGGACTTGACTTCTGGCAGTTCCATGCGTTCCCTGATTAAATTATACAGCGTCCTGGGCTTCTTGTTGATGAAGTCCAGTAGAGACTCATTGAGAACGATAGGTTTGGTCTTCTCTATATAATGGGACTTCACTAGCTTTCTTCGCTTCCCGCCGGTAGAAGATCCGGCTATGTTCAACTGTCTTTGAGACATATTTTCAGATGAAGTTTAGAGAGAAAGTCGCCGGAGTTCTAGAGAGAAGGCAGAGCAGATTTGAGAGCGAGAAAGTGGTTGAGCGTAATAAATTTGATTGCGACTGTTCTGGCCTTATATAGAGGAAGCGGTGGCACAAATGGTAATTAACATTGTTTTACTGTGCGACACGTGGAAAAACTTCCTCCTTAAGATTTGAGCAAAAGCAACGGTCACTGTTCACACTTTCAAAAGTTCAAATTTCTGACTCTTCAACTTCTTCTCAAATACTGAACTGGCATTCTTCCCAACAAACACTGATCGTTCTCTCATACTTAGCAAAACTTTACCTTTTCAAGCAAACCAACAACCAACTTACCGTTCTTGTGATCACCTTTCGAACCAGTTGAGAACAACGCAAGTACGTCCCGTAAAAGAAAATATAAAGCTCATAGGACGCTTTTGCGGAGTTCTCGGCTAGGGTAAGCTTAGAGTTCCCATCATTTCGGCTTATAATGAGGGTTGGGTGATCAGGGATACTCTTTTCAAGACAAAATAGAGAAAATTTGAATGGCGTTCCATAGTAGCAAACACATGAAGTTTTAGACTAGCGTCCTTGCAAATATGAATTCAATGCATAACAGTCCTTAAAACACTTAGAATCTACAAAACATAGCCAATCATTGAGGGAATAGTAGAACGGGACTTGATACTTAAAAGTTATCATCCCCAAAAGCAACCTTAGATGCTCAAAGGGACGTCTATCAAGCGCCTTAGTGAAAATATCAGCTATTTGGTCTTCAGTCCTTACATGCTCCATACTAATGAGTCCTAGTTCAACATTATCACGCAAGAAATGATGCCTTATATGAATATGCTTTGTACGTGAATGGAAAACAGGATTCTTTGAAATTTCAATAGCACTTGTGTTATCACAACGAATGGGTATAGTTTCAAGATTGATACCGTAGTCCTCTAGTTGATATTTGATCCAGATAACTTGTGAACAGCACGAGGCAGCAGTAACGTACTCGGCTTCCGCAGTTGAAAGCGCCACAGAGTTCTGTTTCTTAGATCCCCAAGAGACTAAGCATGAACCAAGGAACTGTGCCATTCCTGAAGTGCTTTTTCTATCAATCACATGACCAGCATAATCAGCGTCCGAGTAGCCAACTAGCTTGAAGGACGTCTTCCTGGGGTACCAAAGGCAAAGATCATCGCGTCCTTTGAGGTAGCGAAAGATCCTCTTGACTTCTTGCATGTGGGACTCCTTTGGATTCGCCTGAAAGCGTGCACACAAGCAAACAGCAAACATAATGTCGGGACGGCTTGCGGTCAAGTAGAGTAAAGAGCCAATCATCCCTCTGTAAAGCTTTTGATCAACGTCCTTTCCCTGTTCGTCTGCGTAAAGACGCGAGTTTGGAGAACAGGGGGTTGCAATAGGTTTGGACGTGTTCATCTCGTACTTCTCAAGCATTTCACGGACATATTTTTGTTGGTGAATGCGCGTCCCTTCCTTGAGTTGATTGATTTGAAGTCCCAAGAAGAAATTGAGTTCTCCAATGAGGGACATCTCAAACTCACTACTCATTAAGGACTTGAACTCATCTACAAGTTTCATGTTAGTACTACCAAAGACTATATCATCAACATAGACTTGGGCAATTAAAATGTCCTTGTGAACTTTCTTTATAAACAAAGTTTTATCAATTGAACCTCTAGTGTACCCATGAGACAAAACAAAGGACGCAAACCTGTCGTACCATGCACGAGGTGCTTGCTTGAGTCCATAGAGCGCTTTGTCCAAGTAGTACACATGGTCTGGGTGAGAGGCGTCCTCAAAGCCAGGCGGCTGAGCAACGTACACTTCCTCCTTTAGCTTTCCATTGAGAAAGGCAGTCTTGACGTCCATCTGAAATAACTTGAATCCTTTGTGAGCGGCGAAGGCAATAAGGAGACGAACGGCTTCAATTCTAGAAACAGGAGCACAGGTCTCATCATAGTCTATGCCTTCCTCTTGCTTAAATCCTTGAGCCACCAGTCTTGCCTTGTTTCTTGACACACGTCCACTTTCATCAAGCTTATTTCTGAACACCCATCTCGTCCCTATGATATTTTTGCCTTTGGGACGTGGGACGAGAGTCCAAACTTTGTTCCTTTCAAACTGATTGAGTTCTTCTTGCATTGCTTGAATCCAGTCAACGTCCTGAAGTGCTTCTTTGATATTCTTTGGCTCCACCATAGAGACAAAGGCATTGAATGCACAAAAAGCTAAATTTGCACTTTGGGACTTGCTTGCAGCTGACCTTGTTTGAACTCCTTGAGAAGGATCAGAGACAATTTGAGAAGTGGGGTGGTCCCTAGAGAAGCGGGACTCCCTTTGAAACAAATGAGCAAATCTTGGATCAATGTCTCCATCAGAATTATCACTATCACTTTGAGCATCGACCTCAACGTGTTCCCCCTCAGAGAGTGCGTCCACACCTTGACGTTGCTCACCTTGTTGACTTGATTCAGCTACATCTTGTTGAACTGGGGATTCACTACGAGAGGGAACTCCTTGAACAACACTAGGAGCGTCCACTGAGACTTCTTCAGGATTTGGAGATGCGTCCTTAGAGACATAGTATTTTCCAGAAGTCCAGTCTTCAGCTTCATCTTCAGAGTCGTCCTGTTGTTGTGAAGAAGAGCGTTCTTGCTTACTTGGTCTTTCTTTGTGAGAAGAACTTTCTTTGAATATAACATGAATACTCTCCTCAAGCTTTAGAGTCCTCTGTTGAAAACTCTATATGCTTTGCTGGTAAGGGAACGCTATTTGCCAGGAGCATAGTTCTTGCCATATCCTCTAGCGTCCTATTCTTTCTTTCCACAACTCCATTTTGTTGAGGAGTTCTTGGAGCTGAGAAGTTGTGAGAGACTCCATGTTGATCACAGTAGGCCAGGAACTCTGAATTTTGGAACTCCGTTCTATGGTCTGATCTTATGGCTTTGAGAGGCGTCTCAAGAGCAACTTCCACTTGTTTGATGAAGACTTTGAACGCATTGAAACAATCTGCTTTTGACACCAAGAAAAGAACCTAAGTGAATCGAGAAAAATCATCTACAAGAACGTAAATGTACCTCTTTCCACCGTAGCTCAACGTCTTCATTGGTCCGCAAAGATCCATATGGAGCAGTTCCAAAGGCTTCTTTGTACTGACTTCGTTCTTGGATTTGAAGGACGTTCTTGTTTGCTTCCCTTTAATACACGCTTCACACTGTTCAACTTTCTCAGGATCAATTCGGGGAAGTCCTTTCACAAGATTTCGCTGGTGTAGCTTAAGGATTGTGCTTGGTCCAGCATGGCCAAGTCGGCGATGCCAGAGATCAGCGTCCTCCCTTGAAGCAGATAGACACAACTCTGATTTAGGCTTGAATTCTTGATTGAAGATGTAGATATTGTTCTTGCGAACTCCTTTGAGAACAACTTTGTTGGACTTCTTGTTGATAACTAGGCACTCCTTTGAGTCAAATGTGACTAGATTTTCAACTTGATCACACATCTGAGAGACGCTAAGAAGATTGAAGCCAAGTCCTTCAACAAGACTGACATTTGTTGCTTTAATGGACGGGTTGAGAATAGCAGTTCCCGTTCCTTTGCCCTTGTTGCCAAACGAGACAGTTCCTCCCGTGGCACTACTTTGAATAGAAGTGAGATGGATCTGGCTTCCTGTCATATGATTTGAGGCGCCACTATCAATGATCCATGGGCGTCCCCTCACTTCCATCTGCCATAATAAAGTTAGTGTTTGACGACCCAGGCAAGGTGTTCCTTACCTGGTTCGTGACAAAAGTAGAACTCTGGTTCTGGCATGTAGTCATTAATGTTTACATCATTAGAAATAGCATGCTTGCGGAAAGAGTTCCTAGAGCATCTAGAACGCCTAGGATTAGCTTTGGGAACGGACTTATCATTCTCATTGTTAGTCCTAGCAGCTTTTCCATTTTCAACATCTTTCTTGAGTTTTAAACATTCATATTTGAAGTGATCTCCTTGTCCACAGTACCAACACGTCCTATAGTAAGTACCAAGATAGAACTTCTTATTGGGACGCTGAATCTTGTTTTCTTTCATCTTTTGAGGATTACAAACTTTTGAACCGTCCCCTTTAGCAATCTTCTTGTAAATCTTATGACTGGTGGAGTTAGTGTAGTAGTCTTCCTTTCCTAATTCTCCACTTTCTAGAACTCTAATTCTTTCAAGAAGGTTTTGAGTTTTCTCCCTTTCAAGTTCCAGTTCAGAAGTTTTGCTTGCCTCAAAATCACTAGGAAGAGAGTTCTTAGTGTCATCTTCATAACCTAGACCTCTCTTAGCTGGGACAAAAACCATAGGTCTCACTTCTTCAACTATGGGACTCTTACCCATCACTTTCACTTCTTCCCTAAGCTTAGCGTTCTCAAGTTTGAGACACATGATTTCAGTTTTTAGGGACTTAGTTTCATCATATGAAGACTCTAGTTGAATAGTCATTGTACTACAATTTTCACATTCAACTACAATGTTTTCATCTTCAAGTTCATCCATTCTTCTTTTCATAGCAAGACTTTCCTCCATTATTTTACCAATGAGTTTAAGCAATTTTGGTTTTGAACATTTTTCTAAAGAACGCATCATGGAATCATGAGTTACCTCTTGTTCGTTGTCGGAGGCGTTCTCTTCAACAACTGGGGCGTCCTCCACTGCCATATATGCAACTTGATCGTCACGTTCATCATCACTTGAACTGAGATCATCCCATGCAGCTGTACATGCTCCAATGAGAGCTTTCTTCTTGTCCTTGGAGGACGTTCCCACAGTACACTTTTTGGCAAAATGTTCTTTCTTGTTGCATTTGTAGCATGTGAGTTCCTTCATTTCAGCCTCTGTGTACTTGGGACTCTCCTTTTTGTAGGACTTACTCTTGCTACTATGCTTGTTCTTCTTGTTATAGTACTTGAGAGCCTTGTGAATAAGAGAGAGTTCCTCATCTCAGTCAATCTCTTCCTTTGGCTTTCTTTCTTTCTCTTTGGGACGCAAGTTCTCAAGTTTTTCTTTGTTTTGCATCATCAATGCTAGATCTCTTTGGCCACGAAGGTACTCGGCGTACTCTGGTGTCGTGGACGCCAAAGCAAGATCAGTTTGAGGATTCTTCCCTAGCTGAGCCATGTCAGAGATTCTTCGTTCTTCGTACTGCCTGAGCTTCCCATAGATCTCTTCCATATCTAGAGTTTTGTTGGCTGTGTTTTCTTTGAAAGTCGTCCTATCAAAGTTCCAGACTCCAGTCAACCCATCAATGACTACTTGAACTCTATTCCTCATGGAGATTTCTGATTCTGGAATGCCCAAGTTCTTCATTTTGGTGACAAGACCTTCAAAACGGTACGAGTAGTCATTTACCGTTTCATTTGGCAGCATACTAAAAGCATAGAACTCCTTTTTGATCTTCAGCTGGACGTCCTCTTTCATTTCTGCAGTTCCCACATGAAATTTCTCAAGAGCTTCCCACTGTTGTTTTGCTGTGGGAAGATTGCTAACTCTTGTGGCATCCCTTTCGTAGAGGGACGCTTGAAGAAAGCAGCCTGCTTTAGCATTTGTTTCCATTAGCTTGAATTCGTCAGGACCCCACTCGTCCTCTTTGTCTTTCTTGTTATCGGGAACTTTGAGATCACCTTTTCTAATAACGTTCCAGCATTGATAATTTGTGCTTCTGCAGAAGTTCTCAAATCTGGTTTTCCAGCGGTTGAAGTTGCCGTCCGTTAGACGCGGAGGCTTCACAAAAGAGATTCCAATAGGTTCCATGTCCATCTTTACCTGCAACTCAGTAAGAATCTAGAGCGCCTGCTCTGATACCAATTGTTGGATCGTTAGTACTAAGGGACGTCCTTTACTTTGGTAAAGGCGTCCTTAGGTTAGGCATCCCTACGAGGAGTAGGGGCGTCCTTGAGTAATGCAGCGGAAATTAAGTACTAAACAGATAAAGGATGAACGCAGTGAATTATAGAGGAACCACTCAAGACCAAGTAGTCCTTGAGTGTAAATCTCTACCTCCTTGGAGGATTTTTGAATAGTTCTTTCCTTTCTATTGAACGATCTTACAGTTGTACTAGCGAGCCTTTACAGTTCTCTGACACTTAGCTTTTCCCTAATTCACTTGTAAAGAACTCCGTTAAGCCTACAACTTAAGCTAGTTCAATCTACTAAAGGACTCTATTCCTACGTTCTGCAGTACTTCGCAGAACTCTCTTTCTCTCTTTTTGGGTTTTCTGTTACAAACTGTTTTTGTGATTTGGTTATAAGTCTCACTCGATCTAACACAAGTTCTAGCACTGTTCTTGAGTTCTTGAGTCAGTTCTTCGTGTTCTTGAGTGAGTCGCTTTCCTCTGATTCTCTCTGAATATTCCTGAAAGCGTTAGTTTCACAATAAATGCCTTGGGGCTATTTATAGGACTTGGGGAAGGGCGTCATTTCTGTGGGACGATCATGCCCTTCGAGGACGTGGCTACAGGATCTTCCTCCACGTAGTAGGGCGGTGATGAGGAAGCTTCCTGTATCCAGCTGTGTATGATGAACTTCGCTATAGGATCGGCCGCCACGTGTTTATGGACTCTGCAACAGGATCGTCCGCCACGTAGTGTTGGACTCCGCTACAGGATCGGTCTCCACGTGTCCTTGGATGATCATATTGTCGAGTGATGTCATCCTGTCGGCTATAGAGTAAGGACGCTCTGCTTGCGTTCCTACTTGCTTGGGACTCCGTCCTTGCTCAAGTAGTCCTGGCTGGTCCTTACTTCCTGTTGGCTAGCGTCCCTAAGCTTATGGGACGCCCATACACACTTGTTGTCCTTTTGGTCACTGGCGTTCCTGAACACTTGGATAACTTTATTAGAATCAAAGTGAGTTTGTCATATCAAAACTAAGGGACGGTTGTGTGGAACACTAACAAGTACGCAAGCGTTCTTGATAGCGTCCCAACAATAGCCGTCCCTTATCTTATTAAGAGAGAGTCCTAACAACTTAGGTGAGTCGTTACAGTTCACTGAGCTAAGCGTCCGTCCTTAGCCTCAATAGTAACACTCCTTTCCTCCTAACAAGTAACCTAACTCTCTTAGCTATAAGGAAGCTATCACTCACGTCTCTCACAGTCAGTTGTGAGAGACAAACTACAACTCTAACTATTTTGTGGTTTGTTTTGGATTTGATTTGGTTGGACTTTCTTTCTCTTGCTTCAAGCTCACTTGATCTCCGTGTTCTTTGTTCTTGAACTTGAATGCTTCGGGAGAGCTTGAGAGAAAGTCTTCAAAGTCCACATCGCTATGCATACCCCTTGGAGGGTATTTATAGCGGAAGTGGTTCTTGTCCTCTAGCGTCCTCTGAGACTTGGCAGGATCCTTGATCTTCCATCAACGGTGCGATGTGCATCTTGAGGAAGTCAACTCTGTTGACGCTTGGGAAGCCTCCGCGTGGGTAGGGGACCATTGTTGGGAAAGCGACATCTTTGGAGTTGTCGACACGTGCCCAGACAAGGGAAGCTTCCTTCTGAGGACTACGGCCGAACGTGATGTAATCATGCTGGGGCGGCCTTGATTTGAATTTGAACTTCGTCCGTATTTTGGCGCGCGTCCCTTCTTGATGAGGACGCCGTCCTATCTGCGCAGGAACTTCGCCAATTACGTTCAGCGTTGGAGGTTCTGAAGAAGTGCGTCCCTACAGTTAGGGACTGTCGTTCACTTGTTGTCCTTTTCGCTCATGTGCGTCCTCTGGAGTTACCTGAGATCAACACTTGGACAACTTATTAAATACCTTTGAGTTTGTCATTATCGAAACAAGGGACGATTATTATTGGTTTAGATATTAATGACTAGCGTCCTTAATATCGTCCCAACAATTTCCCCCTTTTTGATGATGACAAACTCTTTTAAACAATATGCACAAAAGTAAAGCTTTTAGCATGAGAGACTACACTTTGATTTTCCTTTTAGCTTAGGTTGGCATGCAACACATTCTTTTAAGTGCGTCCTATTTTATTCTTAGTTAGCGTTATTTGGACTTGGCCGAAATTCCCCCTAAACACATGCTTTCTATGACAACTTAATAATAATCCCATCTCTGCGAAACTACACTTCCCCCTTTTGGCATCATCGAAAGGAGAACAAGTTGAAAAGCAGGCATGCATAAAGTCATAACTATAGAAAGAACGCTTAGACAAAATGAATCACAAATGTAATGAACTGCATTCACAAAGAGAGAACGAACATTACATAAACACACATAAAATGGTCCAAAAGGGGACAACGTCCCAAAGTCTTAACGAAAATAGAACACAACAAAAACAATAAACTTTTTCAGGTTGGAGAGAGAGGGGGGGAGTGATCATTTGCGGGGACGCTTGCCAAGAGCCTTGAGATGTTGCTCCTGAAGGTAGTTGTTCTGCACAAGGAGCTCATTGTTGCGTTCCAGAAGTTCTGTGTGTTGATGGAGAGTGTCATGGACTTGTTGGATGAGATCAATCATCATGCACTGGTTCTCGATCATCATTCCAAGCTAATACTTCTGGGAATGCTTCTCAGCCTCATGAGGGACGCTCATGCCATCAAGTTCATCTTCCTCTTCTTCAGCGTCGGCGTCCTCAACTGGCGTCCCAACTACTTGCAAATTTTCAGCCTCAGGTTCGACGTCCACATTTTTAGCAGCAGCAGCAGCGGCCTTAGCTTTTCGTTCAGCCTCTTTCTTCTCTTTGGCCAGTTGCCTCTTTATGGAAGGAAGCGGGTCATCAAACCTCATCTTTCCTACCGGAGGGGCTGTAATCTACCTAATGTCCCAATGAATTCCGAATGTCTGTTCCGTTTTGGGGACGTAGAGATGTTGCTGCTGTAGAATCTGTTTGACCAATCCAGGGAAGGGGAGCGAGTGGCGTCCTCCTGTGCACTTACCTATGTGCTCCAAGATAACCCGCGGCAAGTTGATGGGCTTGCGTTGTAAGAAGGCGTCCAATATAATACTGTCGGTGATCTGTACGATGGACTTCTTCTCCTGGCGGGGGACGACCATGCGCACTATGAAGTGATGCGCAAGGACGCCTGTCTTGGAAAGACAATGGGCAACCCTATCCCTAGCAACTGGCTGTCTCCCATTGAATATATGGTTGAAGATCTCTTCTTGGGAGAAGCGGCCGAAGTTTTTGTTGGGAAGGTCGTGCAGAGCATCAGGCGGAGAAGGACACAGACCAAGCTTGTTATGGACGGTACCCTCAGCAATTGAGTACTCGTCCCCATTAATTTCGAACGTCCCTTGAGGCTTCCCTTTTACTTCAGATATCTCAAATTTTGAGTAAAAGCGGAGAACCTGTTCGGGGTCGACTTCAGCGGCCTCTACACCAAGATGCGTCCAACCCTGGAACTCGAGCAGTTCCAAAAACTCTGTGCGTCCATTCTCCTCCAAAAACTAAGCAGAAAACAACAGCGGCGACAAAATCTTTTTGAGTCGTTTCTGCTTGGAGCCGTTGCTTATGATGACCTCGTCACCGGCATCTTGTTCATCACCGTCTCCCTCATCGTCCTCAGGGTCCTCATCTTGGTGAGGAGCATCATCTTCGTCTGACGCCTCGTCCCCTTGATCATGGGACTCGGCCATCTCCTGGTCATCAGCAGTGGATGCCTGTGCTGGAGGGGGCGCGTCCACAGCTGGAGTCCTTGCCAAGGACTCGATGGGGACTTCAACAGTACGCGTCCCCTGGACTTGAATATTTTCCTCGACGGCCGGAGCAGGCGGAGGAGGAGGAGTAGATGCTCTGGGAGGAGAGGGAGTAGGGGTTCTTATCTTTGCCTTGGTTGCAGGGGCAGAGGAGGTGCTGGGCGGAGCCACTGAGAGGGGCTTGACCTTGAGCGGAGCAGGAGGGGAAGGAGGCTTCTTAGCAGGGGAGTCCTCTAGCTGTATGACGGTTGGCACAGCGTCCTTGGCCTGGACCTGTGCTTGAGGAGCGTCCCTTTGGACCTTGGGCATAGGCTTTGCCAGGTCCGCCTCCATCTCCGCCTCAAGCGGAACCACAACAGCCTCGGAAGCAGGAGTCACGTCCTCTATCCTTAGTGGAGGAGGAGGTAGCAAAGGAACTTCTTGCAAACTTTTCTGGATCGCCGCAGCAATGGCGTCCTTTTCTGCTTGTTCCTGCTTCGCCTTCTCCTCTTTTTCAATTTGCAGCTCGGAGAGACGAATAGCTGCCATTTGTTCCTCCGTGACGCCCTCAAGCTGAGCAGACGTCTTCAACCTTCTCTTTGGGGCGGGTGGCAGGGAGGATGGGATGGGTTTTGGTTGAGAGGAGGAAGGGCCTTTTATTTGGAGCTGTTTTGAAGGGGAAGGGGAAGATGGCCTCTTTCTCTTTTGCGATGGGACGGAGCCCGCAGGAGCCGCTAAGAACTCCATTATATCGGGAAAAAGCTTGGCGAGCTCGTCCACCGTTCCACCAAATGAGTCAGAAATGATACCTGGCCCTATGAAAGGAGGATTGGTATGGTTGGTTTCTTGTAGGCGATCCTGGACATAGGTAACCATAAAGTAGTGAAGGAGGCGTTGGATTTTTGGAGGATGGTCATGAGCGGACGCCCTTAGGCAAATATTGGCCAGCGTCCTTGGCTCCTTTTCAAGCCAGTCCTCAATAAGTGGGTCAAGAGTTGGACGGCGTTTAGGCTGGGCTGGAAGTCTAAAGACGGAGGTCTTTGAAGGGTTCCCTTGCTCTGGCTTAGGTTTAAATGGCTTCTCCAAGAATTGGAAGCGTTTTTGTGAGGGTTTGGATTAGGAACGGGAAGATTGGGATTTTTGAGGAGGATGTTGGGATTGGTGTGGCTTTGGAGGGGTGGTGGAAGGGCGGCGCTGAGAAGAATGTGAGGAATGCTGGTGGCGAGGAGGATCTTGCCGGCCAGCGGGTCTGCCTCGTGAGTCCATTAGCGACCGGCCTCTCACCGGAGTGATGGATCTCGCTGGGTTTGGATTTTTCGCCCCCGACGAAGACGGGGAGGACAAGGTATTCTTGAGAGATCTTGTGTTGGCCATTTCTGAAGTTTGGGTTTATATAGAGAAGGATTAGGGTTGAGAAAAGGAGATTTCGAGATCTGGGATTTGGGAATTTGGCAAGATCTTAGAGAGATTTCCGGATTTATGCAAACAACAGGGAGGCAAAGAAGAGTTTTCAGAATGCACAGGGGTATATTTATAGGAAGAAGACGAAGGTGAACGGTCAAGGGTAATAGGGACATTTCATTCGGCTTCCTCCACCCGCAATCTCGCACGTGGCTTCCTTCTTTGCTAAGAAACACAGCTGTTTAGCACCCGTTACACATATCCCGAGATCTGCGTTCAACTTCTCTAAGACGGTTCAACTTCCCACTTTCAAAATTCAAACTTTTCACAACGGCAAAGGACTCTATCTCGGCGTCCTTTCAACACACAACACTGCATTACTCAGAACTGAACCACGACATCCCAAACACTGATTACAACCTCTGATTCTTGGAACTCTTTCCTGACATCCTTCAGCTCTTAACAAGCATCCCATTGACCACTTAGCACCAGTTTTGAAAATCAAGCAAGTACGTCCCGTAAAGATAAAACAAAGAACGCTCATAGGACGCGTTTGCAAGATTCTCGGCTTAGGTAAGCTTAGAGTTCCCATCATTTCGGCTTGTAATGAGGGTAGGGTGATCAGGGATACTCTTGAGATGAAAAGCGAAAAGAATAGCGTTCAAAGCACAAGCAAAACACATGTCTTAAACCAGCGTCCTTTAAAGATGACTTTAAATGCATGACACACTTTAAAACAAGTTCTCAACAAATCAGAGCCAATCATAGAGGGAATAATAGAACGGGACTTGATCATTTAAAAGTTATCATCCCCAAGAGCAACCTAAGGTGCTCGTAGGGACGTCGATCAAGTGCTTTTGTGAAAATATCGGCCACTTGGTCCTCAGTCCTAACATGATCCACCCTAATTAATCCGATAGAAAATAAATAGGCACTCACATTATCACGAAGAAAATGATGTCTTATATGAATATGCTTCGTCCTAGAATGATGAACATAATTCTTGGCAATGCTTATGGAACTAGTGTTATCACACAAGATAGGGACTGTGTTAAGGAACGTACCATAATCTTCGAGTTGGTACTTGATCCATAGGACTTGTGAGCAGCACGAAGCAGCAGCAACGTACTCAGCTTCCGCGGTTGAGAGAGCCACAGAGTTTTGCTTTTTGGATCCCCAAGATACAAGGCAAGAGCCTAGGAATTGAGCCATTCCTGAAGTGCTCTTCCTATCCACCACATGTCCAGCGTAATCTGCATCAGAGTACGCTACCAGGTTTAGGGACGTCCTTCTGGGTTACCATAGGCATAGGTCATACTGTCCCTTGAGATATCTGAAGATTCTTTTGACCTCTTGCATGTGGGACTCCTTTGGATTTGCTTGGAAGCGGGCACACAAGCATACAGCGAACATGATGTCGGGACGACTTGCCGTTAGGTATAGCAAGGACCCTATCATTCCTCTGTAGAGCTTTTGATCTACACTCTTGCCTTCTTCATCAGCATAAAGGCGAGTGTTGGGGGAGATGGGAGTATCAATGGATTTGGACGAATTCATTCCATACTTCTCAAGCATTTCACGAATGTATTTCTGTTGGTGAATACGCGTCCCATCTTTGAGCTGAGTGATTTGAAGTCCTAAGAAGAAGTTGAGTTCTCCTATGAGGGACATCTCAAACTCACTACTCATCAAGTTCTTGAATTCCTCTACAAGTTTCATGTTAGTGCTTCCAAAGACTATGTCATCGACATAGACTTGGACAATCAAGACATCTTTAAGGACTTTCTTTAAGAACAAGGTTTTGTCAATGTTACCTCGTGTGTACCCGTTGGACAGAAGAAAGGACGCAAACCTATCGTACCAGGCACGAGGGGCTTGCTTGAGTCCATAGAGTGCTTTGTCCAAGAAGTACACATGATCAGGATGATCAGCGTCCTCAAAACCTGGAGGTTGAGCGACATACACTTCTCCTTTAAGCTTGCCGTTGAGGAAGGTTGTCTTGACGTCCATTTGAAAAAGCTTGAACCCCTTGTGAGCAGCATAGGCAATGAGGAGGCGAATGGCTTCAATTCTAGCAACAGGAGCGAAGGTCTCATCATAATCGATTCCTTCCTCTTGCCTATAGCCTTGAGCCACAAGCCTTGCTTTGTTTCTTGAAACGCGGCCACTCTCATCAAGTTTGTTTCTATAGACCCACCTCGTCCCTATTATGTTTTTGTTTTTCGGACGAGGGACGAGGGTCCAAACCTTGTTTCTTTCAAATTGATTGAGTTCTTCTTGCATGGCTTGGATCCAATCAGCGTCCTGAAGTGCCTCCTTTATGTTCTTAGGTTCAATTAAGGATACAAAGGCGTTGAAAGCACAAAACGCTATGTTAGCGCTATGGGACTGATTCACAGCTAATCTTATTTGGACTCCTTTTGAGATGTCTGAGATGATTTGATTTGTTGAGTGATGTCTAGAAAGGTTGGATCCTCTATGAGTAGCGTCCCTTGCAGAAGTACACCTAGGGTCCGTCCAATCAGACTCATCGGAGTCAAAGCCATCTTCTTCATTGATAGGCTCAGTGTGTTCCCCCTCAGGTTGAGCGTCCACACTGTACCTTTCTTCTCCTTGTTGACTTGATTCACCAACATCTACTTGGTTTAGCGACCAAGTTTGAGAGGGCTCTTGCTGTTCGCTAGGGACTCCCACTGAAACCTCATCGCGAGCTTCAGGGGCGTTCCTAGGAACTTAGTATTTGTCGGAGGAGCCTCTGGGATCTTTCTCATCATCTTCATCATCGTCCCTTGGAGAGGTACGACGTTCCTTCTTACTTGGTTCTTTCTTGTGAGAAGCATTTTCTTTGAACACCACGTGGATACTTTCCTCAAGCTTAAGAGTCCGTTTGTTGAAGACTCTATAGGCTTTGCTTATGAGGGAGTATCCAAGGAATATTCCTTCATCACTCCTAGCATCAAATTTGCCGATGTTGTCTTTGCCGTTGTTGTGGATGAAGCATTTACACCGAAAGACTTTGAGGTGTGAAATGTTTGGCTTTCTTCCGTTTAGGAGCTCATAGGACGTCTTTTTGAGCAAAGGGCGAATCATGGCTCGATTTATGATGTAGGTAGCTGTGGCCACGGCTTCTGCCCAAAAGTGTTTGGGGACACCGCTTACCAAGAGCATCGTCCTTGCCATATCTTCCAGCGTCCTATTCTTTCTTTCAACAACGCCATTTTGCTGAGGAGTTCGGGGACAAGAGAAGTTGTGGGAGACTCCTTGTTGGTCACAGAAGTCAAGGAACTTTGAGTTTTTGAACTCCGTTCCATGATCTGACCTTAGAGCTTTCAAGCTCGTCCCAAGAGCAACTTCTACTTGCTTGATGAAGATTTTGAACATCTGGAAGGCTTCTTCTTTTGACACTAAGAAGAGAACCCAAGTGAATCTTGAAAAATCATCTACAATAACATACATGTACCTCTTGCCACCATAGCTTTGGGTCTGCATGGGTCCACACAAGTCCATGTGAAGGAGTTCTAGCGGCTTCTTTGTACTCACTTCATTTTTGGATTTAAAGGACGATCTTGTCTGCTTCCCTTTGATGCATGCTTCACATTGCTCAATTTGCTCAGGGTCAATTCGGGGAAGTACTCTTACAAGTTTCTTTTGATGAAGTTTGAAGATCGTGCTAGGTCCAGCATGTCCAAGACGTCGATGCCAGAGATCGGCGTCCACAGCAGAGACGGATAAGCACAACTTGGATGCAGGCTTGAATCTTTGATTGAAGACATAGACATTGTTCTCACGAGTTCCTTTGAGAATGACTTGATTTGTTTTCTTGTTGATGACCAGGCACTCCTTAGAGTCAAATGTGACTATGTTTTCACCTTGATCACATATTTGAGAAACGCTAAGGAGATTGAAGCCTAGTCCCTCGACAAGATTGACTTTGGACGCACTGATGGATTGATTTAGCTTTGCGGTGCCCGTCCCTTTGATTCTTCCTTTGCCCTTGTTGCCAAACGAGACAGTTCCTCCCGTGGCATTTGATTGGATAGAAGTGAGATGGATCTAGCTTCCAGTCATGTGATTTGAGGCACCACTATCAATGATCGGTCCGGGAATCGGAGGGTCTCACAATTTAAATTTATAAAACCGAACCTCACTTGTAGTAAAGAGGTAGGGTGTCGAACACACGGGAGTTCGTACGTCGAGAGTACCCGAAAAGACTAAAAAGAGGAGAAAATAAAGACAAACGAAGGAAAACAAGCGAGATCTCCTCGGACCGACACAGGGTCACTTCGGTCCGAGGTAGGATCGAGATCAATTTGTACGGGACCGACGTTGGGCAAGTCGGGCCCGAGGTGCTGGGTATCTCGGTCTTAGCAAATAAGTAGATCGGTCTTGGGTTTTTGGGTTCCTCCCCCAACTAGACTTGGATATTCCACCTCAATTCAGCCAATAAGTGTTTGATTCTAATGAGATCGAGGTTGCTCGCCTCAAATCCCTCCAATCTACACCTCGACCCAAGGGAGTTTTCACTCACCTTCGATGCTAGAGACTTGTGATGGGATAGAGACCACTTTCGCTTACTCTTACCAAACACAAGCTCTAGATCCCTTGCTTTCACAAGAGAATTGAAGCTCAATGTAGAGAGGATTCACAAATCAAGCACTCAAGGCTATGGAATTGGGGTTTTCTACCCAAATCTAGCTAGGGGGATTCCCCCATAGCCTAAGACTATGGAATCTACTCCATGTGGTAAGAGAAAAGCATAAACAAAATGGAAATCAAGCAAATCTCAATCAACATCATCCAATCAAACTCCAATTGCATTCAATCTCAAAGATGTCTACAAAATCCAAGTTCAAATCTACTTGATCTAAGCAAAACAAGGTACAAAACTCACAAATCCTCCTCCCTTCTCCAACGACCTCTCCTTCTCTTCCTTCTTCCTTCTTCTCCTTGCTCTCCAAGTCTTCCTTGAGCCTTTGAGAGTGAATATTGGGTTTGGTGTGTGTGTCCCACTCGTCCCCCTCACACTCCACCCTTTGATTTGATCACTAATCACCTCTCTTAACCTTCCTCTTGGATTGGGGACCAAGGAATCCCAATTTAGAAAGGGGAAAATGTGGAAAGTTGCTAAAAATATGCCTTGAGGAACAATCCTCACATGCGCCGACTTGGACCGACACGGGTCGACATCGGGCCCGACGTTGGGAACGTCGGTCCTGGCTCTGGTTGCTCGATCTCGGGCCCGACATGGGTGTAACTCGGTCCAGGGCCTCGATCCTTGCCTTCTTCCTTGGTTTCCTTTGGTTACACTTCATTCTTAGCTTGGCTCTTGCACTCCTTGACTTGGCTCCTTCCTTAGCTCCTCGAAATGGTCCTCTTTCTTGCCATTTTACCTACAAAAACAAACAAACTCGCATAGTTTCCGACTCTTGAAGAAAACCGGGAACTAAGCTAAAAAGGAAACGAAACTACAAAGAAGAGAATGAAAAACACATATTTATAAGGGAAATTAACCACTAAAACACCACAAAAATGAGAGACATCAGAATACCCCATACTTAAAATTGCTTGTCCTCAAGCAATAACAAAGTAAGCAAGACCGAAGCACAATCTTCAAGTAAAGCCTCATATGAAAAACTCAAGTAAGCACAAGTGATAGACATTCAAGCAAGATTACGTCATCACACATGATCAAGTGTTCAAAGAATAAAGTCTAATGCAACCAAGCCTCACTTTAAGGACATAGAAATGTGTATCACTCATCATGTGTTTAGGCTTGAAAATGAACACTCAAACTCAACAATCATGCAAGTAAAGACTTTACCATTGAAGATAATATCACCAATTCCTCCACCTAGAGATGCCTATTACAATGCACACAAAGAATATGAACTTGGCTCAATGGAGGTCCTCAAAGAGGTTCCATTTGGCCGGGTTGTAATGGGGCTTTTGGTATTTCATAAGGTGGGAATCATTTTGGTCTTGTGGTGCTTACAATGGGGATTGAACTTTCTAGTCTCTTACCAAACTCACCAAATTCTTCCACTTTCAACTTTCACTCTTCCAAAAGACTTTGATTTTCTTCTTTTCTTTTCTTTCAACCCACTCTTCACTAAACATTCCACTTCATCTTTTCACTACACTTCTTTTGTTGGATTTTTCACACTTTTTCCACTAGGATCGACTTGCACTAACAACTCGGGCCCGATGTGCACTTTAACTCGGTCGGTGCCCATTTTCACTCACTTAAGCACTTTGCTTTCAATCCACTATTTTTCCAACTTTTCTTTCTTTCTTTCCACTTCAAAGATGCACTACCCACTTAGTTTACAACTCCATTCTTGCCCTTCACCAAAGAGAATCTCAACTCTCCAAATATTCTCCCAAAACCTCTCACTAAAGTCCAATCCCATAAGGGTCAAGTCATATAGGCTAGGAATCATATTTTTGAGGAGTTTCAAACAAAGGTCTAAGGCTAAAACGGGGCTACAAACAATGGTTTATCTTCAAGGTAGGATATGGAACATTTTGTGACTAAATGAAATAAAGTTCAAATCAATGTGACAAAGCATAGAACAATTCTCATATTGGTCTTGAAAAATAGATAAACACCTCAATAGCAAGTTTTACTAAGCATGCATGAGCTAATTCACACAAGAAAATGAGGGATATGCAATATGAACAAACATCCCTAAAATGGCCAAAAATCATCTCACAAGGGTCACTCTAGCTTAGTTGCATCAAAACTCATCCCAGAACTCATGTGCTCAATAAAGACATGCAAGACATCATATCATACCAAAAACAACATCCATGTAGAGGCTAAACTATCCAAAAATATGCAAAGGATTTTACATGCTCACATCATCATTAGCCTACTTATGGACATCTAAGATGGGAATTCCTAGTCCAAAAACAAAATCTTTTTGACATTTTTAACCGAAATTTTTCACATTTTTATAGATTTTTCGAAAATTTTTCTCAAACAAAAACAAGCTCAAACAAACTCATCCATACATGCCATAAAATCAATCATCATTCTCATACATCTCATGCCACAATCCAAAATGAAACATCCCTTAAACAAAAACAAACAACCTACACATGGAACTAATGAGCAACTAACCCACCCCATACTTAAAATTTTGATGTCCTCATCAAAAGAAATCAAAACTCAAAAGTAAAGAGAAGAGTAGAGAAAGCTCACAATTCCTTATTCTTGCATGGCATGATTGAGGCTTAGTTCGATAAGAGTAGAGCCCAAGAGGCTCTCACTTTTTCACTCGGGTCGATCTTGCTCAAGATCCAAGAAAAATTCTTCATAAAACCTCAAATCTCACTTCTTCACTCGGGACTTCCCCGTATCATGAAAATTTAGATTTTATGATACGGGGAAGTCCCTCACCATCTTCACCCATTCCCATGTGAGGTTCATCGGCTTCTCATTCTCAAACAACATCTCATAGAGAATCATGGCCTCCTCCTTCATCGGCTTGCTCAATTCATGCCTTGCAAAGATAGAACAACCCAAGGCTCGGATCATGACTCGGAAGAGTGGGTTGACTATCTCATTAGTCGATGCTCCTTTCCTCATCTCGCTCTTCCCGGCCAAAAACTTCCAAAGGTAATCGACCTTTTCATTGTCAACATAAGCCTCCTCTCTCGTAAACGGGAACCCGAAGTAGGTAGCCAAGTTCCGGAGAGAGAGTTCTTGCAATTCGTTGCCCATTTGGAAGGAGATCATGCCTTCACTCTCGGGTCCCTCATATGTGCACTTGAATGTTGCCATGAACTCGGACGTCAAGGCGGGGTAGTGAGTGTTGTTCCACCTTAGCAAGACATTGAGCCCAATGTGATTATAGCACCGAGCAAGAGCCTCATCCATGTTCATCTTTCTTATGGACTCCCAATCCAACCACCGGGTGTGGTGAGATAGTCCCATAAGACGCTCATACTCTCTAGCATCATCCTCATCCTCAATACGTACATCATCCATCCTTTGGACTCTCTTGGAAGACTTCTTGGATTTCTTGGTGGCTTTCTCCATCCTTGAAGAAGATGCTCGGGTAGACATGATACCTACACACAATCAAGACCAAAGAAACTACAAGGTAAAATCTATACAATTCACAAAAACACAAGCTTCCATCACAAACAACTCATCATGCAAAAAGATAACCACGGGGTGGTCGATCTCGAGAGCATACACATGAATTCCAACTCAACAAGCAAAGAGATAACCCCATACTTGAACTTAACACACTCAATCCACAAAATTCAATCATGCATGAACTAAGATTCTCATATCAATGGTCAAGCCTCAAATCATATCATGAATAGCATGCTACAACCAACATTCAAGAGCAAGAAATCTTAAATCCACACAAAAGAAGCTCGAAAAGCGTCGGACCGACATGCAAAAGACAACGGGCCCGAGGTTGGGAACCTCGGTCCGAATCACTGGACCGACTTCGAACATCGGTCCTGAGGTACTGGGTACCTCGGACCGAGTCCATTCCGACTCTTCATCCTAGATCTATCCACAAAACACATAATCATGCCCCTAAAATCCAAATTCTACCATCAATCAACATCAATCGAAGTTCTAAGTGGGATTTAGCAACAATTAAGCACAAATTTCACAATGCATGCAAATCACCATGGATGCTCAAGGTTCAAGCTCACTCAATCATGTCATAACTCAAATCTAGCAATGAAAGGATGAAATCCATAAAGAATCAAGTAGAGATTGAGATTTACATACCAAATATGAAGAAAACAAGAACTTCTAGCAAGCAACTCTTAAAACTCAAATTTTCCTCTTCTAGATCTAGAAGAAGAATGTAGATCTATGGGATTTGGGTTGGATTTTTTTGGCTTTGGGTTCAAAGTTTGGGTATGCTAGGGGATGGATCAAGATCTTGTGGTGAGGTTGCTTGAGGATCGACTATGGGGGGAGAGATGGATCGATTTTGGGGTTTGAGAGAGAATTGGGTATTTTGGGAAAGTAGTTATGGGGATGCTGATGTTAGGTAAGGGAAAAGCCTCTTAAATGGGGAAGAAGACAAAGGTGGGTCAAGAGGGTATAGTAGGAATTTCCACAAAGTCAAGGTCCAACATGGGTCGGCTTACTTGGACCGACGTCGGGCACCTCGGGCCCGAGGTACTGGGTACCTCGGTCCTACCCGATTTTGGTTCCTAAAAATCCCGCACCTTGGTTACTTCTATCCACAAGTGTTTGCATCATTTCCACAAATACCACACATGCTAATGAAGCTCACACAACACATATTTCCACAAAATACAAGCTATAGAAGAGATTAGGACTAATCTAAGCTAAGGCAAAAAGAAACAAGCTAGAAACTACGAAAATGAATCTACCAAACCCGGGTTGCCTCCCAAGGAGCGCTTCTTTAACGTCATTAGCTTGACATCTAACCTCTACCCTTCAAGGAGGGTGAAAAACGGTGAATTGGTCCTCCTTGCCATGCACATCTCCACAATCTTCATAGCCAAAGTGCCACCATTTGTGTTTGATGAAAGTATGGCATCCAAAATCTCCATTATCCGCCAAAGTATAGCTTGGCACCTCTTGCATCAACTCATCTTGCATCTTATCACCTACATCACAAAAGTCTAAAGAATTTCTAGGAGACTCTATGACATCATAACTCAACTCATCTTGCAAATCATCTAAGCAAAGATAATCATCTCCTAAATCTTCTTTCAAATCATCTAAGCAAATGAAAGAATCTCCCACATCAAAAGGATATAGATTAGGATACTCTTCATGATTTGGTGGGTTATCTCCATCTCTTGTCTCATCATGGATTTGAGCATCAATGGTGCTTCCTCTCTTGTGGACTCCAACTTCTCCCTCTTGCATTTGGCATTTTCCTCTAACTTCAAAATCGCCAATGCGTCCGGTTCATTAAGGGCCTTGTTGAAATGGAACTCCACTTTCTCCTCTCCAATTTCAAAGGTGACTTTCCCATTCCTCGCGTCAAACTTGGCACCCGCCGTAGCTAGAAACGGCCTTCCGAGAATAATGGGCACCATCGGATCTTCTTTCATGTCTAAGATCACAAAATCATCGGGCACAAAATATCTTCCCACTCTAACCGGGACGTCATCAAGAATTCCGGTGGCCTTTGTTGAAGAACCATCGGCCATGGTAAGACTCATATCAACCGGCTCCATCAACAAAGGGTTTGGCCCTTCTCCATATGCTCATGGGCATAACCGAAATACTTGCTCCTAGATCACAAAGAGCTTTGAAGTTTTGGGATCCAATCCCTATGGTGATGGCAAATCTTCCGGGATCACCAAGCTTTTGAGGTAGCTCCAATATCTTCACCTCGTCTTGCATCTCAACGATTGACCTCTTCTTGCTCAAGATTTCCTTTAAGAACTTTGCATAAGATGGCATCTCACTTAGAGCATCGGTGAAAGGAATGGTAATGTTCAAGCCTTGCAAAAGCTTCAAGAACCGCTTGAACTTGCCCTCAACAATCTCCTTGGGCTTCTTCATAGGATATGGAAGGGTAGTGCCACTTTGCTTCTTGCTTGGATCAACCTCCTTGGATCGATCTTTTTCAACAAATCCACCCTGGACCGACGATGGAATTACCTCGGGACCGACTTCAGGGACATCGGTCCCAGGGCAAAGATCATCTGGGCACGTCGGGCCGACTTCAGGGCAAGTCGGGCCCGAGTTGGGTTCAACCTCGGTCCACTCCAGGGGACTTCCTCCGTCTACAGGATCGACTTCTGGTAACGTCGGGCCCGAGTTGCTGGGAACCTCGGTCCGACTCTCTTCTCTCGGTTTTGGAACTTGTGGCTCGGGCAAACTCCGTCCACTCCTTAATGCTATGGCTCGAACTTCATTTTGTTGTTGTGGGGCACGGGGATTCTCCTCGGGTCGGCCCGGGAGTCTCCCTTCCTCTCTTGGAAGTTGATTCGCCATGTGAACAATTTGGTTGTCCACTTGCCTTCTCCACACACCAAACTCCTTGAATTGGGAAGCCAATTCCTTGAACTCGCCTCTCATCTCTTGTGCCCATTGTGGAGTTTGCTCATAGAACCCCGGAGGTTGGTATGGTGGTTGTTGGGCTCTTGGCTCATTGTTGTTGAAGTTGTTGTTGTAGCCACTAGCTTGCCCTTGGTTCCACCTTCCTCCATTGTTGAAATTGGATCTTCCTCCGAAATTTCTTTGGACATAATGAGCCTCCTCAATTTGTTCCGCCAACAGAACTTGGCGCTCATTTGGACACTCTTGTGCTCCATGCTTCAAGGAACCACACTTTTCACATGCTCTTGTGGTTTGTTGGGCATAACTCATCTTCCTCCTCATCTTGTTCAATTCATCCTCCAAGAATTGGATCTTCAAATCTTTGTCCACCTCTTCACTTTTGGGATCGTAAAGCTTCTTCGGACCTTCTCCATGGACTCTAGCTTCCTTGCTCACATTGCTCGCACCATACATCGCCTCATAATCCGAGAGTTTGTCCAACAACTCCCATGCTTGTTCCGGCGGCAAGTCAATGAACCCACAATCAGTATGGAGGTTCAATTTATCCTTTGTGGCGGTGTTGATCCCTTGGAAGAAGATGTCTTGAAGGACATAGGGTTGTTGACCATGTGTTGGAGACGCCCTCAACATCTCTTTGAATCTATCCCACGCCTCGAAAAGTGGCTCATGAGCTCCTTGTTGGAAACTAGCAATCTTCCTTCTAAGCTCCGTCGTCTTGGTGGGCGGGAAGAACTTCATCAAGAATGCTTCATTTAGGGCCCTCCATGATGTGATGGATCGAGGTGCTTGACTCTCCAACCAATGCAAAGCCTTGCCTCCCAAAGACCACTTGAAGGCTTTGAGTAGCACATACTCAAGCGTCTCATCGTCCGTGGAAATGGTCTCACAAAGGTCCTTGAATTGCTTCACATGCTCGATCGGACACTCATTCGGCCTCCCTTGGAATTTCTCTCTCTTGATAAGTGAGATAAATTGAGTTTTTATCTCAAAATTCCTCGACACCTCCGGCAAGACGATGGCCGGCTCCGGGACCTTCAACTCCGGATGCATGTATTGTCTAGCATTCCGGGGTTGAGTGTTGATTTGGGCCTCCAACCTTATCCTTTGTTCCCTCTCTCTACGGGCCTCGGCATCTCGATTTGCCATCTCAATTTGCATTCGAGCCATGTCGGCTCTCATCCTTTCGAACTCCTCATCTCGGGCTTGGTCCGCCATCCTCTTCTTCTTGCGGGCTTGCCTTAGAATACTCTCCGGGTCACACACAAAGTCGAGCTCAAGGGTTCCTCGGACGGAACTAGCTCGCATGCACCTACAACCAAAGACACAAACAAAAACCAAATCAAAACAAACAAGGGGTTTGGGCTAATCCCTCACCCAAATCACTACCAAAATCAAAGACTCAACAAAGATGGGTACCTCGAACAAGTAGAACTCCCCGGCAACGGCGCCAAAATTCTGATCGGTCCGGGAATCTGAGGGTCTCACAATTTAAATTTATAAAACCGAACCTCACTTGTAGTAAAGAGGTAGGGTGTCGAACACACGGGAGTTCGTGCGTCGAGAGTACCCGAAAAGACTAAAAAGAGGAGAAAATAAAGACAAACGAAGGAAAACAAGCGAGATCTCCTCGGACCGACACAGGGTCACTTCGGTCCGAGGTAGGATCGAGATCAATTTGTACGGGACTGACGTTGGGCAAGTCGGGCCCGAGGTGCTGGGTATCTCGGTCTTAGCAAATAAGTAGATCGGTCTTGGGTTTTTGGGTTCCTCCCCCAACTAGACTTGGATATTCCACCTCAATTCAGCCAATAAGTGTTTGATTCTAATGAGATCGAGGTTGCTCGCCTCAAATCCCTCCAATCTACACCTCGACCCAAGGGAGTTTTCACTCACCTTCGATGCTAGAGACTTGTGATGGGATAGAGACCACTTTCGCTTACTCTTACCAAAAACAAGCTCTAGATCCCTTGCTTTCACAAGAGAATTGAAGCTTAATGTAGAGAGGATTCACAAATCAAGCACTCAAGGCTATGAAATTGGGGTTTTCTACCCAAATCTAGCTAGGGGGATTCCCCCATAGCCCAAGACTATGGAATCTACTCCATGTGGTAAGAGAAAAGCATAAACAAAATGGAAATCAAGCAAATCTCAATCAACATCATCCAATCAAACTCCAATTGCATTCAATCTCAAAGATGTCTACAAAATCCAAGTTCAAATCTACTTGATCTAAGCAAAACAAGGTACAAAACTCACAAATCCTCCTCTCTTCTCCAACGACCTCTCCTTCTCTTCCTTCTTCCTTCTTCTCCTTGCTCTCCAAGTCTTCCTTGAGCCTTTGAGAGTGAATATTGGGTTTGGTGTGTGTGTCCCACTCGTCCCCCTCACACTCCACCCTTTGATTTGATCACTAATCACCTCTCTTAACCTTCCTCTTGGATTGGGGACCAAGGAATCCCAATTTAGAAAGGGGAAAATGTGGAAAGTTGCTAAAAATATGCCTTGGGGAACAATCCTCACATGCGCCGACTTGGACCGACACGGGTCGACATCGGGCCCGACGTTGGGAACGTCGGTCCTGGCTCTGGTTGCTCGATCTCGGGCCCGACATGGGTGTAACTCGGTCCAGGGCCTCGATCCTTGCCTTCTTCCTTGGTTTCCTTTGGTTCCACTTCATTCTTAGCTTGGCTCTTGCACTCCTTGACTTGGCTCCTTCCTTAGCTCCTCGAAATGGTCCTCTTTCTTACCATTTTACCTACAAAAACAAACAAACTCGCATAGTTTCCGACTCTTGAAGAAAACCGGGAACTAAGCTAAAAAGGAAACGAAACTACAAACAAGAGAATGAAAAACACATATTTACAAGGGAAATTAACCACTAAAACACCACCAAAATGAGAGACATCAATCAATGATCCACGGGCTTCCTCTCACTTCCACCTCTTGCTCAGTTTCAGAGATGTCCTCTGGGGCGTCTTCCATAGCCATGTAAGCCACTTGATTTTCTGGTTCTTCATCACTTGAGTCAAGGTCGTCCCATGCGCCCTCAAATGCACCCACTAGAGCCTTTTCCTTCATTTTTTTTGATGATAACCGTGTTGTACATTTCTTAGCCATGTGTCCCTTCCTGTTGCATTTGTAGCAGACTTTATCCTTCATTTCAGCATGTGAAGGTTTGCGGCTTTCCTTCTTGTAAGGCATCTTCATTCTTGGGACTTTGCCTCTTTTGTACAAAGTACGAAGAGTTTTGTGCAACAGTGCTAGCTCGTCTTTTTTCAGATATTTGTTCTTCAGTCTTCCCTTTGCGTTCTACTAAAGCCTCAAGACGAAGATTCTCTTGGTGCTCTTGAGTTTTGGCTTCAAGCATGGAGTTCAGTTCCCTTTGTCTTTGGTAGTATTGCTCATACTCTGGCGTCCTAGCCGCAAGAGTTAAAGCGAGCTCATTTTGGGAACTCTTTCCCATTTCCAGCAGATCTTGATTTCTTCTTGCTTTGTACCCCTTAAGCTTTCCATAAATTTCTTCCATGGACAGTCCTTTGTTGGCTTGGTTTTCCTTGAACGTCATTCTATCGAAGTTCCATGGTCCCGTGAGTCCATCGATCAAGACTTGAACCTTCATCCTTTGAGTGATCTCCGTTTCTTTGACACCCAAGTTTTTCAACTTGGTTAGTAGGGCCTCAAAGCGGAAGGAGTAGTCGGTGATGGTCTCCTTTGTGAACATTCTGAACTTGTAGAAGTCCCTCTTAGCTTCAAGTTGGACGTCCTCTTTCATCTCGGGAGTCCCAACGTGATACTTTTCCAACGCTTCCCATTGGAGCTTGGCAGTTGGGAGATTGCTCACACGGGTGGCGTCCCTTTCACAGAGGGACGTCTATAGAAAGCAGATGGCTTTGGCGTTTGCCTCCATGAGTTTGAATTCTTCGGGACCCCAGTCTGCTTCCTTGTCTTTCTTAGCAGCAGGGACTGACTCGGCTAAAGTCGTCGTGCCAAGATCAAAGATAATTAACCCAAACTACAAACTAAGTATAGCATGCAAGTAAGGGGTCGAACCCAAGAGAACTATGGCTTCTAGTATCAATATAATTATCAACCAAAGAAAGGGGGGATTTAAGAGAAGAATCTAAACTAAACTAATCTAAGAAACAAAGAACAAACAAGTAAACAAACATGCGAATATGGGGAAACAATTGATATGAACACAAGTTCATTCAAAAGATCCACTCGTGATATAATCCCTCGATCATAGATTTATCCATTGATTTCATTCACACCTATGGTTAATTCCTATCCTGATCATTAACAATCGCAAGTCCACGGTCCAAGCAATACTATAACCCTAGGCAAGGACGCTTAAAACTAGAATTAGCATAGAGAACAAGGATATGCAGGATATAATATCAAACAATCAAGCTACGAGTCAATTGTAAGATAAAACAATCAATTCTCTTCTTAATCCTAGTTGCATAGACAACAGGTCTAAGTTAAGTTATTTTCACAGATTAGTTTTGTCCACGGTCCAAACCTAATCCAACAGTAGAACATAAATCAATTCAATAGGTTAGCTACTCCTAGAGAAACAATAAGCATTCATAAGATGAAGTACAAGAGAATCAATATTAACCAAAGGATAGAAATCAATTACCAAAATCTCACGAGTTCATACATCAGAGCTTCTCCCTTGAACAAACCCAAGGAGACTAGCTCTCCATAACTAAGCTTAAAACCTAATTAAATTATGAATTGGAATTGTGAATATCAAAAACCTAGGGCTGACTCCTCCTTATATAGCCCAAGGAACAAGCTCCCGAGATAGATAAGGAAAGAGGAAAAAGATAGAAAAGGAAACAAGATAGAAAGATTTCGGCCCGCTTCGGATTCGGCATCACCGCGGTCGCGTCGCTCCCACCGCGCCCGCGCTATCGCAACAGAAAGGAACAATTCAACTCGGCGACCACCGCGGTCGCGGTGGACAATCCGCGGTCGCGGAATCTCGACAGAATCGCTGGTGTCACTTTGGAGGCTGTTTTGACCATCGTCGGCTTGGAATATGACTTCGGTGTAAACAGTTGAATTGAAGCCCTTGAAGTTAACTTTCCAACGGCACCGGAATCAGCTCAATCCGACCTCTGTAGCTCAAGATATAGCTTTTGCAAGCAAGTGGTGTCGCGCAGACAGCTCAAAACGCCTTAGAACTCTTGATTCTTGCATCCTTGTGTCTTCGGCCTAGATATTACAATTACACACAACTCTAACCTAAACACACTCAATAAAGCCCTAAAATACAAGAGTTAACCTATACAAATTAGGCCGAATCAAATTCCCCCATACTTAGATCTTGCTCGTCCTCGAGTAAGCTCAAAACAATTCTAACAAGTAAGCACATCTAAGATCTCAGGAAATACAAGGGAAGAAGAAAACACTCAACTCACAACCCGAACCCAAAATGTAGAGAAATCATGAGCATAAAATAATGAAGCTCAAACACACACCTCACCACATGATATAACACTCAAGCTCTAAAAAGCATGAAAGAGAGCAACCGAGGATCTACCCAAATCTAACAATGTAAGCCCCAAAGTCCCCAAGCAAGAATGATCCTAAAACACTCGAATTTTACCGCTCAATTCTTCTTAGGCGCCCTTTCGGGTTTTCACCTAACCGCTCTTTTCATTTTTCAAAAGGTGTGCTCACAAAAACTCACAACTCTCATAAACCTCATATTCACCCAACCTAATGCTGGTCCGGGTTACCTGCTTATTACCTGAGCCGCCCTTTCGGGTTTTCGACTCATCCCAGGGTTTATATGCCTTTTTTCAATATTTATGGCTTTTTCTATCTTTTTCTTTTCTTTCTTTCTTTATTATGCAAAAAGATATGGTGCAAGTGCTCCATGAAAAGAAGAAAATCAAAAATCTGAAGCAAATTTCTAACTAGGCTAACTAGGATAAGCGAATGCGAGTACTCCCTCCCCCATACTTAAATCCTTCATTGTCCTCAATGAAACAAAGAGAAAGGATAGAAGCAAGGAGAAGGGTATATCAGAGGACTCACAATCGATGAAGAGAGGTGAAATGGAAGAACTCTTCAAAGGTGGTAGAATACAAAGTTTTGTAGTTCCAATCGGTATCCAAACCGCGGGCGCGACACCAAAGGCGCGGGCGCGGAAACAATGCAGAGAGCGAAGTCGTCCTCAGGTAGTCACCGCGGGCGCGGCTGATGAAGCGCGGGCGCGATACTCGTGCAGGGACGAGGACTTGACTTCGTCTCGAACCGGATGATATGTAAGCAACCTTCGTATCTTGGCTCGTCTCTCGTGGGAGATGGATGAATATGTGAACCCGAGCCGTGAAGAAGAGAATCCCGGGGGAACAAAGCTCCCCCATACTTAGGCTTTTACACATAGCCAAAAGAATGGAAAGTACAAAGGTGAATGAAAAGAAGAAATAGAAGATGGAAAGATAGAAGATGGAAGAGAATGGATATAGATAGATGAAAGATATAGATAGAGGATGGGACCAAAGAGTCCTCTTTTTGTCTTTTTCTTTTTCTTTTTTTCTTTTTTTTTCTTTTTTTCTTTTTTTCTTTTTTTTTTCTTTTTCTGTTTCCGAACCAAGGGGCCTCCGCGGGCGCGGCATGGGGACCGCGACCGCGGAGGTCTAGTACCTGTACATCAGGGGTTCTGGGCTTGGCCGCGACCGTGGTGTGGTTGCCGCGACCGCGGTTTTGCACCAGAAACGTCCTTTCGGACCTAGTACCTGCACATTAGTCTGAAAACGAGAATAAAGTTAATCTAGGAATAGAAAAACAATCTATCTAAGCCTTGGGTTGCCTCCCAAGCAGCGCCTTTATTTAACGTCGATGGCCCGACGTCTTCATGATCGGACATCGTCAATGACCTGAGCAATCTATCAAATAACTGTGAACAATTCTCATGCAAGCATACATAGCACGAAGATGAATTGAAAGTGAATAATATATCATTAAGGCACCGTTTCAATTTATCAAAGTAGCTAGAGAAGTTATGATCAGATTGATTATGATGGAACCAATTTGGAGTATTAAGTGGTTTTTCAAAGTATTCACCAAAAGAGACAAATTCGATTTTAGCACTATCACCTATTTTAGGATTATCAAGAGAGATCTCATTAGGCAAACTATCATGCTCAAGCCCTACGTCAGCACCCAAAGGACAATCAATGGAGAATAAGGGAGAAGAGGAAAGGATACAGGGATCGTGATTGATCACCACCGAGGGCTCCACCGTAGGAGACATAGACATCTCTTCAGGCGGATGGGAAACCTCCAAAACATCATCAAGCTCCTCCGTCGTGACACAATCAGGATCATTCATCTCGTCATCCCATATAGAGTATTTGAGTGCTTCTGGAAGTAGTGGACTTGGCTCCTCGGAAACTAGAGGAAGAAGGTTCGGCTTCTCTCATGAATTATCGTCGACCACAGAAAACCCGCGTTCGCGGAAATTGGGCCGCGGTCGCGGATCGTCGATAGAAACAGAGATTTTGGCCTCGACACACCCGCGGTCGCGGGTCGTTCTCTCTTGGATTTCCACCGTCTCTGCATAGAACACGCGGGCGCGGCATGGTGGACGCGGGCGCGGATCATACGCTGAGTAGTCAACGTGAGCCTCTATAGGGATTCCGCGGTCGCGGTCTGCCTGACGCGGTCGCGGACTAGCAACAGGAGCGTCATTCGTTATGCCCAACTGTTGTCCACTCCGTAATGACATAGCACTTGCATTCACCAGTGCTTGAGGAGTAATATTAATCTTCTCGGAAATCTCCCTCATTCTCATCTCGATGGCCAAGTTCATCTCTCGGAGTTTCCTATCAAATAGCTCATTCATCTCCTTCAGTTTCCTAGAAACATGTTCTTCAGCTGATGGCTTGTCAAGGCAGCGAGGCATCCAGCTTCTATGATCCTTAGCAAGGCTCTCCACTATTTTGAAGACTTCATGGGGAGCTTTGTCGAGGTAAGAGCCTCCACATGAAGCATTCACTATTTTGCTGTGCTCATAGTTCATGCCAATCATGAAGAATTCAACAAGATTTTGATGTGTGAACCCATGGCCTGGATAAAAAACGAGTCTTTTGTAGCGATCAAGATAATCGTACAAGCTCTCCCCGTCATGTTGTTGAAGATTGGTGATGTCTCTCTTAATAGCTGCCCTTACTTGTATGGGAAAGTACTTGTCCAAGAATGCCATCCTTAACTGACTCCATGCTGTGATCCGTTGAGAGTGAGGATTGGTTAATATTGAGAAAAACCATTCCTTAGCTGATCCGGTCAGAGAGAACGGAAAAGCACGCATCTTGATTTGATCCTCGGTGACTTTGGCAGGCTTCATGCCCAGACAGACCCAGTGGAACTCGGTAAGATGTTTATTTGCATCGTCATCAGGCTGCCCATCAAATCGAGGTAAATGCTTAATCAAACCAGAATTCACCACAAAGTTCACTCCTTCAGCAAGCGCAGGGTACTCAACAACCATCCTGTCTCCTGAAACCAACGACAGCACTTGGAAAATAATCAGTAGCAAAGCTGTGGACCGTAAGATAGGTCCACACAACAGTCAATAAAAATACTAATACTAGAAACAAACCTAAGTTCCCCGGCAACGGCGCCAAAATTTGACTCGGCTAAAGTCGTCGTGCCAAGATCAAAGATAAATAACCCAAACTACAAACTAAGTATAGCATGCAAGTAGGGGGTCGAACCCAAGAGAACTATGGCTTCTAGTATCAATATAATTATCAACCAAAGAAAGGGGGGATTTAAGAGAAGAATCTAAACTAAACTAATCTAAGAAACAAAGAACAAACAAGTAAACAAACATGCGAATATGGGGAAACAATTGATATGGAAACAAGTTCATTCAAAAGATCCACTCATGATATAATCCCTCGATCATAGATTTATCCATTGATTTCATTCACACCTATGGTTAATTCCTATCCTGATCATTAACAATCGCAAGTCCACGGTCCAAGCAATTCTATAACCCTAGGCAAGGATGCTTAAACCTAGAATTAGCATAGAGAACAAGGATATGCAGGATATAATATCAAACAATCAAGCTACGAGTCAATTGTAAGATAAAACAATCAATTCTCTTCTTAATCCTAGTTGCATAGACAACAGGTCTAAGTTAAGTTGTTTTCACAGATTAGTTTTGTCCACGGTCCAAACCTAATCCAACAGTAGAACATAAATCAACTCAATAGGTTAGCTACTCCTAGAGAAACAATAAACATTGATAAGATGAAGCACAAGAGAATCAATATTAACCGAAGGATAGAAATCAATTACCAAAATCTCACGAGTTCATACATCAGAGCTTCTTCTCCCTTGAACAAACCCAAGGAGACTAGCTCTCCATAACTAAGCTAAAAACCTAATTGAATTATGAATTGGAATTGTGAATATCAAAAACCTAGGGCTGACTCCTCCTTATATAGCCCAAGGAACAAGCTCCCCGAGATAGATAAGGAAAGAGGCAAAAGATAGAAAAGGAAACAAGATAGAAAGATTTCGGCCCGCTTCGGATTCGGCATCACCGTAGTCGCGTCGCTCCCACCGCGCCCGCGCTATCACAACAGAAAGGAACAATTCGTCTCGGCGACCACCGCGGTCGCGGTGGACAATCCGCGGTCGCGGAATCTCGACAGAATCGCTGGTGTCACTTCGGAGGCTGTTTTGACCATCTTCGGCTTGGAATCTGACTTCGGTGTAAAACGATGAATTGAAGCCGTTGAAGTTAGCTTTCCAATGGCACCGGAATCAGCTCAATCCGACCTCTGTAGCTCAAGATATAGCCTTTGCAAGCACGTGTTGTCGCGCAGACAGCTCAAAACGCCTTAGAACTCTTGATTCTTGCATCCTTGTGTCTTCGGCCTAGATATTACAATTACGCACAACTCTAACCTAAACACACTCAATAAAGCTCTAAGATACAAGAGTTAACCTATACAAAATAGGCCGAATCAGGGACTTCGAGGTCGCCGTTCTTTATCACCAGCTGGCATTGGTAGTTTTGACTTCGCACGAAGCACTCGAACCTTGTTTTCCACCGATTGAAGTTCCCGTCCGTGAGGCGGGGTGGCTTCGCACTTGAGATACCTATAGGTTCCATATCCATGTTTCCTGCAACTCAAACTTAATCTATAGCGCCTGCTCTGATACCAATTGTAGGATCGTAAGTCTGTTAGAATGGGCGTCCTTAACTGGGTTAAGGGCGTCCTTAGGTGCAGCGGAAAATAGACTTAACAGGAAACGAGATAAGATAATGGACACGAGTATTTATAGAGGAACCCCACTAAGACCAACTAGTCTTATGGGTAAACCTCTACCTCCGTTGGAGGATTTTCAATAGCCGTCCCTTATCTTATTAAGAGAGAGTCCTTACAACTTAGGTGAGTCGTTACACTTCACTGAGCTAAGCGTCTGTCCTTAGCCTCACTAGTAACACTCCTTTCCTCATAACAAGTAACCTAACTCTCTTAGCTATAAGGAAGCTATGACTCACGTCTCTCACGGTCCGTTGTGAGAGACAAACTACAACTCTAACTATTTTGTGGCTTGTTTTGGATTTGATTTGGTTGGACTTTCTTTCTCTTGCTTCAAGCTCACTTGATCTCCGTGTTCTTTGTTCTTGAACTTGAATGCTTCGGGAGAGCTTGAGAGAAAGTCTTCAAAGTCCACACCGCTATGTATACCCGCTTGGAGGGTATTTATAGCGGAAGTGGTTCTTGTCCTCTAGCGTCCTCTGAGACTTGGCAGGATCCTTGATCTTCCATCAATGGTGCGATGTGCATCTTGAGGAAGTCAACTCTGTTGACGCTTGGGAAGCCTCCACGTGGGTAGGGGACCATTGCTGGGAAAGCGACATCTTTGGAGTTGTCTACACGTGCCCAGACAAGGGAAGCTTCCTTCTGAGGACTACGTCCGAACGTGATGTAATCATGTTGGGGCGGCCTTGATTTGAATTTGAACTTCGTCCGTATTTTGGCGCGCGTCCCTTCTTGATGAGGACGCCGTCCTATCTGCGCACGAACTTCGCCAATTACGTTCAGCGTTGGAAGTTCTGAAGAAGTGCGTCCCTACAGCTTAGGGACTGCCGTTCACTTGCTGTCCGGCCTCTTCGCTCATGTGCGTCCTCTGGACTTACCTGAGATCAACACTTCGACAACTTATTAAATACCTTTGAGTTTGTCATTATCAAAACAAGGGACGATTATTATTGGTTTAGATATTAATGACTGGCGTCCTTAATATTGTCCCAACAACCACCCCCGCACCCGACCCCAGGTCGCAGTGCGAGCCGTCAACGAAGACCCTCCACTCGTCGGGGCTCTCGTCTATGTCGGGGAAGGTGACCTCGACCACAAAGTCGGCAAGGGCTTGTGCCTTGATCGCGGTCCGCGGGTGGTACGAGATGTCAAATTCCGACAACTCGACCGCCCACTTGGTCATTCTTCCCGACAACGCGGGTTGATGCAGGATTTGGCGCAGAGGAAGGTCCGAGAGGACCTGGATGGGGTGCGCTTGGAAGTAGGGGCGCAACTTCCTTGCCGCCACCACAACGGCCAGAGACATCTTCTCCGCGGGTGAGTATCGTTGTTCCGCCGCCTGGAGCACCTTGCTGGTGAAGTACACTGGGTAACTGAAATCGTGGGTGAGGACCACGCTGACAGTATGCTGGCTCACGGCAATGTACAGCTGTAGATCCTCCCCCGGGATGGGCGGGGAGAGCGTTGGAAGATTGGCGAGGTAGACCTTCAGAGCCTGGAACGCGCTCTCCATCTCCTCCGTCCAGGTGAAGGTGGTGGTGCTCTTTAGACAGGAGAAGAAAGGGAGAGCGCGGTCCGACAACCGGGAGCAAAAACGCCCTAAATAATTTACCGCACCAGCCAGTCGCTGGACCTCGTTGCGCGGAGTTGGTGAGCGCAGATCCAACACCGCGGCAACCTTGGCGGGTTTGACGTCTATGTCCCTCGCGCTGATCATGAAACCGAGGAATTTCCCCGATTTTACTCCGAAGACGCACTTCTCCGGGTTCAGACTCATCCGGTGGGCGCGTAGGGTCTGGAATACCTCAGCCAGATCGGCCAGGTGCTCCTGCGCGTTGTGGCTCTTGACAACAATGTCGTCGACGTAAGCCGAGACACTGCGCTTCAACTGTCTCCGGAAGACATGGTCCACCAGGCGTTGGAAGGTGGCCCCCGCGTTTTTCAAGCCGAAAGGCATCACCCTCTAACAGAAAGTCCCGCGTTGAGTGATGAACGCGGTGGAATCCTGATCCAAGGGATCCATGGCTATCTGATTGTAGCCGGAATATGCGTCGAGGAAGCTCAGCGCGCTGTGACCGGCGGTGGAGTCGACCAGATCATCAATGGAAGGCAGGGGGTAGCTGTCCTTGGGACAGGCTTTGTTGAGGTCCTTGAAGTCGACACACATGCGCCACTTCCCGTTGGACTTCTTCACCAGCACGACCTTGGAGAGCCAAGCAGGATATTTTACCTCTCGAACGAAGTTGGCGCGCAGGAGCTTCTCAACCTCCTCATTTGCCGCGCTGGCGCGTTCCTCGTTGGTCTTCCGTTGCCTCTGACAGACGGGCCTAGACCCCGGGCTCACTCGGAGCGAATGGAGCGCTACCTCGGGAGGGACGCCCTTCAGTTCCGTCGCCGTCCACGCGAATACGTCACGAGAACGGGCCAGGAGACTTTGCAGGCTTTCGGCGTCCACTCCGGTCATGCAGTCCTTGACAAACAATTTTTCGGTTGCGTCGGGGAAAGGGGCGATGGCGACCTTCTCAAAGTCACCGAGGGGCTCGAACTCACGCTCTTGCCACACATCCAACTCCGCACTGGCCCCTCCCGCGATAGTGTACGCGGCCGGCCGAGCGCGGGTGACTCGGCTAAAGTCGTCGTGCCAAGATCAAAGATAAAATAACCCAAATTACAAACTAGTATAGCATGCAAGTAAGGGGTCGAACCCAAGAGAACTTATGGCTTCTAGCGTTAATACAATTATCAACTAAAGAAGGGGGGGTTTAGGAGAGATATCTAGCTAAACTAACCTAGAAAGCAAATAACAAACAAATAAACAAAAATGCAAATATGGGGAAACAATTGATGAGGAGACAAGTTCATTCAAAAGATCCACTCATGATATAATCCCTCGATCATAGATTTATCCATTGATTTCATTCACACCTATGGTTAATTCCTATCCTGATCATTAACAATCGCAAGTCCACGGTCCAAGCAATTCTATAACCCTAGGCAAGGACACTTAACCTAGAATTAGCATAGAGAACAAGGATATGCAGGATATAATATCAAACAATCAAGCTACGAGTAAATTGTAAGATAAAACAATCAATTCTCTTCTTAATCCTAGTTGCATAGACAACAGGTCCAGGTTAAGTTATTTTCACAAATTAGTTTTGTCTACGGTCCAAACCTAATCAAACTGTAGAACATAAATCAATTCAATAGGTTAGCTACTCCTAGAGAAACAATAAACATTCATAAGATGAAGCACAAGAGAATCAATATTAACCAAAGGATAGAAATCAATTACCAAAATCTCACGAGTTCATACATCAGAGCTTCTCCCTTGAACAAACCCAAGGAGACTAACTCTCCATAACTAAACTAAAGAATTAATTGAGAAGAATTGGTAGAAGGTAGAATGTATTCCAAAACCTAAGGCTGGCTCCTCCTTATATAGCCTAAGGAACAAGCTCCACGAGATAGATAAGGAAAGAGGCAAAAGATAGAAAAGGAAACAAGATAGAAAGATTTCGGCCCGCTTTGGAATCGACATCACCGCGGTCGCGTCGCTCCCACCGCGCCCACGCTCTCGCAACAGAACAATACTTCTCGTCTCGGCAGCCACCGCGGTCGCGGTGGACAATCCGCGGTTGCGGAATCTCGACAGAATCGCTGGTGTCACTTCGGAGGCTATTTTGACCATCTTCGGCTTGGAATCTGACTTCGGTGTACCACGATGAATTGAAGCCCTTGAAGTTAGCTGTCCAATGGCACCGGAATCAGCTCAATCCCACCTCTATAGCTCAGGATATGGCCTTCGCAAGAAAGTGGTGTCGCGCAGACAGCTCAAAACGCCTTAGAACTCTTGATTCTTGCATCCTTGTGTCTTCGGCCTAGATATTACAATTACGCACAAACTCTAACCTAAACACTCAATATCACCCTAAAATACAAGAGTTAACCTATACAAAATAGCGCGAATCAAATTCCCCCATACTTAGATCTTGCTCGTCCTCGAGTAAGCTCAAAACAAATATAACAAGTAAGCACATCTAAAATCTCAGGAAATACAAGGGAAGATAAAAACACTCAACTCACAACCCGAACACAAAAATATAGAGAAATTATGAGCATAAAAAGAATGAAGCTCAAACACACACCTCACAACAAAGATATAACACTCAAGCTCTAAAACATGAAAGAGAGCAACCTAGGATCTACCCAAATCTAACAATGAAGCCCCAAAGTCCCCAAGCAAGAGTGATCCTAAAACACTCGAATTTTCCCGCTCAATTCTGCTTAGGCGCCCTTTCGGGTTTTCACCTAACCGTTCTTTTCATTTTTCTATAGGTGTGCTCACAAAAACTCACAACTCTCATGAACCTCATATTACCCCAGCCTAATGCTGGTCCGGGTTACCTGCTTATTACCTGAGCCACCCTTTCGGGTTTTCGACTCATCCCAGGATTTATATGCCTTTTTTCAATATTCATGGCTTTTTCTATCTTTTTCTTTTTCTTTCTTTCTTTATTATGCAAAAAGATATGGTGGAAGTGCTCCATGAAAAGAAGAAAATCAAATGTCTGAAGCAAATATCTAACTAAGCTAACTAGGATAAGCGAATGCGAGTACTCCTTCCCCCATACTTAAATCCTTCATTGTCCTCAATGAAGCAAAGAGAAAGGATAGAAGCAAGGAAGAAGGTATATCAGAAGACTCACAAACGATGAAGAGAGGTGGAATGGAAGAACTCTCCAAAGGTGGTAGAATGAAAGCAACTCTGTAATCCCAATCGGTTGGCTAACCGCGGGCGCGGCACTAGGGGCGCGGGCACGGATTCGGTGCAGAGAGCGGAGTCATCCTCGGTTGGTCACCGCGGGCGCAGCTGATGTGACGCGGTCGCGGTTCTCGTGCAGGGACGAGGTTTTGACGTCGTCTCGAAAAGCGTGATGTGTAAACGACCTTCGTATCTTGGCTCGTCTCTTGAAAGATGGATCAATACTCGGAATCGAGCCGTAGAGATGAGAACTCTCGGGGGAACAAAGCTCCCCCATACTTAGGCTTTTCACATAGCCAAAGAATGGAAATTACAAAGATGGATGGAAAGAAAAAAATAGAATGATGGAAAGATAGAAGATGGATTAGAATGGGATATAGATATATGGAAAATATAGAGGTAGAATAGGACCAAAAAGTCCTGTTTTTTTTTCTTTTTTCCCCTTTTCTTTTTTTTCTTTTTTTTTTCGAACCAAGGGCCTTCGCGGGCGCGGCGTGAGGACCGCGACCGTGGGGGTCTAGTACCTGTACATCTAGGGTTCTAGGCTTGGCCGCGAGCGCGGTGTGGTTGCCGCGACCGCGGATTTGCACCAGAAACGTCCTTTCGGACATCGTACCTTCACATTAGCCCGAAAACGAAAATAAACCTAAGCTAGGAATGGAAAAACAATCTATCTAATCCTTGGGTTGCCTCCCAAGCAACGCCTTTGGTTAACGTCGTTGGCTCGACGTCTTCATGATCCGACATCGTCAATGCCCTGAGCATCAAATCAAAGTCCTGCACAGCTATCTTACAACAGGACAAGTAACATGTTGACAAATTATCAAGAAATAAGAAATAATTCAAACTTCTTTTTAACCTATCAAACATGCTTGAGCAATTAGGGTGAGATTTTCTAGAGTGAAACCAATTAGGTGATTTATATGTGATTTTTCAAAGTTTTCACCAAAACATGCAAATCCCCTAGTTGAATTTTCACTATCATCAAATAAGATATAGAAGGACTCATCATCTACCCTAGCATCCTCAAAGATAGAATCTTTAATGAAAGATTGACATGTAAGCACAAAGCAAGGATCAAGAGAGAGGGAAGAGGTGGAATAAAGGATATAGGGATCATCCAAACTGATTTCCGGAATCTCGGAGTCGACACCTTGAATGTTGGAATTTGGGACATCATCGACAAAACCTCGTGGATGGAAGGTGGCGGAACAACTTCTTCAGGGGACGCGGGCGCGGTTTGTGGGCCGCGGTCGCGGCACTCGTCCAGGGGCAGCTCCTCCGTTCCTGCGTCGGAACCGCGGTTGCTGTATGGTGGCCGCGGTCGCGGATCATCCGCTGAGAGATCATCGTGAGCTTTTGTAAGGATTCCGCGGTCGCGGTCCACCTGACGCGGTCGCAGAATAGCAACAGGAGCGTCATTCGTTATGCCCAACTCTCGTCCACTCTTCAATGACACAGCACTTACAGTCACCAGTGCTTGAGGAGTAATATTGATCTTCTCGGAAATCTCCCTCATTTTCAACTCGATTGCCAAGTTCATATCTCGGAGTTTCCTATCAAATAGCTCATTCATCTCCTCCAGTTTCGTAGAAAGTTGTTTTTCAGCTGGTGGCTTGTCAGGGCAGCGAGGCATCCATCTTCTGTGCTCCTTAGCAAAGTTCTCAGGAATCTCCATGGAAGGGAATACGAAAGTTTCTGACGGTGAAGAAGAAATCTCCATAACAGCATCTGGCTCCTTCGGCGAGTCATCAGGCTCGTCGTTGTCACTCCAGGGGTCACCATACTGAAGGAAATACTCCTCTTCTGTCATTACATATCGTTCCTCCTCAGGCTCAGGCTCGGAAGCTTGATCTATCAAAATCGGGGGTGAAACCTCCAATGCAATATCTCGAACCTCCACTTGCTCCAAACCATCCAGGAATTCACTAAATATCGCCCAATCCTCTTCTTCTGTGGTCTCGTCATCCTGAGTGGACTCTTTCTGCCATATGAACTTGAGCATGGGGAGCCCCTCAGGCATTGAGATAGGGTAATCGAGCTTTACAACCGGACACGGAACATCGTCGGTGAAGACAGGATCGCCATTGAGAACCGGTGGACCGAACTCCTCGGCGGCCGCGGGCGCGGTTTGTGGGCCGCGGTCTCGGTTTTCCTCCAGGGAGAAATCCTCTGTTTCTGCATCGGAACCGCGAGCGCGGTTCAAGGGGCGCGGTCGCGGTTCTTGGTCAGAAAGCTTTCCGGCATTAAGCTTGTCCTGCAGCGACAAATCTCGTCGAACATGGCCCAGAAAATTTAAAATAATTCCTTCTCAGGTCTCAATTTGGTATATCCTTTCTCAGTCCTAGGATACACCTCCTCCTTCATCTCCAGTGTCATGCCAAGACGGATTTCTTCGCTAAGATCATATGCACAGACATAGACTCCACGAGCAATTAGGTCAATTGCCTCATCTAGAACTCTCTCAAAATAGTCACAGAATGGTTCACCCTGCAACTGCTTAAACTCATAGAAAGGCATCAGAATATACAAGTGCGGACCGTAAGATAGGTCCACACAAAGTCAATAAAAATATTAATACTAGAAAGAAACCAAAGTTCCCCGGCAACGGCGCCAAAATTTGACTTGGCTAAAGTCGTCGTGCCAAGATCAAAGATAAAATAACCCAAATTACAAACTAGTATAGCATGCAAGTAAGGGGTCGAACCCAAACTTATGGCTTCTAGCGTTAATACAATTATCAACTAAAGAAGGGGGGGTTTAGGAGAGATATCTAGCTAAACTAACCTAGAAAGCAAATAACAAACCAATAAACAAACATGCAAATATGGGGAAACAATTGATGAGGAGACAAGTTCATTCAAAAGATCCACTCATGATATAATCCCTCGATCATAGATTTATCCATTGATTTCATTCACACCTATGGTTAATTCCTATCCTGATCATTAACAATCGCAAGTCCACGGTCCAAGCAATTCTATAACCCTAGGCAAGGACGCTTAACCTAGAATTAGCATAGAGAACAAGGATATGCAGGATATAATATCAAACAATCAAGCTACGAGTCAATTGTAAGATAAAACAATCAATTCTCTTCTTAATCCTAGTTGCATAGACAACAGGTCCAGGTTAAGTTGTTTTCACAGATTAGTTTTGTCCACGGTCCAAACCTAATCAAACTGTAGAACATAAATCAATTCAATAGGTTAGCTACTCCTAGAGAAACAATAAACATTAATAAGATGAAGCACAAGAGAATCAATATTAACCAAAGGATAGAAATCAATTACCAAAATCTCACGAGTTCATACATCAGAGCTTCTCCCTTGAACAAACCCAAGGAGACTTGCTCTCCATAACTAAACTAAAGAAATAATTGAGAAGAATTGGTAGAAGGTAGAATGTATTCCAAAACCTAAGGCTGGCTCCTCCTTATATAGCCCAAGGAACAATTTCCACGAGATAGATAAGGAAAGAGGCAAAAGATAGAAAAGGAAACAAGATAGAAAGATTTCGGCCCGCTTTGGAATCGGCATCACCGCGGTCGCGTCGCTCCCACCGCGCCCACGCTCTCGCAACAGAACAGAACTTCTCGTCTCGGCATCCACCGCGGTCGCGGTGGACAATCCGCGGTCGCGGAATCTCGACAGAATCGCTAGTGTCACTTCGGAGGCTGTTTTGACCATCTTCGGCTTCGAATCTGACTTCGGTGTAAAAAGATGAATTGAAGCCCTTGAAGTTAGCTTTCCAATGGCACCGGAATCAGCTCAATACGACCTCTATAGCTCAAGATATGGCCTTCGCAAGCAAGTGGTTGATCGGTCCGGGATCGGAGGGTCTCACAATTTAAATTTATAAAACCGAACCTCAATTGTAGTAAAGAGGTAGGGTGTCGAACACACGGGAGTTCGTGCATCGAGAGTACCCGAAAAGACTAAGAAAAGATGGAAGAAAGGCAAAACAAAGGAAAACAAAACAGATCACCTCGGACCGACACAAGTCACTTCGGTCCGAGGGTGGATCGAGGTTGAGTTTGGCCGGGACAGACGTGGTACAAGTCGGGCCCGATGTACTGGGTAACTCGGTCTTGAACAATAAGTAGATCGGTCTTGGGTTTTTGGGTTCCACCCCTAACTAGACTTGGATATTCTTCCCCAATTCAGCCAATAAGTGTTTGATCCTTGTGAGATCGAGGTTGCTAGCCCCGGATCCCTCCACTCTACACCTCGACCCAAGGGAGTTTTCACTCACCTTCGATGCTAGGAACTTGTGATGGGATCGAGATTGCGTTCGCTTACTCTTACCAATCTCAAGCCCTTTATCCCTTGTTTTCACAAGAGAATTGAAGCTCAATGTAGAGAGGATTCACAAATCAAGCACTCAAGGCTATGGAATTGGGGTTTTCTATCCAATCCTAGCTAGGGGATTCCCCCATAGCCCAAGACTATGGAATCTACTCCATAAGGTAAGAGAAAAACACAATCAAAATGGAAATCAAGCAAATCTCAATCATCAACATCCAATCAAACTCCAATTGCATTCAAATTCAAAGTGTCAACAAAATCCAAGTCTCAATTCTACTAGATCAAAGCAAAACAAAGTACAAAACTCACTAATCCTCTACTCTTCTCCACCGATCTTCTCTTCTCTTCCTCCTCCTCTCTTCTCCTTGCCCTCCAAGTCTTCCTTTGAGCCTTGAGAGAGTGATTTGGGTTGTGGTGGTGTGTGTCTACTCGTCCCCCCCCCCCTCTAATGACCCCTAATCACCTCTAATTATCCTACTCTATTGATTAGGGACCAGGGAATTCCCAATTTAGAAAAGGGCAAATGTGGAAAGTTACTAAAAATATGCCTTGGGGAACAATCCTCTCAAATGCCGACTTGGACCGACACGCTGGGGACCTCGGGCCCGACGTTGGGAACGTCGGTCCTGGGCTCTGGCTGCTTGATCTCGGGCCCGACTTCGTGGTACTCGGTCCTGGGCCTCGATCCTTGTCTTTTACTTGGGTTTCCTTTAGCTCCACTTCATTCTTTGCTTGGCTCTTGCATTCCTTGATTTGGCTCCTTCATTAGCTCCTCCAAAATGTCCTCATTCTTGCCATTTTACCTACAAAACAAAGCAAACTCGCATAGTTTCCGAATCTCAAAGAAAACCGGGAACTAAGCTAAAAAGGGACGAAACTAACAAAGAAAGGAATGAAAAACACATATCTACAAGGGAAATTAACTACTAAAACACCACCAAAATGAGAGACATCAGTGGTGTCGCGCAGACAGCTCAAAACGCCTTAGAACTCTTGATTCTTGCATCCTTGTGTCTTCGGCCTAGATATTACAATTACGCACAAACTCTAACCTAAACACACTCAATATAACCCTAAAATACAAGAGTTAACCTATACAAAATAGCGCGAATGGGCGGATTGATGCCTCATAGCACTTTTCTACCTCAATCTGTTGGCCATGGGCGACGCCCACCCGGTCCTCGATGGGAAACTTTAAGACCAAATGATAGATGGACGCGACGGCCTGGAATTTCATCAATGAAGTCCATCCCATGATCGCGTTGTAAATGGAAGGGAGCCGGACGATTGTGAACTCGATGGGCTCAGTCCAGCGGGCGTCCTTACCGTCCCCAAGGATCATGTCCAGAGTGACCAACCCTGCGACGTCGACCTCGTTACCGGAAAAGCAAGTGAGCTTCCCGGCGTAAGGCAGGAGCATGGCAGGGGAAATGCCAAGCTGCGCGAACGCGTCATAGTACAGGATGTCCACCGACGCTCCCGTGTCCACCATGATCCTCTTGACTATCTTGGTGGCGATAACCGCGTGCACAACCAGAGGATCTGTGTGCGGAGTGATGAGCTCGCGGGAATCGCCGGGTCGGAAGGTGATGTCGGCATGAGGGATTCCCGCCGCACCCAAACCGTTGATGGAGCCGCCGGAGGTCGAAGCGCGAGCATAACGCTTCCTCTCCCCGCCGCTAGACCCCGCGAGGGTGGATCCCCCCGCGATGATGTTGATGTAGAGGTTGGGGTCGTTCGGATTGACGCCTCCCCTCGCGGGCGCGGTACCAGCCAAAGTATTTGCCTGTGCCGGCTGACCGCCGTCGTTGCGTGGCCCGAGTGCCGTGGTGTTGGCCCCGGTGTACGGGTCGTTGTTGTTCGGCCCGTTGCCACCACGGTTGTTGCGCGGCCCGCGGTATCCCTGATACCCGCGGCCGCGGCGGCCTCCACCACGGTTGTGGCCCCCGCGCTGCCCACCTTGAGGCTTCGTTGGTGTGGTGGTCACGGTGAGGGCCTCCGTGGTGGTTTTGGCTTTTCCCTTACCGCGATCATGTGCGGGCTTTCCGACAGCGTCCTCCGCGAAAACGCGTTTGGTGATGGCATTGCAGGCATCCTCATAGGTGTGCAAGATTTTCCCACACATCTTGACCTTGAAAGTCCCCTCGCGGAGGTTGTGGATTAGCATGTCGCGGGCGGAGGTGTCGTTGAGGTGAGGTATCTCTGACGCCGAACTGACGAACCGGGGGAAGAATGCCGCCAGGGCCTCTTCTTCCCCCTGGGTTACGCTCACGAGGTCCTTCGTCGTCTTCATGCGCGTCCGTGACCCACTGAAGTGGGACATGAAACGGCGCATTAGGTCGCTGAACGAAGTGATGGATCCCATTAGGAGGTTAGTGAACCATCTCATCCCCGCGGTTTTGAGTGTGGAGGGAAACACCCGGCAGTACATGGCGTCATTGTAGGTATTGAACGTCATGTGCGCGAAGAACTGCCTGACGTGGTCCCCCGGGTCCTTCGTGCCGTCAAACTGTAGCGCTGTCGACGGTTTCTGGAACCCCTTCAGCATGGGCTCATCTTGGATGAAGTCGGCGAAAGGGCTGCCGTAAGAGGTGCCGCGGTCATCCACCATCATGTTGCTTCGGGAGCCGGAGCGCGTGGAGCGAGGACGAGAGTTGGAACGTCCTCGCGATATGCTCATGTCTTCGCTCGAGCTCCCCGGAGGCGGGGTGTGGTAGGCCTGGCCCGGCCCGTAGCCCGCGGCGTAAGGGGGTACATAGGGCTGGTGGGGCATCAGGTAAGCACCCTGGCCGTGCTGCATGGGATATGCACCCTGGCCGTAGTGGTACGCGGGAGCGTAGCCTTGGAAGTGAGGGTTGGGAGGGGACAACGCGTTGGGGGCGTCTTGCTCGACCTCCTGTCCGGTGGAGCTCCCGTTGTCAGTGGAGTATTCCTCCACATGCGGCTCTTGTGCGGGCGCGTACTCTTGATAGTACTACGCGTGCACGTAGCCCTGCAACGGGGCCTGGGGTTGGAAACCCTGTTGAAAAGCCGGGTTCCAACCTGGCATGGCTGGTGGTGGCTGTGCGCCCGGGCCCCAGCCCGACATAGGCGCGGCCTGGAATACTGCGGGTGGTAACCCGTAGTACCACGGAGGTGGTGGCTGCATCCCGAAGGCAGTACCATCAGCGTAATATGCGTTGTTGCTGTTAGCGTCCATCGCTCTGCGTCAGTTGAAACGGTGCCTACTTAGTTTGAGGAATTCCCCACGGACGGGGCCAATGTTGAAGTCCGAAAACACCGAGAGTAGTATAACGCGATGAGAGCACGGGATTTGAATTCAACCGAGTCAACAGATGAGGAGATGGAAGTGTTTGGTCGCTAGTAGTGTTTAACGCGATGAGTGTAGTGTGAAGGGTGTTTTTGTATTAGCTATGGGATTACAACAGTAGACAGATATTCTCTATCGCGTTTGGGTGTTATCGGGTTACAACAATGATCTTAGCTCGAGATCTAGGGTATGTGATTCGCGAGGTTTTCGATCCCCGTTCTGGTGCACAGAGCTCGCTATTTATAGTTGAGGTTTGAGCTGAGTTGGAGCGAGATGTCGATGTGGGACGAGTGTCGCCCAGGTACGTGTCGCTCTTTGGCTGGTTCTTGGAGCGGTGGCCGCGGAGCTGGCCAATCAAAGGCCAGGATGGGACGTTGCCGCCCGCCGCTCACCTGATGGGACGTTGCCGCCCACCCACTTGCGTGGATGGGACGGCCTTCTCCTAGCGCGATGAGAGCAACCCCCTGGACGGGGCTTCCGCTTTGTAGGGAATCTGCCTTTGTAAGGAATCATTGACTTGGACAGCAACATATCCGATCGCGATGGCAGTAGAGTTTAGGGTTTGACGCCACCCTGAGAAGTTTATACTTGGTAATATTTTGTTTTGGTAGGGTGGCCTTACCGCGTTGACGGTTCCTGGTATCAACAGTTCTTGAAATCTCACTAAACGGCATTTAGTGAGATTTTTACCCAGATTAAAACCTTCCTCCGATATACCCAACTAAACCGTGTTTCGTGAGATCTTGATTTGACTACAACGGTAACTTTGATTTGACAAGGAACGGTAACAAATTTAAATTTGTCAAAATTCTATAAATAGGTTGAAGAGTGATATTGGAAAGGTCAGAATTGACCTTTTTCATTCTAAAACCACTTACAAATGTCTTATTATGAGTGGGATGTGAATTGAGATTCATCGGCTTCAAGAGAAGAATATGCTCCATTCGACCCGAGCCCTTAGTTAGAGGTACTTATTACTAATCACAATTTTCATTTCAAGTATTTTTTAATTGATTTAAATTTAGTAGTGATATCGAAATAAATGACTTAGTAATTGAAATTCGTATTAGTTGTTTGAAATTATGATCCATTGTAGTTATAATTCGCAATACGCTTTAATTATATTTTATTAGTCGTCAACTAAGTAATGAAAGTGAGTTAAATGAAGAATAATGAAGACCGTATATATTATGAAGCATCATAGTATAGTATTATATAAGATGAAGTCAAACAAGATGAGTGATTAAGGTATAAATAAAACTAGTATCTTAACTTAATGAAGATGGGTTAAATCAAGATTAGTCTTTGATTAATGAATTCTCAAATATAATTTTCATCGGTAGAGTTGGAGAAAACATGCTCACTATTTTTAATTAATGGACTAAATTTGTCTAACTATTAAAATATAGAATTAGAGATTATACTTGAGTAATTAAAAGGATAACGAATGCAAGTGATTAAATTTGAACTAAATCTAACAAATTATTTTATATGCCTATTTTAGTTGATATACTATCTCCCATGTACATCTTCTTTGTTTTAGTCTTAACTTCTATTTAACTATTATGAATGAGAAAATTATAATTTATGTTGATTTTAATATGAACTTGTGTGTGTTTTTATCATATTTAGTTCAATTATGTAAGAGAGCCATAAAGCTATTAGGAATGAAAAATAGTAAGATTATCCTAAACCCTAAACCCTAAACCCTAGCAATTACACATGTTACATGTTTAAGTCGATTTTGTTTCATATGTCTTTGTGATTTGTGTATTGACATGAGCGAGGTATAGATTTCACAAAAAAATTGAGAACAATTATGAGTGGGATAGCAAAGAAGAAGCGATTCAATGGGCAAGAGACTTGGCTAATCCATATAATATTGATTTTACCGTCATGAACTCAAATCAAAGAATGTTGAAACTAGGTTGCGACCAAGCTGGAAAATCTAGATCTGATTAGGAAGGGGGACATTCAAAGTAGTGTGGTTGCAAATTTGTGTTAACGGGTCGACGAGATAAGTTTACAAGTAAGTGGACGTTGAAGTTCAAGCATGGCTTCCAAAACCATGATCTTCCGACTAGTAGTATGCTTAGGCATGCATTTCGTGGGTGCATGACCAAGGATGAAGCGGAGATGATACGCACGGGATCAAGTATTTTTGCGCTCCCAAGCTCCATCTCGAAGTTGATGGTAGATGTGAACCCGAATAATGTAACGTCGACGAAGCAAATTTCAAACTACAAGTAGAAACTATTCTTGGCGGACCGTGGGAAGTTGAACGTGTGTCAATGGACGTTATAATTTATGGAGATAGAGAATTGAATTATATGCAAGAGCACACCACACAATTCTGATGCTATTGGTATCCTTTTTTTTGTCCACCCGAAATCGTCGCACTTGATGAAGTTATTCCCGTATCTTGTAATTATGGACTGCACCTACAATACGAACAAGTAAATTTTCATTCACTATGGAAGTAATCATTGAAACATTTCTTATGGTTTTAGTTTAGGGTTTATAGATCATCATACATTATATATTATTTCTGCAGGTACAACATGTACTTATTGGAGATTGTAGGTATGAATTGCACGAACAAGACATTCAACATCGGCTTTGCATTCCTGTGCAAAGTAGAAAAATGATAATGCAAACGTTAAGGGATATCTACACGGATTTAGGTGTAATGCCAACTGCTATCATGACAGATCGAGAACTAGCCCTCATAAATGCTATCCGTGAGGTTTTCCCCGATGGGCAAGTACAACATCTCTTGTGTTGGGTGCACATTAGGAAAAACATCGAAGCACATGCAAGCTCTAATCTCGGCAAAGATACGGGTGAACAATTTGCCGGCATGTGTTGGAGATTATTTTTGTCTAAGACTAAGGCCTCATATGAAGAGAAACTATCAAAGCTTACTAGTAGTTGGCACGATGGGCTCGTAAGATATGTTCAAAGGATTTGGCTCCAAACATATAAGAGGAATATAGTTCGAGCTTGGACGGATTATCTACTTCACTTTTATACGAAGACATCAAACAAGTAAGACTTCGTGCCTTGTACTATGCATCAATCCCTCTCATATGTGTTTTTATAATGATTTCATATCACTCTAGGGTTGAGGGGATGCATTCAGTGTTGAAGGATCTGTTGGCCTCGTTCGTATTAGGCTTCAACATGATGATCATTAAGATCCACCATCAGTTAGAATGGCAAATCAGAAGTGTGAGGGGTGTAATGGAAGTCTCTCGAACCAAGTGGCCAAGCAAAATGAAACTTGTTCATCCAACATGGAGGCCGGTGTTCGGTAACCTCTTGAAACGTGTTTCTCTTCATTGTTTCCATATTTTATTGGAGATGTACGATGATGTGATCACGGATAACTATGAAGAAGAATGTGTTGATCATTGGTGGAGAGACTCCTACGGGCTTCCATGCATCCATAGAATTGCCCAAGCGATGACTACCATTGATGCTATTAGGTTTGATGAGATACACCTTTTTTGGAGGCAAGTTGTATGGGAAGGGGTTGACGTCAATGATTCCGAGGAGGGTTGTGAAGTTCTTCTATGGGATGGTGAATCCGATTGGCGTATTATGAGCGAGGCAAAAGATAGGGGTGAACTAACCCGTGATGTTGTTTATCAGATCATCTCGACCTATAAAGATACTTAGAATTCAAGCAGGTCTAGGGTCGTTGTTCCTACTAGTAATAAGGAAAAAGGGGGAAAGACTAAGGGGACCACAAACTTTGCTAAACTGAGGCAAAGAACCCTCCTCGAGCATATTCGTGAGCGTATGAGTGTTGAACAAGAGGTTGAGGACAACAACGCCAACCCCACACCTGCTCCTCCACCTCCTCATCCTCAGAGAAGAAGAGCGGTCAACACACCAAGGGCTACAACAACGCCCGTCACTTTGCCAATAACCCCAACTCTGTCTTCCCCTTTTGTAAGTTATTCTCCATACTTTGGCGATTCGGGAATGACATGGATGGGTGCATCTGGGACTATATATGCAAGGCGTCACACATTTGGGATTCTACTTCGGATATGAGGCGATAGAGGAATTCATGTTCAATTTTATTGTTGATGTTAAAGACGTATTACTGGATGGTCATTATGGGTTCCGTTATCTAGCATGCGGCATGGGCTGGTGATGTCCACTTTTTAGGTAGGATTTTTAGAGTCTAGGTAGGTAGTTTGAGTTGTTTTTCATGCTTGAGTCATGTGTTTTTGAGTCTTTCTGCATGAGTTTTCATATTTCCTTGAGATTCGGAAACTACGTGACAGGGTCTCGTCCGGATCGGATGATATCAAAATTTAAATTTATAAACTGAACCCCAATTGTAGTAAAGAGGTAGGGTGTTGAACACACGTGAGTTCGTGCGTTTAGAGTACCCAAAAGACTAAAAAGAGGTAAAAGAAAGGTAAAACGAGGAAAATCAAAGAGAACACCTCGGACCGACACTAGTCACTTCGGTCCGAGGGTGGATCGAGGTAGATTTGGCCGGGACCGACTCACACAACGTCGGGCCCGATGTTCTGGGTACTTCGATTAGGCAAAAATAGTAGACCGGTCTTGGGTTTTTGGGTTCCTTCCCTAACTAGACTTGGGTAATTCCACCCCAATTCAGCCAATAAGTGTTGATCCTTGTGAGATCGAGGTTGCTAGCCTTTGATCCCTCCACTCTACACTTCGACCCAAGGGAGTTTCCACTCACCTTCGATGCTAGGTCTAGTGATGGGTTCGAGATCGCTTCCGCTTACTCTTACCAATCACAAGCCCTAGGTCCCTTGTTTCCACAAGAGAATTGAAGCTCAATGTAGAGAGGATTCATAGATCAAGCACTCAAGGCTTTGGAATTGGGGGTTCACACCCAATCCTAGCTAGGAGTTTCGCCCATAGCCCAAGACTATGGAATCTACTCCATCAAGTAAGAGTAAAAAGCAATCAAATGGCAAATCATGCAAATCTCAATCATCAAACTCAAACCAAAGCTAAATTGCATTCAAATCAAAGGGATTCACAAGATCCAAGTCTTAATTCTACTAAAACCAACGCAAAACAAGTACAAACTCACTAATCTCCTCTCTTAGCTCCACCGATCTCTCTCTCTTCTCCTCCTCCTTTCTTCTCCTTGCTCTCCAAGTCTTCCTTGAGCCTTTGAGAGTGATTTTTGGTGTGTGTGTGATTGATCTCCCCTAATGCTCTCTAATCACCTCTAATTATCCTCTTCTCTTGATTGGGGACCAAGGAATTCCAAAATTAGAAGAAGGGCAAAATTGGAAGATCAAAACATTGTGCCTTGGAGCCCAATCCTCTAATTTGCCGACTCGGACCGACGCGGGCAGACATCGGGCCCGACGTTGGGAACGTCGGTCCTATGCTCTGGTGCTCGAACTCAGGCCCGACTTGGTAGTATCTCGGTCCTGGGCCTCGGTCCTTCTTCTCTTCTTGGTTTTCCTTGAGTTCCTCTTCATTCTTTGCATGGCTCTTCCGTTCCTTAGCTCCCTTGCTTGGCTCCTCCTTAGATACTCCTCCAAAACGTCCTCGAATGCGCCATTTTACCTACAAAATGCAACAAACTCGCATAGTCTCCGAATCTTGAAGAAACCGGGAACTAAGCTAAAAAGGGACGAAACTAACAAAGAAAGGAATGAAAAACACTTATCTACAAGGGAAATTAACTACTAAAACACCACCAAAATGAGAGACGTCAGAATACCCCAACTTAAACTTGCTTGTCCTCAAGCAATAACAATGTAAGCAAGACCGAAGCACAATCTTCAAGTAAAGCCTCTTATGAAAAATCAATCAAGTAAGCACAAGTGATAGACATGCTAGCAAGATTACATCATCACACATGATCAAGTGTTCAAGGAATGAAATCAATGCAACCAAGCCTCACTTTAGGGACATGAAAATGTGTATCACTCATCATGTGTTTAGGCTTAACAATGAACACTCAAACTCAACAATCATGCAAGTAAAGACTTTACTATTGAAGCTAATATCACCAATTCCTCCACCTAGAGATGCCTATTACAATGCACACAAAGAATATGAACTTGGCTCAATGGAGGTCCTCAAAGAGGTTCCATTCGGCCGGGTTGTAATGGGGTTTTTGGTATTTCTCAAGGTGGGAATCATTTTGGTCTTGTGGTGCTTACAATGGGGATTGAACTTTCTAGTCTCTCACCAACTTCACCAAATTCTTCCACTCTCAACTTTCACTCATCCAAAAGACTTTGATTTTTTTTTCTTCTCTTCAACCCACTTTTTCCACTAAACATTCCACTTCATCTTTGCATTACACTTTTTGTTGGATTTTTCTCACTTTTTACACTTAAGATCGACTTGCACTACACGTCGGGCCCGATGTGCACTTTAACTCGGTCGGTGCCCTTTTCTTTCACTTAAGCACTTTGCTTTCAATCCACTATTTTTCCAACTTTTCTTTCTTTCTTTACACTTTTGCACAAAGATGCACTACCCACTTGGTTTATAACTCCATTCTTTGCCCTTCTCCAAAAAGAGAATCTCAACTCTCCAAATATTCTTCCAAACCTCTCACTAAAGTCCAATCCCATAAGGGTCAAGTCATATAGGCTAGGAATCATATTTTTGAGGAGTTTCAAACAAAGGTCTAAGGCTAAAACGGGGCTACAAACAACGGTTTATCTTCAAGGTAGGATATGGAACATTTTGTGACTAAGCAAAATAAAGTTCAAATCAACGTGACAATGCATAGAACAATTCTCATATTGGTCTTGGAAAATAGATAAACACCTCAATAACAAGTATTACTTAGCATGCTTGAGCTATTTCACAAGAAAATGAGGGATATGCAAATATGAACAAGCATCCCTAAAATGGCCAAAAATCATCTCACAAGGGTCACTCTAGCTAAGTTGCATCAAAACTCATCCAAAAACTAATGTGCTCAATAAAAACATGCAAGACATCATATCACATTAAAAGTAACATCCATTAGAGGCTAAACTATCCAAAAATATGCAAAGGATTTTACATGCTCACATCATCATTAGCCTTCATATGGACATCTAAGATGGGAATTCCTAGTCCAAAAACAAAATCTTTTTGTTGTTTTCACACAATTTTCGAATTTTTATAGATTTTTGCAAAAAAAATTTCTCAAAACAAAACAAACAAACTCATCCATTCATACCATAAAATTCAATCATCATTCATGCATCACATCATGCCACTATCCAAAAAGAAAACATCCCTTAACAAAACAAGAGAAACTCACACGAAACTACACATGAAACTATGAGCTACTAACCCACCCCATACTTAAAATTTTGATGTCCTCATCAAAAGAAATCAAAACTCAAAAGTAAAGGGAAGAGTAAAGAGAGCTCACAATTTTTTTTTTATTCTTGAATGGCATGTTGAGGCTTAGTTCGCTAAGAGGAGAGCCCATGTGGCCCTTACTTCTTCACTTGGGTCAATCTTATCATCAGTGTTCTAAAAAACGCTAGGCGGAAGCTGGGCGGAGAGGTGCCGCCTAGCGCCTAGGCGGCTAGGCGGCCGCCTAGACGGGGCCTAGGCGGATTTTAAAATTCTTTGTTATTTTTATTGAATTTTTTATGTTTAGTATAGTTATATATCTGTCGGTACTTTGCTAGAGCTAGTTTTTCAGCTTTGCCCCCACCGAAGTCACAGGCTGAATGAGCTGCCATATCCTGAAGATACAAAGGAACGCTCAGAAAAGCTTAATGCCTTGAACCACGATCTGTGGATGGAACCAATTAGAACCTAAATTAATCAAGCATAAACATCTTTCGCAGTTTCACAAAAGCACAGATCCGTAGAGACTTGCTTGAGTACAAAAACCATCGGATTCAACAAGCATCAGATTAATCAAAGTACAAGCACATAAGCACTACAAACCATCAAATTAATCAAAGCATTAGATTCATTCAACAACTTAAACCACGATCTGCAATTCTGCACAGAAACTTCAGCAAAAAAATATATTAAGACAAAATAGGATCAAGCAACAACAACAACTCAAAACAACTGAAATTTGCACTCGTTTGGTTCTGGCGTTCTGCACAGACATTTGCACAATTGCAACAACGATCAATCAACAACAACAACTCAAAACAGGATCAAGCAACAACAACAACTCAAATCACGATCAAGCAACAACAACAACTCAGCAACAACAACTCAGTCGCTACTATTCAGAATTTCAGATCTGAATTGAGTTCAAGAGAGCAGGAGACGAGGGTGGACTGGTGGAGTACGACGGACCTGAGTGCACCGGCGGCAATGGCGTCGTGCAGGACTGTAGGAGACGAGGCCTTCACCGGCGAAGGCGAGTCGTGCAGCTCGCCAGCACAGCAGCAGAGGGCGACAACGACAGCCAACAAAGGACGACGAGAGATGCGACGCTGGTCACCAAGGGCGAGGAAAGGAGATGCGAGGCCGAGGCTGTCACCGGCGACGAGTCGATGAAGGAGCCGCCAAGTGGATGGGCACGAGGCTGGATCGTCGATGAAGGAGCCGCAGAGGACGAGAAAGTGAAGCTGTGAAAGTGAAACGAGAAAAGGAGGCTGCAGAAAAATACCCTAATCCGCCTAGGCCCGCCCAAGACCGTCCAGCCCCGCCCAGAAATCCGCCTAGCTAGCTCCTCCGCCTAGACCACCCGCCCAGCCCCTAATCTCCTCGGTGGCCTAGCGCCTAGCGCCTAGGCGCCGCCTAGGCGGCCGCCTAGGGCGATTTTTCGAACACTGCTTATCATAGAACTTTTTCACTCGATGACCATTTACCCGAAAGATCCTTCCATCGTCGCCCATCAAATCTACCGCTCCTTGAGAATGTATTTGATGTACCACAAACGGTCCGCTCCACTTTGTTCGAAGTTTTCCGGGAAAGAACCGAAGTCTTGAATTGATAAGGAGGACCTTGTCGCCAACTTGATATGTTTTTGGGACCAATTTCCTATCATGCCACCTCTTGATCTTCTCCTTATACAACTTGGCATTCTCATACGCCTTTAGCCTCAACTCCCCTAGCTCATGGAGGTCTAAGAACCTCTTTTCTCCGGCCATATTTACATCCCAATTCATTTCTTTGAGAGCCCACTTGGATTTGTGCTCTAATTCTACCGGAAGATGGCACGCCTTGCCATACACTAGATTGAAAGGCGTAGTCCCCAAGGGTGTCTTGTAGGCGGTTCCATAAGCCCAAAGTGCATCATCAAGCTTAGATGCCCAATCTTTTCTTGACATAGACACCGTCTTTTCCAAAATGGCCTTGATTTGACGATTTGAAACCTCCACTAGCCCACTTGTTTGAGGGTGATAAGGAGTAGCAACTCGGTGAGACACCCCATACTTAATCAACACATTCTCAAAGCATCTTTCAATGAAGTGTGGGCCACCATCACTAATGAGAACTCTCGGCACGCCAAATCTAGCAAAGATATTGTTTTTCAAGAACTTCATCACAACTCTTGCATCATTGGTCCTTGTTGGAATGGCTTCCACCCACTTGGAGACATAATCCACGGCCACCAAAATGTATTTATACGGGCCCGATGTGGGGAATGGTCCCATGAAGTCGATCCCCCATACATCAAAGAGCTCTACCTCTAGCATTCCGGTTTGCGGAGTCTCATTTCTCCTTGACAAGTTCCCTTCTCTTTGACACTCCTCACATCTTTTCACATACTCATGCACATCCTTAAACATGGTTGGCCAATAGAAACCGCAATGTAGACTTTTAGCCGTGGTCTTTGAACTCTTGGCATGCCCTCCGGTTGGCAAAGAATGGCAATGGCGAATGACACTTTCAATCTCCTCACTTGGAATGCACCGTCTATAGATTCTATCGCTCCCTTCCCTGTTTAGGTATGGATCATCCCAATAATATTGCCTAGCATCATGTAAGAATTTCTTCCTAGCCGAATAAGACAAATTTGGTGGGATCACTTCCCCTACAAGAAAGTTAGCAAAATCCGCAAACCAAGGGGTGACCCCTCGTTTCACGGTCTCAATAGATAGAAGACAAGTGGGAGGTGAAGATTTAATCACTTTAGAATGGGATGGAATATAGACCGAGTGAAGGATCTTACTTGATTTCATGGATCGACATTGCAAGGTATTAAGCCCGACATGTGAGGATGTCGATCGGGTCGAACAAGTGCACAATCCTCCTTGGACCGACGTTGAAGACCTCGGTCCCGAGTTACTGGGTACCTCGGGCCGACGTTCTATGCTCCGGGTCCGATGTTCTGCCCTAGTCGATCCCTCCTTTCTCTCTTTCTTGCCTCTCATTAGCCCCTCATCCGCCCTCATATTATCTATTTCCACGCCATCTTCCATCTCAATCATGTATTCCACGGGCAATCGAGATAGATGATCGGCCACCAAATTCTCCGAACCCACCTTATCCTTGATCTCATGGTCAAACTCTTGAAGAAGAAGCATCCATCTTAAAAGCCTTGGTTTTGCATCTTTCTTTTTCATGAGGTACTTGATTGCCGCATGATCCATATAGACTACCACCTTAGATCCCACAAGATATGACCGGAATTTTTCAAATGCAAACACCACCGCTAGGAATTCCTTTTCCGTAGTTGTGTATTTGCATTGAGTATCATCCAAGGTTTTACTTGCATAATAGATGGCATGCAACTTTCCCTCTTTTCTTTGCCCAAGAACGGCTCCCACGGCAAAATCACTTGCATCACACATCACTTTGAAGGGAAGATTCCAATCGGGTGACGCCATGATAGGTGCCGAAACCAAAGCATCTCTCAACCTACAAAAAGCACTCATGCAATCCTCGGAAAATTCGAAGGGAACATCCTTCATTAAGAGGTTAGACAATGGTTTTGAGATTTTAGAGAAATCTTTGATGAAACGTCTATAGAAGCCCGCATGACGTAAGAAACTCCTAACATCACGCACACAAGTAGGTGGGGGAAGTTTTTCAATTATCTCAATTTTGGCCCTATCAACTTCTATTCCTCTACTAGAAATGAGATATCCTAGAACTATTCCTTCCTTAACCATGAAATGACATTTTTCCCAATTAAGCACAAGGTTAGTCTCCTTACATCTAGCCAACACTCTATCCAAATTAGCCAAGCAAGCATCAAAAGAGGAACCATAGACCGAAAAATCATCCATGAATACTTCCACTATTTCCTCTACCATGTCGGAGAAGATAGACATCATGCATCTTTGAAACGTTGCCGAAGCATTACACAAACCGAACGGCATGCGTCTATAGGCAAAGTTTCCATAGGGACATGTAAAAGTCGTCTTCTCTTGATCATCGGGGTGAATAGGAATTTGCCAAAATCCACTATACCCATCAAGGTAGCAAAAGTATTCATGTTGTGCTAATCTTTCAAGAACTTGGTCAATAAAAGGAAGGGGGAAATGATCCTTACGAGTTCCACTATACAATTTTCGGTAGTCAATGCACATGCGCCATTTTGTAGTGGTTCTTGTAGGAATCATTTCTCCTTTCTCATTTTCAACTACGGTCAATCCACCCTTTTTAGGAACTACATGCACGGGACTAACATATTTGCTATCCGAAATTGGGAAGATGATTCCCGCATCCAACATCCTAAGTATCTCACTTTTAACCACTTCTTTCATATAAGGATTTAATCTTCTTTGTGGTTCAATAGTGGGTTTATGGTTGTCCTTCATGTAGATCCTATGCATGCAAATTGATGGTGAAATTCCCTTTAGTTCCTCTAATGAATACCCTAAGGCTCCTCTATGCTTTCTTAAGACCTCTAACAACTTAGACTCTTCCTTATCATTCAAACTAGCATTCACAATTACGGGCAATGAAGAGTTAGGACCAAGAAAGGCGTATCTCAAGTCCTTTGGAAGCTCTTTCAGTTCATGTGAAGGCTCTGGTGGTGCTTGGGTTTCTTCCGTTTCGGCCTTGAATACCTCCAAGTAAGACATCCCACTCTCCACTTTCTCATCTTCCTCTTGGTTAGCAACCACCCCTTCATTCCTCACTTCAACTCCATAGGGTGGTGGGATGGCTTTCAACTCTAATTTCCTTGTACTTGGCTTGTTGGATATAGCTTCCCATTGCACTCCTCTTGGAAGAAATTGGACCATCTTGGCCTCTCTATGCAAAGCTTCCTTCGAAGTTGGTTTGAAGGAGAAATCGAGCTCTACTCCTCCAAATTCAAGGGACAAGTGACCTTTCTTCACATCTATAACGGCTCCCACCGTAGTAAGGAACGGCCTTCCCAAAATGATAGGCTCTCCCGGTACTTCTAGCATGTCAACCACAACAAAGTCCGCCGGGACGTAGTGTCCTTCCACACATACCGGGTAGTCCTCCACCACTCCAATCGGCTCAATTGACGTCCCATCGGCTATAGTCAACCTCATGTTAACTGGAGCAATGAGACCCATAGCGGTAGACTTCCATATGGTGTATGGTATAACACTTGTACTCGCTCCAAGGTCACACAATGCTTGAAACTTTCGTGACCCAATACCCACGGTAATGGCAAATCTTCCGGGATCACCTAGCTTTTGAGGTAGCTCCAAGATCTTTACCTCATCTTGCATCTCCACAATTGACCTCTTCTTGCTCAAGATTTCCTTTAAGAACTTTGCATAGGATGGCATCTCACTTAGAGCATCGGTGAATGGGATGGTGATGTTCAAGCCTTGCAAAAGCTTCAAGAACCGCTTAAACTTGCCCTCAACAATCTCCTTGGGCTTCTTCAATGGGTATGGAAGAGTTGTGGCACCTTGTTTCTTGGTTGAATCCACCTCCTTGGACCAATCTTGATCTCTCTCAACATTTTCATCTTGGATCGACGTTCGAATGACCTCGGGACCGACTACAGGAACCTCGGTCCTGGGATAGGGAACTTCTGGGAACGTCGGGCCGACTACAGGGCACGTCGGGCCCGAGTTCTGCTCCACCTCGGTCCAACTCAGGGGACTTCCTCCATCTTCTGGATCGACGTCTTGGCACGTCGGGCCCGAGTTAATGGGCAACTCGGTCCGACCTTCTTCTCTTGTCCTTGGAACTTGTGGTTCGGGCAAACTCCGTCCACTCCTCAATCCTATGGCTCGAACTTCATTTTGTTGTTGTTAGGCACGGGGGTTCTCCTCGGGTCGGCCCGGGAGTCTCCCTTCCTCTCTTGAAAGTTGATTCGCCATGTAAACAAATTGGTTGTCCACTTGTCTTCTCCAAACACCCAACTCTTTGAATTGATCATCAAATCTTCTCTCCATGTTGGTGAATTGGTTCTTCATGTCTTGAGCCCATGGTGGTGTTTGCTCATAGAATCCCGGAGGTCGGTATGGTGGTGGTTGGGCCCTTGGCTCGTTTTGGTTGAAGTTGTTGTTGTAGCCATTAGCTTGGTCGTGGTTCCACCTTCCTCCATTGTTGAAATTGGCTCTCCCTCCAAAATTTCTTTGAACATATTGTGCCTCCTCAATTTGCTCAGCCAATCGAACTTGGCGCTCATTTGGACACTCTTGGGCTCCATGCTTCAAAGAACCACACTCTTCACAAGCTCTTGTGTTTTGTTGGAGATGACCCATCTTCCTCCTCATCTTGTTCAACTCATCCTCTAGGAATTGGATCTTCACATCTTTATCCACCTCTTCACTTTTTGGATCGTAGAGCCTCTTTGCACCGTCTCCATGGACTCTTACCTCCTTGTTCCCTTGACTCACTCTATACATGGCTTCATAATCGGAGAGCTTGTCTAGCAACTCCCACGCTTGCTCCGGAGGCAAGTCAATGAACCCACAATCGGTGTGAAGGTTCAATTTATCCTTGGTGGCGGGGTTGATTCCTTGGAAGAATATGTCTTGAAGGACATAAGGTTGTTGCCCATGCGTTGGACATTGCCTAAACATTTCCTTGAACCGATCCCAAGCCTCGAAGAGTGGCTTGTGGGCTCCTTGTTGAAAGCTTGCTATCTTCCTTCTAGGCTCCGTCGTCTTGGTGGGCGGAAAGAACTTCATCAAGAATGCTTCATTTGTAACACCCCACGTTTTACACCGGGATATTACCGCCAGTGACCTTGAGACTGATGTTCAAAGTCACCCTAGGCTTTACAGTATTAACAGAACAAACAAGAACTTTAAATGCGGAATCAAAAACTTTATTACATTTGTCAAATTGACAGAAGTGTCATTACATAATTGAAATTGAGATGAGCTAGATTGGTCCTTACATGTCAAGGGACTCAACCCAATACAACTTAAAACTCAGAGTGCGGAATTAAAGGTGAGAAAGATCCTCAATGTATCCTTGGCTTCAGTCTTTAACGTCAATTCCACCACCTGATGCGCCGCGATGGAAATACGGTTGACACCAGCCGACCATGCAAAGGAAAAAGGGTGGTCGGGTTAGTCTTACGAAAGACTAAGTAAATGGGGTTTTGAAAGGCGGTTCAGGTTGGTGAGAGGAAGTAGAGACGGATATCGACGCCGAATGAAAACCGGACGATAGCGTAACCCTCTACTACCTTCCACGAGAAAACGAGCATGACTTTTAAGAGAGTTGTGAGAAGAACTCCGGGAAAGGTTCTAAAAGGTTTAATACGAATATGTTGGGAACTTCTTTCACACAAGTGATGTTGGTTTTTACAACCCTCGTTGACTACGTGAACCTCAACCAACCTCATCTTACTCGTAAGTGCCGACGGGGAGGTGGCCGCTAGGGCGCTTAAGTACCAAGCCCATCTTGCCATTTTATAGGCGTTTTAACAAGTCGAGCAAGCATTCAGATTGGAACCAGACTCAACGAAATCCGAGAGCGAGGACGGTATTCCATTTTGTACTAACCATCCTATCAAGTTACCTAGGTGCACAAGTGCTTATCTAGATTAAGTTCATACTTTTTGAGACATTCATACTTACACTTGAATTGTTAAGATACTTTGAAGGCTTTATCAAATGATTACAAGATGCGGGCACCTACGTCCCTTGGCACGTTACTAGTGCGAACACCCCTCGGCGGTTGAGCAGGCTTGGGTCATGACCTTACGCTAGGGAAATTAGAATTTACGACCTAGCGAAACTTTATGGTTTATTTAAATAGGTCTTATGACCTTAATCACTTGATCACTACAGTAGAAATTAGTTCCACACAAGATAACACACACACACATGAGTCCACAAACATCGAGACCTAAGTCCATAACTAGCGCAACTAGAACAACCTACAAATAATGATCGATAAATCTATACAATAGAAATATCCTAGGTTGATTTTATTCACACATTTAGTTCCCAACAATTCATGAAAATACGACTTTAAGCAAATCATGCAAGTACGAAATCATGACGAAAAGAACCAAACCACTTGCCTTGAAATCGAAGCTTGAAGAAAATAACTCGACGGAATGGGGGACGACGAGGACTTAGGTCTTCGATAACGAACTAACTGGAAAGACAAGGTAATTCAAAATAAATCATTACAATTTATTTTGGAGAAGAATGTTAGAGTTTATATCCTTCATAAACTCTAACTCAATAATAACCCTTTAATAGTTTATATTATTATATTATTATAAATCTTGATTCTTAATATATTATTTTTTTTAAGAAATTTCTTTACTTGCCAATATATATTTCCTTATACCTTTTATAACCATTTTCCTTTAATAATAATTGAATACTTAGCGTAGTATCTAATCAACTTAATATATTTTAGTTTATAAGGAAACCCCATTATATAATACTTAACGTTATAATCCATCTTAATGCTATTATCATGTTCTAAGGATATCATATCCTTACAACTTTATACTTATACACACATGTCATTAGGTCAATATATTAAAACATACCCTATATAAATTTTACAAAAGTTTCCTAGGTATGATTTACTATCCCTTGCATAACATATCCTCTTGTATATATATATTCTCATATTATATAGCCAAGTGATAAAAATTAATAATAATATATTTAACATTTTTATCTCACACCTAAGTATATACAAATTACATTTTCAGATAAAGTACAACATATATAGCATATGAGAACAAAATACTATTCTCTAACACAATTTTATTAATCCTTACTAATATAACTAATCATATTATTTTCATTAATCCAAATTATATACCTAGGTAATTATAATTATAATATTAATCAACAATCAATTATTTTTATTTAAATTAATTTAATTATTTATTTATTTATTTTATACAAGATATCGAGCAGGTCGGCCGGGCCGGGTCGTGCCCGACCGGTGCTCGGATTCACCGGCCAAAACCACCCCGATTTATGCCTAGAAAAACAAAGTGCGAGCAGTGAACTTTACCGGCTCCTATCGGTGGTGTCTGGCGACGGTTGACGGCGTCGAGCACAGATCCGGACGAGGAAGAACAAGGCCGTCGAAGTGGACTGCGCGAAAACAGGGCTGAGGTCGAAAACGGCGATTTCCGGCTCGATTCGGAGCGGTTCCGAACGATTCTTGGGAGATTTTGGAGCGTTTAGAGATGTGTTATCGAATGGTGAAGAAAGCCCCAATGTATAGTTGCGATTTGAGGCTCAATTTGGCATAATTCCGTGAATATTCGAATCTTAAGAGCATTAAACACCCACACTTTAATTCGATTCAATCCGATCGAATTAAATCGATCTTATCTCCAATTAGACTGACGTGGAACTCCTCCTTATCCTTCCCTTCGTCTAAAATACAGCCCACATTAATTCCATTTCTCAATTTGCTTGAATTTGGTCGGGATTCGAACCACATTCACGAACCCTAGGTCGGTTCCGACTTGGATTTCAACGATGACAACGCAGCTTAATTCTACAATTGATGGAGGAATGTGGAAGAGGGTTTCATGAGGATTCCATAGCCTTTTTCGGTTTCAATTTTCATTGAGAAACGAGCTCGAATTGCTCGAATGAAACTTGCGATCGAAAATGGGGTTTTAGAGAAGAAGGGTTCGGAAATGGCCCAAACTTTCAAAAGTAGCAAATATGCCCTTATGACATAAAATTGCCCACTTATATTATATTTTTATGTTATAAAAATTATCCTTAGCATTGTTAGGCAAAAATTGTTAAAATAAAACAACTATGCACAAACACATCTTATATAATTTTTAAGTTCGACCCTTATCTGTACATCCTTACAACTCTGAAAATAATACAGATACACATACAAAATTTGGGATTGATTTTCCACGCATCAGAGAAACAAACTTAGACCCACCTTCTAGGAAGGGTTGTCAAAGATCGTTTCCACTATCATTTGCATGGCGTGGAAAGAAATAGACACACCTTCTATGAAGGGTTATCTAACTTTCACACTAAGGTTTTTGGTTTGAGGTTTTGATTGAACTCGACGAGCGTTTGGCTATATGTCAAGTTTCCTACGTACCCCGTTGAAGGGGATCAAATCACACGCAGTTCTTAGTAGATGTTTGACTTTGATTTTTGGACATGCGACTGAATCCGGGGCTGATGAGCTTGATGTCGGATTTCCTACGTATCCGTTTGAGACGGAATCAAGTCTACGTAGTTCTTGAGAGGGTTTGGGATTTGACGACTGTACTCGATACATGTATCACTTGACCGAGCTACCTACGTAGCCTTTTATAGGCGTCAAGTCTTGACGTAGTTCTGTATTTTTTGCTTGATGCATTTACGTACACATGCATGAACGCATGTTACGTACGCTTGTCTTGAGGATTCATTTTGATGGGCTAGGCGGCCAGTCATGGAAACGCACATTACATTTCCCTACTATATAGTGAGTCATTGAGGATCACACGTTCATATATTTTTTATGAATTTGTATATGACATATGCATGTGTGTACACCATACTAAGCACCTCTTTGACTTAAAACACTATTTTTTATGTAAAGTATGTTGCTTCCGTTGTATCATGTCAGCCACAACCACTCCGTCTTGGGCCTAGCATGAACCATCTTTGTAGAGGTTGTAGACTTGTGGACGCGTTCACTCGTAAGGGGCTCGAAATGTAGTGTTTCTCCTCATAAAGGGTGACCTCGAATCATCTTTTGTGGCCTTCAAGGTCCCACTGGGGAGAGCCCTTGGCATGGCTTTGTGCTTGCTTAGAGAAGACATCGAATCTTCGGGTCTATAACTTTGTTGGGCATCTCCGTTTAAATTACGTATACACACATATCACGTGAACATACCCCATACATACATGGTATGCTTTGAAAGCTCTTTCACATGTATGTACGTATAGATATATATAATAGTGGAGTCATTCCCATGATTTTTGTTTTTAAACTCCTCCTCCTTGCTTAATGGCAGGTGCTTTGACAAAGTTGAATTTGGTTGAAGGTAGCCCGGTCATTTGAGCTCGATAGAAGCCCGATCGTCGCCTCACCCCCTGTTAAATCCATGGTAACCTTTACTTGCTTCCACTGTTGTTTTTATTAATATTGTTGTGAACTCGTGCTTTGGTGGAGTATATGTAGGTCTTGACTTGCATATGCTCTGATGCTTTGATCTTCATAGACTTCTAGGTCTCGTGTGCCATGCATACCAGGTCCTGAATCACCACAATATATATAGCTTGGATTTCCAGAATTTTCTTCTAGCCCTCGCCTCCCACGTCGTGACTCGGGCCTACTTGGTACGGCCTGATGGTCAACAAGTTGGACGCTTGACATGGATCGACTCTCAATATAGATGTCGGCGCCTCCCTTACTGGGGCTGCGGTGGCGGAGCGCTCAGCTTTCGGACCTCTTACGGATCTTCACCGTAGTGGCGAAACAGGACGTTTCATACCAACTATCATTGACGCTGAACGGGCCTTCATTGTAGTGGCGAAACGAGACGTTTTGAGCCAAAACGGAACGTTTCTAACCAACTACCATGGATGCCGGACAGACCTTCAATGTAGTGGTGAAACGGCATGTTTTGAGCCAACTACCGTTGCGAGGCGCGGGTCTTGTAACGGACCTTCTACACGGACTTGAAACGAGTCTTCGACGTAGCATCGAAACGCCCGACCGCAGCCTCGATCATTGACTAGACACAACGGGGGTCTTTGATAGCAAGATGGTCTCGGCCGGACGACGGTCCTTTGAACCTGATTTACCATGAACAAGTCGACAGTCCCCAAAGCCAAATTGACTAGCACATAGGGAGAGCAATATGAAATTGAGAGTTTTGATGGAGAAGACCTCTTTGCTTCTGTGTTAAAACTCCCTGCAACGTTCTTCTTCTTTTTTGGGTGTTTTTTCTTGTGTGAAGCCTTCGTTCTCTTTCTTCCATCCCAAGAAGTCAGATTCTTCATCTTTATATAACGGAGACTAAAAACTTGAAACCCAATCCATTCAAGAGGGTTTAATTCTTGAGCGTTTCCTCACACCTTTAATTTGAACGTTACTCGGTGGATTACATGGCATGGATTGGATAGCCTTCACTTTGACGTTACACTATATAAAGATGCTGGCTTAATTTGAGATTAGCCCCACTAGCTTTCCACCGCTTATGAAGCTAAGTAGAAAAAATGAGATTAGTGGTCGAACACCCCATGACCTCCTTTATTAGTGGGCTTCTCATGTATACATAAGCACAAGTCAAGCCTATGCCCATATATATTGTACACACACGTACATATATTAATTAGCGAGGTTTGGGTACAATTTTATATATGTACACCGTTCCCATAGATATATATATATTATGATCCTTATATTTGTCATCGATCATAATATACGAAAATTTTACCCGTCAACAAACATATTTGTACATAATTGATATTATTTGTACATATCTTTATCTTTAATACATTTGTACATAACTTGTTATAAAGATTATCTTTATCTTTAATATAATTGATTATTAGTTTTGATCTTATACTACTAACACGTGTATTATTATGACATTATTCATATGATTTAATTTATAATATGAGCAAGGGTTATTATTTTGAAAAATATTAATAACAACTTATTATTAATATTTTTGATACGGTGTAAAGGTAAAATTACATTTTTACCCTTATGGAAAATAGAGGGTTATTACATCATTGAGGGCCCTCCATGATATGATGGAACGAGGTGCTTGGCTCTCCAACCAATGCAATGTCTTGCCTCCCAACGACCACTTGAAGGCCTTAAGTAGCACGTACTCAAGTGTCTCATCGTCCGTCGAGATGGTCTCACATAGGTCCTTGAATTGCTTCACATGCTCGATCGGGCACTCATTCGGTCTCCCTTGAAATTGCTCTCTCTTGATGAGTGAGATGAATTGAGTTTTGATCTCAAAATTCTTTGACACCTCCGGCAAGATGATGGCCGGTTCCGGCACCTTCAACTCCGGATGCATGTATTGTCTAGCATTCCGGGGTTGGGTGTTGATTTGAGCCTCCAACCTCATCCTTTGCTCGCGCTCTCTCCTAGCCTTGGCATCTCGGTTCGCCATCTCAAGTTGCATTCGAGCCATGTCGGCTCTCATCCTTTCAACCTCCTCATCACGGGCTTGGTCCGCCATTCTCTTCTTCTTTCGAGCTTGTTTGATGATGCTTTCCGGATCACACACAAAGTCGAGCTCAAGTGTTCCTCAGACGGAACGAGCTCGCATACACCTACAACCAAAGACACAAACAAAAGCGAATCAAAACAAACAAGGGGCTTGGGCTAGTCCCTCACCCAAATCACTACAAATCAAAGACTCAACAAAAGAGGGTACCTCAAACAAGTAGAACTCCCCGGCAACGACGCCAAAATTCTGACGGGGTCTCGTCCGGATCGGATGATATCAAAATTTAAATTTATAAACCGAACCCCAATTGTAGTAAAGAGGTAGGGTGTCGAACACACGGGAGTTCGTGCGTTGAGAGTACCCAAAAGACTAAAAAGAGGTAAAAGAAAGGTAAAACGAGGAAAATCAAAGAGAACACCTCGGACCGACACTAGTCACTTCGGTCCGAGGGTGGATCGAGGTAGATTTGGCCGGGACCGACTCACACAACGTCGGGCCCGATGTTCTGGGTACTTCGATTAGGCAAAAATAGTAGATCGGTCTTGGGTTTTTGGGTTCCTTCCCTAACTAGACTTGGGTAATTCCACCCCAATTCAGCCAACAAGTGTTGATCCTTGTGAGATCGAGGTTGCTAGCCTTTGATCCCTCCACTCTACACTTCGACCCAAGGGAGTTTCCACTCACCTTCGATGCTAGGTCTAGTGATGGGTTCGAGATCGCTTCCGCTTACTCTTACCAATCACAAGCCCTAGGTCCCTTGTTTCCACAAGAGAATTGAAGCTCAATGTAGAGAGGATTCATAGATCAAGCACTCAAGGCTATGGAATTGGGGGTTCACACCCAATCCTAGCTAGGGGTTTCCCCCATAGCCCAAGACTATGGAATCTACTCCATCAAGTAAGAGTAAAAAGCAATCAAATGGCAAATCATGCAAATCTCAATCATCAAACTCAAACCAAAGCTAAATTGCATTCAAATCAAAGGGATTCACAAGATCCAAGTCTTAATTCTACTAAAACCAAAGCAAAACAAGTACAAACTCACTAATCTCCTCTCTTAGCTCCACCGATCTCTCTCTCTTCTCCTCCTCCTTTCTTCTCCTTGCTCTCCAAGTCTTCCTTGAGCCTTTGAAAGTGATTTTTGGTGTGTTTGTGATTGATCTCCCTTAATGCTCTCTAATCACCTCTAATTATCCTCTTCTCTTGATTGGGGACCAAGGAATTCCAAAATTAGAAGAAGGGCAAAATTGGAAGATCACAATATTGTGCCTTGGAGTCCAATCCTCTAATTTGCCGACTCGGACCGACGCGGGCAGACATCGGGCCCGATGTTGGGAACGTCGGTCCTGTGCTCTGGTGCTCGAACTCGGGCCCGACTTGGTAGTATCTCGGTCCTGGGCCTCGGTCCTTCTTCTCTTCTTGGTTTTCCTTGAGTTCCTCTTCATTCTTTGCATGGCTCTTCCGTTCCTTAGCTCCCTTGCTTGGCTCCTCCTTAGATACTCCTCCAAAATGTCCTCGAATGCGCCATTTTACCTGCAAAACACAACAAATTCGCATAGTCTCCGAATCTTGAAGAAAACCGGGAACTAAGCTAAAAAGGGACGAAACTAACAAAGAAAGGAATGAAAAACACTTATCTACAAGGGAAATTAACTACTAAAACACCACCAAAATGAGAGACGTCACTACGCATATTTGTGTCATTTTGTAGGTGTTTTGGAGCTTGAAGAAGAGTTTGGAGCAATGCCAAGAGAGGATGGACAAGCTAGGAGGAAGATCTCAAGTGGAAGAGCTAAGGAGAAGAGCCAAGAGAAGCTAAATCAAGAGGGAAAGAGAAGAAATCGACCCCAAAATCGAGCTAGGAAGGATCGAGCTCAAGCCAAGTCAAGAAGCTTGGAGACCAAGGAAAGGAACTCTCAGGATCGACCCTATTGGGTCGTGCACGACCCATTTGGGTCGAGCCTGGCGACCGACCTTCCCTATTCCGGAATTATTGTAGAGTTTCCTAATTTGTATTTAAGGAAGGTTGTTTCTTTGTGTTTCCTAGTCAGATTAGGACTCCTTTTTTTCTATAAAGGAGGTTGAACCTCTAGTTTTTATTATGCAATTTTAAGGACAGCTAGAGGAAGACTTGGAGAACAAGTTTGAGACTTTGTAAGATTTGATCTTTGTTTAATTTGAATTTTAGTTTGGTTTTTGATGATGTCTTCTTCTTCTTCCTTGTTTCTCTTTGCCATGTGTGAGTAGTCTTCTTAAGCTCTAGGGTTGGGTGAAAACCCAACACAATCATGCATGTTTAGAGACTTGAATTCATGACTTGAATGTTTGATGATTATGTCTATCTATCTTGTGCTTAATCCTTGATGAAAGTTGAGGCATGTCTTGTAATTAATTATAGCGAAAGTGAAAAGTTAGTTGCTTGATTAGATCTAATAGGATTATTTGCGAGAGTTGATATTCCTAGTTTGAAGGATAGATAGAAAGTTGTTTGATTTGCGAAAGTTGATTGAATGGCTTGAATTGTTTGCGAAAGTTAACTTTTCTATGATCTAGATTGCATGATAGTTGTGAATTCTTGTTGAAAGCATGTATAGTTGTTGTTGTGGTAGCCCTAACCCTAGGATTTTCCTTTTATATTGTTTAAAACTCGTGTTTTTACTTTGATCCTGACTCCCTAAGTCGTGCTCGAACCGTTGCTTGTGTGTGTGTTTGATTCGTGTTTGCTCGTGTTCAGGACCGACCCTAATAGGCTCGAGATCGACCCTCCTCAGGTCGATCCTGAATTGCTCTGCTTGTGTTTCCTTTGCTTTTCATAGTTTTTCGACTATTCTTAGCACTATTCTCACTCCCGTGGACGATCCTGACTTCGCTATACGCAGCAGGGTCTTGACTACAAATTTATTTGTTCAAGAAACCCTTCAACAGCTGGCCAGAAACTGAGTATGTTTCTGTTCGACAGGAGTTGTGGAATGAGTTGCGCTTCAACACTCCGATATACACGGCGATGCACCTCCCTGAATCAATAGAATCATTCATTGCCAATGTGAACTTCACTGCTTCTCCTTGTTCGCTTCAATACTGGTTGGAGATGTTGCACCATGGATTAGTGTTTGCTACAACATATAACGTTGCGGTTGTGTTGTTGTCATGGGACGGACCCCACACATGTCTACCGATGGCAGCCTAAACACAAGACCAATCGCCTCCTACAAAAGTTATTGCATTAGCTCATGTGAGAAACAAAACACATTTTGTACCAGTAAATGACATAAATCTCACAACTTAGTAATTGTTTTTCACTTGTAAAATAACTTACCATTTTATGTTTGTGACATTATATAGGTTACTTTGGCTGACAATGCTCCACTTCCTCCTCTTCCTCTCAATTGGACCAACTTTCACCACCCAAGTGTCGATGGATGGGACATCCCTTTTCGTGATAGATTTGAAATGTATTGTTGTTTGTGAAGAGAAAATGGTCATAACACATGCACAATGGTGGGTGTAACTCGTTGCATTTGTATTTTGATTTAAACTTTGTTGAGAGTCCTCGTATTTCAGTTTTAGCATTTGTAATCATACTTCCCTTTTTAAGTTATAATATCAACATTACTAATTAATCATATAATCAATATAATACCGATAAAAGAAATACTTACCGTGTGCTAAATAACAACTGTAAGGGGGACCTGTGGTCGCTGCATGGTTCCATCAGGAGCGATCACATGATGTCCAGGTACTGGCGGCGGTGTCGATAAGAGATCAGGAACTGATCTAGGTTCCATGATTCGGCTAAAGTTGTTGTGCCAAAATCAAAGATAATAACCCAAACAATGCAAACACAGTATAGCACGCAAGTAAGGGGTCGAACCCAAGAGAATTAGTTTCTTAAATGGATTTTAGTTCGTTTCATGCAAATCAAATAAAGGGGGGATTTTGAAGGAGATTTCAATCAATATTAGTAGGCAGAGTTCATTCAATCAATTCCACTTTTTTAATTCATTGATCATCAATTCATCCAATTCTTTATATTACTAGGTCAATTCCAATCTTTATCTTAATTGTTCGCTAGTCCACGGTCCTAGCAAAACTAAGATATAAACAAAGACGCTTAATTCAAATCATGAAACACACACAAGGATAATAGAAAATTGAATCATGCAATCAAGCTACGAGTCTCATGCATAAAACAATCATTGAATAGTCCTCCCTAATCTAGTCCACGGCCCTAGAATAGAGTTGTTTTGAGAACAAGAAAGATGCATAGACAACAACCAATCATAATACAAACAATAGATCTAAGCCAATTATACAAGTTGATCAGGCTCATATAATCAAACAAAGATAATGGATGAAGCACAAGAGCATCAATAAAGACCTAGGGATAAAGAAGTTACCAGAATTTCACAACTTCATAATAAAGCTTCCTTGAATGAATAAACTCCAAGGGAGATTAGTTCTCCATTACAAAAGAAAGCAAAGAGTTTTATTTGATATGAATTGAGATACATAAAACCTAAGGCAGGCTCCTCCTTATATAGCCCAAGAACAGGCTCCCTGAGATAGATAAGTAAAGAGGCAAAAGATAGAAAAGGAAACAAGATAGAAAAGATTTCGTCCGCTTCAGAATTCAGCATCACCGCGACCGCGGCGCAACCACCGCGCCTGCGGCGGGTCTATCTTCGGGTTGGCTATGTCGGCTTCTACCGCAACTGCAGCCAAGGCGGCGCGACTGCGGCCTTCACAGTAGTAGATCGTCATCACTTTCCTTCACCGCGACCGCGCCATAAGCACCGTGCCTGCGGAAATTGGGCAGTGGCGAACTTCTCTTCAACTTAGCTTTAAAAACTCTCGATTCTTCACATCTTGTGTCTTCGGTCTTCGTATTACAATAACGCTCAAATCTAACCTAAACACACTCAACAACGCTCTAAAATACAAGAGTTAAGCCATACAAACTAGGGCGAATCAGTCCACGATCGGATGAGTGCGATCGATGAACCAATCAATATATCCCTCGTCCACCTCCCATGATTGTGTAGCAGTATTCTCCGCACGGAGATCGATTAGATGCAAGCCTCTCTCGTCCCAAGTATGATGTGCATCATCGAACGTCAACACATATCGTTTGATATGATCAAGTCGATCTACCTCGGTGGGTCTAATCGGAGGAGCCGAGATGGACTGTCTATACCCAAACTACCTCAATAAGCGGTCTGGGTGATATGGCTCCAATATATGCCCACACTCTAGCAACCCTCTGAATTGAGAGACACTCTAAGGCCCATCAAAATCAAGTGCTATGCCAACACGTCGCCAAGTCGTCCAACAAACCTACATACGAAAAACAAGTTAACAAACACGGTACCAAATCTTACACTATGGGTTCCCAAACCAAAAGGAAGATGTACCTGATCCGCTGTGAAGCTATCAAGAATCTGGCGGACCTTATGTAGCCTCATCCCATTCCTATCTTGAACATGCTCCGGCTAATGTCGTGCAGTTGCTCGTGGATCGGCCTGCCTAGTGAGATCCATAACAACATGGCCAGCAAATGAAGGAAAGTAATTGTATATCCACGTCTATAAGAACAAAGTGAAGTTAGGGCAAAGTAACTGAACATGTCCAATCCAAATTGATCTAAACACTATAAAATAGAGATCAACCTGAAGCAAAACCATGCAGCCTATGATGCCCTTCGCCTTGATCCGGGAGGCGCGTCCTAACTCCCTATACAAGAATGCGAGGACAACAGCTCCCTAAGCGAAGTTACCCGCTGAATCAGGGTCCATATGATATGGGAGAAAGTGTGCCCTCACTCGGTTGGTCGACTTATCAGGAAATAAGAAGTTCCCGACAAGGAGCATCAGATAGGCTCTCGCTACATGCAAACTACTGGCTCCTGCCTCAATTATGCGCCGAAAATATCCTATAACCCATACTCGGTTGCCTGCACCGCCCCCCTCTGCACCGCCCCCCTCGACCGTAACGTAGCGCCCTCTTATATGATTTGTATGCAACCCACCAACCTTTCTCACTACAATAGCCTCCTCTAAACGGATTCCCCAAACATCAGATATCATCTCGTCATATGCGAAATCGGTCAATCCTCCAAAAATATGTGCCCCCTCGATAGGAATCCTCAATACCTACTCGACGTCGTGGAGCATAATACTTAACTCTCCCCAAGGAAAATGGAAAAAGTTAGTCTCTGACATCCAGCGCTCAACGAAAGCTAAGATGAGCACAAGATCAATCCCTCCAAAACTCAGCTCTACCAATGACTACAGTTCACTACGGTCTGCCAAATCTTACCAACCACCTACAACATCATCACGATGGTTATGCAACTCCTCAAAATGGCGTGCAACATGGCTATATGCGTGAATCACCTTGGCCGGAATACGACCCTCCCTAAGCGCTGGATCTATGATCGTCACATCACTACAAACTCTCATAGTGTCATGCCAAATCTGGAAAGCAACATGAGTGTCGTAGGTATCAAGAATGTCAGAAGCGAGTTTAGGATTTTTGTAAAATCATCGGTTTAAGAACATCCTTCATAAAATTTATTTATAAAAACGTTTCTTAAAGGGATTAAGTAAGTACTCCATTAAAATTTGTTATTCATAATAAAATGATATTTTAGCAACAAAAGTCCCAATTAAGAAAGAGTTCAAGTTTATTTTATAATGATGTTGACTTAATTACATGGGTTATAAATAATTTTTTTAATCATACTCATTAATCAATTTAGAAAATTCTAAATGCTTATTCATATAATAAAATCCTTTTAAACTAATCAAAATTGTTTTAATAGATGGAACTTAATTTATATGAAGGTATATATTAGATAAGACAACTAATAACTCTTTTTAACCACTCCATTTTTAAACTGATGGGCCTAATTTGATTTAATGGGCCTAGTTAAGTTAACCTTAGTAAAAAAAAAGGGAAGATGGCCCAACCTAAATTCTTTTTGTTGCAACCTTCTTCCTTTTATGCTTAAAAACTTCTAGCTTGCCTCCTCCTCTTCACGCGAGCACCAACAACAGCAAGTAGCAACTCCAGCGACAGTAGCTCACGACGCCGGCATCCCTGGCGGTTTTCGGCACGACGTTCAGTGGTGAGGAGATGGGCAGCGGCTGGTAGGAGTTCCGACGACGGTTCTCGACGGAAAAAATAAAAATCCGACCGGAGGTTCGAACGGAGGTGTTGAGTAAAAATATGTAAAAAATCCACAAAACATATTTTTTCATTTTTAAATTTGAGTTCGACCCTTTCTCGTTATCGTTTTGATTAAAAGTTGTACAAATACAAATGATTTGGTTGGTTTTAAGATTTGGGTTGCACCCGTGTTTTAACGGGTTGCCTACATATCTCCTTAAGAAGAATCAAGCCTCGTGTAGTTCGATGTGCTTTAATTTTTATGTGTATGTGGTTGTTTTCATGCATCAGAGAAACGAGACTAGACCCACCTTCTAGGAAGTGTTATCTACAAACCATGAGAATCAGTTTTTTTAAGAAGAGTTGAATAAACTACCTTCCGTTTCTTCTTGATCTTCGTTTCTTTCTTTCTTCTTTGCTTTGTTGAAACTCATTTTTCTCAGTTCTTGTCTTACTTGCTTTTTGCTTGGTAGAGAAAATCGTACAACAAAAACATGGAGTGCCCCCTATATAGTGAAGCTTGCTTAACCGCCCACTAAGTACCCCCTTTTCTTTTTTTCTTTTTTGCTAAAGTTGGGCCCACTCCATGTGGTGGAGAAGCAACTCTCCCACATTTGTACGCATATGTGTTGATGTGCATCAAATTCAACTTATTTGTTTTTTTTTTATTTTGTTTTATTATTATTTTCTCCCAAAGACACATTTGGGTCATTTAAGTCTTGGACCTAATTAAAATTTAAGCCCAACAATATCACCTCTATCATTAAAATTTACCGTTCAACACGAGGTTTTCGGGTTACATTTTGGGGGTTAAAGACTGAATTTTTCGGACTTGATTTGCTAAGGGTAAGGGCTGAATTTTCAAGCTGATTTTGGGAGGTTTAAGGGCTGAATCTTCCTGGTGGAAAAACCTCCATGGACAAACCCTTTGATTTATATTAAACTTGTGTTGAAATGTCAAACGAGCTAGGTTTTGAACAGAAAAAAAAAATCAGATTGTAGAGGGATAGCCCCGGATTTTCTGCTGCCAAAATCATCCTTCCTAGCGTGAAGGGGTGGTCAAGAAGTACAAGGAAGATCCGGTCAAGATTTGGTCAAGGGTCAAATTTGGGTTAAAGTAAAGCGTGTCTCCTTAATATAATAAGAAGCTTTTGTAGCACACTTGGTAAAGATTGGTGAGAAGGATTAAGAAGTTAAGGGTTAAAGTTTGAGTGACTACACTCCTTTTTTTTTTTTATTACACAGATTAGGTGTTGGGTTGGGTTGAGGTTGATTTCAGGTCTAATTAAGGCCAAGCCCAATCTCTTATTCTAATTATATAAAAATAACATTTAACCCAATTCGATTAATTTTTGCTAATTAATAATATTAATCTTCTTAAATTAATTTTTTTTTATTTATCCCATTTATAGTAGCTAAACTTCTAAATTTTTTATAAGTGAAAATACTTAGTTCTATTGTTAGATTATAAACTTCTATTTTCTATTCTAAATTTATTTCAATGAATAATATTACTTCTTAAAAGTTTTAGTTTATTGTTAAGAAAACGAATTCATAAGAATAGATTTTTCTTTTAACACTTTCAAAAATATATTATATAGTTTTTTATAAAAAAAAAAGCGGTTATTACATGTTTGCTCTTTCTCTTCGTCGAATCCCTTTCAACAACAACCATGCCTCGTCGTTTAAAATTCCAGTCACCATATATGGCTCTAGTTTCATGTCAGACCACCAACACTAACCTCTATCGAAACCCTAATCTAATTTTAAAAGGATCCCCAAATTTAAAAATAATATTTCAAAATCAAATACCAAAAAATTCGAATTAAATCCTTGTAGTAGACTTAAGAATACCAACGTTGGTGTGAAACTTATGAGATGTCCGAAGATGATTGCGAACAATGACTTGGAGGTGGTCTACAATCGCTAACACATTATGATCGCCAACAACGGTATTTTGATTTAAGTGCATGGTAAGTAGTTTCTAGAAACTGATCAAAAGATTTTTTTCATTTGAATATATCTTAAATTTTCAAATTATGGTGGGTAGTCTAAACGGAATCTAAAGATCCTTCCAATGACATATCGTCAAAGTTGAGGATTTGCTACAACTTCTCTATCCACCATTTATTAAAAATTCTGAACATATGTGAGTTCGTTAAAAATAGTTAGAGATTAACAAATCCGTATAGAACAATTGAAGAAACAAGAGAAAGGCCTCCCTAGCAACGGTTCCAGTGAGGTTGACCGACGAAGTGGAGCTTGCGCATTAGAACTCGACATTGCAAGCAGTAAAATGGCTAAAAAAATGAATAAATTCACCTTTATTATTACATTTATTTTCGTAGTAGATCAAAGTTGAACTGAAATTAAGAATTTATCATTCTTTTAATAAGCTCAACAAACTTACATTTGGGCATCAGTGCAAATAAATTGGGCATCCATACCATTGTGAAAAAAGAGGGGTGTTTTTATCATTATAAACCTTTTTTGGGTATAGACTACAATAAACGTTTTAACCGCTCACGAAAAAGCTCTAGAGAGGTTATGGGCGATCTTTTGGCGATTTGGCGGTTTCCACATCTTTGTGTCATTTGTGCTTCTCTCCGACGTTTGGCCGTGGGAGTTAGGGTTCCCGTCATGTAGTGCGGGTGTCATTGTGGTATGTTTTGCACTAGGATCGGCCTCAGGGTTCAATGACAGAGGAAAGTGATAGAGATTTGCTGTTAATAGAGGAGGAAAGTCAGGCGATCGATGGTGTGATCGAGCGGACAGAAGACGAGAAACAAAGAACCTTACTACCTCTCGTCGGAACTCTCCTAACTAACAGAGCTTTCAATGCATATGCATTGAAAACCACCATGAAAGGTGCATGAAGAGCAAAGAAAGGTTTTTTTTTCAAGAGATACGACCAAACCTCTTCTTTTTTCTGTTCGCAGATCAAACCGAAAAAGAGAGGGTCCTGAGGGAAGGACCGTGGTCATTTGACAGAGCCTTGCTTGCATTAAAGGTGGGGATGAGCAACCGTCCAAGATCACACTATTAACAGGGTTCCGATGTGGATTCGACCATATGACCTCCCCCTTGAAGCAATGACAAAGACAACAACAGAGATTGTGGGTAAGGTTTATGGCGCTTAGTATCTTTCGATGAATCAGAACTCCTAATGAGTGCAAAAATTCTTCGAGTCAGAGTTCAAGTTGACATCAGAAATCCCCTTCGACGAGGCATTATCATGAACTTTGGAAGAAGGAAGCTCTAGGTTGGAATAAAATATGAAAAGCTTCCAAATTTCAGCTATTGTTGTGGGAGATTGGTTCACACAAAGATGGATTGTGAGAAGGATGAAGGGAGAGATCGGTGGGTGATTATGGTGATTGGCTGAGCGCCTCACCTCTAAAGCTCCATCAACCACGATCGGATTTCGAGCGTGAACAAGAGAGGATGTTGATGGGCGGTTTAACTAAGCCAAAGTTTGGGCAGCAAAATAGAGTCGAGGCTGGAAGAAGAGAGGGAATAAGAAAGTCACTTTTCGATCTGCTGAAAAGTCCGAATGCTGAGGATTGTGGAGATAGTGAAAGCTCTGTGGCTCGAAATGTTGCAACCAATCAAATTAGTGAAGAGGAGCCAGAGGAAAGAAGAACTTCATAGGCCCAGCGAGTAGTCTGTCTGAATGAGGTGCATGAAAAGATGAAGAAAGTGCTCTTGAGCGATGTGAGGCTAGTAGCCAAAGATCATGAGGGGCTGCGGGAAAAAGATAGTGGAAATGCAAGAATAGATAGACTTGACCATTTTAGTGGAGGGAGCCCAACTGAAATAGGAAGAGTGGAAGCTCCTCTAAGATAGATTGGGAAGAGGCGAACATGGAAAAGAAGAGCTTGGGAGGGCAAGCTGCAGGAAGGAGAGGTTGGTTCTTCCTAGAGGAAAAAAAATGTTGATCAAGGAATGGATGAATCCATGAATGACCAGGTGACAACTGAAAGAAGTTTAGATCGGCGGGAGAGGCGGAGAGTCTCTCTTGACGGACATTATGAATATAATGAGTTACAATTTCCGGGGATTAGGGACGGCCCGGTCAATTGGAAGACTCACTAATCTAGTGAGGAGAGAGGCCCCGTTGGTGGTGTTTTTAATGGAGACTAAAACTGATTCAAGAAAGATGGAAATGTTTAGAGACAAGGTTAATTACAAAGGCTGCTTCTCGGTTAATGCCAATGGTCAGTTATGTGGTTTGTGCCTTCTTTGGAGTGAGGAGGTGGCTGTAAGGGTTAAATCATACACACAACACCACATCGATGCTAAAATTGAAGTCCGAGATATGGAGAAGTGGAGGTTCACTGGTATTTATGGTTGGCCGGAAAGAGAAGAAAAGTATTTCACTTGGTCTCTTCTTCATAAGCTTTTTGAGGATGATCATTCAGGCTGGCTTTGCATGGGGGATTTCAACCAGGTGTTGCAAGTTGAAGACAAGAAGGGTGGAAACAACCCGGAATGGTCTGAAATGATTGCGTTCTAGGATGCGCTGGAATGTTGTGCTTTGAGTGACATACCATTCTTGGGCACTCGGTTCACTTGGGACAATGGGCGGATTGGAGAATCTTTCATCCAAGAGAGATTGGACTTGGGTGTCGCAAATGAACACTGGCTGGAATTGTATCCGAATGCGAACATAAGACACCTTGATCGCCAGGGCTCCAACCACACTCCAATCATGATGGAAAACTTTCGGTGTGAGGAGGAAAGTGGAACTGGTATCCAGGGCAAACGACCTTCGAGGTTTGAGGCTTTTTGGGTGCAACATGAGGGCTACCAAACAGTCATTGAAAATGTTTGGAAAAACCCGAACTGGCAGTCTGTTGGCAATTGCTAAATGGACAGACTGGACACCTGTATGGAACACCTTAGGGAGTGGAATAATAAGGAATTTAGGAATGTTATGAAGAAACTACGTGATGTTAGGGAGGAACTACGACAGCTGCAGAAGAATGGGATGAGTGGTGATTCTGTTGGCAGAAGAAGACGTTTGGGGAGAGAGAGGAAGATAATCTTATGGCCAAAGAAGAGTTAATCTGGCTCCAGCATGCAAAGGTGCATGAGATGAGATGGGGAGACAAAAATTCAGCTTTTTTTCCACAATAAAGCAAATGGGAGGAAAAAGTTGAACAACATCAGAAGGTTGGTTGATGAAGACAGTATGGAGTGGCGGAGAAGTGATAATAAATCCAAGGTGACAGTGGAATATTTTATAGAATTGTTTATAAGTCCGATCTCAATACTCATTCGTCTACGGCTCCTCAAGGACTCTCGCAAAAGCTGGCGAACGAGGGTAACTCTCAGTTGCTACGGCCATTCACCAGGGATGAGATTTGTAAGGCACTTTTTTCATGCACCCCACAAAATCTCCGGGTCCGGATGGTATGTCAGCTTTGTTTTACCAACAACACTAGCATATTGTCGGTCTTGAAGTAACCGCCTTTGTGCTAAACGTCCTGAATGGTGAGGGTTTTCCTTCAAGGCTAAATCACACTTTCATTTCATTAATTCCAAAAGTTCGAGCTCCCTACAAGATGAGAGATTTAAGACCAATCAGCTTATGTAATGTGTAGTACAGGGTTGTTTCCAAGGTTCTTGCCAACAAGTTAAAGAGAGTCCTTAACAAGGTGGTGGAGAGGACTCAAAGTGCTTTTGTGGTAGGGCGGTTGATTATAGACAATGTTATGGCGGCTTTTCTGATTTTCCACTACATGAAGACGAAGAAACAAGGCAAGAAGGGATATATGGAGTTAAAGTTAGATATGGCCAAGGCGTATGATAGCGTTGATCATGAGGTGTGTTTCAAGCGTATCTTTTTTGATCTTGATGGATGGTGCTTGATAGACACATATTAGGTAGTGTTTTAGGGCATGTTTAGTTAGGATTTTCATGGGTTTTGGTTTAGTTTTAGTTTGTTTTGCTACTTTTGTTAGTTTGTAGAAAGATTCGGATATCTACACTTTGTTGTGGTTTTTGATTGTAGATGTGAAGACAATAAGTGGAGAGGAGGTGAAGCCAAAGCATTGGAGAAAGCAAGAAGAGAGCCAAGCTATGAGATTAGCCCAAGAGGTGATGGGAAAAGCACACTTGGGTCCGGACTATGTATTAGAGTTGTTGTTTCGACACCTCTTGCTTGCAAAGGCTGGATCTGGAGCTATAGTGGTCGGATTGAGCTGATTTTGGTGTCATTGGAAAGCTAACTCGAAGAGCTACAATTCATCTTTTTACTCCGAGTCCAAATTCCAACTCGAAGTGGGTCAAAACAGCCTCTGAAGTGATACGTGACGACCAGTGTTGAAAGCGCGGGCAGGAGGTCCGAAAGCGCGCCCGCGCTTTAGGGGTTCATCCCGCGTTTCGAGACCTGAGTCTCTGCCGTGAAAGCGCGGGCAAGGCATCGAAAACGCGACCGCGTTTCTGGGTGCTTGCCCGAGTTTTCGCCCGTGTCCGAGTTATGTGCGAGATTTTTATGGGATTATTTTTGGGCCCTTGTGGGTTACCTTTTAGATATATTTTTGGGAAGACATATTATATATAGTTAGTTCTAGTTTCTAGGTTTATTATTCCATAATTCTTTGACTTTGGATTGGTTATTGAAAACTTGGAGAACAAGAACCCTATGGGAAACTTTGTAAGCTTTTCAATGTCTTTCAATAGCTAAACCTCTTTTGCTTAACTAGTTAATTGAAGTTGTGAACGAAGTATTATTGTGAGGTTTGATTGTGTAACACCCCTATTTTGAACCCCAGGGTATTACATGCCAGTGACCTCGGATTTTTCCATCCAAAGTCACCCAAGGCGATTGGTAACATAACTCGATTCATAGAAAACAACATATTGAACTTATATTACATCAAAAGTGATTCAACGTTTGATACATGATTGGAAGTCAATGATCAATGATACACAATAACAATGTTTGAGTGAAGAAGACATATAAATCATTTTGCAGCGGAAATAAAATTTTCGGTTATAAGGTTCTTCACAAAAACAAAATAGGAAACTCCAAAATATCTAAAATAACTTGAACCTCTTGAAAATCTTCGTTCCTTAAAATCCTCGAGTCTTCGTCTTTGTCCTCTGGCAGACCTGTCTTTATTCCCTGATATTTCCATAAAAGCAAGAAATACCAGCCGACCAATGTCGGGAAGAAAAGAAAGTGGTATTAGTCTAACGCGAGACTAAGCAAGTGGTAGGATATGACTAGGTTCTTAAAAGGCTAAATATGTCGGCATCAAGGTCCAAAGGGAATTGAGCGATGCACGACAAATCAGGTTCTTTTGAGGTGAGGGTGTGATATAACTTAGACAACAAAACTTCATTCGAATACAAATCAGATGATGATGAAAGGAACAAATCTGAAGGGAGATGAATAATGCTTTCTTTAACGATAGGAAACCACAAGAAAGTGATTCCTAAGAACAAAAGATGATTAAGAATTTGTTGGGAACTTCTTAATTCATGTCAAAGTTTAGTAAAAATCTACCTTGACTTATCTTCTCTTAGTAGTATGGCAATACATTTTACGTTAACGATTTTCGGATGTGGCAACTCATAAGAGTCAAGGGCCACACCCAATACATCCTCCGTTCATTAATTGTTGTGCATTGGGCACTTATCTTTCATTAATGACAAAACAGTGCAATCAGTTATCGATTTTTAGATGCAGCAACCCAAAACGGGTCAAGAGCCACATCGGAGAAGGACGGAGTCCTTAACACCTAGCTAGGGTGTTATCACCCCTCTACGCTTGTAGAGCAGGCAGAGTCATGACCCAGTATTAGGGTATAGGTACATCCTAATACGTTTTCGGGAGGTGTTTCAGAGGCGAGCTCTCACCCCTAATGACTATCCTAGTCCTTAGCAAAGTCTCAAACGAGACATTTAAACACATAAAGGCCGCAATCAATCGGTCCTAAGTCCAAGTACTAGCGTAGTACAAGAATAATAACAATATGAACAATGAGGTCATTATCTCTAACAATAATAATCCTAGGTTCGTTTTATTCAACAAACAAGGTGTTCCCAACAATTATATGGATATTAAACGGAATGGAAGAAAATTCACGTTTAATCGTAAAGAGCAAGAGAACCATCCACTTGCCTTCGATTCCCGAGGTTGAAGTTCTACGGATTCGATTCACGAGCTTACGGTGCCCAAGTGCTTACCCTATTTCACCAACGATTTTCGATACGACAAGGGAACAAATTAATATTTAATTCATTTCAACCCGAATAATTCATCCAATTATTGTTTCCTTTACAATAATTTGTGAGCCCCTTTTAAATTATTTTTCCTTTCATAATTTATAACTCCAAAAAGTATGTGGGCATTTTAATATGATCCTTAACGTACGAATATATACGTACATATATATATATGTGTGTAATTTTATAAATTATCCAAGTCTTCTTTATAAACATTTCTTATGAATCTTCTTAAGGTCAGGATAACTCATTATTTCTAGGTAATATATATATATATATAAGTTCATGACCCAACTCAACATTATATTTATATTTGCCTTAAGAGAAATTATTTGTAATATACATATATATATATATATTAAGGTGGTAACTTGCTAACTAACCTTGTACATCAGTTATTTCAAATACTCAATTATTTTTATTTACTAGCCCTCTTATGTAATTAGTGAACCAAAGGTGCATAATGTGTAATTAGTGATCCTTTTGTTTGCTAACAAATTTCAGTCTCCATCTTCTAATTGAAACGAAAGCCCATGTTCTCTCTTGTCTTACAATCCTAGTGGATCAGCCTTAAAATATTATTTGGCCCAGCCCAAAACAAATTAATAACAAGAACAAAACTGCTCACCCTTCTCCTTCGTTTGCACAGCAGCAACGACAACACAACACAGCACCAACAATGGCGCCCACACAGCAGCTTCGTCGGCCGGCGATCCTTGGCGGTTTCCGGCGACGAAAGGGGCGGCGGACAGCGGGGACGAGCAGGGAGACGGTGGTTCGGCTCCCAGGCGGCGCAGAGTTGGACGGAGGTGGAGATCGGCGGTAATACGGCTCGATCGGGTATTTTTCGGAGGTCGAAAACGGAATCGATTCGGCTCGGACTTTGAATGAAAGTTGTAGAGGAGGTTTAGGGGAGTATGAATCTGATTTTTTTATTGGCCGGATAGACGCTTGCTTATAGCCCAATCCGAGGTCGAAAAATCTGGACAAAGTCCCGTTTCAACGCTCAAATGGATTTTTGCGCTTGATTGCAAATCCAATTAGATAGGGAAGAGTATAGTGGGGTGACGGGGGTAATGATTTGTGCCAAAACCTCCAATTTAAGGCTCGGTTGAAATACGGTGGAAGAGAGGGGAAGTGAGTGCAATGATGGGGGATAGATTCACCAGATTTTGTTTGGGCAGAAATTGATCTGCGTTGTCATGAAAGGGTGGCGACACAATACCACCAAATCTTGGTCAAAGATTGGTCAAGGCAACAATTTGGGTTTAAATAACATACATGAAGGGAAGGGAAAAGAAGGGAAGGAACGGAGAGGTTGGGTGTTCGAATCTGGCCTCTTATACTCTTTTATTTTATTTTAGTTCAAGATTAGGATGTTGAGCTTAGTGGGGTTTCGGGTCTCAATGAAGACTAAGCCCAAACCTCTTGTTTAAGTTATACAAAATTAATAATTAACTCAACTCTGTTCATTTTTGTTAATTGATGATATTAATCTTCTTAAATTACATTTTTAATTTATCCCCTTTATAATAACTTAGACTCGTAAGTTACTTATAAGTCAATATACTTTTATTTTTTTATTTTTTTTTAGATTGTAAGCTTCTATTTTATAATTTAAATCATATTTTAATAAATACTGTTACCTCTTAAAAGTTTTCGTTTATCGTTAAGAAAACGAATTCATAAGAATATAGTTTTACACTTACAATAAAATATACATTATGTAATATGATATTTTATATAAAAATAGCGGATATTACAATAGTACCCCCTTAAAATTAGTTTCGTCCTCGAAACTAGGGAGAACTAGAGTTGCCTTGAACTAGAAAAGAATAAGCTCAAGAACTTTCGTCGTATGAAATAATACTTTATCCTTTAAGTACCCCCTTAAAATAAATCGACATAATTGTCTTAGACACAATCCTTGTTAAAGCTTGCCATTAGGAACACGCCTAATTAAAAGTATATTAAACTTTCAAAGTTGTAAATTATAGAACAAGTTTTATAGAACACCATGTGTACCTATACACAAAAAGATCTTTGTCCAATGGTAATTAATCTATTGAAGATATAAGTACTTAGTTTAAACACTTTTACATAACCAAGTCAAAAATTCTATTTTGATATATTAGAAGAAATTGACATAAGAGCATCTTGCTATTATGACTACAATCACAATTACTAACATATCATTTAGCATTTACAAGAAATTTCTTTTTCCTTAATGATTTAAAATATGGGACTTATCTAAACCCAAAAGGTTTAAGGATATTGAATGAAACAATCCATTTATTGGCAAATAACATTGTCTTTCAACTTTATACAAACTTGCTAGCAAAGTATAAATAAATGATTGCCCAAATACATTTTGTCCAAAAACAAAACTAATCGAGGTTCGTAAAAAAAATATATACGATTATCATAACACAGAGACTCAAGATTCCTTTGAATTGCTTTAAACGAATTTTTTTTTTTTGCTTAATTCCAACTTTTAACACAAAAATTTAATATTCCAAAATTTCAAACTTAGAGTTGTAATACATCAAAACACAACTTTTTGAAATTTGGTTTCCAAACTTGTCCTTAAGAAATTATGTGATCTTATCCCGCCATGTGATCAAGATGGGGGTAGAATCAGCATAATCCTTTACAGCATTTTCATGGGAATAAGACATGTGAGTTTGCCTTACCATGTGATCAGGATGGAAGACAAAACACATTCTTACTCACCACCATGAAAACCATAGGAAAGTTTAATTCGAAATCTCATTACAAACTGGAAATATATATACATATATATATATATATATTTTCTAAGGAATTTTGTAAGAACTTATAAGAATACAACTTTTTCCAAAACAGCAAAAGTATAATATGATTTTGACCGTTTATATATTATAGGGACATAATATAGGAAAATTTTAACTCGGATTGTCACTTATATCTCGATGTTGTCATGAAAATCACAAACCAAAATGACTTATGGTAACTTTAAGAACATGGTTAAATGATCATACGGCAAAATCTTTATTGTCCAATAGAGTAAACATTCAAGATGTATTGGAATTAAAGGGGATTTATCATAGAGTATAAACACAGTTGTTTGGCTTTTGAAAATATAAAGACTTTTTCAGTCATGTTGGAGGATTACAAAACTAACAATTATTTCCAAACAAACTATAGTATGGTTTCAATTATTCCTTACTTAGGAATACTTAATGCATGAAATTATCTTGAGTTGACACATGCAAATGGCCAATCTGATAAAAATCACGATATTGACAATCTAAGACAAATGATTGATAAGATCGAAATTCGTTGACAATTATTGTCAAATTCGAAATCTCTTTTTTTTTTTTTTTCTTCCGAAATCTAACACAAAATCCTTATGATAATAATTACTTTTATCATATAAAAGACTTATAAAAGTTTGAAATCTCAATATTGAGGGTTCAAATTTCAATACAAATATTATGTTCAATGTTAAATCAGGAAAATAATCTAGCACTTCAAAACATAGAAAACTTTCAATATGAATGCTTTCTCATGGTGCTCTTTTATTTATGAAGAAAGGAATTTTAAAACAATACAAAAGAAACATCCTTTCTTGGTAACAAATAATTTCGCCCCCACGTTCCTTTTTGAAAATAACTATTTTACCTGGCAGTTGATTATATCAAATTTCAAAGGGTAGCATTGATATACCCTTCTATATGATTTCCGAATCTACCACGCTGAGCAAATCGTTTACTCTCTCTCTCTCTCTCTCTCTCTCTCTCTCTATACGAGGTTTAATTGGTAAACTTATTTAGAATGTAAATTATTTTGCAGGATGTCATTTATTTACACATACTTGGAAATAGGGTATGACCTAGATGAACTCAATTATAGAAGTTCAGCAACGTATGAATGGTTTAAACACTTGGGGCATATCTTATCCATCTAAGACTTGAAATAATGTTTATTGAGGAAGAGATTGCTTAATTCCATTATTTTATTTTGACTAAGGTGGCTAGTCTATTAGCACCTGGCCACTGTATATACGAGCTTCTCACTCTGACGATGATTCACTCAAGATCATTTCAGTTAGAGTAGTTTAGGCTAAGGTGTGATTGGATTTGATGAATTTATTTGCCCATAAAGTCCAACCGACTTTTGAAAGCGGCGAATCCTTTGAGCCACGGTGGACATCTCGGGTCCCGCATATTGTAATAGTTGGTTGAACTTGGTGACTCTCTAGTACAATCAATCCCTCAACTTTCGGGTACAGAAGCTCCTCTTGCTTCTCGTCCCTCATGGACTCGGAGAAGAAGCGAGACATCATCTTGTCCTTGAACATGTCCCAGCTTAACATCGGGTGATCAGACAATCGAGAGTTCTCCCAACACTCACTACCTTTATCCCTTAATTGGAGAGCTGCGATGTGCATCTTCTCAGCCTCAATGCATCGAACATTTATCAACAACCTCTCGATGTGAGTGAACTAATAGGGGATTTTAGCTAGATCTTCTAGGCTGTTATAATCGGGCGAAATTGGAGGATTTGCTGCTTGTATCATTTGTTGAAACATGTCCCTTATAGCCTCTAGGGTTGCAGCATCAAGCGCTATCGCTCCAGCGGGATCTGGCTCATGATTGTCCCCTTGGCCTCCAGTCCCAGACTTAACCTCATCTTGTCCACCCTAATGGGTGGGGTTGATTGGAAGGAATCGATTATTGGTTCCTCGAGTATTAACCATCTAAACAGTTGGATAATAAATGTTTCTGATTAATTCACCTTTCCATAAGGCATGGAATGAGCACAACTTCCAATGAATCAAAGGTCAACAATTTATCAAGATACTTTAGAAAGACTAAAGCCACTTTATAGGTGCTCCTTATGAAGGATGATTACAAAATACGAGAAACTTAACGATCCTATGATCGACTCAACCACTCTAGTAGTACAAAATGATGATTTAGACAATTTCATTCTGTGGAGCACGACAAGGATTACGATACAGTATAGATAAGATAAGGATAGGAGTTCACTGATTATAGGATAACTACCACTTGGTCAATAATATTTGCAACAACTGACTTAAAACAACCGTTAAGCTCCCTGAGGCTTATTAGGTGTGAAAGGAGTTTCGGTAGGCGGAGGCAGTCATGGTCTTCTTCTTGTTGGAATTCGTGAAGCGATAGCAACACCTATCCAAAAGCGAGGCTTCGAACCTCCTTGGGTCCTCAATGGAGCCGTTATCTTTTAACAAGTCTATCCCTTGCTCGATCTTACGCCTCAAGTTGACCATACTGTCTTGCTCCTTTTCCCGACGCACTTTAAATTGACGGGCAGACTCCTCATGAACCGCCAGCATACTCTGCCATTCCTTCATAAGCGATCCTAGGATATGATTGCCGACCCACATATGCCTTGGTTTATAGTCACCAACAGCTGCTCGGGCCTGCCATGGTTGGTTCTCAAATGGATCCACACTTTCTCCAACCCGACCTTCCCGTAGGCATGTATGCCTGCTTGGCCCCATCCAATAGTGTTTGATGACCAACATTTTGTGAGGGAACCTCCCCTTGAACAGGTCCTATAGCCTTGTACTCCTCATTAAGCAACCGCTTAGCTAGCTCATGCTCCTTGGCTCTCTCGAGCTCTTGCTTCTGAGCCTTAGCCTGATGTCTTGTGCAAACCATGTTCTGTACAGGTTCATAAGAACAGCTTATTGCGGGTGCTATTTCCTATTAAGGAAGGAGATTCAGACAGTTATATAGAATTTCTGTAATCCTATATTCGGAGACGACGATTGGAAGGAAGCTTTTAAAATCAATTTTGGATTTCTTCGAACATGGGAGGTTAAAGATTTACTTGATTGTTTCAAGACGCGTACTTTATAATTGGGAATACTCTTCGATGTAGGTTTAGAAGGAAAACAAAAATTATGTTCCTCGAGATTTTAAAAATTCCTAAGACTTCCCTATAGGGGCTGGTAACGAAACTCATCTCTAAGCTTATCCTTTAAACTCTACGATGATTTTAAACAAAAGAATGTCAGCTTTGATATTTCAAATAAAGATTTTGTTTGTAGTAGTTTAAAACTCTTATTTTGAAATTCCAAGCACCCGTGAAACACAAATCAGGAAATCTCTTAAATGCTTGAGAACTTGAAATGATGAGATGAAAATCTTAATCTGATTTACAAAATAATTATTTATAAAATTTTGAATAGAAGTTAGTTAAGGAATATGATCAATTTAAAACTTCCCTTCAAAAGCAATTGGTTCTCGAACCTAAAGTTGTTAGAGAAGAGATTTCTTTGGAAAATGAAATTTGAAGTTAAAATCTTATATATTCAAAAGAAATCTGAGAAAACTTCGGTTTAAAAACGTTCGGCTCTGATACCATAACTGTAACACCCCTATTTTGAACCCCAGGGTATTACATGCCAGTGATCTCGGATTTTTCCATCCAAAGTCACCCAAGGCGATTGGTAACATAACTCGATTCATAGAAAACAACATATTGAACTTATATTACATCAAAAGTGATTCAATGTTTGATACATGATTGGAAGTCAATGATCAATGATACACAATAACAATGTTTGAATGAAGAAGACATATAAATCATTTTGCAGCGGAAATAAAATTTTCGGTTATAAGGTTCTTCACAAAAACAAAATAGGAAACTCCAAAATATCTAAAATAACTTGAACCTCTTGAAAATCTTCCTTCCTTAAAATCCTCGAGTCTTCGTCTTTGTCCTCTGGCAGACCTGTCTTTATTCCCTGATATTTCCATAAAAGCAAGAAATACCAGCCGACCAATGTCGGGAAGAAAAGAAAGTGGTATTAGTCTAACGCGAGACTAAGCAAGTGGTAGGATATGACTAGGTTCTTAAAAGGCTAAATATGTCGGCATCAAGGTCCAAAGGGAATTGAGCGATGCACGACAAATCAGGTTCTTTTGAGGTGAGGGTGTGATATAACTTAGACAACAAAACTTCATTCGAATACAAATCAGATGATGATGAAAGGAACAAATCTGAAGGGAGATGAATAATGCTTTCTTTAACGATAGGAAACCACAAGAAAGTGATTCCTAAGAACAAAAGATGATTAAGAATTTGTTGGGAACTTCTTAATTCATGTCAAAGTTTAGTAAAAATCTACCTTGACTTATCTTCTCTTAGTAGTATGGCAATACATTTTACGTTAACGATTTTCGGATGTGGCAACTCATAAGAGTCAAGGGCCACACCCAATACATCCTCCGTTCATTAATTGTTGTGCATTGGGCACTTATCTTTCATTAATGACAAAACAGTGCAATCAGTTATCGATTTTTAGATGCAGCAACCCAAAACGGGTCAAGAGCCACATCGGAGAAGGACGGAGTCCTTAACACCTAGCTAGGGTGTTATCACCCCTCTACGCTTGTAGAGCAGGCAGAGTCATGACCTAGTATTAGGGTATAGGTACATCCTAATACGTTTTCGAGAGGTGTTTCAGAGGCGAGCTCTCACCCCTAATGACTATCCTAGTCCTTAGCAAAGTCTCAAACGAGACATTTAAACACATCAAGGCCGCAATCAATCGGTCCTAAGTCCAAGTACTAGCGTAGTACAGGAATAATAACAATATGAACAATGAGGTCATTATCTCTAACAATAATAATCCTAGGTTCGTTTTATTCAGCAAACAAGGTGTTCCCAACAATTATATGGATATTAAACGGAATGGAAGAAAATTCACGTTTAATCGTAAAGAGCAAGAGAACCATCCACTTGCCTTCGATTCCCGAGGTTGAAGTTCTACGGATTCGATTCACGAGCTTAAGTTCATGACCCAACTCAACATTATATTTATATTTGCCTTAAGAAAAATTATTTGTAATATATATATATATATATTAAGGTGGTAACTTGCTAACTAACCTTGTTCATCAATTATTTCAAATACTCAATTATTTTTATTGACTAGCCCTCTTATGTAATTAGTGAACCAAAGGTGCATAATGTGTAATTAGTGATCCTTTTATTTGCTAACAAATTTCGGTCTCCATCTTCTAATTGAAACGAAAGCCCATGTTCTCTCTTGTCTTACAATCCTAGTGGATCAGCCTTAAAATATTATTTGGCCCAGCCCAAAACAAATTAATAACAAGAACAAAACTGCTCACCCTTCTCCTTCGTTTGCACAGCAGCAACGACAACACAACACAGCACCAACAATGGCGCCCACACAGCAGCTTCGTCGGCCGGCGATCCTTGGCGGTTTCCGACGACGAAAGGGGCGGCGGACAGCGGGGACGAGCAGGGAGACGGTGGTTCGGCTCCCAGGCGGCGCAGAGTTGGACGGAGGTGGAGATCGGCGGTAATACGGCTCGATCGGGTATTTTTCGGAGGTCGAAAACGGAATGGATTCGGCTCGGACTTTGAATGAAAGTTGTAGAGGAGGTTTAGGGGAGTATGAATCTGATTTTTTTATTGGCCGAATAGACGCTTGCTTATAGCCCAATCCGAGGTCGAAAAATCTGGACAAAGTCCCGTTTCAACGCTCAAATGGATTTTTGCACTTGATTGCAAATCCAATTAGATAGGGAAGAGTATAGTGGGGTGATGGGGGTAATGATTTGTGCCAAAACCTCCAATTTAAGGCTCGGTTGAAATACGGTGGAAGAGAGGGGAAGTGAGTGCAATGATGGGGGATAGATTCACCAGATTTTGTTTGGGCAGAAATTGGTCTGCATTGTCATGAAAGGGTGGCGACACAATACCACCAAATCTTGGTCAAAGATTGGTCAAGGCAACAATTTGGGTTTAAATAACATACATGAAGGGAAGGGAAAAGAAGGGAAGGAACGGAGAGGTTGGGTGTTCGAATCTGGCCTCTTATACTCTTTTATTTTATTTTAGTTCAAGATTAGGATGTTGAGCTTAGTGGGGTTTCGGGTCTCAATGAAGACTAAGCCCAAACCTCTTGTTTAAGTTATACAAAATTAATAATTAACTCAACTCGGTTCATTTTTGTTAATTGATGATATTAATCTTCTTAAATTACATTTTTAATTTATCCCCTTTATAATAACTTAGACTCGTAAGTTACTTATAAGTCAATATACTTATATTTTTTTATTTTTTTTTTAGATTGTAAGCTTCTATTTTATAATTTAAATCATATTTTAATAAATACTGTTACCTCTTAAAAGTTTTCGTTTATCGTTAAGAAAACGAATTCATAAGAATATAGTTTTACACTTACAATAAAATATACATTATGTAATATGATATTTTATATAAAAATAGCGGTTATTACAGATTGTTCTTAATTTTCCTTGACTAGATTGTTTTCTCTGTGCTTAATTGATTAATTTCAGCCTAGGGTTCTATTAGCTTGATCACCTAATATGATTTCTAGGATGAATTACAACTAGGTCTTTCTAATTACCGGTCGGTGTTAATTAGATCAAAAGTAGAACCTTTAATCAATCTAGGACTGGTAGGACTAGTTGATTAGAGAAGAGAATTCAATTGCATGTTATTTGGATGTCTGGTTGCTCTGAATGCATGTTTCTATTGATACTTGAATCTTAATGCTGTTGTCAAGTTGAATCTAGGAGGTCTCCTAGGTTATTTGATAATTAGGGTTGTTAGTACCGGTCGGGCTAATAACTAGAATTGAAGTAGGATTAATAATTCTATGAAGTTGGGTTATTAGAATTCCGCAATAGATTAGTCAAGGTAAAAAGAGAATTTTGATAATCAATGATCAATAATCAAGTTCACAATGGATATTAACTGGTTGAGCATATTTCTCCCATATTTTACATCTCATCTTTTGTTTTGCATTCCTTAGTTAGTTTAGTTCTTAGATTCATATTCAAAAACCCCCTTTTCTAACTCTGAGTAATACAATAATAAACACTGAAAACCTGAGTCTCTGTGGGATCGACCCTTACTTCCCTACTACATTAGTTGGGTTGTTTGGATTATTTTGATAGGTATTAAGGCGACTAAAATACCTCTATCAGTGCTCCTTCTGAAGAATTAGTTCCTAGTAGAGGATTGCGGCAGGGAGATGCTTTGTGTCCTTATCTATTTTTACTTTTTGTTGGAGGTTTCTCTACCTTAATTCGAAAGAGTGAAGCGGAGGGGCAACTATAGGGAATTAAAAACGATCATGCTACCTGTGAACAGGCATCCGAAATTGTTAAGATCCTCCGATGTTATGGAGCAGCTTCAGGTCAACAGGTGAATTTTGTCAAATCAGAGTTGTCTTTCAGCGAAAACGTAGGTGAGGAGCAACAGACTGTCTTGCAATCGATTCTGAATGTGCATGAAGTAGATAGACACAAGAGATATTTTGGTCTTCCAACAATGATAGTAAGATCAAAGAAGGTTGTTTTTGCACAACTTAAGGAACGTGTTTCGAGTCGTATCAAAGGCTGGAAAGCAACGTCTCTATCTAGAGCAGGAAAGATTGTTCTGATAAAGTCGGTTCTCTAAGCGATCCCTAGTTATACCATGTCATTCTTCCTTCTCCCGACAGGTCTGTGCCGTGCAATTGAGCAGCTGATGTGTGGCTTCCTTTGGGAAGATTCAACAGCAAAAAAGAGTATGCACTGGAGATGAGTTGGGAGCGTATGTGCAAGCCGAAGTCTCAAGGCTGGCTTGGCTTTCAAATTTTGGAGGCGTTTAATTTATCTTTGTTGGCAAAGCTAGGATGGCGCCTCATGACTGATCAGGACTCGTTAGCAGGAAAATTCTTCAAAGCCAGGTATTTTCCAAGGACAAATTTTCTTAATCCAAGCATTGGTTTCCAACCCAATTATGTCTAGAGAAGTATTTGTGAAGCCCGATTTGTAGTAGAGGCCGGGTCTTTCTAGCAAGTGGGAAATGGATTGTCTCTAAATGTCTGGAAAGACAAATGGATACCTCGTCCAAGCTCAGTCAAAGTCGTTGGGAACTTTTGTGGGGCGCCTGAAAACCTCCTAGTGAGCGACCTTATTGACTAGAGTCGAAGATCCTGGAAGGAGAATCTAGTCCAAGAATTTCTAGCGCCTTGTGATGTTGAGTCTATTTTGGGAATTCATCTGGTTATTCTTGATCATATTTCCTGGTTTTTCTCCAAATCCGGACAATTTATGGTGAAATCGGCATATCATGTGGCAGTGGCAAAGCTCTGTGAAGAGGGTAAGGGACAAGGATCTTTTGATGGTAGCGATCGCCTGTGGAAAACTCTTTGGAACACTCCGACCATCCCACGCACCAGAACTCTACTTTGGAGAGCGGGATGTGAGGTACTTCCATGTAAGGTTAATCTATTTAGACGTCATGTTGTGGACAATAGCCTATGTGATGTGTGTGGCCTGCATGAGACTACCGTTCACTGCCTCAGAGATTAAATAATCCCTTGTAAAGTATGGAGCTCGATTGACAATTTCTCTGAAATAAATGCTATTAGCAGGTCTTTTTTGGACTGGTTCGACATGGCTGCAAAAATTCTGTCAAAGGATGATCGATCTTTGTCTCTAAGCAGCCATAGTAGGAGAGATTTGGCGTGCAAGGCATCTGCTTCTTTTTTAGGGGATCAAAACTGATGTGCAGTAGGTCTTGGACCGAGCAACCCAACGATGCCAATAGTTCCAATCTACACAGGTAACCAACAACAGAACACGGAGATTCAATCTAATAGTCGGTTGTGGTCGTTGCCAGATGCAGGCTGGGTCTCCGTATGTTTTGATGGGGGCTGTTCATGAGAGGAGTTGTGGCGTTGGGATAATCGGTCGAAATAGTAGGGGAGAAGTGGTTTTGCTAGTGCTAAGATGATTCAACAGGGTCTCACGGTTGAGATTGTGGAGGCTGAAGCGCTGCTTTGGGGCATTCAGGTTGCTCTTTCCTTGGGTCTCGAACGGGTGCGTGTTGAATCGGATTGCAAAAGCTTGTTGTCTAAGATTACAGAGGGAGAGCTTCCAAATTCTTCGCTAGTGTTGGGACGATATCAAGAACTGATGTGTACTTGATATTGTGCCCACACAACCGTCCCTTAGTTTTGATATGACAAACTCACTTTGATTCTAATAAAATTGTCCAAGTGTTCAGGAACGCTAGTGATGAAAAGGACAACAAGTGTGTGGACGTCCCTGAGGTAAAGGGACGCTAGGTTCGATATGAAAGGACGAGCTAAGTTACTGCTTAAGCTAAGGACGCAGTTCACAAGCAAGCAGGAACGCAAGCCACAACTCCAAACGTCCTTACGTAGAGCCCGACAGGATGACATCACTCGACAATGTTTGATCATCAAGGACACGTGGAGACCGATCCTGTAGCAAAGTCCATCACTACGTGGAGGCAGATCCTGTAGCGGAGTTCAACAGCTTGATACAGGAAGCTTCCCTTCATCACCGCCATACCACGTGGAAGCCGATCATGTAGCCACGTCCATGAAGGGCATGATCGTCAGAAGAAATGACGCCCCTCCCCAAGTCCTATAAATACCCCCAAGGCATTTATTGTGACTTAAGCTTTCAGAGAATATTCAGAGAGAATCAGAGTGAAAGCAACTCCGATCAAGAACACCAAGAACAAGTCAAGAACTCTTCTAGACTAGGTGTTTGATCGAGAGGAAGTTTGTAATCAAATCACAAAGTGTTTGTAACCAGGAAAAGCAAAAGAAAAGAGAAGTCCTATGATATACACATTTATGTTGTGTATTTAGATGGGGTTTTAGCATACTTTTAGTCTTGTTTTAGGTGCTAAAGTTGGTGTTTGGAGCGTTAAAAAAGGAAGAGCCAAGGTACCCTGAAGACCACTTAGAGCTGGAATGAAAAAAACGAAGGAATCGCAATCTGTGGCTGGCGGCGACCGCTGCCCATAGGCGGCGCCCGCTGCCTTGGCCGAGGCGGAAAATCTTCTTTAAATGCTGCGTTTTATATAGTGACTTTTAGATATTATTTTAGGTCCGGTTTTAATGTATTTTTGGATAGATTATTTTCTCATATTTAAGGGCTTTGAACCCTTTGTTTAGACCTAGTTTTTGAGTTTTGGAATTATTTTGTATTTTGGAGATCTATGGAGAACTTAGCCTCTTTGCTTAGACAAACAATTGAAGTATTCGTTCTGATTCAGTTGTCAGATTTCTAATTCCTTATCGATTGCATGGATTTAATCTTTTCTCTTGCTTGAATTGCTATTGACTTGTTTCCATAATTTCTAGTCTGATCATCTAAGATTTATTGTTAATAAGTTATTGCTAAATTTAGAATGTTTCTGGTTGAGCATCTCTAATTCATAAGTAGCAACTGCATTGTGCTAATATCTGGTTGTGTTAGTTGTATGCATAAGAGAACTGATTTGCATTCTAGGGTAAAAGCTGGTTGTTTTTTATCTTAGTTTGTATCCAATTATATTCTTGATGTTGAATGTTGCTAGTTAGATTGAATCTTGATAGTTTCATGATTATTTATCTAGTTAGGGTTAATAGTAGTTGGTTGTGCTATTAATTACTTTTGAAAAGGAATTGGAATTTCCATTGCATAGATATTGAATGAAATCAATGATCAATTTGTCAAGCGAATGCGAATATTTGTTTGCCTAAGTGTTTCTAAATACTGATTAATAAACTCTTAAATTCTTATGGTTTGCATGCTAGTGTGTGAATTAAACCTAAAAACCCCCCTTGTTACTTCGGTTTGACACATAATTCTCTGCTAAAGATAACTTGTCTCCCTGTGGAATCGACCCATACTTGCTTTATACTTGGGTTTAAGTTAGTCTGGTTTTCTTGCATAATTGTGGTTTAAAAACGACTAAATCATCGTTATCAAATTGGCACCGTTGCCGGGGAGGCAACAATTATCTTTGGTGTGAATTTTTGTGCCAAACTTGGTGTGAACCTATCTTATGGTTCACACCCGTATTACTAATAATCTACCTCTTGTTTTTTACCCAGAGATCGAGAGGACTTTATTGAGGACTCGGAAGGCTGTGCGTGCTTTATTTTAAGAGACAGTAGCAATGGCAAACCGTGTGACTCTTGAATCTCTCACAGCTCCTAACTTGGAGCAACCAACTCATACAGTGCAATTTCATCCACCTCTTTATATGCTTAGGTCAATTCCAATCCCAATCATTACCAATTGCAAGTCCACGGTCCAAGCAATTCTATAACCCTAGGCAAGGACGCTTAACCTAGAATTAGCATAGAGAGCAGGGATATTAGGAAATCAAATCATGCAATCAAGCTACGAGTCTCATGCACAACTTAACCATTGAATACTCTTCCCTAAACTAGTCCACGGTCCTAGAATAGAGTTGTTTCGAGAAATAGGAAAGATGCATAGACAACAATCAATCCTAAATCAAACGATAGATCTAAGTCAATTAAACAAGTTGGCCAGACTCATAAAATCAAACATAAATCATGGGATGAAGCACAAGAGTATCAATAAAGACCTAGGGATAAAGAGGTTACCAGAATTTCACAACTTCATAATAAAGCTTCCTTGATCGAATAAACTCAAGAGGAGAGTTAGTTCTCCATTACAAAGAAAACTCCAATCTTTATTGAAAGAACAATTGATTGTCTAGCGAATAATAATCCTCTAAAAACATAGAAAGGTTCCCCTTAAATAGCCCCAAGGATCAACCTTTTCGGACTAGATAAGAAAGAAAACCGAAAGATAAGAAAGGAAACAAGATAGAAACGATAGAATTTCGTCCGCGTGAAAGTCGGCCGGCACCGCGACCGCGGCATCACCACCGCGCCCGCGGCGGTCTTCTTTGGTCAAATCGCTGAGTCGGCTTCTACCGCGACCGCGCCACAGACAGCGCGACCGCGGCCTTCATGGTCTTGGTTGGTTCGTCTCTTCACGCCACCGTGCCCGCGTCATAGACAACGCGACCGCGATATCCATGCAGTGGCGAATCTTCGTCTTTAAGCTCTATAACTCTTGATTCTTCATAACTTGTGTCTTCGGTCTTCATATTTGATGCGTTCGCCTTCTAGGGACTCCAAGAAGGACTCGCTTGGCCAAGGATCTAGGTTACGAGTTGGGCCTTATCTGACTATTGAGGGAAACATAAGGAGGCGGAAGCTGAGTTAAGGAAGGTGGAAGTGGTGGTGAGGAAGCTGGTAGCTGTGGAAAGGACTCTGGTAGCTGTGCTACAATAGGGACTCTGGTAGCTGTGGATGGGACTCTGGTAGCTGTGCTGCGGTATGGACGCTGGTAACTGTGGGAGGGACGCTGGTAACTACTGTAGGGACGCTGGAGGATGTGGTAGGGACGCTGGTGGCGGAGATAGGGACGGTGGTAAGGACTCGACGGGTGGAAGAACTCGCCGTCGAACGAGGAAGCGACTGGAGGTCTTGGAAATGAGGGCGTCGGAGAAGAGGGATAGAAGGATTGACGTTCACGGTTTTGGGGAAGAGATATCACTCGATTCAAGCCAAAACTCATTGATTGCAAACGTGAAGATTACAAGAGAGGAGAGCTCCTTATATAGTGGAGGCAAAAGGAAACCCTAGCATTTATGGGCCGGGCCTAAAACATGCAAGTCTTGGCCCAATACCCTATGCATACTATAAATGGCCAGACAACTAATCTGACCTAATATTCTTGTCTCTACTACAAAAGGTAATACTTATCCATTAGCTAGCTAGGAAAAGGAAAGACAAAGACTAGAACAAATAAGTCGTAGGGACTCTGTTGAGGACTCTCTTCATGAGCTGAGGGAATCTGCTGAGGACTCTGCTGAGGACTTTGCTAAGGACTCTGCTGAGGACTCTGCTAAGGACTCTGCCCATGAGCTGAGGGACTCTAATGCTGAGGACGCTGGAAGGGAAGCTGCTGGAATTGTTGGGACTATGATAGGGACGACAGTATTCTTAGGGACGCTACTAGGGACGCCCATGTGTTGTTTTGCTAGAGTCCTCTTCTTCTTGGGGAAGGAAGTGCTCTTCTTGGGAAGTTAGGGAAGGGATCACATCATCCTCCCCTCCTTGAGTGGGAAGCATCCTTGCTTCCTTTAATAGTTGTTTCCTGCTTATGTTCTTGGTCCAAGGAGGACGCCACGGTCTAGGTTGGTTAGGAGTCCCTTGAGGCGATCTACCGGGACTGGATCGCATCAATATTACAATATCGCTCAAAACTAACCTAAACACTCACTAAATCATCTCAAAATACAAGAGTTATCCTATACAAAATAGTCTGTATCAACTTCGCACAAATTAATGGCAACGACCGCCGCCACGGCGTTCGGGAAATAAATGGCGGCGTCCGCTGCCATTTATCAGGTTCGACCCCTTTCTTTTCAAAAAACAAAAAAAAATAATAAAGAAATAAAAAAACAGAATATCGAAAAAAAAAGAAGATATATCAGAAAAAAAAAAGGAAAAAGAAAAGAAAAGAAAGAAGAGATAAGATGATAAGATTAAAGAGGATTGAAGAGCTCTCAGCACAACACACAACAACAAACACGTAGAGAACCAAAAGAGAAGAAAAGAGAGAGGAAGAAAGAAGAGAGAGAAGGAGGAAGTAGACACTAGCCCGCCGCCCTCTTCATCAGGTCGCCGCCGCCAGCAGCCCGCCGCAAGTCCCCTTCGGCCGCTACTCTCGCCCGCCGCCGAAATCCCGCAAATTTTCGGATCTACGCGAAGGCAGCGACTGCCGCCAGCGACAGTCGGCGAATTCCGGTATTTTTTTCTCCCAATTTCTCATGTCTCCCTTCCAATCTTGAGAATGAGTACCCTTAGAGCTTCATCATCTAGGATGTAGGAGGATCCAGCCCCTTCTACTTGGGCATCTGAGGCTGCTACATATATGTAGGAGGAGCAGGCTGCAGCTCGACCCACTGGTTGGGGTCAGTACTCAGATTGGCAGGATCAGATGTCTGCTCAGATGGGTCGTCTTTCAGTCCGTTAGGATGAGTTGGCGAGTTCCATGGACAGGATGCATCACTACCATGAGCAGCAGGCTCACTACTTTCAGCAGCAGGCGGCGTTCTTTTAGCAGCAGTGGCCTGGATATCCATCCTACCCTGACTACCCACCGCCACCACCACCTTCACAGTAGCGGTATTTTTCCTTACTTCCCCTTATATTATTTTTGTCTTTCTACATTGAGGACAATGTTTATTATAAGTTTGGGGGAGTTGGAGTTATATTACTATTGCTATTACTTAAAAAAAAAAGAGCCATAAAATTAAAGAAAAAGGTAGAAAAATCCTGGGGTGGACTGAAAACCTGAAAGGGCGGTTCAAGTAAAAAGTAGGTAATCTGACAAGCATTAGGCTTGGGCAAAAATAGATTTTTGAGTGATGCGAGATGGTGAGTCCAACATTGAAAAATGAAAAGAGAGATGTTAGGTGAAAACCTGAAAAGGCGCCTAAGCAAAAAGAGTGAAAGAAAAAAGAGTGTTTTAGGATAATCTTTTGACTGGAGCTGGCGACATAAGAAGTGGAGTATAGGAGTGTTTTCGGGTAGGTTTTCACTTGGAGGGATAAAGTGTAGTTTGTTGATTGACATCTTCTTTATTGATGCATATTGTTGATGATGTTGGATGTGTGGAGTAGGTGTTAGATAGGTTGATTGTTTATTGTAGTGCTGAGTTGTGTTGATTTGAGTTGTATTGTTAGGATTGATGGATGCTGGAGTTGATTATGTTATATTTTGTTATGGGATGGTTGGTTAGGAGCTTTGATGATTATTGCTATCACCTTTAGTTGTAGGCTCTCTCTATACTTGATGATCTAGGTTGTTATTGATTACGAGTGTTAGTTTTCTTATTCACTCGAGACGAGTGAGATTCAAGTGTGGGGAGTTTGATATACACATTTATGTTGTGTATTTAGATGGGGGTTTAGCATACTTTTAGTCATATTTTAGGTGTTAAAGATGGTGTTTGGAGCGTTAAAGAAGGAAGAGCCGAGGTACCCTGAAGACCACTTAGAGCTGGAATGAAGAAACGAAAAAACGTCGAAATTGTGGCTGGCGGTGACCGCTGCCCATAGGCGGCGCCCGCTGCCTTTTTTTGAGGCGATTTTCCCTTTAAACGCTGTGTTTTATTTAGTGACCTTTTGGATATTACTTTAGGTCCGGTTTTTATGTATTTTTAGATAGATGTTTTCTCATATTTAAGGGCTTTTGGACCCTTTGTTTAGACCTAGTTTTGGAGTTTGAAATTAATTTGTATTTTGAAGATCTATGGAGAACTAAGCCTCTTTGCTTAGACAGACAATTGAAGTGTTCGTTTTGATTCAGTTGTGAGATTTCTAATTCCTTATCGATTGCATGGATTTAATCTTTTCTCTTACTTGAATTGTTATTGACTTGTTTCAATAATTTCTAGCCTGATCATCTAGGATTTATTGTTATTAGGTTATTGCTAGATTTAGAGTGTTTCTAGTTGAGCATCTCTAATTCATAAGTTGCAACTGTATCGTGATAATATCTGGTTGTGTTAGTTGTATGCATAAGAGAATTGATTTGCATCCTAGGGTAAACGTTGGTTGTTTTATCTTAGTTTGTATCCAATTATATTCCTGATGTTGAATGCTACTAGTTAGATTGAATCTTGATAGTTTCATGATTATTTATCTAATTAGAGTTAATAGTATCTGGTTGTGCTATTAATTACTTTTGAAAAGGAATTGGAATTTCCATTGCATTGATATTGAATAAAATCAATGATCAACTTGTCAAGCGAATGCGGATATTTGTTTGCCTAAGTGTTTCCAAATACTGATTTATAAACTCTCGAATTCGAATGATTTGCATGCTAGTGTGTGAATTAAACCTAAAAACCCCCCTTGTTATTTCTGTTTGACATATAATTCTCTGCTAAAGATAACTTGTCTCCTTGTGGAATCGACCCTTACTTGCTTTATACTTTGGTTTAAGTTAGTGTGGTTTTCTTTGCATAATTGTGGTTTAAAACGACTAAATCATCGTTATTAGTTATTGCTAGATTTAGAGTGTTTCTGGTTGAGCATCTCTAATTCATAAGTAGCAACTGCATTGTGCTAATATCTGGTTGTGTTAGTTGTATGCATAAGAGAATTGATTTGCATTCTAGGGTAAAAGCTGGTTGTTTTATCTTAGTTTGTATCCAATTATATTCCTAATGTTGAATGCTGCTAGTTAGATTGAATCTTGATAGTTTCATGATTATTTATCTAGTTAGGGTTAATAGTAGCTGGTTGTACTATTAATTACTTTTGAAAAGGAATTGGAATTTCCATTGCATAGATATTGAATGAAATCAATGATCAACTTGTCAAGCGAATGCGGATATTTGTTTGCCTAAGTGTTTCTAAATACTGATTAATAAACTCTTAAATTCTTATGGTTTGCATGCTAGGTGTGTGAATTAAACCTAAAAACCCCCCTTGTTACTTCTGTTTGACACATAATTCTCTGCTAAAGATAACTTGTCTCCTTGTGGAATCGACCCTTACTTGCTTTATACTTGGGTTTAAGTTAGTCTGCTTTTCTTGCATAATTGTGGTTTAAAAACGACTAAATCATCGTTATCATCCTACAAAGTATTGTGGGACGTGTGAGTAGAGTCCTTTAGAGCATCTCTAAAAAACCCCCCTTTAGAGCATCTCTAAAAAACCCCCCTTGTTACTTCTGTTCGAATGATTTGCATGCTAGTGTGTGAATTAAACCTAAAAACCCCACTTGTTACTTCTGTTTGACATATAATTCTCTGCTAAAGATAACTTGTCTCCTTGTGGAATCGACCCTTACTTGCTTTATACTTTGGTTTAAGTTAGTGTGGCTTTCTTTGCATAATTGTGGTTTAAAACGACTAAATCATCGTTATTAGTTATTGCTAGATTTAGAGTGTTTCTGGTTGAGCATCTCTAATTCATAAGTAGCAACTGCATTGTGCTAATATCTTGTTGTGTTAGTTGTATGCATAAGAGAATTGATTTGCATTCTAGGGTAAAAGCTGGTTGTTTTATCTTAGTTTGTATCCAATTATATTCCTAATGTTGAATGCTGCTAGTTAGATTGAATCTTGATAGTTTCATGATTATTTATCTAGTTAGGGTTAATAGTAGTTGGTTGTACTATTAATTACTTTTGAAAAGGAATTGGAATTTCCATTGCATAGATATTGAATGAAATCAATGATCAACTTGTCAAGCGAATGCGGATATTTGTTTGCCTAAGTGTGTCTAAATACTAATTAATAAACTCTTAAATTCTTATGGTTTGCATGCTAGGTGTGTGAATTAAACCTAAAAACCCCCCTTGTTACTTCTGTTTGACACATAATTCTCTGCTAAAGATAACTTGTCTCCCTGTGGAATCGACCCTTACTTGCTTTATACTTGGGGTTTAAGTTAGTCTGGTTTTCTTGCATAATTGTGGTTTAAAAACGACTAAATCATCGTTATCATCCTACAAAGTATTGTGGGACGTGTGAGTAGAGTCCTTTAGAGCATTAAGCTAGTTTTCAGTTATAGGCTTAAAGGAGTTTTTACTAGTGGACTTAGGACGTACTCTAAGTACCAGAGAAGTGTAAAGAACTCGCCAATATAACTGTAAGGACGCTTAATAAGAAAGGAAAAGTCTATTCGAAAATCCTTCAAGAAGGTAGAGATTTAAACTTAAGGACTACTTGATCTTGAGTGGTTCCTCTATAAATCAACGTGTCATTTGCTTACTACTTTACCTGTTTAGTCTCTCTTTCCGCTGCACATGAAAGAACGCCCTTAACTCTTGTTAAGGACGCCTCTCTCAAGGACACCTTTATCTATATAAAGGACATCCCTCTTAAGACTAACGATCCAACAGTTAGGGTCTCTCCTGACAAAAGTAATTGAGCTTAGTTTCGACATTCTTGTGTGTGACTGGAAGTGTATCCGAAGGGAAGCAAATCAAGTGGCAGATTGACTGAGTCGATGGATGCCAAAGACCCCTCTTTTAATTACTCAGAACTTTCGTTTACCTAGTGCATTGTATGACATGTTGTCTAAAGACTTATCCTCCTAAATAATGAAGTTTTGTTTCATCGGGGAATAAAAAAGATTACAATAAACACTGATACTATATGAGAAGGGTAGTTTGGTAATTTCGTATCACCCGCTTTCTTCAGTGTCTTCTTTTCTCACGTGCGACCCTCCGCCCACTATTTTCAGCTTTTCTCTTTTTTATCGCTGTCGTCTCCCATCATCCTTCCTACTCTGCTCTTCTTTCTACTGTTCTCTCTTCCAATCAATCACCCAATGCCTATCAATTATTTTTACCCATCAAAAACCCTAGAAACAAATAACAAACCACATACCGTAGCTTCCAGAAGAAGAAATTGAACCTGCTGTTGGTCCATTTGAGCCTCTATTTTGTGGTTTTTTTTCGTAGAAGCTCTTTCTGTGTGAAAAATGGAAGCTTTACCATTTCGAAATCTGCCATTAGGGTTCCGGTTCAGACCGACCGACGTGGAACTCATTGACCACTACCTTCGGCTCAAGATCAATCGCAACGATAAGGATGTTAGTGTCATCAGAGAAGTTGATGTTTGTAAGGTTGAGCCTTGGGATTTGCCAGGTAGTATTTTTTCCCTTGTCTTTTTCATTTTCGGTATGTATTCTGATTGGTTTCCGATCCTATTTTTCTTGAGAGCTTTTCAGGACCTGTCAGAATTTTGAATTTTATTTTCCCGCGAGCTTGATTTGTGCGCATCGAATTTATTCTCCTGTTTATTCGCTTTCGCTTCGAGGAAATTTTTGGTTGCATTCCCGAATGATGAAGTGTATAATCCGAAGTGTGCTCGTGAATTTGATAATCGAAATCGTTTTTATAAAGAGATTTCATGTGACTTCCTCGATTACGTTTTCTAGGGTTTCTTAGGGGCTTGCTTTCCTGTGACTTGGTTATCTATTGCGTCTGAAATTAGCTTTATTTAACTTTAATAGAGCTGATGGCATACTCGCTTTGGAATACATGTGTCCAGATTTATCAATCATACAGACGACTGATCAAGAGTGGTTTTTCTTCTGCCCCCGGGACCGGAAGTATCCAAATGGCCAGAGGTCGAATCGTGCCACCGGTAAAGGGTATTGGAAAGCAACTGGGAAAGACAGGCGAATTGTGTCGAGGACAATGGGATTGATTGGGATGAAGAAGACGCTTGTTTTCTATAGAGGACGAGCTCCCAAGGGCAAGAGAACCCATTGGGTCATCCATGAATATCGTACTACCCTCAAGGAGCTAGATGGAGCTCAACTTGGCCAGGTAAAACACTTTGTTTCTGGGTTTTGTGTTAGGTATGTGATTGTTGTTGTTGCTTTGTGTGTTTCAAATTAGATGATGTTAGAATCCTGTAGCTGAACCAACTGACCAAGCTATCCTCAAACTTGCATCCTAGTTTGTAGTGAATTCAGTATATATTTTTTTTTCTACTTGATTGAGGTGTTGTTTGATTACAGTACTTTTTCCCTCCTTCAGAGAATCTTGCACTACTACGCTTTGAAGATTGTATGCAGGTTAATTGCTTACTTATGTGGCACCAGACCTGAAACTTTTGTGTCCTGCTGTTTTGCTTCTTTTCTGGAAATTCATGACAGCAAAGTAGATGATGAAAGTGTCTATGTCTAATATCTTGTAATATCCTAAAATTAGTTAGATGGGAGCTTCTGATATCGAATATTTTAGATAGTTGATGTAGTGTTTTACTTGACGTCAAACTTGATGCAATCTATGCTTTACTTCTTTCTAGAAATAAATTATAATCTCATCCATTGGGCTTCGTACTCCTTTGTCCTGATAGGCATAAATAGGCCACCATGCTACGAAGTTGTTTTACTGGGGTTACATACTAATACATCTACATCCATATATTAGGATTATGTTATGTTTCCTCTACTAATATGCCTGGCCCTTTTAGAGTTGTTGATTTTAATACTAGGGCTTTTGTTTCATGTTAAATAGAACTATGATGAAAGCATCAAGATTCATATGTTTTTTTTAGATGCAACATCATTTCCTGACCTTGACTTGGCTGTTTTCCCATGACTTTTGCTTTACTTCAGGAGCCTTTTGTTCTCTGTCGTCTATTTAAGAAACATGAAGACAAGAAGCAGTCTGATGAGGAAGGTTCCAATTGTGATGAAGATGAAGCACTCCTTTGTTCTCCAACAGCAACCCATTCGTCTTCACATGGAGATTTGCATTCAGATGCAGCTCACATACAACAATCTCCTCTCTCTTGTAGGCAGAATATTGATGATCCAGGATATTCTGACAAAAAGGTTGCCCAAGTCTCCAAGTCCTTGGTACCTGAGCACTTGGTGGTTGGCCAGAGTCATAGCAATAACTATAATTTTGGTGCTCTAACTGCTCAACTTAAAGTGAGGACTCCTCCATTGAGTAAAGTCTCATGTTTATACACAATGCATCAAAAGATAAAAAGTTAACCTTAATCTATTGTGTCTTTTTTGTGTTATTCAGGTGAATTTTGAGAATGATAACCCTGTAAAATTCATTCATGGAGTGGAAGCACCACTTCCACCTTTTGATCAGATGCAAGCAGGATCATGTAGTGCTATCATGGATCAAATTGGCACTTCTGGGTTTAGCATTGCTCCTTATGCTATGCTGTATCAGAATGGTGGCAGTGATAATGTCAGTGCTGAGTATTTCAACTCTTTTCTAAACACTCCAGATGTTTACCTCTCTAAAACTTGGAATTCGAAGATGCCACTGAATGGAGGTTTGGATGGCAACAATATTGATGGTGTGTCCTTAAACAACCACACTCTAAGGAATGGCGGAGGTTCTTATAGTGGCTCAGAGGTGACAGTAACTCAACCACATGTAGCAAAGTCCCTAATTTTCTTAGTAATGTGCAATCAATCTCTTGTTTTTTATTTGAACTGTGTATGTTTATTTTCTTTTCAGTATGATGAACCTTTCGTGAACCCGGGTGCCTCTTACCATTCTACATATGATCACATGGGGAATGTACAACTTCTACGGCCTCAACAATATGCAGATGATGAATTGTTCTCTGATGCAGCTGTGGACCAGTTTTGTAATATGCCATGTTCTGAGGAAGGAAGCATTTCTGCTGTGCAATACTCGAATCCCAGTGGAAATGCTGGCAACAGAATTAAGATACGGCCACGCACTCAGCAGAACACTTCAATTCCTGACAACATTGCATCCCAGGGAACTGCATACAGGAGAATCAATTTTTTGAGACCATCTGACGAACCGCAGCTTGTCGAGACCAAGACCACAGTTACTATTGCAGAACGTCTTCCAAGTAAAGAGGAAAAGAATAGTACACGGGTTAGTAATGAGAGTCGAGTGGTTCAAGTACCAGCAAAGAAAACACCGAAGAAGAAAAACATGGAGGGTAAAAAGGGTATGAAGTATATTGTTTTCTGCCGCCACATGACGACATCTATTTACATGTTTGGAGTTGCATTTCTGATGGTGATGTCCTTGATATTGATTTGCATCTCAAGGGCTCCTCAACTTACAGACAAGGTTTGAGGATGGGAGCAGCTCCAAGCAGCAAGTAGCGTTTGAAAGTGTCAAACTTTTGTTGTTGTTAGTAGTGGTGTAGTGTATATAGCTTCTTTAGGTAGAGAATTTGGTTACTGGTGGCTGTGTTCTAGTCTATGCATGAATAGCACATTGTAACTGCGTACTGTGCATCTTGGGGATGTGATCCAGACTGTCTGATCATGCAAGCAAACATTTAGAAGCCTTTTTGATTCTCAGGAGAGTGCCCTCTGTGAGGCTTGAGGGTAAGCGATCTTAATGTTGATTTTCAAGATGCATTAGGGCTTTAGGTTTGGGGTTTTGCAGGAGTGTAAGGTGCAGTTCTACGGTAGGGCATCAGGGCTTATGACTCGGGGTGTTCGTTATGAGTTTTCCATGGTCTTGTGGTAATTTAATAACCTTAGTACAGGATGGTTCGAACGTGCCTGCTTGGGGTTTTTTGTTTTACTTTTTCCTTCGGTCATTTGCCTCTCTTGTTCAACTGAAAACACCCTCTTGACTACTGGAGAGTGGGAGCTCGATCCTTCAAACCCTGCTTGTGCAGTGTTAAGCTTGTTTACTAGAAAATGTAGCAACAACTGTATTTGGATCAGCTAAGCATGTTCTTTGCATTATGTGATGGACTTCTCTCATTACCGTAGGAGGAAAACTTGTTGAACTCCTGAGCTGACAATGGATTAGTGAATTAGGTCTTCTTAATTCACTCACTCAGCTTTCAAGATATAATATAACATGCTGCAGGTCACAACAGGACCTTTTCCTCTTTGAACTCATACACTGGTTTTTTTGTGTCTAGAAAACAAATAATCTACTAATCCACCAGAGGAATAAGATTGCAGGGATACAATATTTTGATGGAAACTGTCCGGACTCAATAAGTTCCTAATGACAGTTGGAGAAAGGGTAGTTTGTGAACCAACAAAAACCTAAAGATTTAGAAGCCTTTTTAATTAGTCAGCTCCATTATGGCACTGACAATGTCTCCGTCACTATTCTTCAGAGCCTTGACAGCCCTGCCACGAGATACTCCGGCCTGAGTCATAACCAGGTCAATGTCCCGATCCTCCAGCCCTGTCTCGTCTACATTTTCCTCCTCGTCTCCTTGAGCACCAGCTGCCACTGAATCCTCGGGCTTGGACATGATGGATCCCATATCTGGCATCCTAAATTGCTGTGCAGCCTGCGTCTGCAGCTGAGAACTCAAATCATCTATCTTTGCCTCTCCAAATATGACATAGGTATCCGAATGTGGGCTTTTGAACACGTCAGGCTTTGAGATGAAAAATAGGATCTGGATAGACAGAAATTTAGGATTCCGAGTAAATTGACAAGTTCGTTCACAATGGAAGAAAGAAGATGGTATAGAACTGATCTCACATTTTTGGTTTTCTTGATTGTGACCCGGGTAACACCTGTAACGGGTTTCATGCCAAGCTTCAGCATTGCTTTGCGGCTCTTTTTCTCACTTCTGCTCTGCTTTGTGCCTTCTCCCGTGCCTATACCATAAGAAAAGACAATTTGACAGATAACAAGTAGGTCAGTCATCATGCACAACAACATTGCTTTAGTAGCATTAGGTGATAAAAATATCATAACAAGTCATGATAAGGAGAATTTGTGCCCTAGAAGCGAAGGTGACCATTAAAATTATGCAAATTACAATAACAAGGTGTAAAATTTCTTAGAAACATTGGTGAAAAAACCTGTTCCCTTAAGGGGAATCACTAAATGGAAGACCAAAGGGAATACTCATCAAAACACTGAGTGCTTCCCTTCCTATGAAGAAATAGTCTTCAGAATACAATCAAAGCTGAAGTTAAAACTTAGAGTTCTATTGTTTTTTTTGTCTAATGACATAATGTGAGCACAAGCAGCACATTCATCCATTGCAAATGAGTAATGGTTTGCACTGGAACAATGCTAATTTAGTAATGGCACTAGCCCTACATACTTTGGGCAACTCACAAAGTATGAAAAATGGATAGTCAAATACGAACTGTCCTCCATCAGAAATCAGATGTCTTCAAATTAGAAAAGTTGAATGCAAACGAGAAGCGAGAAAGAGACACCTTGAGTCCCGTCTTCATTATCATCTTCGTCGTCTTCGTCTTCATCATCTTCTTCGTGCTCGTCTTCCTTCACGTCCTCGACAACAACCTCATCCTTCTGCAATTAAAACCCGCACACGAAATCCATTCAAACAAACGCTACAGATTAAGAAAAACAAAATCAAAAAAAAACAAAAAGAAGAAATGAGAGAGACCGCGTCGATTTGGTGTAGCCCTTGCTCTTCTTCTTCAATCACGGGGCCTGGCATGGCTTCTCCTTCCTCGGGATTCTATCACTCAAGACTGAAAGAGGAGATTAGTAGTAGAATTGGAAATATCCCTTGATCAGGATAAAGCAGCTATATTGAAGGGCATCGAGGCTCTCGTCAAGTTAACAGGCCCAATTACCTTATGGGCTTCGAGGGGCCCAAAATATAAGACACCAGAAATTCTCGTCGGCTGCCAAGCTTCTGTCAGACAGATATTGTGATGAGAAAATTAGGGGTGGGCAAAAAAACTCGTAACCGTTAAATTGATAACCAATTGTTTTTTCCGGTTAACCATATCGAGAAAAACCGGAAAATCGGTTACGGTTAATTGACTGAAACTTTAAACGGTTTAACAGTTCGGTAATGGTTATACATATTTTTACAACCGGTAAATCGATAAACTGATGATATAATATACATATACGGGTCCGAATCCGGTAGCAATAGACGCTACGGTAGAAAATAAGAACAAATCTCAGTTGTTGATCACGGTCCAAAACAAACGTGAAAAAACAGCCCAAAAACGCGTTCGCTTGGCCTAAATTACTGTTCATGAGCAAAAATCCTCAAAACGGTGAAAACCCTCTCAAACGCGTTTTTTCGAGAAAAATCACTTGCACAGATCTAACAATCGGCTTCGACAAAATCACTTGCACAAGATCTGAACATCGACTTCGACAATTCTTTCATCCAGATCTCTCTCCTTCAACGGATCTCTCGTTTTCGCGTTTTCTTCTACCAGATTTGGTCTTCAGATCTGATTTTTCGAACAGATCTCGGTTCGAATAGATCGGGTTTTTCGAACAGAACTCAGTTTCGATTCGAATTCCATCAACTAGGAAAGCAATGGAAACAGGTAGTTAAAAGTTTCTACGGTTCTCTCGAACAAATTCATAAGGGTGCTAGAAAACTGTTTGGTCTGTTGTCGAAATCACATGCTGTGTCGAAATTATTATTAGAGATGGATAAATATCAAATGTAGTTGAAAGTTTTAAAAATCATAATGATAGTAGAAAGCTGGCATTAAAGAAGAACAAATTGAGGATTTAGTTGAACAAAGTGTGGACAAATAATGAATATGAACAATTCTAGATCTACGTGGAACAAATTAAGCAATAGTTGAACAAATTATGAACAAATAACGTACATGAACAATGACATCTCTCAGTTGAACAAATGAAGGGTATAATATAGTTGAACAAATTCAAAACACGTAACGTATTACAAGGTGTTAAAACATATTAATAACAGAGTTAAACAATTACATATATGAGTTGAATAATTATCATATAAGGTTGAACACATTATGCAGATGCGAGATATGGAAATCATGCTTACATGCACTTGAACAAAACATGAATATGGTTGCACAAATCGCATTATAGATGTACAAATTATGAATAGAGTTGGACAAAGTGTTTATTTCATTCATGTGGGTTTAATAACTTATTGTTGATGTTTTATCACTCTAATGAAGGTAAAGCTGAAGATGAAAAGGGATTGAAGATCCCCATCTCTCCTTGAAACACTACGTATTACATCCCGTTCTGCGATGATAAACTCAGACCTTATGAGGGAATGGTGTTCCAAACTTAGCATCAAGGAGCAAACTTCTATCAGGAATACGCACGTGTATGTGGATTCCAACCACATAGCGGGACTGTCACACGATCTCGTGATGAGAGTATAATTTGGAAGTACATGTTGTTTAAAAAAGAAGGCTTTAAAAGGGAATCATCTAAACAGATTGCACAAACTATAAGAATATGTACAACTAAACAAATTGTTGCCAAAGCAGAAAGAATACAAAAGGAAGAAGTAGAAGAAGAAGAAGAGGAAGAGGAAGAGGAAGAGGAAGAAGAAGAGGAAGAAGAAGAAGAAGAAGAAGAAGAAGAAGACAAGAAATTACTCAAGAGAAAGAAACTAAACACTAAATGTAGTTGTATTGCTAAAAATGGCTATGAAGAATGTTGGAAAGGATGGATATATTGTCAAAAAGTTTAAAGAGTGTCACAGCCATATGTTGTTGGATGATACACATAAACACTTTGCCAAGAAGTATATGAAGCTCACTACATTCCATAAAGAATTCATTATGAATTGCATCAAGGCAAACATTGGCACAAGCAAGTCATACAAGGTCTATAAGAAGTTTGTTCGATCATACACCAAAATCGGTTTAACTATAATAGATTTCAAGAACTTCAAGAGAGATTTGAACTCATTCATGGTTGGATGTGATGCTCAGATGATTATTGATAACCTATTCAGGAAAAAGAAGAGGTGTGATGCCTTCTACTTTGAACATGATGTTGACGAACAACAACAATTAACAAAAATTTTCTGGTGTGATCCTATTGCAAGAAAAAGCTTTTTTTCTATTTTGGAGATGTCATCTCTGCTAATGCAACATACAAGTCAAACAGGTATGAACAAATCCTTCTCTTGGTTGAACAAAAGCTTATATTAGTTGAACAAATCCATGCTTTAATATCTTCTGTATTAAGTTGTGCAATAAACCAATTATGTAGTTGAACAAATCCATGTCTTAATTGAACAAAGTCATATCTCAGTTGCACAGATCCTTCTCCTAGTTGAACAAAATCATATCCTAGTTGAACAAATTGCTATCTCAATTGATCAAATCCCTAATCTAATTTAACAAATTCCTATCATAGTTGAACAAATCTCTATCCTAGTTGCACAAATAGCTATTTCAGTTGAACAATGACCTATTGGACTTGAACAAATTCATTATTTTGCATTCAGGTACGGAATGGTATTTGTACCATTTATTGGAGTAGATAACAACAAGAAGAGCATCACATTTGCATTTGGATTGATTCTCAAAGAAGATGTGGAGGCGTATGTGTGGCTATTTCAAAACTTCAAGCAAGCTATGAGGCATAAACCGTTTATCATCTTAACCAATCAAGACCATGCAATGAGTGATGTAGATAACGATGATCAAGATACCGGCAAAGGTCACAAGTGATATAGCTAACGATGAATGGTTTAGAAGCAAGTTCAATAAGCCTGTATGGAGCAATGAAATTAGTTGCGAAGAGTTCGAGGAGACGTGGAATTCCATTATATGCGAATTTGAGCTTGATTCAAACACATGGTTGCAAGCCATGTATGAACTACGTCGATTGTGCATAACTGCGTTCTTCCAACACGTTGACATGGGTGGACTGCCCACTTTACGGTCTGAAAGCCAAAACTACTTCTTCTCACATTTCCTTGGGTCGACATTGTTCTGGTTATTTTCATGATGTAGTTTGAGAGTACAATTAATTCGCAGAGACATGAATAGGGGAGGATGGACTTTGAAACATCTACTTGCTCCTTGACTCTAAAGACACCGCTTGAGTTGGAAAAGTATAGTGCATTTGTTTACACAATTAGAGTCTTCTATGATGTTCAGACGAAAATTGTTTCTTCAGTGTTCAAATGTGGCCTAACAAATTTGGTCAGGGAAGACGACATCCATACGTATCATGTTAGCTGTCAGTTTAAGAAGGTGTACATTGTTTAACACGTACTGTCCACCGAAGAGTTTGTTTGCTCGTGTAACAAGTTTGTGAATATTGGGATCCCATCCTCACATATGTTTCTTGTTTTCAAAAACATTGTCTAGAAGAAGGTCCCTCCTTGATGCATAAAGAATAGATGGACAAAGAAAACAATTCTAACCCCAACCTTTGAGATTGATGGTGTAATAGTTGAAAAATCCGATAAGATGGATGAGAAAAAATTATTGTTGACTGAGATATTAAGTGAACTACATTTGAGCTGTAATATATATATTATGAGAAAACTATGTCTTTGGAACGACAAGAGAAAAGGTAAAGGTCATCCGATTAACCGTGTAACGTTGGATAACGCTAAACGGTACCCTCGACTTCAAAAATTTATAAAACCTTCATTAGATCTCGGAATCGAGTGATTTTAAATCCTAATGGTAGATAAAGGAGTTTAGCGGCTTCCTACAAAATTTGAGACAATTACGATAAGTATCCAGAAAGTTATGGCAATTCTATCTAAATGATGCCCAACCCCGGGAGGGCAGCGACCACCACCCGACACCGAGCGCCGCCATGAAACTAGCAGGCGCTGCTTTGCTGCAGACGTAAGTGGATCGACGGGACACTTATATTGTGGGCGGCCGTGATTTCTTTTGTTGCTATAGTTTTGCTTCAGATCTTCTGAGATCCCTTTACCTCACATCATCATCAATGTTTTGCATCATTAGCACCAAAGCAATCATCATTTTCCGATCAAAAGGGGGTTTTAAAGTTGTTGATGCTTTTCGAGGTGATGCTTATGATTGGTGGATGAATGATCTTTATCGACGTCGTCTCTATGGTCTTGAACATATTGTTCATTGGAATCAACTCAGAATTGTGATGAGAATGCAGTTTGTGCCACTTGAGCAAGCTAGACGAATAGAGATGTACAACAAGTGTAAGCAAGGGTTTGCTCGTTCGCCTCTTGCATATTTTGTGGAGCTTGAAGAGTTGCTTAATTTTGCTGGTTTGTCTCTTAGTCTTGAACATCTTTTCTCTCGTTTCTATGATGGTTTGAATACCATATACCGAGAAGTCTTAGAGCACCAACCGAGAGATGATGTGAATGAGTTGGTTCGGGCTGCTATGAAATTTTACTATGCTGCTCAGAGGGCTGAGGAACATGCACTTGCGTGGGCTGCTAAGAGTATAGCTCCACCTAAAGTGGAGGAGGAGGAATCAGTTCCTTAGTTGAGGAGGAGGCTGCCACCACAGCTGAAGTTACCGAGTCTTCACCTTGCATCGACGCGCCTGAAATTGTTAGCACGGTTCAGCAAGAAATACTTGTCCAATCAGACTCAAATTTTGTGGAGCATTGTGATACTGATGGTGAAAGCTCTCCACAAAATTTCAGCCAGTTTGGAGGTCGTTTGCTTGTCGAACCATGCAGCTTGTCTTTTAGCGCTCCAGCGTCGTCCTTGCTTGATTCTTTTGATAATGTGCTTGATGATTGCTTTGCTTATTATCATCTGGAGTATGGAGCTGAGTACGAGGTTAGTTCTTGGAGTTCTTTGCAAGAGTTTGAGTTCTTCTCTACACCTTTCGACAAATCGAGAACGATTTGCGGTCAAGTGGAGGAGAATGATACACAAAGGAATACGTTTAACTCAAGTGATTCATGGAGGAAGACGAGCTCAAGAAGAAGGCCTAGACCTTACAAAAGGTCCTGAGCATTCAAGTATAAGGAGGCTTTGAAGAAGCTACATGAAGTGCATCAACCTTTGTCAAGTAGACATTGGAAGATGAAGAAGACGAAGGAGATGGTCTCAAGACCGACCCCCAGGGAGTCGTGCACGACCCATCCAGGGTGGATCACGACCCTCCCAAGGTCGATCCTGAGGGATGTCGATCCGCATCCGCCGGTTTCCTTGTTTAGCTTGCGTCCCAAGTTGTTTCCTTTTATTGTTTATCAAACTATTTCCATATTTTGGTTTTCTAGATTTGTAATTATTATTATGAGATATTCTTTATACCCTATGATAATAATTTAGGATTTTGACTCGGGCAAAGTCGTTGTTCCCTTATCAAAAATAAATCCCAAACATGCAAACAACAGTATAGTGAGCAAGCAAGGGGTCGAACCCAAAGGAATCAATTTCTAATCGGATTTTATGGTTTTCATGCAAGTATTCAAAGGGGGGTTTGAAAGTCGGTTTCAATCAAAAGTTATCAAGTAGAGTTTATCCAATCAATTCCCCTTTATTAATCCGTTGATCATGAATTCATCCACCTCTTTATATGCCTAGGTCAATTCCAATCCCAATCATTAGCAATCGCAAGTCCACGGTCCAAGCAATTCTATAACCCTAGGCAAGGACGCTTAACCTAGAATTAGCATAGAGAACAGGGATATTAGGAAATCAAATCATGCAATCAAGCTACGAGTCTCATGCACAACTTAACCATTGAATACTCTTCCCTAAACTAGTCCACGGTCCTAGAATAGAGTTGTTTCGAGAAATAAGAAAGATGCATAGACAACAACCAATCCTAAATCAAACGATAGATCTAAGTCAATCAAACAAGTTGGCCAGACATAAAATCAAACATAGATCATGGGATGAAGCACAAGAGTATCAATAAAGACCTAGGGATAAAGAGGTTACTAGAATTTCACAACTTCATAATAAAGCTTCCTTGATCGAATAAACTCAAGAGGAGAGTTAGTTCTCCATTACAAAGAAAACTCCAATCTTTATTGAAAGAACAATTGATTGTCTAATGAATTGAATATCCTAAAAACCTAGAAAGGCTCCCCTTAAATAGCCCCAAGGATGAACCATTTCGGACTAGATAAGAAAGGAAACCGAAAGATAAGAAAGGAAACAAGATATAAAAAATAGAATTTCGTCCGCGTGAAAGTCGGCCGGCACCGCGACCGCGCCTGCGGCGGTCTTCGATCGTCAAATTACTGAGTCGAATTCTACCGCGACCGCGCCACAAACAGCGCGACCGCGGCCTTCATGGTCTTGTTTGGTTCGTCTCTTCACGCCACCACGCCCGCGTCATAGACAACGCGACCGCGATATCCATGCAGTGGCGAATCTTCGTCTTTAAGCTCTTTAACTCTTGATTCTTCATAACTTGTGTCTTCGGTCTTCATATTACAATATCGCTCAAAATTAACCTAAACAATCCCTAAATCATCTCAAAATTCAAGAGTTAACCTATACAAAATAGCCTGAATCAGATTTGTTTTTCTAGGGTTAGAATAAATACTTGAGTTTTCCCTTTATTTCTTTTTAGCGTGGAATTGAGAGAGAACCTTGAGGGTTTCTCTCCTGCGCCATTCTAGTTTTCATAGCTAGGGTTTGCTATTGCTGAGACTTTGTTTGTGGTTTTCTTAATTCAAGTATTTTGTGTGATTCTCCTTCAAGTGTTTCTTTCAAGTTCAATTCACCGTGTTCAATCCGAAATCTATACCCTGGGCACTTCAACCCGTGATTGTCTTCATCCCGAAGATTGTCATACATCACCTTGCTTGCGCCTTGTTCCGAGCCGTGTCCTAGCCGTTGCTCGGGCCGTTCCTTGTTTTTTGCCTTGCCTTAGGCCTCACCTAGTGCCTTGCTAGCCTCGACTCTTCACCTCAATTAGCATTCTTAGGATCGTTTTAAGGCAAGTGGATGGTTCTCCTTTTCTCTTTACTCGATAATCGTGAAACTTCTTTCCGTTATCTTATTAAATGTTGGGAACAAACTTGCTTACTAATAATCAAATTAGGATTATTCTTCTTAGAATTAATGACCATTGTTTTTAATATCGCACGCGCTAGTATATAGACTTAGGACCGTTGATGTGTGACTTTGATTCTTTCAAGACTCTTTTCGAGACTTTGTTGTGGACTAATCTAAGTATAGGAATGTGAGAGTTCAGACTCTCGTTATTTCTTAATAACTCATGTTACGAGGTGTAATTAGTGCATGCTCGTAATAATAAGGTCATATGATGAATGCTCGTTCCTTAAGATGGGCTATAGTACTCTAGCTAAGTGCTGAGGAGACACTTGCTTTCCTGTTAATCCGTGGCCAAGCTCCAATGAGCCGTCACTGAAAATTCTTTAATTAAATTGCTCTATTTTATGACCTAATAACATAAGTGCCCAATGCACATTAATTAATGAACGAGGATTGTCAATACAACTTGGAAAACCATTCTAGCTCCCGACTTTGAAAGATTCTATTTTCCATTCTGGACATGCACAACACGTATGCTATGAGGAAGGTTACAAATCTGATTAGTCGACGGACGCTTTTTCACTATTGCTTGAATCAATAAAGTTCCCAACAAGCTTTAAACTCATATCTTTCTTATGTGCTACTTACATGTAGTGTCCTACTTTTGAGAAATCTCATTTCTCATAAGCCTGAAATCTAATAAAGCCTCAAACTAAAATTATCGCTTTTTGTTGAGCCTTGCTCGCCCAAAGCCTCTCGCTCAAAGAGCCATATGCGTTCCGTTATGAAGAACCCTTGACTGTTGGGCATTAGTCGATTTTCAATTGGCCTGTGATGCCCTCATGTTTAAACATTTCTAAGAACTGTTCCTTAATCTACCACTTGCTTAGTCTCGCGTTAGACTAATGATTCGGCCTATTTTGTATAGGTTAACTCATAGATTTTAGAGTATTATTATGAGTGTTTAGGTTAGATTTGAGCGTTATTGTAATACGAAGACCGAAGACACAAGATGTAAAGAATCAAGAGTTTTTAGAGCTTAATTGTAGACAAGATCGCCACTGCATAGATTCCGCGGTCGCGCTGACCATGTCGCAGTCGCGGTGAAGCAAGGCAATGACATTCAAGGCGATGACATTCAAGACCCGCGAAGGCCGCGGTCGCGCCGCCATGGTCGCGGTCACGGTAGTAGCCAACTTAACCAGCCCGAAGTTAGACCCGCCGCGGTTGCGGTGGTAGTGCCGCGGTCGCAGTGGTAATGCCGTGGTCGCGGTGGATGGCCAGAGTCGAGATTCTATTCTGCTGTGAAAGTGTGGTGGTGACGACACGGTCGCGATGATGCTGAGATCCGAGACGGACGAAATCTTTTCTTTTCTATCTTGTTTCCTTTCTTATCTTTTCGTCTCTTAACTTATCTATTTCGAGAAGCATGTTCCTTGGGCTATATAAGGAAGAGCCTCCTTAGGTTTTAGGTATCTTCTTTCTCATCACCAATTCTCTCAAATTAATTCTTTAGTTTAGTTACGGAGAGCTAGTCTCCTTGGGTTTGTTCAAGACAGAAGCTCTGATGTATGAACTCGTGAGGTTTTGGTAATTGATTTCCATCCTTTAGTTAATATTGATTCTCTTGTGCTTCATCTTATGAATGTTGATTGTTTCTCTAGGAGTAGCTAACCTATTGAATTGATTGATGTTCTACTGTTTGATTAGGTTTGGACCGTGGATAAAGCTAATCTGTCTATGCAACTAGGATTAAGAAGATAATTGATTGTTTTATCTTACAATTGACTCGTAGCTTGATTGTTTGATATTATATCATGCATATCCTTGTTCTCTATGCTAATTCTAGGTTAAGCGTCCTTGTATAGGGTTATAGAATTGCTTGGGCCGTGGACTTGCGATTGTTGATGATAAGGATAGGAATTAACCATAGGTGTGAATGAAATCAATGGATAAATCTATGATCGAGTGATTATTTCATGAGTGGATCTTTTGAATGAACCTACCTCTTATCTATTTGTCTATTTGTTTGTTTTGTTTTCCTAGGTTAGTTTAGTATAGATTTCTCTCTTCAATCCCCCTTACCTTTGGTTGATAATTATATTAATATTAGATGCCTTAAGTTCTCTTGGGTTCGACCCCTTACTTGCATGCTATACTAGTTTGTAGTTTGGGTTATTTATTTTTGATCTTGGCACGACGACTTTAGCCAAATCAGCTAACATCCCTTCTTTCTTTCCCAACTTTGTTGGCTGATATTTCTTGTCTTTTATGGAAATATCAGATAGGAAAGAGAAGGCTGATCAAAAGGAAGCCGAAAACATCAGGATCTACAAGAAGGAAGGAAGGAAGAAGGTCTTTAAAACGTCTTTTGTTTTGACCATATTTATGGGTCCCACATGCTTTTACATTTTAAGAAATGTCTTTTAAATTCCGCTACAACTCTTTAAATGATTATGTAACCTTACGGGAAATTAATCCCACTTGTGATTTGATTTACATTAATGAGATAAAGTTTACTATTCTCGAATCATCTCGTTAAGTTACCTTTTGAGCCTTGGGCGATTTTGGACGGTGAAATCCGAGGTCACTGGCGGTAATACCCTTTGGCTTTAAAAAGGGGATTTGACAAGAACATTGATGCCATAGGGGAAAACACAAAGCAGCTTAAGGAGTTATTATGTAACACCCTAATTTTAAACCAGGAATGTTACAAGCCAGTGACCTCAGATTTGAAGTCCGAAGCCACCCTAGGCTTGATCTGAACAATTAATATAATAATATAAAAGAGTAAAAGGAAAAACAATGGTTAACAATTTTTTTTTGAATTAAACTTCTCTCAAAAGAGTTTGAAATGTTACAGCGGAAGATTAGAAAATTTGAATTACATAACGACGTTCATACTTGCACCTATACATCGTCTAGGAAATGAAAATCCTAATTCGTCTTTCTTCAAATTGAGAATCAAATTGAATTTATAAACTATCTTGAAAAAAAAGATCCAACTGCAACTTAACTCTTCTCCGACTTTACTTCTTTCGACCAGAAGAATATGATTGCCTGATGCGCCGTGACGAGAAATACGGTTGATACTAGTCAAACCATGCAAAGGAAAGAAAGTGGTCGGGTTAGTCTTGTGACAGCCTAAGCAAATGGGGTTTTGAAAATGGTTCTTTTGTGGTAATACCCAGTTACTAGCATCGAACTCTGAATAAAAGCTGGTCAATGATCTAACAACCAAAGTACTTCCCACGGATGAGGAAAACTATGAGGTGCAACGAAAAGAATTAGGACACCACACGAGTATGGTTCCTCAGAAGCTTGATCGATTTGTTGGGAACATTTATTATTCACACAGAGATTATGAAAAGCCTCCGTCAACTAATTGGATCCACGACCAACCTCACCGCATATGCGAATTTAAATTGAATAGAGGACCGTCATAAGCCGGGAGCAAGAATGGTTTTCCAAGTTGTACTAACCATCCTGGTTCATTAATTACGTGCATTAGCACTTATCTTACTTAGTGTCAAAACTTCACACTTCAAGTTAATAAAATTTACTTCTTTTTCGACACTAGTCGAGATACAACGAACAACGATTTCCGTGGATTTGAAGAACGCACTAGCTAGTTGCAACGTCCCACACGCCTAGTTGAGGAGACATGGTCATGACCAATGTTAGGGTATAGGGCCATCCTAATGAAATTATAAAGAGGTGTTCTGAGTACCGAAGGCTCCACCACTATTTCTATCCTAAGTTCATAACCAGCCACTATGAGGCTAAAAACAAACAAAGCCACAACGAGGCTAACTAAAAACAAGCAAGGCCACATACAAGGCCAACACAAATCGAACCTAAGTCCATACTAGTGTAGCCTAACAGCAATAACAACTACGCGAATAACAACGTCGTTAATACTAGGAAATAAAGCAACAACCTAGTTCATTTTAATTTCACACAATTATTTCCCAACAAACGGATTAAAACAAACATGCTAAAACTGAGCCAAATCACTTGCCTCAAATACGACGTTTGACTACGGTTCGCTCACGGAGGAAAGGTTAAGTACGATAGCTCGAATCTTCATTAATCGAATGATGCCGGAAAGGAGATAATTCAAAATAAACTTTAATAATTTATTTTGAAGAAAGAAATATTAGAGTTCATATCTTTCATGGCTCTAATTTGATAATAACCCCTTTGTATTTATAATTTTCCTTCAAACATTTTATTGATAAGTTTCATAATAGAATCTTATATGATTTCCACAAGACAATTTGTTCAATTATCACTCCCTGTGGATTTCATAACATCCTTTTACTAAGCCTCCATTCAAATTGTATATATAACTTAATACTACACTCATATAATATTTAATTAACCTTAATGATTATAACGAAATTTCATCATAATTTTGACCACTTTATCTCATACTATAATATGTTCATTTCTTAACCATCCATATACTCTTTACTAATATTTTTCTTATAAGGGTCCGGATCCAGTAGGAATGATTATTAGGGTAGGAAATAGGAATAAACAAGAGTCGTTGGATGAGGAGAGATCAAGTGCTCAGGAAAAAAAGGAAAAAAAACGGCACGGCTGAATTTTTCGCGTATTTTTCGGAAAACACGGATACAGCGCGCGTCCAAACTTTGTTTAACTCTATGGCCGATTTGTGCAACCATATTTGCTCAACTCTATTACTCATTTGTTCAACTCTATGGCCGATTTATGCAACCATACTTGTTCAACTCTATTGCTCATTTGTGCAACTCTATGGTCAATTTGTGTATTCATATCATATTTTATAGCAGTCGAAGTTCGTATAGTTTGTTTCTCTTTGGTAGTTTGTTCACCTTTATGGTTAATTTATTCATCAATATATGTTCAACTCTATTATCAATTTGTTCATCAATATTTGTTCAACTCTATGGTCAATTTGTTCATCAATATTTGTTCAACTCTGTTGCCAATTTGTTCAACTCTATGGTCATTTTTTTCATCTATATTTGTTCAACTCTATTGCCAATTTGTTTCAACTCTATGGTCAATTTGTTAATTCATATTATCAATTCTATGGTCAATTTGTTAATTCATATTTATCAACTCTATGATCAATTTGTTCATCCATATATGTTCAACTTTATTGCCAATTTGTACAACACTATTGCCAATTTGTTCAACTTTATGGTCAATTTTTTAATTCATATTTATCAACTCTATGATCAATTTGTTCATCCATATTTGTTCAACTCTATTGCTAATTTGTACAACTCTATTGCCAATTTGTTCAACTCTATGATCAATTTGTTAATTCATATTTATCAATTCTATGATCAATTTGTTCATCCATATTTGTTCAACTCTATTGCCCATTTGTACAACTCTATGGTCAATTTGTGCACCTATGTCATATTTTATAGTAATCGAAGTTCGTATAATTTGTTTCGCTTTGGCAATGTGTTCACTTTTATGGTTAATTTGTTCAACTCTATGGTCAATATGTTCGTCAATATATGTTCAACTCTATGGTCAATTTGTTCAACTCTACGGTCAATTTGTTTAACTCTATTTCCGATTTGTTCAATTTTATGGTCAATTTGTTCAACTTTATGGTCAATGTGTTTAACTCTATTTCCGAAAATAAGCGCACAGCAACCACCATCTTCTCACCACTATGGACGGAGATCGGCCGTCATCATCGCCGTCTCCTCTCTCCTCCTCAAATCCGAGTCCGATCCTTGAGCGTCGCTGTCCTCGGCCGCGGCGGTCACGGTGGCCAGGCGCTGAAGCTCGCCTTCGCCGCGGTTCGTGAAAAGGCGGATCTCCTTGCTCCGCGACTCCTCGATCTCCTCGGAGACGGCATGGATGTGGAGGTACGGCCGGAGGATCCTCCTCTTGTCTTGCTTCCGGATCTTGAGCACGAACGCTTTCTTCTCCCTCCCTTCCTTCACAACCTGGTGGATCCATAGGAGCTTGGCGCCGAGAACCACCAACTGGTTGGGATTGAGGGCGAGGCCGATTTCGACTCCTCGATCTCTCTTCCCTGACGGCCTTCGGCCACGCCGTCTCCGACACTCCGCCAAACCTTAGCTTCTCAATCGCCGCCACGAAAAATGGATTGAGAATGCAGGCAGCGCGTAGAGATTAATGGCTTCCTTTCTTTATTTGCGTTATTTTTTTGGGAAGGGAGGCGTGAATATCATCCATCGGATGAGCAATAATCAAACGTACAGGATTCATTCCTATTTCCTACCACAAGACTCATTCTTACATGACTCTCTCTGTTATTATAATATCCCTTTATTAGACTTATCTTATACATATGTCTATTAACCCAAAATTTCCACTTATCATTTTATTTTTCAGAACCATTGACATACTTGAATATTATAAGGTCACTATAATATACTATAACCTATATAAAATTTACCATTATTTTCTAAGCAAGATTTATAAGTATTACCTTAGAAACTATAGCCATCATTCTCAAATTTTATAATCCCTCATATTATATACTCTTTTAATAAAAGTAATAAGGATAAAATTAAATTCATTTTTATCATAGAGAAAGCCTATATGATTTTATATTCATATGATCGCCATAACAGTTTACTTAAAACTTTCTTAATAACTCTAATTTAATTTTAATAACTTAATCAATTTAATTTAATTTTTTAAATAACAAAACAGACCCAGGTCGGTCGGGCCGGGCCCGACCCTTCAGTCGGGTTTACGATCAAAATAACCCATAACGAGCAACCCTTTCAGGAAAACACAAAGCGGCGGACACTTACTTCCGGCACGTTGCTGGGCTGATTCCGGCAGCATTTTGGCGAGAAGGCTGCAGATTCAAAAACTAGGGAACGAGGCAAAGACGATGGTGGTGGCGGATCGGCATTTCGTTGTCGGAAGAGGCTAAATGAGGGCTGTGAAGTTGGCTCGTCGCAAGCAGAGGACAACAACGTTTTTGGCCCTTCTGCCGAGATTCCGAGCGGTATTCGACTGATTCTTGGGAGATTTTGGAGTGTTTGAGGTTGTGCTATTGAAGGATGGACAAAGCCCCAAGTTATAGTTGAGGTTTGAGGCTCGATTTGGGATAATTCCGTGAATATTCGATTCTTAAAAGCATTAAACACCCACACTTTAATTCGATTCAATCCAATCAAATTAAATTGATCTTATCCTAAATTAACCTGACGTTGGATGAGTCTTTATCCTTATCTTTGTCCACACATCATCCCTCATTTAAATCGTTCCCAAATCCAAGTGAATTTGGACGACATTTGGGCGAAATACATAAACCCTAAGTCGACTCTTCCACTCGAAATCATGGCTAATTGGATAATTAATTCCTCCAATTAATTGAGGGGTATTGAATTACTTGAAGAGACGAATCCAAAGCCACTGACGGCATCCATTTTCATTGAGAATTGAAGGAGATATGATCAATTGAAAGTCGGGTTTAATTTGATTTGGTTTGGAGAAGAAGAGGTTGGGTTTTATCCAAATAGTTCAATATTTCCGAAAAGTTACAATTACGCCCGTATTGCATAATTTCTTTTAAACTTGAATACTTCACTAGGATAGACTTATATTATATTTTTTGTCGCATAATAATTATCTTAAATATATATGTACATTAATTTGTACATTTTAATATAATAAAGCTTGTATTAATTTAAATAATTATTGACATGATTTTATAATATTAAGACATGTGTTACCATAACATTATTCCTACAATTCATTTACCTCATAAGTTCCAACATAATATATATTATTAACCAAGGTTATTATTTTTAATAAATATTAATAACAACTTATTATTAATACGTTTCGATAAAAAAGGTAAAATTACCCTTTTAACATTACGAAAAGAGAGGGTTATTACATATTACAGGTTCTAAAAGGACAAACGAAACTGTATGGTAGCAAAAGCGTAGGAGAAACATCTGCATCAACAAAGAATGATACGATTCAGAAGTTCCTGAGAAGCAAGCCCAAGGATGTTCAAGTGCATCCACCTGAACATGCAGTAACCAAGGGGAGCAAGAAAAAAGGGCGTATACTAGGAGGGAAAGAGACGTCAATGAAGAAAGCAACAAAGGAACAAAGGGCTTGCAAAAAATGCAAGAAGGTTGGACACAATTGCAGGACTTGTTGCACAATTGTGATTCTTGGTTGAACAAACAGATATCTAAGTTGCAACATTTACTACTATTGATGTGTTTGCATGAATGTGTCATTTTGTTTGTTTTGCGTGTATGGTTGAACAAATACTATATAGAATTGCACAACCATGAAACATAGTTTAACAAACAGAGACAAGCAGAGCATAGTGTTTAAAAATGAAATACATGAGCAGATTGAACAAATCCTTTCCTCAGTTGCACAATGAAAGAAAATAGTTGCTCAATGGAGGCATAAAACCTAATGTCCATCTTCATCAGACCACCCTCCATGATGTTCCGCTTTAATCTCGCTCCCATCAACAAGCCCAAGCTGATGGCAAGTCAAATCACTATCTTTATCTTCAATACGCTTGTCATTGAAATATAAGGTAATCGATCCTGGTTGCACATCGAGCCTTTCACAGTAATAGTACGCATTTGCTAAAACAGGTACAAGTGTAGTCTCAGCCTGATGGATAAAAAAACATCAATAGCTTGTACATAATTGAACAAATGTCGCTTTTAGTTGAACAAATTAAGAACCCAGTTGAACGAATGTTGAAAAAGCGAATATGTATCAGAGTTGAGTTGATATAACCTCATTCTCAATATAAATGGATATGATAGGAACAACGCCATAGATCCTCCTCCTCTTAGACGTAACAGGTCTTACGATACAAGCTATTTTGTATAGGTTAACTCTTGTATTTTTGAGATGATTTTCAGAGTGTTTAGGTTAGTTTTGAGCGTTATTGTAATACGAAGACCGAAGACACAAGTTATGAACAATCAAGAGTTGAAGAGCTTAAAGACGAAGATTCGCCACCGCATGGATACCGCGGCCGCGTTGTCTATGACGCGGGCGCGGCGGCGTAAAGAGACGAACCCTTGAAGACCAGGAAGGCCGCAGTCGCGCTGTATGTGGCGCGGTCACGGTAGTAGCCGACTCAGCCTTTGACTTTCGAAGACCGCCACGGGCGCGGTGGTGACGCCGCGGTCGCTGTGCCGGCCGACTTCGAGATGGGCGAAATTCTATCGTTTCTATCTTGTTTCCTTTCTTATCTTTCGGTTTCCTTTCTTATCTAATCCGAAGAGGGTGTTCTTTGGGCTATTTAAGGGGAACCTTTCTAGGTTATTAGGGAGAATAATTCACTTGTCAATCAATTGTTATTTCAATAAAGATTGGAGTTTTCTTTGTAATGGAGAACTAACTCTCTTCTTGAGTTTATTCGATCAAGGAAGCTTTATTATGAAGTTGTGAAATTCTGTTAACTTCTTTATCCCTAGGTCTTTATTGATACTCTTGTGCTTCATCCCATGATCTATGTTTGATTTTATGAGTCTGATCAACTTGTTTGATTGACTTAGATCTATTGTTTGATTTAGGATTGGTTGTTGTCTATGCATCTTTCCTATTTCTCGAAACAACTCTATTCTAGGACCGTGGACTAGTTTAGGGAAGAGTATTCAATGGTTTAATTGTGCATGAGACTCGTAGCTTGATTGCATGATTTGATTTCCTAATATCCCTATTCTCTATGCTAATTCTAGGTTAAGCGTCCTTGCATAGGGTTATAGAATTGCTTGGACCGTGGACTTGCGATTGTTTATGATCGGGATGGGAATTGACCTAGGCATATAAAGAAGTGGATGAATTCATGATTAACTGATTAATAAAGTGGAATTGATTGAATAAACTCTACTTGATAACCTTGATTGAAAAGAACTTTCAAAACCCCCTTTTGATTACTTGCATGAAAACCCTAAAATCTGACTAGAAATTGATTCCTTTGCGTTCGACCCCTTGCTTGCTCACTATACTGTTTGTTTGCATGTTTGGGATTTATTTTTGATAAGGGAACAACGACTTTGCCCGAGTCAAATTTTGGTGCCGTTGCCGGGGAATCCTTTTTCTTGTTGATTGTGTGCGTTTTCGTGCTCTGCGCCCAAACCGCGCCCGCGGCCACCTCGGCGCGCCCACGGTTCGTGCGCAGAACCTTCTCTTGGGTTCGGACCTAACACATGGTCCATACCCGGTCTACTAATACCTCTCCTGTTTGCTTTGACCCAGAAATTGACAAGACTCTTCGGAAGATAAGGAGTGCCCCTAGAGCTTCTACATCCTACAATCTTCTTGAATCTCTCTCTCTCTCTCTCTCTCTCTCTCTGACTCTGAACCAGAAGACACCTTGGCAGAACAAACCATTCGCCAACTCATGGTGCCCGATCTCCAGCAACAGCAGCTCGCTGTTCAATTCCCCGAACTCGGGGAGGGCGTGAGGTTCGAACTGAAGTCCGGGGTCATCCATCACTTGCCCAAATTCCACGGGTTGAGTGGTGAGGACCCGAACAAGCATCTCACTGAATTCCACGCGGTGTGCGTGAGTATGAAGCCCATAGATGTGACGGAGGATCAAATCAAGCTCCGGGCTTTTCCTTTCTCTTTGGAGGACTCCGCCAAGGACTGGCTCCTGTATTTGGTGCCGGGCTCTATTACTACTTGGGCGGCCATGAAGGGGGCGTTCCTTGAGAAGTACTGATGTCTCTCATTTTGGAGGTGTTTTAGTAGTTAATTTCCCTTGTAAATATGTGTTTTTCATTCCTTTCTTTGTTAGTTTCGTCCCTTTTTAGCTTAGTTCCCGGTTTTCTTTAAGATTCGGAAACTATGCGAGTTTGCTTTGTTTTGTAGGTAAAATGGCAAGAATGAGGACATTTTGGAGAAGCTAATGAAGGAGCCAAATCAAGGAATGCAAGAGCCAAGCCAAGAATGAAGTGGAACCGAAGGAAACCCAAGAAGAAAACAAGGATCGAGGCCCAGGACCGAGCACCACCATGTCGGGCCCGAGATCGAGCAACCAGAGACCAGGGCCGACGTTCCCAACGTCGGGCCCGAGGTCCCCAGCGTGTCGGTCCAAGTCGGCATATGAGAGGATTGTTCCCCAAGGCATATTTTTAGTAACTTTCCACATTTGCCCTTTTCTAAATTGGGAATTCCTTGGTCCCCAATCAATAGAGTAGGATAATTAGAGGTGATTAGTGGTCATTAGAGGGAGGGGGGGCACGAGTAGACACACACACCACAACCCAAATCACTCTCTAAAGGCTCAAAGGAAGACTTGGAGGTTAAGGAGAAGAGAGGAGGAGGAAGAGTAGAGGATTAGTGAGTTTTGTACTTTGTTTTGCTTTGATTTAGTAGAATTGAGACTTGGATTTTGTTGACACTTTGAATTTGAATGCAATTGGAGTTTGATTGGATGTTGATGATTGAGATTTGCTTGATTTCCATTTTGATTGTGTTTTTCTCTTACCTTATGGAGTAGATTCCATAGTCTTGGGCTATGGGGAAATCCCCTAGTTAGGATTGGGTAGAAAACCCCAATTCCATAGCCTTGAGTGCTTGATTTGTGAATCCTCTCTACATTGAGCTTCAATTCTCTTGTGAAAACAAGGGATATAGGGCTTGAGATTGGTAAGAGTAAGCGAAAGCAATCTCGATCCCATCACAAGTTCCTAACATCATATCGAAGGTGAGTGAAAACTCCCTTGGGTCGAGGTGTAGAGTGGAGGGATCCGGGGCTAGCAACCTCGATCTCACAAGGATCAAACACTTATTGGCTGAATTGGGGAAGAATATCCAAGTCTAGTTAGGGGTGGAACCCAAAAACCCAAGACCGATCTACTTATTGTTCAAGACCGAGTTACCCAGTACATTGGGCCCGACTTGTACCACGTCGGTCCCGGCCAAACTCAACCTCGATCTACCCTCGGACCGAAGTGACTTGTGTCGGTCCGAGGTGATCTCTTTTGTTTTGCTTTGTTTTGCCTTTCTTCCATCTTTTCTTAGTCTTTTCGGGTACTCTCGACGCACGAACTCCCGTGTGTTCGACACCCTACCTCTTTACTACAATTGAGGTTCGGTTTTATAAATTTAAATTGTGAGACCCTCCGATCCCGGACCGATCAGAATTTTGGCGCAGTTGCCGGGGAGTTCTATTTGTTCGAGGTACCCTCTTTGTTGAGTCTTTGAATTTGTAGTGATTTGGGCTAGGGACTAGCCCAAACCCCTTGTTTGTTTTGATTCGGTTTTTGTTTGTGTCTTTGGTAATAGGTGCATGCGAGCTAGTTCCGCCCGAGGAACCCTTGAGCTCGACTTTGTGTGTGACTCGGAGAGTATTCTAAGGCAAGCCCGAAAGAAGAAGAGGATGGCGGACCAAGCCCGAGATGCAACTTGAAATGGCAAACCGAGATGCCGAGGCCCGTAGAGAGAGGGAGCAAAGGATGAGGTTGGAAGCTCAAATCAACACCCAACCCCGGAATGCTAGACAATACATGCATCCGGAGTTGAAGGTGCCCGAACCGGCCATCGTCTTGCCGGAGGTGTCAAAGAATTTTGAGATAAAAACTCAATTTATCTCACTCATCAAGAGAGAGCAATTCCAAGGGAGACCGAATGAGTGCCCGATCGAGCATGTCAAGCAATTCAAAGATCTATGTGAGACCATCTCGACGGACGACGAGACACTTGAGTATGTGCTACTCAAGGCCTTCAAGTGGTCATTGGGAGGCAAAGCTTTGCATTGGTTGGAGAGCCAAGCACCTCGTTCTATCACATCATGGAGGGCTCTCAATGACTCATTCATGATGAAGTTCTTCCCGCCCACCAAGACGACGGAGCTTAGAAGGAAGATTTCTAGCTTCCAACAAGGAGCCCACGAGCCACTCTTCGAGGCGTGGGACCGGTTCAAAGAGATGTTAAGGGCGTGTCCAACACATGGTCAACAACCTTATGTCCTTCAAGACATTTTCTTCCAAGGAATCAACCCCGCCACCAAGGATAAATTGAACCTCCATACCGATTGTGGGTTCATTGACTTTCCACCGGAGCAAGCGTGGGAGTTGTTAGACAAGCTCTCGGATTATGAAGCTATGTATGGTGTCAATCAAGTGAGCAAGGAAGTGAGAATCCATGGAGACGGTCCGAAGAGGCTCTACGATCCCAAAAGTGAAGAGGTAGACAAAGATGTGAAGATCCAATTCTTGGAGGATGAGTTGAACAAGATGAAGAGGCTCTATCACCAAAAACAAAACACAAGAGCATGTGAAGAATGTGGTTCTATGAAGCATGGAGCCCAAGAGTGCCCAAATGAGCGCCAAGTCCGGTTGGCCGAGCAAATTGAGGAGGCCAACTATGTTCAAAGAAACTTCGGAGGGAGAGCCAACTTCAACAACAATGGAGGAAGGTGGAACCAAGGCCAAGCTAGTGGCTACAATAACAACTTCAACCAAAACGAGCCAAGGGCCCAACAACCACCATACCGACCTCCCGGATTCTATGAGCAAACACCACCATGGGCTCAAGATTTGAAGAATCACGTCATCAACATGGAGAGGAAATTTGATGATCAATTCAAAGAGTTGGGTGTTTGGAGGAGACAAGTGGACAACCAAATTGTTCATATGGCAAATCAACTTCCACGAGAGGAAGGGAGACTCCCGGGCCGACCCGAGGAGAATCCCCGTGCCCCACAACAACAAAATGAAGTTCGTGCCATAGGATTGAGGAGTGGACGGAGTTTGCCCGAGCCACAAGTTCCAAGAACAAGAGAAGAGAGTCGGACCGAGGTTCCCAGCACCTCGAGCCCGACGTGCCCAAACATCGAACCGGTGAATGAAGGAAGTCCCCTGAAGTGGACCGAGTTGCCCAGCACCTCGGGCCCGACTTGCCCTGAAGGTGGCTCGACGTGCCCAGGAAGCCCCTGCCCCCGGTCCGAGATACTTGACATCGGTCCCGACGTCGATCCTAAGTCGGTCCAGGCTGAGATCGTGGAGAGAAGCCAAGATCGATCCAAAGAGGTGGATCCAAGCAAGAAGCAAGGTGCTACTACTCTTCCATATCCTATGAAGAAGCCCAAGGAGATTGTTGAGGGCAAGTTCAAGCGGTTCTTGAAGCTTTTGCAAGGCTTGAACATCACTATTCCATTCACCGATGCTCTAAGTGAGATGCCATCCTATGCAAAGTTCTTGAAGGAAATCTTGAGCAAGAAGAGGTCCATTGTTGAGATGCAAGATAAGGTGAAGATCTTAGAGCTACCTCAAAAGCTAGGTGATCCCGGAAGATTTGCCATCACCGTGGGTGTCGGACCAAGAAAGTTTCAAGCGTTGTGTGACCTTGGAGCAAGTACTAGTGTGATACCATACACCATATGGAAGTATACCGCCATGGGACTCATTGCCCCGGTCAACATGAGGTTAACCATAGCCGACGGGACGTCGATTGAGCCAATTGGAGTAGTGGAGGATTACCCATTGTGTATAGAAGGGCACTATGTCCCCACGGACTTTGTTGTGGTTGACATGTTAGAAGTGCCGGGTGAGCCGATCATCTTGGGGAGACCATTCCTAGCTACGGTTGGAGCCGTCATAGATGTAAAGAAAGGTCACTTGTCCCTCGAATTTGGAGGAGTAGAGCTCGATTTCTCCTTCAAGCCAACTTCAAGGGAAGCTTTGCATAGAGAAGCCAAGATGGTTCAATTTCTTCCAAATGGAGTGCAATGGGAAGCTATATCCAAAAAGCCAAGTACAAGGAAGCTAGAATTGAAAGCTATCCCACCACCTTATGGAGTTGAAGTGAAGAATGAAGGGATGATTGCTAACCAAGAGGAAGATGAGAAGGCGGAAAGTGGGATGTCCTACTTGGAGGTATTCAAGGCCGAAATGGAGGAAACCCAAGCACCACTGGAGCCTTCACATGTACTAAAAGAGCTTCCAAAGGACTTGAGGTATGCCTTCCTAGGCCCTAACTCTTCATTGCCCGTAATTGTGAATGCTAATTTGAATGAAGAAGAAGAGTCTAAGTTGTTAGCGGTCTTAAGAAAGCATAGAGGAGCCTTACGATATTCATTAGAGGAACTTAAGGGAATTTCACCATCAATTTGCATGGATAGGATCTATATGGAGGACAACCATAAGCCCACTATTGAACCACAAAGAAGATTGAATCCTAATATGAAAGAAGTGGTTAAAAGTGAGATACTTAGGATGTTGGATGCGGGAATCATCTTCCCAATTTCGGATAGCAAATATGTTAGTCCCGTGCATGTAGTTCCAAAAAAGGGTGGATTGACCGTAGTGCAAAATGAGAAAGGAGAAATGATTCCTACAAGAACCACTACAAAATGGCGCATGTGTATTGATTACCGAAAGTTGAATAGTGGAACTCGTAAGGATCATTTCCCCCTTCCTTTTATTGACCAAGTCCTTGAAAGATTAGCACAACATGAATACTTTTGCTACCTTGATGGGTATAGTGGATTTTGGCAAATTCCTATTCACCCCGATGATCAAGAGAAGACAACTTTTACATGCCCCTATGGAACGTTCGCCTATAGACGCATGCCTTTTGGTTTGTGCAATGCTCCGGCAACGTTTCAAAGGTGCATGATGTCTATCTTCTCCGACATGGTAGAGGAAATAGTGGAAGTATTCATGGATGATTTTTCGGTCTATGGTTCCTCTTTTGATGCTTGCTTGGCTAATTTGGATAGAGTGTTGGCTAGATGTGAAGAAACTAACCTTGTGCTTAATTGGGAAAAATTTCATTTCATGGTTAAGGAAGGAATAGTCTTAGGACATCTCGTTTCTAGTAGAGGAATAGAAGTTGATAGGGCCAAGATTGAAATCATTGAAAAACTTCCCTCACCTACTTGTGTGCGTGATGTTAGGAGTTTCTTAGGTCATGCGGGCTTTTATAGACGCTTCATCAAAGATTTCTCTAAAATCTCAAAACCATTGTCTAACCTCTTAATGAAGGATGTTCCCTTCGAATTTTCCGAGGATTGTATGAGTGCTTTTTGTAGGTTGAGAGATGCTTTGGTTTCGGCACCTATCATGGCGTCTCCCGATTGGAACCTTCCCTTCGAAGTGATGTGTGATGCAAGTGATTTTGCCGTGGGAGCCGTTCTGGGGCAAAGAAAGGAGGGAAAGTTGCATGCCATCTACTATGCAAGTAAAACCTTGGATGAAACTCAATGCAAGTACACAACTACGGAAAAGGAATTCCTTGCGGTGGTGTTTGCATTTGAAAAATTCCGGTCATATCTTGTGGGGTCTAAGGTGGTGGTCTATACGGATCATGCGGCAATCAAGTACCTCATGAAGAAGAAAGATGCAAAACCAGGGCTTTTGAGATGGATGCTTCTTCTTCAAGAATTTGACCATGAGATCAAAGATAAGGTGGGTTCGGAGAATTTGGTGGCCGATCATCTATCTCGGTTGCCCGTGGAGTATATGAATGAGATGGAGGATGGTGTGGAAATAGATAACATGAGGGCGGATGAAGGCCTAATGAGTAGCAAGAAGGAAAGAAAGGATGGATCGACTAAGGCGGAGAGTCGGGCTCGAAGTATGGAACACCGGACCGCGAGGTCTTCGACGTCGGTCCCAGGAGAGATGTGCACTTGTTCGACCCGATCGACGTCTACACATGTCGGGCTCAATACCTTGCAATGTCGGTCCACAAATTCAAGTAAGATCCTTCACTCGGTTTCCATTCCTTCTCGTCCTAAATTGGTTAAGACTTCATCTCCTACTTGTCTTCTATCTATTGAGACCGTGAAACGAGGGGTTACCCCTTGGTTTGCGGATTTTGCTAACTTTGTTGTAGGGGGAGTGATCCCACCAAATTTGTCTTACTCGGCTAGGAAGAAATTCTTCCATGATGCTAGGCAATATTATTGGGATGATCCGTACCTATACAAGGAAGGGAGCGGTAGAATCTATAGACGGTGCATTCCAAGTGAGGAGGTCGAAAGTGTCATTCGTCATTGCCATTCGTCATTGCCATTCTTTGCCAACCGGAGGGCATGCTAAGAGTTCAAAAACCACGGCCAAAATTCTTCATTGTGGTTTCTATTGGCCAACCATGTTTAAGGATGTTCATGAATATGTGAAGAGATGTGGGGAGTGCCAAAGAGAAGGAAATTTGTCAAGGAGAAATGAGACTCCACAAACCGGAATGCTAGAGGTGGAGCTCTTTGATGTATGGGGGATCGACTTCATGGGACCCTTCCCAACGTCGAGACCATACAAGTACATTTTGGTGGCCGTTGATTATGTCTCTAAATGGGTGGAGGCCATTCCAACAAGGACCAATGATGCAAGAGTAGTGATGAAGTTCTTGAAGAGTAACATCTTTGCTAGATTTGGTGTGCCAAGAGTTCTCATTAGTGATGGTGGCCCTCACTTCATTGAAAGATGCTTCGAGAATGTGTTGATCAAGTATGGGGTGTCTCACCGAGTTGCTACTCCTTACCACCCTCAAACAAGTGGGCTAGTGGAAGTCTCCAATCGTCAAATCAAGGCCATTTTGGAGAAGACGGTGTCTAAGTCAAGAAAGGATTGGTCATCCAAGCTCGATGATGCACTTTGGGCTTATAGGACCGCTTTCAAGACACCCTTGGGGACTACACCTTTCAATCTAGTCTATGGCAAGGCTTGCCATTTGCCGGTGGAGTTGGAGCACAAATCCAAATGGGCTCTCAAAGAGATGAATTGGGACATAAATCTCGCCGGAGAGAAGAGGCACCTAGATCTACATGAGTTAGGAGAGTTACGTTTGAAGGCCTACGAAAACGCCAAGTTGTATAAAGAGAAGACTAAAAGGTGGCATGATAGGAAGTTGGTCCCAAAAACTTACCAAGTCGAAGACAAGGTTCTTCTCTTTAATGCACGACTTCGGTTCTTTCCGGGTAAGCTTCGAACAAGGTGGAGCGGACCGTTTGTGGTACATCAAATACTTTCTCAAGGAGCGGTCGATTTGATAAGTGATGATGGAAGGATCTTTCGGGTAAATGGTCATCGAGTGAAAAAGTTTTATGATAAGATGGACCCAAGTGAAGAAGTAAGGGCCACATGGGCTCTCCTTTTGGCAAACTAAGCCTCAAAAAGCCATTCAAGAATAAGGAAATTGTGAGCTTTCTCTACTCTTCTCTTTACTTTTGAGTTTTGATTTCTTTTGATGAGGACATCAAAATTTTAAGTATGGGGTGGGTTAGTAGCTCATAGTTCCATGTGTAGTTTTGTTTGTGTTTGTTTTTTGTTTTTTTATGGGATGTTTCATTTTGGATAGCGGCGTGATGAGATGTTGAATGATGATTGAATTTGATGGCATGAATGGATGAGTTTCTTTTGCTTTATGTGTGAAAATTTTTGCAAAAATCCTTAAAAATTCGAAAAAATGATGTGAAAAAGAACAAAAAGATTTTGTTTTTGGACTAGGAATTCCCATCTTAGATGTCCATATGAAAGCTAATGATGATGTGAGCATGTAAACTCCTTTGCATATTTTTGGATAGTTTAGCCTCTAAATGGATGATGCTTTTGATGTGATATGATGTCTTGCATGTTTTTATTGAGCACATGAGTTCTTGGATGAGTTTTGATGCAACTAAGCTTGAGTGAACCTTGTGAGATGATTTTTGGCCATTTTAGGGATGATTGTTCATATTGCATATCCCTCATTTTCTTGTGTGAATTAGCTCATGCATGCTTAGTAAAACTTGCTATTGCGGTGTTTATCTATTTTCCAAGGCCAATATGAGATTTGTTCTATGCATTGTCACATTGATTTGAACTTTATTTCATTGAGTCACAAAATGTTCCATATCCTACCTTGAAGATAAACCGTTGTTTGTAGCCCCGTTTTAGCCTTAGACCTTTGTTTGAAACTCCTCAAAAATATGATTCCTAGCCTATATGACTTGACCCTTATGGGATTGGACTTTAGTGAGAGGTTTTGGAATGTATTTGGAGAGTTGAGATTCTCTTTGGTGAAAGGGAAAGAAAGGGAGTTACAAAACCAAGTGGGTAGTGCATCTTTGTTGTGAAGAAAGAAAGAAAAGTTGGAAAAGTAGTGGATTGAAAGCAAAGTGCTTAAGTGAGAAAAAAGGGCACCGACCGAGTTAAAGTGCACATCGGGCCCGAGTTAGTGCAAGTCGATCCTAGTTGGAAAAAGTGAGAAAAATCCAACAAAAAGTTTAGTGCAAAGATGAAGTGGAATGTTTAGTGAAATGTGGGTTGAAAGAAAAGAAAATAAGAAAAAAATCAAAGTGTTTTGGATGAGTGAAGTTGAAAGTGGAAAAATTTGGTGAGTTTGGTGAGAGACTAGGAAGTTCAATCCCATTATGAGCACCACAAGACCAAAATGATTCCTACCTTGAGAAACACCAAAAGCCCCATTACAACCCGGCCGAATGGAACCTCTTTGAGGACCTCCATTGAGCCAAGTTCATATTCTTTGTGTGCATTGTAATAGGCATCTCTAGGTGGAGGAATTGGTGATATTAGCTTCAATAGTAAAGCCTTTACTTGCATGAGTTTTGAGTTTGAGTGTTCATTTCTAAGCCTAAACACATGATGAGTGATACACATTTTCATGTCCCTAAAGTGAGGCTTTGTTGCATTAGACTTTATTCTTTGAACACTTGAACATGTGTGATGATGTAATCTTGCTAGCATATCTATCATTTGTGCTTACTTGAGTTTTTCATATGAGGCTTTACTTGAAGATTGTGCTTCGGTCTTGCTTGCATTGTTATTGCTTGAGGACAAGCAAGTTTAAGTATGGGGTATTCTGATGTCTCTCATTTTGGAGGTGTTTTAGTAGTTAATTTCCCTTGTAAATATGTGATTTTCATTCCTTTCTTTGTTAGTTTCGTCCCTTTTTAGCTTAGTTCCCGGTTTTCTTTGAGATTCGGAAACTATGCGAGTTTGCTTTGTTTTGTAGGTAAAATGGCAAGAATGAGGACATTTTGGAGAAGCTAATGAAGGAGCCAAATCAAGGAATGCAAGAGCCAAGCCAAGAATGAAGTGGAACCGAAGGAAACCCAAGAAGAAAACAAGGATCGAGGCCCAGGACCGAGCACCACCATGTCGGGCCCGAGATCGAGCAACCAGAGACCAGGACCGACGTTCCCAACGTCGGGCCCGATGTCCCCAGCGTGTCGGTCCATGTCGGCATATGAGAGGATTGTTCCCCAAGGCATATTTTTAGTAACTTTCCACATTTGCCCTTTTCTAAATTGGGAATTCCTTGGTCCCCAATCAATAGAGTAGGATAATTAGAGGTGATTAGTGGTCATTAGAGGGGGGGGGCATGAGTAGACACACACACCACAACCCAAATCACTCTCTAAAGGCTCAAAGGAAGACTTGGAGGGCAAGGAGAAGAGAGGAGGAGGAAGAGTAGAGGATTAGTGAGTTTTGTACTTTGTTTTGCTTTGATCTAGTAGAATTGAGACTTGGATTTTGTTGACACTTTGAATTTGAATGCAATTGGAGTTTGATTGGATGTTGATGATTGAGATTTGCTTGATTTCCATTTTGATTGTGTTTTTCTCTTACCTTATGGAGTAGATTCCATAGTCTTGGGCTATGGGGAAATCCCCTAGCTAGGATTGGGTAAAAAACCCCAATTCCATAGCCTTGAGTGCTTGATTTGTGAATCCTCTCTACATTGAGCTTCAATTCTCTTGTGAAAACAAGGGATATAGGGCTTGAGATTGGTAAGAGTAAGCGAAAGCAATCTCGATCCCATCACAAGTTCCTAACATCGAAGTTGAGTGAAAACTCCCTTGGGTCGAGGTGTAGAGTGGAGGGATCCGGGGCTAGCAACCTCGATCTCACAAGGATCAAACACTTATTGGCTGAATTGGGGAAGAATATCCAAGTCTAGTTAGGGGTGGAACCCAAAAATCCAAGACCGATCTACTTATTGTTCATGACCGAGTTACCCAGTACATCGGGCCCGACTTGTACCACGTCGGTCCCGGCCAAACTCAACCTCGATCCACCCTCGGACCAAAGTGACTTGTGTCGGTCCGAGGTGATCTCTTTTGTTTTCCTTTGTTTTGCCTTTCTTCCATCTTTTCTTAGTCTTTTCGGGTACTCTCGACGCACGAACTCCCGTGTGTTCGACACCCTACCTCTTTACTACAATTGAGGTTCGGTTTTATAAATTTAAATTGTGAGACCCTCCGATCCCGGACCGATCAAGTACTTCCCTGCTTCCAAACAAACATCTATTAAGAAGCAGCTCAGCAGTTTGGAGCAAGGGGAGGACGAGAACCTCTATGATTATTATGAGCGCTACAAGAGGCTCATCGCGAGTTGTCCCTACCTTGGCTATCTTGCCAAGGATCTTATTTGCTACATCATTGAGAGACTTTGCGATGGTAGGGACAACTTGCCAAGGATCTTGTTGCTGCTGGTTGCTCCACCGGACGAAGCTCAAATTCAAACCAAGGCCGCCCCAACATGATTACATCACATTCGGCCGTAGTCCTTAGAAGGAAGCTTCCCTTTTGTCTGGGCACGTGTGAACAATTCCAAAGATGTCGCTTTCCCAGCAATAGTCCCCTGACCATGCGGAGGCTTCCCAAGCGTCAACAGAGTTGACTTCCTCAAGATGCAAATCGCACCGTTGAAGGAAGACGACAGATCCTGCCCAAGCTTCAGAGGACGCTAGAGGACAAGAACTCATACCGCTATAAATACCCTCCAAGGGGTATGCATAGCGTTGTGGACTTTTGAAGACTTTCTCTCAAGCTCTCCCGAAGCACTCAAGTTCAAGAACGAAGATCAAGAAAATCAAGTGAGCTTGAAGCAAGAGAAAGAAAGTCCAACCACATCAAATCCAAATCAAACCACAAAATAGTTAGAGTTGTAGTTTGTCTCTCACAACGAACCGTGAGAGACGTGTGTGATAGTTGCCTTATAGGCTAAGAGAGTTAGGTTACTTTGTTAGGTAGAAAGGAGTGTTACTTGTGAGACTAAGGACGCACGCTTAGCTCAGAAGGTTGTAACAGGTCGCCTAAGTTGTAAGGACTCTCTCTTAATAAGACAAGGACGGTTATTGAAAATCCTCCAACGGAGTAGAGGTTTACCCATAAGACTAGTTGGTCTTAGTGGGGTTAATCTATAAATACTCATGTCCACTATATTATTACCTTTTCTGGTAAGTCTATTTTCCGCTGCACTTAAGGACGGCCTTAACCCAGTTAAGGACGCCCATTCTAACAGACTTACGATCCAACAATTGGTATCAGAGCAGGCGCTCTAGATTAAGTTTGAGTTGCAGGAAACATGGAGATGGAACCTATAGGTATCTCGAGTGCAAAGCCTTCTCGCCTCACCGATGGAAACTTCAATCGATGGAAAACAAGGTTCGAGTGCTTCATGCGAAGTCAAAACTATTAATGCTGGCTGATGATAAAGAGCGGTGACCTCAAAGTCCCTGCTGCTAAGGTGGACAAAGAATCAGAGTGGGGTCCCGATGAGTTCAAGCTCATGGAAGCAAACGCAAAAGCTATCTGTTTCCTACAGACGTCCCTCGGCGAAAGGGACGCCACCCGTGTGAGCAGTCTTCCAACTGCTAAGCTCCAATGGGAAGCTCTTGAGAAGTACCATGTAGGGACGCCCGAGATGAAAGAGGACGTCCAGCTTGAAGCTATAAGGGGCTTCTACAAGTTCAAAATGTTCACAAACGAGACCATCACCGACTACGCCTTCCGCTTTGAAGCTTTTCTAAAAAAGTTGAAGAACTTGGGTGTCAAAGAAACGGAGATCACCCAAAGGATGAAGGTTCAAGTCTTGTTTGATGGACTGACGGGACCATGGAACTTCGATAGGATGACGTTCAAGGAAAACCAAGCCAACAAAGGACTGTCCATGGAGGAGATCTATGGAAGGCTTAAAGGATATGAAGCAAGGAGGAATCAAGATCTGCTAGAAATGGGAAAAAGTTCCCAGAATGAGCTGGCTTTAACTCTTACGGCAAGAACGCCAGAGTATGAGCAATACTACCAAAGACAAAGGGAATTAAACTCAATGCTAGAATGCAAAACTCAAGAGCACCAAGAGAATCTTCGTCTTCAGGCTTTAGTAGAACGCAAAGGGAAGACGGAAGAACAATTCTCTGAAGAAGATGAGCTAGCCCTGTTGCACAAATCTCTTCGTGCATGGTATAAGAGAGGCAAAGTCCCAAGGATGAAAATGCCCCACAAGAAGGAAACTCCCAAGCCTACAGAAGCTGAATTGAAGGAGATAACTTGTTACAAATGTAACAAGAAGGGGCACATCGCCAAGAAGTGTACCACAGGGTTATCATCAAAAGAAATTAAGAAGAAAGCCTTATTTGGTGCATATGAGGCCGCATGGGACGACATCGACTCAAACGATGAGGAACCAGAAAATCAAGTAGCTTACATGGCCATAGAGGATGCTCCAGTCGCTCCAGAGGACGCCTCTGAGACTGAGCAAGAGGTAACTCATGAATCCATGCTAAGTTCACTTGAAAAATGCTCTAAGCCTAAGCTTATCAAATTAATCACTCAGATTATACAAGAAAGCTATGCCATGAAACAAAGTTTTGATGAACTTGAATCGGAGAATATTGTTGTAGAATATGAAAATTGCAATACCATGTCTTTTCAACTAAAGTCCTCTCAGGAAGAGGTCAAGTCCCTTAAGAGTCAGCTAGTGTGTCTAAATCTTGAAAATGCAAATCTTATGGACGAGGTGAAAGTCCTAGGAAAGAGTCCCATGACTGAAACTGTGAATCCGATAGTCTTTGTTCCAGCTAGGAAAGGACTTGGGTATGAATCAGGCTCAAAGAACTCTCTCCCTAGTGACTTCGAAGCTAGCAAAACCACTGAACTAGAACTTGAGAGGGAAAATACAAAGAACCTAGAAGAACGCATAAGAGTCCTTGAGAGTGGTGAGAAAGGAAAGAAGGAATACTACACAAATTCCACTAGCCATAAAATCTACAAAAAGATTGCAAAGGAAGAAGGATCTAAGGTAGTTGATCCTGAGAAGATGAAAGAGAATAGAATTCAACATCCTAACAAGAAGTACTACCTTGGAAACTATTATAGGACGTGCTGGCATTGTGGCAAAGGTGGTAACTACCAGTATGAGTGTCTTAAGCTGAAACAAGATCTTGAGAATGGAAGAAAGGCTAGAAGTGGTAATAAGAACGCTAAGCCTAAATCTGCTGATAGGACGCATGCTAGTGTGCCAAATGCTAAAAATCGAACTCCTAGGACGCATGCTAGAAGGACAAATGATGTGAATGTTTATGATTACTTGCCCATGAAAGAGTTGTACCCATGTAACGAACCAGGTAAGGGCCACCTTTCCTGGGTCGCAAAGAACTAACTCCTCTTTTCAGGTGGAAGTGAGAGGAAGCCCGTGGATCATTTATAGTGGAGCTTCAAATCACATGACTGGAAGCCAGATCCATCTCACTTCTATCCAATCTAATGCCACAGAAGGAACTGTCTCGTTTGGCAACAAGGGTAAGGGAAGAATCAAAGGGACGGGCACCGCAAAGCTAAATCAGTACATCAAAGCATCCAATGTTAGTCTTGTTGAGGGACTAGGATTCAATCTCCTTAGTGTTTCTCAAATCTGTGATCAAGGTGAAAACCTAGTCACATTTGACTCTAAGGAGTGCCTAGTCATCAATAAGAAAACAAATCCAAGTCATTCTCAAAGGGACTCACGAGAACAATGTCTACATCTTCAATCAAAGATTCAAGCCAGCATCAATGTTGTGTTTATCCGTCTCTGCTATGGACACCGATCTCTGGCATCGACGTCTTGGGCATGCAGGACCTAGCACAATCCTTAAGCTTCATCAACAAGATCTTGTAAGAGGACTTCCCCGAATTGATCCTGAGCAAATTGAACAATGCGAGGCATGTATCAAAGGGAAGCAAACAAGATCATCCTTCAAATCCAAAAATGAAGTGAGCACAAAGAAGCCCTTGGAACTTCTTCACATGGATTTGTGTGGACCCATGCAGACCCAAAGCTATAGAGGAAAGAGGTACATGTATGTAGATGATTTTTCAAGATTTACTTGGGTTCTTTTCTTGGTGTCAAAAGCAGAAGCCTTCCAAATGTTTAAGATCTTCATCAAGCAAGTAGAAGTTGCTCTTGGGACGAACTTGAAAGCCCTAAGGTCAGATCATGGAACGGAGTTTAAAAACTCAGAGTTCCTTGACTTCTGTGACCAATAAGGAGTCTTCCACAACTTCTCTTGTCCTCGAACTCTGCAGCAAAATGGCGTCGTTGAAAGAAAGAATAGGACGCTTGGAGATATGGCAAGGACGATGCTCCTGGCCAGCGGCGTCCCCAAACACTTTTGGGCAGAGGCCGTGGCCACAGCTACCGACATCATCAATCGAGCCATGATTCGTCCCTTGCTCAAAAAGACGTCCTATGAGCTGCTCAATGGAAGAAAGCCAAACATTTTTCATCTCAAAGTCTTTGGATGTAAATGTTTCATTCACAACAACGGCAAAGACAACATCGGCAAATTTGATGCTAGGAGTGATGAAGGAATATTCCTTGGATACTCCCTCACAAGCAAAGCCTATATAGTCTTCAACAAACGGACTCTTAAGCTTGAGGAAAGTATCCATGTGGTGTTCAAAGAAAATGCGTCTCACAAGAAAGAACCAAGTAAGAAAGATCCTCTCCAAAGGACGATGACGAAGATGATGAAGAAGAACCCAGAGGCTCCTCCGACAAATACTACGTTCCTAGGAACGCCCCTGAAACTCGCGATGAGGTTTCAATGGGAGTCCCTAGCGAACAACAAGAGCCTTCTCAAACTTGGTCGCTAAACCAGGTAGACGCTGTTGAATCAAGTCAACAAGGAGAAGAAAGGCACAGTATGGACGCTCACTCTAAGGGGGAACACACTGAGCCTGTCAATGAAGAAGATGGTTTTGACTCCGATGATTTTAATTGGACGGACCCTAGGTGTACTCCTGCAAGGGATGCTACTCATAGGGGATCCAATCTTTCTAGACTCCACTCAACAGATCAAATCATCTCAGACATGTCAAAAGGAGTCTAAACCAGATCAGCTGTGAATCAGTCCCATGACGCCAACATAGCGTTCTGTGCTTTCAATGCCTTTGTATCCTTAATTGAACCTAAGAACATCTTCTAAGAGACGAGCCAAGTTACGACTGTTCTTTGCACATCACGCTACTCGAGACATCGTCGCGACCTCGCCCCTGCACATGTGCCGCGCCCACGCTTCTTCAACCGCATCCGCGGTGATCACCCAAGGATGACTTCGCTCTCGATCGTGGTTCCGCGCCCGCGCCCTTTGTGCCACGCCCGCGGTTTGCCTGCCGATTGGAATTACAAAGCTTTCCGTTCTTCCACCTTTGAAGAGCTCTTTCATTCCACCTCTCTTCATCGATTGTGAGTCTTCTGGTATACCTTCTTCCTTGCTTCTATCCCTTCTCTTTGCTTCATTGAGGACAATGAAAGATTTAAGTATGGGGGAGGGAGTACTCGCATTCGCTTATCCTAGTTAGTGTAGTTAGAGATTTTCTTCAGATTTTTGATTTTCTTCTTTTCATGGAGTACTTACACCATACTTTTTGCATAATAAAGAAAGAAAGAAACGAAAAAGATACAAAAAGCCATAAAAATTGAAAAAAGGCATATTAAATCCTGGGATGAGTCGAAAACCCGAAAGGGAGGCTCAGGTAATAAGCAGGTAACCCGGACCAGCATTAGGCTAGGGTAATGTGAGGTTCATGAGAGTTGTGAGTTTTTGTGAGCACACCTTTTGAAAAATGAAAAGAGCAGTTAGGTGAAAACCCGAAAGGACGCCTAAGCAGAATTGAGCGGAAAAATTCGAGTGTTTAGGATCATTCTTGCTTGGGGACTTTGGGGCTTACATCATAGATATTTGGGTAGATCCTAGGTTGCTCTCTTTCATATTTTTAGAGCTTGAGTGTTCTTGTTGTGAGGTGTGTGTTTGAGCTTCATTGCTTTATGCTCATGATTTCTCTATTTTATTTTTGGGTTCGGGTTGTGAGCTGAGTGTTTTTATCTTCCCTTGTATTTCCTGAGATCTTGGATATGCTTACTTATTATATTTGTTTTGAGCTTACTCGAGGACGAGCAAGATCTAAATATGGGGGAATATGATACAGGCCATTTTGTATAGGTTAACTCTTGTATTTTGAGATGATTTTGAGAGTGTTTAGGTTAGTTTTGAGTGTTATTGTAATACGAAGACCAAAGACACAAGTTATGAAGAATCAAGAGTTGAAGAGCTTAAAGACGAAGATTCGCCACCGCATGGATACCGCGATCACGTTGTCTATGACGCGGGCGCGACGGCGTGAAGAGACGAACCCTTGAAGACCAGGAAGGCCGCGGTCGCGCTGTATGTGGCGCGTTCGCGGTAGTAGCCAACTCAGCCTTTGACTTTCGAAGACCGCCGCGGGCGTGGTGGTGGCGCCGCGGTCGCGGTGCCGGCCGACTTCGAGACGGGCGAAATTCAATCGTTTCTATCTTGTTTCCTTTATTATCTTTCGGTTTCCTTTCTTATCTAATCCGAAGAGGGTGTTCTTTGGGCTATTTAAGGGGAATCTTTCTAGGTTTTTAGGGAGAATAATTCACTTGTCAATCAATTGTTATTTCAATAAAGATTGGAGTTTTCTTTGTAATGGAGAACTAACTCTCTTCTTGAGTTTATTCGATCAAGGAAGCTTTATTATGAAGTTGTGAAATTCTGTTAACTTCTTTATCCCTAGGTCTTTATTGATACTCTTGTGCTTCATCCCATGATCTATGTTTGATTTTTTGAGCCTGATCAACTTGTTTGATTGACTTAGATCTATTTTTTTATTTAGGATTGGTTGTTGTCGATGCATCTTTCTTATTTCTCGAAACAACTCTATTCTAGGACCGTGGACTAGTTTAGGGAAGAGTATTCAATTGTTTAATTGTATATGAGACTCGTAGCTTGATTGCATGATTTGATTTCCTGATATCCCTGTTCTCTATGCTAATTCTAGGTTAAGCGTCCTTGCCTAGGGTTATAGAATTGCTAGGACCGTCGACCTGCGATTGTTTGTGATCGGGATTGGAATTGACCTTGGTATATAAAGAAGTGGATGAATTCATGATCAACTGATTAATAAAGTGGAATTGATTTAATAAACCCTACTTGATAACCTTGATTGAAAACAACTTTCAAAACCCCCTTTTGATTACTTGCATGAAAACCCTAAAATCTGACTAGAAACTGATTCCTTTGGGTTCGACCCCTTGCTTGCTCACTGTACTGTTTGTTTGCATGTTTGGGATTTATTTTTGATAAGGGAACAACGACTTTACCCGAGTCAAATTTTGTACATTAGACATGAGAAGTGAAACAAAAAAGCTTAGGACGCTTTGGAGAGATGGTGGTGAACTTAAAAACATAGGACTCATGGAAGAGAAGGTTGTAACACAAAGTTGAACAAAAATGGTGGTAGCTTTAAAACAAGTCAAAACTGTCATATCTACGCATTGGGAAACATCTAAAGTAAGGTGTCATATGAAGACATGTCATATCAAACCCAGTCAAACCATCAGAGTTGAACAAAAGTCGTATCAAAGCTGCAGAATAAAAATTGTCATTATTGATATTATAGATGCACAATGAAGGCATACATTTGAACAATTTATCCATACACTTACACAATCAGTTGTCTTGGTTGCATAATTTGTTCCGTACAAAGTGACAAAAGTGAGAAATCAGTTGAACAATACATCCATCCACTTGTACAAATAGTTTTCAGGGTTGCAAAATCAGTTGTCAGGGATTCAAAAGTATATGGACAAAAAAATACAAAAACACATGTTTTTTAGATTACATCTAACATAGTCAGGGCTCACCTCCTACCCCTCCCCTTCCTTCTTCCCATCCCCTTTGGTGCAGCTGGAGAGAGTGTAGGTAAGGACATTAGAATAACGTAGTCTTTGATGTGCTCCTATACCTCGGCTTTGTATGGGTTCCACGGAGTGATCAAATTTCATAGCAGTATTTTTTCCTCAGATCATCCAATTGTTGTTGATCCTCTTTCCTCAGGCCGCACTCCTAACCAGTTAAGCCATTACGGAAATATGTCTCCATGTGGCGCATAAGAAAGATACCGCAGTCAACCTTGTTTGATGCGTCCCTCCAGATCATTTCTAAGCGTTCAACGGGAACCTTAGTTTCATCCGACAGAGTTGAAGACTTATAATCCATCTTGTGGAACTTCAGGCGATGAACCATATATTTCCTTTGAAAAAAACGTACATTTATAGGACAACACATTTGAACAAATGTCGAAAAGGGTTGAGCAAAAATGGAAGCAGGTTAAATATTGAGGAACAGATTGAACAATAAGACAATACATTTGAACAAATGTCGAAAAGGGTTGAACAAATATGGAAATAGGTTGAACAAATGAGGAACAAGATTGACAAATATGGTATAATTAAGGACTAACCTCTTTGGAAGGCACATCGGCATACTTCCACACTAATATCTGTTGCAGAGTTCTCAAGAATGTACAAGCCTACAGTTCTTAGGTTCATTACGATGTAGTAATAATGGTTGTGAAAGCACATAGGAAAGAACACCTGAATCATGCAAATTAAAACAATGATGAGATTGAAATAAGACGCACATAAAAACCAATGATATTAGTCTAAACATATTAGAAAGTATTTACAAGACCTATGGTGTAAGGCTCAAACCCTTGCAACTTCTTCATACTTTCATCAAGCATTGCAATAAAAAATGTTTAGCCTTCTTTTTCCCCCACCAATAGAGAAAGTACATATGTCTACATATAAGGCAGGTGCACAAATCAATATTATGGTTGAACAAATCGAAAAATGAGATGAAAATATACATACCGTGTCCTCGGATGACAAGAAAAACCTTAGTGACTTTTCATCGCTCTTTAACAACTCCTCAACAATGTTTAAGAAAGCGCACCAAATAACAATGATGTTGGAACCGAGTTTAGAACCTATACCCATTTTTCTAAAATCCTCTTTCTTTGCAGTAATGTTGCCCATCTTAAACACAATGAAAAGAAAAAATTGTTGAAAAAGAAACTTAGAAATATCTCGTTACCTTTGTACATCAGAAATATCGCGTGTTAGCCAAGAGAAAAGTTTTTCAACGTCAGAGGATGGCTTCGCGGACATAACAATGCGCCTTTTAAGATATGGTGACTTGAAATAATCGGAAGGCTTTGATATCCTCTGTAACATCCCCGACCAAAGTGCATAAGTCATAGTGCATTCATTGCATACACATAGCATCTTTGCATAAGTACATGATAAATGTTTTAAAAAATAATAGTCGTTTTCAAAGTAAAGTTATTTACGTTTTAAAAGTTTTTAAAGATAAAGTTAATTAATTGAAGTTTCTGGATAAGGGTTATAATAAAGAAAAAGTAAGAGTTAAAGTTGTAATTTCCCAAATGTTGCCGACTTCCTTCAGCCGACTTTCCCTTAGCCAAATTCATTTTTGATTCATCGTCTCATCAATTCTATATATATGTATACGTGTGGGGGTTTTGCTCTCAAAATGGAAGATTGAAAAGCTTCTCTGTCGAGAGAAAAGAAAGTGTCGGAGAGCTCTAACTAGTTCGATCTTGGGCAAATTGTTGTATTTGGTTTTGATTTGGAGTATTAGTAATACTACCTGGTAAGTTTTAATTAGTTAGTATACTAAGATCTAGCTAGTTATTGATTTATTTGGATTTACTAATTTTCTAGATCTAAATTTATAATTGATATTGATCTAGAATCCAGTTGGTTTATAGTGATAAGTGGGCGTTTCCAATAATGGATATATAGTTTGTTAAAGGTTTATAATGGTTTTAGGGTTTCGTTGTAATAATATTTCGGTGGCCTTCGGTCAAGATTTATTAAAAGTTTTCTACTAAAAAAGTATTCTTATATATGCATAATATATGTTGGTAAAATTTCACGGTACTTGGAACTATATAGTGGAAGTTATAATGCATCCTGGCATTTAATTGCATTTAGGGTTAGGGTTTGTAAGAGTTTATAGGCTAAAAGTGCATTGGGTTATTATATAGGAGCACGAGGGATAACTCGTGATCAGGGGAAGGAGTCCGAGCCCAGAAATCTTTCCTAGAAGGTGAGTATAGACCGGAGATTCAACCTTATGTGTTATATGATGTGCTACAATGTGTATATATATGCTATGTGCTATATATATTATATGGATATATGTGTGACATGTGTTTTCTTTGGAATGTCCATGATTGTTTACATAGACTGTGCAATTGCAAATGATACATGATATATGATGCATTTGAGCATATCACATTGGCATGAGATTAAAGGCTCTGTGCTATCTTGCCCTGAATTTCTAATCACAGGAGACCTAAAAAAAAGGTCTAAACACATGGGATCTATAAGGTCAAATCACAGGAGGCCTAAAAGGCCAATTCATATAAGACCTACGGGTCTAAATCACATGGGACCAAAAGAGTCCACTCACAGGAAACCCGGGGCAGATTCAGGCTTGCACAGTTCACAGAATAATAATTGGACACATGAGCATTTGCATATGCATAAGTTTATTCATATGGAATATGTATGTATATGTACAAGGATTAATTGTTTGGCTATGAGTGAAATAATTGATGATGGTTTATATTCACTGAGTATGCGACTCACATAAATCGCAAATCTATTTTTCTGGTCAACTAGTTCTACATGCTTGTTTCTCTTAGATGTTACATATGCACAAGTCGGCCGGCTAATGCCTTATGCAACCTTCTCATCCTCATTTTGCATCATAGACATATGTATTGTAATAGAAGTCGGAGAGTTGTATTAGTATAAGAAGTAACTAGATACAAGTGTGTGTATCTGTGTGTTTTAACTTATTGTTGTTAAGTTTTGTTATATGTTTATGTGATCAGATGTGAAATTATGTGCATTATATGTTTGTATAATAAGTAAGTTATTTATATCATACGTCAGAGGGGTGTAAGGGTGTCACATCCTCTTCTCCATTACAACCACCCCAATACCGATGTCACCCATTGGAGCCTCCATTGATACCTCTTCAAAAAAAAACCTCGTTTGGCATTTCAGGCGGTGTGTTCAGTAACACATAAGCTTCATCCTATCAAAGTTGAACAATTAACACAATAAACACTGGGATTGAACAAATGTCTAACAAAATTGCACAAAACACAAGAAGGGTTGAACGAATATGCAGTAGCGTTGAACAAAAGTAGAACAGAGTTGAATAAATATTCAACATGGTATAACAAAGGTGTAGTAGAGTTGAACAAAACACAAGTAGAGTTGCACAAATGTGCACTAGAGTTGAACAAAAATAGATCGGAGTTGAACAAATATTCACAGGGTATAACCAAAGTATAGTAGAGTTGAACAAAGTGCAAGAAGAGTTATACAAAGAAGAGTTAATGTTTATCAAGTGCCTAAAAACCGAACACGGAGTTAAACAAACTGAACCTACAGTTGCACAAACAAGAGTCCAGGTTGAACCAAATTTCAATAAAGTCTGATTACAATAAGGTAGAACAATTTTTAAACCTCGGCAGATGCACTCTCAGTATCCAGGTCAACAATTGCCTTTTGGCCTTCACCTTGTTAAGGTTATTGTTGTTCTACTTGGACTTCTTCTTGATGGTGGTCGTCTTGTTGTTCTTTTTCTTATTGACTCGGGCAAACTCGTTGTTCCCAAAATCAAAGATAAATAACCAAATTAACAAACAAGTATAGTAATCAAGTAAGGGGTAGAACCCAAGAGAATCTAATTCTTATGTTGATTTTAGTTCAATCATGCAAACACAATCAATGGGGGGTTTTGAAGAAAGTTTTCTATCAATATTAGCAAGTAGAGTTCATCCAATGAATTCCGCTTTATTAATTCATGGATCATCAATTCATCCACTTCTTTATATGCCTAGGTCAATTCCAATCCTTATCTTAATTATTCGCTAGTCCACGATCCTAGCAAAACTATGATATGAACAAGGACACTTAATTTCAATCATGCAATGAACACAAGGGTAATAGGAAATTGAATCATGTAATCAAGCTACGAGTCTCATGCACAAAACAACCATTGAAAACTCTTCCCTAATCTAGTCCATGGTCCTAGAATAGAGTTGTTTCGAGAATAGGACAGATGCATAAACAACAACCAATCATAATTCAAATGATAGATTTAAGCCAATTAAACAAGTTAATGAGGCTCATATAATCAAACAACGATCATGGGATGAAGCACAAATGTATCAATAAAGACCTAAGGATAAATAAGTTACCAGAATTTCAGGATTTCATAATAAAGCTTCCTTGATTCAATAAACTCCAAGGGAGATTAGTTCTCCATAACAAGAGAGAAAAATACAATAGTGTTGATAAATGTCAAGATAAGAATGGATGCCTAAAGCATAAGGCAGGCTCCTCCTTATATAGGCCAAGGGAACAGGCTCCTCGAAATAGATAAGGAAAGAGGCCAAAGATTGAAAAGGAAACAAGATAGAAAAATCCTCTCTCGGCTTTGGAACGCACACCACCTCGCCCGCGGCACATCAACCGCGCTCGCGGCGGTTCGGTCTTCGGGTTTCCAATGTCGGCCTCTACTGCGGCTGTAGCCAAGGCGGCGCACCTGCGGCCTTCTCGGGAATAAGTCGTTCTCACCTATGGTTCATCGTGATCGCGACTCGGACACCGCATTTGCCGATCTGGGTCAGTGGCGAATTTCACTTGAAACAAGCCCGGAAAACTCTCGTATCTTTATGTCTTGTGTCTTCGGTCTTCATATTACAATAAGGCTCAAACTCTAACCAAAATACACAAACTAAAGTCCTAAAATACAAGAGTTAAAATATCCTAAAGAGAGTATATCACTTGTTGCAGTTATGGTTGTTCTTATTGTACTTCAAGCTGGTGGTGGTGGTGTTGTTCTTCCTCTTCTTGGTGTTTTGGTGGTGAGTGTTGTTGTTGTTGGTGGTGGTGTTCAAGTTCTTCTCCTTCCTCTTGTCCTTGGTGGTGGTGTTCTTGTTGTTGTTCAAGCTGTTGTTGTGATGGTTGTTGTGGTGGTTGTTGTTGTTGTTCAATCTTCCTTGTAGCCTCCTCCTGCCTCCTCCAATTTCTTCTTTTTCACACTGAGCCTTAGAATTGTTTTTTATTTCATAGCCATTGTTTCCACCTCTGCACAAATGTGCAACACAGTTGAATAAATAAGTGAGTTGGTTGAACAAATGTAGAATAGAGTTGAACAAATACTAAAAAGGCTTGAACAAATAAGTCATATGGTTGTACTAATGTAGAATAGAGTTGAACAATTGTAGAATGAATTGAACAAGCTTTGGCCTTCGCAACAGCTTCAATCTCGTCTAAAATCTTCGATGCCTCATCCTAGAAAATCTATTGGCTGAGTCTGTTCTGATCTTCCTCGTCAACAACAGCTTGTTGGGTTGAAGAACCAACCTCCACCTTCATCCCAACCAACTTCTCTAATGCAAAATTCACCTTGACAAAGAGGCCATTTAAAGTGATTTCAAAGGGGACTTCCTTCATATGCTCCAAGAAATACTTGATGAAGAAGGCCAAAAGCTTCCTTCACCTTGACGAAGAAGGCCAATGCTTCCTCGTCAACAACTAGCTCCATCCCCCTCTTCAAATGCTCCTTGATGAATGACTGAGAGAGATGGACAACAAAATCAGAAAACAAAACATGAAGGAAGAAAATAAAATATTAATAACAAACCAGAAATGTGCATACATCATTGCAGACTTCAAAACATGGAGGAAGCACGTCCTCGGTAGCTGATATACTCTCTTTAGGATAGGTTAACTCTTGTATATTAGGGCTTAAGACACAATTAATGAAGATACGAGAGTTTTCCGGACTAAGTTTCAAGTGAAGTGTCGCCATTTCCCCAGATCCACAAGCGTGGTGTCTGAGCTGCAAGCGCCGCGGAGTAGCAGAGAGGACCAAGTCATCCTAAGAAGGCCGCGGGCGCACAGCCAAAGCCGCAGCCGCAGTAGCAGCCGCTAAGGAACCCTAAACCCTACGTCGCCGCGAGCGAGGTTGTCCGGCCGCGAGCGCAGTGCCTGCCTTTCCGAAGCGAGGCACGTTTCTTTCTATCTTGTTTCCTTTTCTTATCTTTTCTCTTTTCCTTGTATATTTCGGGGAGCATGTTCCTTGGGCTATATATGGAGGAGCATGCCTTAAATTTTAGGCATATATGGTTATCCATTATTCTTATAACGTTTTTTTTTGCATTTTTCTCTTTTGTTATGGAGAACTAATCTCCTTTGGAGTTTATTCAATCAAGGAAGCTTTGTTATGATATCGTGAAATTTTGGTAACTTCTTTATCCTTAGGTCTTTATTGATACTCTTGCGCTTCATCCCATGATCTTCGTTTGATTCTATAAGCCTGATTAGCTTTTTTAATTGACTCAGATCTATTGTTTGAATTAGGATTGGTTGTTGCCTATGCAACTTTCCTATTCTCGAAACAACTCTATTCTAGGACCATCGACTAGATTATGGAAGAGTATTCAATGGTTGTTTTATGCACGAGACTCGTAGCTTGATTGCATGTTTAAATTTCCTATTATCATTGTGTTCATTACATGATTTGGATTAAGCATTCTTGTTCATATCATAGTTTTGCTAGGACCATGGACTAGTGCATGATTAAGATAACGATTGTAATTGACTTAGGTATATAATTAAAGAAGTGGATGAATTGATGATCGATGGATTAATAAAGTGGAACTGATTGAATGAACTCTGCTTGCTAATATTTGATATCAAAACTCCTTTAACCCCCATTGTTTTGTGCTTTATGATTAACTGAAATTGCATAGGAATTATGTTCTCGTGGGTTCGACCCCTTACATGCATGCTATACTTGCTTTGTGTGTTTGGGTTTTACCTTTTATTTTGGGAACAACGACTTTACCCGAGTCAATAGTAGAAGAAGGTCCAGGTTGAGCATGACTTGCATCGACATACAGCGAAGCCCCCCTCAAAATCCTATATAACGGCCGACAAACACCAATCCTGAACCCACCCTTCTTATAGGAGTCGAACAAGGCATCAATAGGAAAATCCCTTGGTGTGTAGGTCTTGTTGTAGGAGGTGAGGCAGTTGTAGTAAATAATCTGAAACGGAAACCATAAAAAGAGGTTAACAAATGTACAATACAGATGAACAAATGTGCATCAGAATTGAACAAATGTACATTAGAGTTGAACAATAAAGTGATATGGTTGAACAAATTTAAAATAGAGTTGAACAAATGTGCAATATAGTATAACAAAAATGTACAGTGTAGTTGAACGAACATTCAATAGGGTATAACAAATGTTTAATAGGGTTGCACAAATTGAAGATTTAATTGAATAGATAAGCATTAGAGTTGAACAAATATAGAACAGAGTTGAACAAATATGAAATAGAGTATAACAAATGTACAATATAGGTGCACAGATGAACAAATTACCTGTCCCTCCCAATAACAGATTTCAATCTTTTTTTGGGACTAGGCTCAGAAGACTCCTTATGGCTTGGATTAACGACGTCAACCTTCCGTTTCATTAATTTCGTTTTGGCGGCTTTATCTTGAGTGGGCTTTGTGGTGCTCGCCCCAACACCATCCTTCTTAGTAGGCTTAGGGTGCTGACCCCGGCACCGTCCCTTTTCCTCGCAGCTCTTAAGCTTTCCATTCTCTCAACAAGAGCCATATCACCAAAGCTCTCACTATGGCTCATTGATGTAGAAGGTGCCGCGACATGAGGGCCCTTCCTTAACATAATCAGTTCTGTATTGCCTTGTCTTGTGTGGCTTTGCTCCTCATTTATGAAAAAGGAGGAACAAGATTGAATAAAACATTTTGCAATGAATAAAAATAGTTGAACAAATCTTCTCCAATAGTCATCATTCCAAACATAAGATCTTTTACAATCTTTTTTGTAGGGAGACCAGATTCTACATGTTTTTTTACCTAATTGTACAAAATTTGAAATCAGTTGAGCAGATGAGGCACAAAGGTGAACAAATTAACACTAGAAAAAAAACATGATTATTTGAACACATATAACATAGGGTTGAACAAACTTGGAAATCAGTTGAACAAATAGCTAACACAATTGAACAAACACTACCGTGTAGTATTGAACAAAGATGCAATAGGTTGAACAAATAGCTAACACGGATGAATAAACGAGAGAGACAACTCAACAGTTTTGATATAACAAAACACTTTTAAGATCTGAACAAACCAACTAACCAAATGAACAAACATGAAACAAGGTTAAACAAACTAGAAAATGAAGCACAAATCGAACAAATAACCATGCATGCACACACGGATAAGTTTGAAAACTTGCAATAACAACCAAAAACATAGAACGAGTAGTATAAACAAAGATCTAGACCGTGATACAAAGAATCAACAAAAAAACACACATGGATTCGAAGGAAAACAAGCAAACGACTCCAAAATTCATGAGGTAGGGAAAAAATCAACTAAAAAACAATCTAACCGTTTCGAAAAGACTTCAACAACATCATTCATCACCAAAAAACAAGCAAGAACAAGAGAAATTGAAAAAAATCAGAAATCTAGGGTTTGAAACAAGCGAAAATTAAAAAAAAAAACCAAAATTTAGGGTTCGAATGTAGCATACCGAGCGAAGATGGCTTCGATTGCACCATTGTTGAGTGCGTTAATCGGAGTTTGATTGAAGGAAAATCGAGCGAAGATGAAGTGGTTTCGTTTTCGCACACGAGAGATTTTGGGAGAGAGCAGTTTTGCAGAAAGTAAAAATAATGAATAGTGAGAGTGGAGAATGAGTTTTACGTGGGCCACATACGCATGCGGAAAAAAATTAAAAGAATACAATATTAACCGTTAGATTTGCTCAATCCAAGACCCACACTTCATTCCTATTCCCTATTGTAAGACTCCTTCTCTTAGGATTCTCTCTCTCTCTCTCTCTCTCTCTATATATATATATATATTACAAAGAAAATAATATATATAAGCTACTTTGATACCATTAGGCTTTTTTTAATTTAATAAGACAGTAAGTCTTTCATTCACATGCAATTAATTACATCTGTTTAATATCATTGTCTCCAAAAATAGCAAGTGTCATAAGTTAATAACTAAGTATTAGATTGTACTCATTAGTTTGAATATTTTCTAATGTTATTTCATCTTCAACCTAGCCCACCTTATAGATAGGTACTCTTTTTCCCTCGTGATTTTTTAATGAGACCCTTAGGTTTTTATTATTTAGTTCAATCCTTAGGATCATAACATTCACGTTTATTTTTAATAAAAGTCTGTTCTTTGCATTAGTTTGAGTCTCAAAAAAAATCTTTAGCGCAACGTTAGTTCATCGTGCTAACAGACTTTACATATGTGCGCGGATATGTAGAGCGCATCGCACGCACGCACGCACGTGGCCTCGCCCGCATGATCACTACGTATAAGACCTATGTACCCCTCCATCTTAGATTCGATCTAAATGCATGGTGGGGCATTGTGAGTGGGTAAATTAATCGCCATAAATATTTTCTCTATCTTCCGCCATAAAGGCATTTTTATTAAATATGTTTTTTATCTTTAAATTATATTAAAAAAATTCAAGAGGCGGTTAAGGAATTAAGATGGAAGGTTATATCTTATCGTAAAGATAGAATTGCTGGTTGGGTAGCAAGTGATCGCAAGGGATAGAATTATTCTCCCTCAGCCATGTCTCTTCCATTATAAATACATGGATTCGCCATGTATGGAGATGTAACTTGCAACTATCATCCTTTACCCTCGACACTCGACTCAAACAATTGCTCTTCTGACTTAGGCATCGGAGGTGGATCTATAGAGAGAGAGGTTTTGTACAAAAGATGCGTACGTTTATTGATGAATGAGGGCAGTACTTATAGGTTACAATCATAAGAGAAACCCTAGTACAAAGTTACTAGTGAAAAGTAACAACTTACCTAATCAAGTAGGATATGCTAAATACAAGCTTAAATATAGTAACAACTTACCTAATCAAGCTGGACGGCTGGAACGGGAAAGACCGATCTTACTTGTAAGTTCTTGAAATCTTGGACGCAAAAGAGGCTTTTTAAGGGCGTCCGGAAGTTATGCATGTGTAGAAACATGAGAGACCCGAAACACACCATCACGGACGTTTTCCCGAACAAAGTGAAAAGCGAGAGCCACATGCTTCATCCAAGTATGAAAGACCGGATTTGAGCTTAAATAATACGCTCTCTGGTTATCACAATAGAGTACTGGCTGACTTGTTAATCCAACACCTAACTCAAACAATAACGTGCGAACCCATATGAGCTCGGAAGCAGCATCTGCTAAGGCTTTATACTGAGCTTCGGTGGAGGACTTAGCAATAGTCTTTTGTTTTCGAGAACTCCATGAGATTGGTGTACGACCAAGTAAAGAATGTACCCAGACGTGGAGCGATAATCATCACGATCACCAGCCCAATCAGCGTCTGAGAACCCATGAAGAATAGATGTCGAGGTAGTTGAGATTGTAATACCGTAATGCACCGTACCATGAATTACCTCAGAAGACGCTTCAAGGCGCACCAATGCTCAGTTGTCAGGCGTTGCATAAATTGAGAAAGTTTGTTAACCACAAACGCGACATCCGGACGAGTAAGCGAGAGATATTGGAGGCTGCCAACAAGCATTCTATAGTCAGTAGGTGTTGGTAGAGGATCACCATCATCTTTCCGGATCATTGATGTGGCCATGGATGTAGAGACCGGTTTGGTTTCATCCATACCTGCTTTTGCCAAGGTGTCTTGAATGTATTTTCTTTAAGAAAGAAAGAGCCCAGTCGAAGTAGGAATGACTTCAACACCAAGAAAATAGGATAAGGTACGTAGATCCTTGATAGAGAAGCGATGAGCTAAGCATGAAATAAGACGATCAACCAAAGAAGACCTGTTACCCGTAACAATAATATCATCAACGTAGACCAGTAGAAACAAGGACGTGCCATCATGATTGTAGAGGAATGAGCTAGCATCGGACCCGGAATTTCGAAACCCAAGTTGACGGAGATACGTCTTGAGTTCATTGTACCACGCCCTAGGCGCTTGTTTCAGCTCATAGATAGCTTTACGAAGTTTACAGACATGTGTGGGAGTAAGTTTATCAAGGAACCCTGGAGTTTGTTGCATATAGAGCTCTTCCTATAATGTACCCTGTAGGAATGCATTATTAACGTCCAACTAACGAAGACACCAGCCCTGTGCAACGGATAGGGTCAAAATACCACGAATTGTGATAGGTTTCACGACGGGACTGAAAGTCTCGGAATAATCCCAGCCTTCGCGCTGATGAAACCCTTTTGCAACCAAACGAGCTTTGAACAGATCAATTGAACCGTCAGGGAGATACTTAATTTTGTAAACCCACTTGCAACCTACAATATTCTGTAAACTAGAAAGAAGAACAAGCTCCCAAGTTTTGTTAGCACAAAGAGCTCCATACTCAACTTCCATAACTTTCCGCCAATCTGGATCCTTAAGAGCTTGGGTGATGGTTTTTGGCTCGGTTTGGGTTTTTACGTGAGCTGTGTGTAGGTATTTAGTGTTTGGTTTTACAATATTATTTTTGGAATGTGTAATAATACCATATGGTTATGGAGGTGGGTCGAGCGTGACTTGTGGAGTGGATTAGGTTGGGTTAGAGGAAGAATGACTTAGGTTTGACAAACTAGGGCTAGGGTTAGGAGATAAGGGGGGATTATGTGCGGGCTGGGGGAGGGCGCGTGTAGGCGCGTCAGGAGAGGGCTCAGCTAGGGCTTGAGCTGACGTGGAAGAGGGTGAGTTGGAGGGTAACGGGAGATCAACGTGGAGCTGAATAGCTGGGAGGTTACCGTGATTTTGGTGGATATGGGGAGGTAGAGTTGGTTGAGGATTTTGTACACTAGGGTTAGGGTTTGGTGAATGGATAGAATCGGTTGAAGAGTGGGAAGGCACGGCAGCTTGGGGATCAAGTAAGGCAGCTGGGATAGGATTTGTTAGGATATTTTGTGAAGATATAGGATAATTTTTTTGGAAAGAAATCGGTTGAGAATTGTTTGCATTAGGATGAGATAATATTGGTGAGATAGCTGGCATAGGAGACGTGTGGGTGCCACGAGTAGGTGTAGGGGCAATTGAATCCCATGTCCCTATAGGCGACTCGGTGGGGTTGAACGAGCTAGGTTGGGCTAGGTTAGACGGAGCCACAGGGAGAGAAATTGAACCCCATTCCCCCCGCTGTGGCTCGTCGGGTGTAGGTGCGGAAGTGAGGGTGTTATACGGAAACTTAGATTCAACGAAATTGACATGGCGAGAGACATACACTTGAGTAGTGATGTCTCTCGTTTTGGTGGTGTTTTAGTAGTTGATTTCCTTTGTAAATATGTGTTTTTCATTCTCTTCTTTGCTAGTTTTGTTTCCTTTTTAGCTTAGTTCCCGGTGTTCTTCAAGAGTCGGAAACTATGCGAGTTTGTTTGATTTTGTAGGTAAAATGGTAAGAACAAGGACAATTTAGAGGAGCTAATGAAGGAGTCAAGTCAAGGAATGCAAGAGCCAAGCCAAGAATGAAGTGGAATCAAAGGAAACCCAAGAAGAAGACAAGGATCGAGGCCCAGGACCGAGATACACCAAGTCGGGCCCGAGATCGAGCACCCAGTGACCAGGACCGACGTTCTCCAACGTCGGGCCCGATGTAGTTCCGCATCGGTCCAAGTCGGCAATGGATTGGATTGTTCCCCAAGGCTTTTAGTAACTTTCCACATTTGCCCCTTTCTAAATTGGGATTCCTTGGTCCCCAATCCATGAGAGGCTATAAATAGAGGTGATTAGAGATCATTAAGGGCATGTTTTGATACACCACAACCAAATTCACTCTCTAAAGGCTCAAAGGAAGACTTGGAGGGCAAGGAGAAGGAGGGAGAAGGAAGAGAAGAGGAGATCGTTGGCCTAGAGAGGGAGATTTGTGAGTTTTGTACTTTGTTTTGCTTTGATCTAGTAGAATTGAGACTTGGATTTTGTAGACACTTTGAATTTGAATGCAATTGGAGTTTAATTGGATGTTGATGATTGAGTTTTGCTTGATTTCCCTTTTGATTGTGCTTTTCTCTTACCTTATGGAGTAGATTCCATAGTCTTGGGCTATGGGGGAATCCCCTAGCTAGATTTGGGTAGAAAACCCCAATTCCATAGCCTTGAGTGCTTGATTTGTGAATCCTCTCTACATTGAGCTTCAATTCTCTTGTGAAAACAAGGGATCTAGGGCTTGTGTTTGGTAAGAGTAAGCGAGAGCATCTCGATCCCATCACAAGCCTCTAGCATCGAAGGTGAAGTGAAAACTCCCTTGGGTCGAGGTGTAGATTGGAGAGATTCGGGGCGAACAACCTCGATCTCACTAGAATCAAACACTTATTGGTTGAATTGAGGTTGAATATCCAAGTCTAGTTGGGGGAGGAACCCAAAAACCCAAGACCGATCTACTTTTTGAACAAGACCGAGTTACCCAGAACATCGGGCCCGACTTGCACCACGTCGGTCCCGACCAACTCGACCTCGATCCACCCTGGGACCGAAGTGACTTTCTGTCGGTCCGAGGAGATCTCTTTTGTTTTCCTTTGTTTTACCTTTCTTTTCTCCTCTTTTTAGTCTTTTCGGGTACTCTCGACGCACGAACTCCCGTGTGTTCGACACCCTACCTCTTTACTACAATTTGAGGTTCGGTTTTTATAAATTTAAATTGTGAGACACTCCAATCCCGGACCGATCAGAATTTTGGCGCCGTTGCCGGGGAGTTCTACTTGTCCGAGGTACCCATCTTTGTTGAGTCTTTGCTTTTTGGTAGTGATTTGGGTGAGGGACTAGGCCAAACCCCTTGTCTGATTTGATTTGGTTTTTGTTTGTGTCTTTGGTTGTAGGTGCATGCGAGCTAGTTCCGTCCGAGGAACCCTTGAGCTCGACTTTGTGTGTGATCCGGAGAGTATTCTAAGGCAAGCCCGCAAGAAGAAGAGGATGGCGGACCAAGCCCGAGATGAGGAGTTTGAGAGGATGAGAGCCGACATGGCTCGTTTGCAAATTGAAATGGCGAACCGAGATGCCGAGGCCCGTAGAGAGAGGGAGCAAAGGATAAGGTTGGAGGCTCAAATCAACACCCAACCCCGGAATGCTAGACAATACATGCATCCGGAGTTGAAGGTTCCGGAGCCGGCCATTGTCTTGCCGGAGGTGTCAAGGAATTTTGAGATAAAAACTCAATTTATCTCACTCATCAAGAGAGAGCAATTCCAAGGGAGGCCGAATGAGTGTCCGATCGATCATGTGAAGCAATTCAAAGACCTTTGTGAGACCATTTCCACGGACGATGAGACACTTGAGTATGTGCTACTCAAAGCCTTCAAGTGGTTTTTGGGAGGCAAGGCTTTACATTGGTTGGAGAGTCAAGCACCTCGATCCATCACATCATGGAGGGCCCTAAATGAAGCATTCTTGATGAAGTTCTTCCCGCCCACCAAGACAACGGAGCTTAGAAGGAAGATTGCTAGTTTCCAACAAGGAGCCCACGAGCCACTCTTCGAGGCGTGGGATCGGTTCAAAGAGATGTTGAGGGCGTGTCCGACACATGGTCAACAACCCTATGTCCTTCAAGACATCTTCTTCCAAGGAATCAACCCCGCCACAAAGGATAAATTGAACCTCCATACCGATTGTGGGTTCATAGATTTGCCGCCGGAACAAGCATGGGAGTTGTTGGACAAACTCTCGGATTATGAGGTGATGTATGGAGCTAGCAATGTGAGCAAGGAAGCAAGAGTCCATGGAGAAGGTCCGAAGAGGCTTTATGATCCCAAAAGTGAGGAGGTGGACAAAGATGTGAAGATCCAATTCTTGGAGGATGAATTGAACAAGATGAGGAGGAAGATGGGTCATATCCAACAAACCACAAGAGCATGTGAAGAGTGTGGTTCTTTGAAGCATGGAGCACAAGAGTGCCCGAATGAGCGCGAAGTTCGGTTAGCGGAACAAATTGAGGAGGCTCATTATGTCCAAAGAAATTTCGGAGGAAGATCCAATTTCAACAATGGAGGAAGGTGGAATCAAGGGAAAGCTAGTGGCTACAACAACAACTTCAACCAAAACGAGCCAAGGGCCCAATAACCACCATACCGACCTCCGGGATTCTATGAGCAAACACCACAATGGGCTCAAGATTTGAAGAACCAAGTGACCAACATAGAGACTCAATTCAAGGAGTTTGGTGTGTGGAGAAGACAAGTGGACAACCAATTTGTTCACATGGCGAATCAACTTCCAAGAGAGGAAGGGAGACTCCCGGGCAGACCCGAGGAGAATCCCCGTGCCCCACAACAACAAAATGAAGTTCGTGCCATAGGATTAAGGAGTGGACGGAGTTTGCCCGAGCCACAAGTTCCAAGATCAAGAGAAGAGTGTCGGACCGAGGTTCCCAGCAACTCGGGCCCGACGTGTCCAGAAGTCGATCCAGTAGACGGAGGAACTCCCCTGGAGCGGACCGAGGTTGAACCAAACTCGGGCCCGACATGTCCTGAAGTCGGCCCGACGTGCCCAGAAACTCTCTGCCCTGGGACCGATGTCCTTGAAGTCGGTCCCGAGGTGCTTCCAACGTCGGTCCAGGGTGGAATTGTTGAGAAAGATCGATCCAAGGAGGTTGATCCAAGCAAGAAGCAAAGTGGCACTACTCTTCCATACCCTATGAAGAAGCCCAAGGAGATTGTTGAGGGCAAGTTCAAGCGGTTCTTGAAGCTTTTGCAAGGCTTGAACATCACCATCCCTTTCACCGATGCTCTAAGTGAGATGCCATCTTATGCAAAGTTCTTGAAGGAAATCTTGAGCAAGAAGAGGTCAATTGTAGAGATGCAAGATGAGGTGAAGATCTTGGAGCTACCTCAAAAGCTTGGTGACCCTGGAAGATTTGCCATCACCGTAGGGATTGGATCCCAAAACTTCAAGGCTCTTTGTGATTTGGGAGCAAGTATTTCGGTTATGCCCATGAGCATATGGAGAAGGGCTAACCTCGGAGATATGGAGCCGGTTGATATGAGTCTTACTATGGCCGATGGTTCATCAACCAAGGCCACCGGAATTCTTGATGATGTCCCGGTTAGAGTGGGAAGATATTTTGTGCCCGATGATTTCGTGATCTTAGACATGAAAGAGGATCCGATGGTGCCCATTATTCTCGGGAGGCCGTTTCTAGCTACGGCGGGTGCCAAGTTTGATGTGAGGAATGGGAAAGTCACTTTCGAGATTGGCGAGGAGAAAGTGGAGTTTCTTTTCAACAAGGCCCTTAATGAACCGGATGTATTGGCGATTTTGAAACTAGAGGAAAATGCCAAGTGCAAGAGGGAGAAGTTGGAATCCACAAGAGAGGAAACGCCATTGAGAGACCATGACATGGTCGATGTTCAAATCCATGAAGAGACAAGAAATGGAGATAGCCCACCAAATTATGAAGAGTATCCTAATCTATATCCTTTTGATGTGGGAGATTCTTTCATTTGCTTAGATGATTTGAAAGAGGATCTAGGAGATGATTATCTTTGCTTGGATGATTTGCAAGATGAGTTGAGTTATGATGTCATTGAGTCTCCTAGAAATTCTTTAGACTTTTGTGGTGTAGGTGATGAAGAGCAAGATGAGGCGATGCAAGAGATGCCAAACTACACTTCGGAGGAGAAGGATGATGGAGAATTTGGATGCCACACTTTCATCAAACACAAATGGTGGCACTTTGGCTATGAGGAGAATGGAGGTGCATATGGCAAGGAGGATCAATTCACCGTGTTTCATCCTCCTTGAAGGGTAGAGGTTAGACGTCAAGCTAATGACGTTAAAGAAGCGCTCCTCGGGAGGCAACCCGGGTTTAGTAGATTCATTTTCATAGTTTCTAGCTTGTTTCTTTTTGCCTTAGCTTAGATTAGTCCTAATCTCTTCTCTAGCTTGTATTTTGTGGAAATGTGTGTTGTGTGAGCTTCATTAGCATGTGTGGTATTTGTGGAAATGATGCAAGAACTTGTGGATAGAAGTAACCAAGTCGTGGGAATTTTAGGAACCAAAATCGGGTAGGACCGAGGTACCCAGTACCTCGGGCCCGAGGTGCCCGACGTCGGTCCAGTTATGCCGACTCATTTTTGGACCTTGACTTTGTGGAAATTCCTACTATACCCTCTTGACCCACCTTTGTCTTCTACCCCATTTAAGACCCTTTTCCCTTACCTAACATCCATCACCCCCATAACTACTTTCCCAAAATACCCAATTCTCTCTCAAAATCCCAAATCGATCCCATCTCCCTCACCATACTCGATCCTCAAAGAAACCTCACCACAAGATCTCGATCCACACCCTAGCATCCCCAAGCATTGAACCAAAAGCCAAAAATCCCACCCAAATCCCATATCAACATCCTTCTTCTAGATCTAGAAGAGGAAATTTGAGTTCTAAGAGTTGATTGCTAGAAGTTCTTAGTTTCTTCATATTTGGTATGTGAATCTCAATCCCTACTTGATTCTTTGTGAATTTCATGCTTTCATTGCTAGATTTGAGATATGCCATGATTGAGTGAGCTTAGACCTTGAGCATCCATGGTGATTTGCATGTATTGCGAAATTTGTGCTTAATTGTTGCTTAGACCCACTTAGAACTTCAATTGATGATGAGAAATGGTTGATTTTGGATTTTAGGAGCATGATAGTATGTCTCATGGATGAATCTAGGATGAGAAGTCGGAAAGGACTCGGCCCGAGGTGCCCAGTACCTCGGGACCGATGTTGAAAGTCGGTCCAAGACTCGGACCGAGGTCCACAACCTCGGACCCGATGTCCCCTGTTGATCGGTCCAATGTTTTTCGAGCTTCTCTTGTGTGAATTTGGGATTTCATGAGCTTGAATGTTGGTTATAGCATGTTTACCATGATATGTCTTGAGGCTTGACCATTGATATGTGAATCTTAGTTCATGCATGATTGAATTTTGTGGATTGAGTGTGTTAAGAACAAGTATGGGGTCCTCTCTTTGCATGATGAGTTGTTTGTGATGAAGGCTTGTGTTCTTGTTATGGATTGTATAGATTTTATCTTGTAGTTCTTTGGTTTTGATTGTGTGTAGGTACCATGTCTACCCGAGCATCTTCTTCAAGGATGGAGAAAGCAACCAAGAAGTCCAAGAAGTCGTCCAAGAGAGTCCAAAGGATGGATGATGTGCGTATTGAGGATGAGGATGATGCTAGAGAGTATGAGCGTCTCATGGGTCTATCTCACCACACCCGGTGGTTAGATTGGGAGTCCATTAGAAAGATGTGCATGGAGGAGGCTCTTACTCGGTGCTACGCCAACATTGGGCTCAATGTGTTGCTAAGGTGGAACAACACTCATTATCCCGCCTTGACGTCCGAGTTCATGGCAACATTCAAGTGCACGTATGAGGGACCGGAGAGTGAAGGCATGATCTCCTTCCAAAAGGGCAACGAATTGCAAGAACTCTCTCTCCGGAATTTGGCTACCTACCTTGGGTTCCCATTTCCGAGAGATGAGGCTTATGTTGACAATGAGAAGGTGGATTATCTTTGGAAGTTCATAGCCGGAAGAAGCAAGATGAGGAAGGGCGCATCAACAAATGAGATAGCCAACCCACTCTTCCGAGTCATGATCCGAGCCTTGGGTTGTTCAATCTTTGCAAGGCACGAATTGAGTAAACCAATGAAGGAGGAGGCCATGATACTCTACGAGATGTTGTTTGAGAATGAGAAGCCGATGAACCTCACATGGGAATGGGTGAAGATGGTGAGGGACTTCCAAAGTTCTTCATGGATCTATTTTGGAGGCATGATTGCCCGATTAGCTCACCGTCTTGAGGTGGACTTGTCTACCTACACTCTGGCTCCTAATGGCGTGGAGTTCATGGATCTCAAGTACTTCAAGAAGGCCAACATTATCAAGGAGAAACAAGTGACCGGCGCCACCACCTACCTAGCCCCACACTCCAACTTCAACAATGTGCACATCCCTTTGGGGCCTCGACTCTTCGACCTCACATGTTACTACAATTGGTACCAAGTGTGGGCGGGGAACGTCAATCCTTATGGAGAGCCGGAGGGGACACTTGAGGTTAGGAGACGAGCACAACACATTCGTTTCACTACTCCTCAAGCTTCCCCGGACACCGAAGAAGAGGAGCCCAACCAATATGAGTTCGTGAGGAGAGATGACATGGATGTGGACGTGCCTAGAGGTGAAGAAGAAGAAGAAGAAGAAGGTGGTTACCAAAATTTGCTCACCGACCACGCACCAACACTCTTGGACCGAGGAGCAAGCAACGTCGGGCCCGACATCCATCAACGTCGGTCCGATGCATACTTGCCCGATCCGGTCCCGAGCCATTTCGAGAGGGGTGAGGGAAGTGGAGCACATCAAGCACCACCTAGCTATGGAGGATATGAGGGGTATGCCCAATGGTACGGCCCCGGAATGGTGTTCCCCGAGCCAAACCAATCGGTGGACATGAACTTTTTGGCCAACCAAATGGCACATCTCCAACTTCAACAATCAACATTGCTTCAAGAAGCGCACCAAATCAACCTTCAACAACAACAACTTTTCCATCACCAAGAAGACTTCCAAGAGCGATTTGATGAGGTGAACCGCAGCATGGCCGACATGAGATGTGATGTGGATGACTTGAGGGCGGCCGAGGATCAAAGGTGGACCGTCCAAGAAAGTTTCAATGAGTGGATGTCCGGGAATTTCTCATCCCGTGAAGACCAATGGATGCGACCCGCCCCACCAATCCAACCGCCAAGTCAAGACCCTTTCCACGACCATGTGTATGAGCGTGAGCGGCACGCCCGGCTCCAAAGGAGACAACGCCGTGGCCACCCCCAGAACTAAGCCTCAACATGCCATTTAAGAATAAGGAATTGTGAGCTTTCTCTACTCTTCTCTTTACTTTTGAGTTTTGATTTCTTTTGATGAGGACATCAAAATTTTAAGTATGGGGTGGGTTAGTAGCTCATTAGTTCCATGTGTAGTTTCTTGTTTCTTGTTTAAGGGATGTTTCATTTTGGATAGTGGTATGATGTATGAGGATGATGATTGATTTTATGGCATGAATGGATGAGTTTGATTTGTTTTTGAGAAAATTTTTGCGAAAAATCCCTAAAAATTCGAAAAATTGTGTTGAAAAAGTCAAAAAGATTTTTGTTTTGGACTAGGAATTCCCATCTTAGATGTCCATATGAAAGCTAATGATGATGTGAGCATGTAAATTCCTTTGCATATTTTTGGATAGTTTAGCCTCTAAATGGATGTTGTTTTTAATGTGATATGATGTCTTGCATGTTTTTATTGAGCACATGAGTTCTAGGATGAGGTTTTGATGCAACTAAGCTAGAGTGACCATTGTGAGATAATTTTTGGCCATTTTAGGGATGCTTGTTCATATTTGCTTATCCCTCATTTTCTTGTATGATTAGCTCATGCATGCTTAGTAAAACTTGCTATTGCGGTGTTTATCTATTTTCCAAGACCAATATGAGAATTGTTCTATGCATTGTCACATTGATTTGAACTTTATTTCATTTAGTCACAAAATGTTCCATATCCTACCTTGAAGATAAACCGTTGTTTGTAGCCCCGTTTTAGCCTTTGACCTTTGTTTGAAACTCCTCAAAAATATGATTCCTAGCCTATATGACTTGACCCTTATGGGATTGGACTTTAGTGAGAGGTTTGGAAGTATATTTAGAGAGTTGAGATTCTCTTGGGTGAAGGGCAAGAGATGGAGTTATAAACCAAGTGGGTAGTGCATCTTTGTTGTAAAGAAAGAAAGAAAAGTTGGAAAAAGTAGTGGATTTAAAGCAAAGTGCTTAAGTGAAGAAAAAGGGCACCGACCGAGGATAAGTGCACTTTGGGCCCGAGTTAGTGCAAGTCGATCCAATGTGGAAAAAGTGAGAAAAATCCAACAAAAAGTGTAGTGCAAATATGAAGTGGAATGTTAAGTGAAAGTGTGGGTTGAAAGAAAAGAAAAAAAGAAAGAAGAGAAAAATCAAAGTCTTTTGGATGAGTGAAGTGAAAGCGGAATAATTTGGTGAGTTTGGTGAGAGACTAGAAAGTTCAATCCCCATTGTAAGCACCACAAGACCAAAGTGATTCCCACCTTGAGAAATACCAAAAGCCCCATTACAACCCGGCCGAATGGAACCTCTTTGAGGACCTCCATTGAGCCAAGTTCATATTCTTTGTGTGCATTGTAATAGGCATCTCTAGGTGGAGGAATTGGTGATATTAGCTTCAATGGTAAAGTCTTTACTTGCATGTTTGTTGAGTTTGAGTGTTCATTGCTAAACCTAAACACATGATGAGTGATACACATTTTCATATCCCTAAAGTGAGGCTTAGTTGCATTAGACTTAATTCCTTGAACACTTGATCATGTGTGATGACATAATCTTGCTAGTATGTCTATCGCTTGTGCTTACTTGTGTTTTCATATGAGGCTTTACTTGAAGATTATGCTTCGGTCTTGCTTAGATTGTTATTGCTTGAGGACAAGCAAGTTTAAGTATGGGGTATTCTGATGTCTCTCGTTTTGGTGGTGTTTTAGTAGTTGATTTCCTTTGTAAATATGTGTTTTTCATTCTCTTCTTTGCTAGTTTTGTTTCCTTTTTAGCTTAGTTACCGGTTTTCTTCAAGAGTCGGAAACTATGCGAGTTTGTTTGATTTGTAGGTAAAATGGCAAGAACGAGGACAATTTAGAGGAGCTAATGAAGGAGTCAAGTCAAGGAATGCAAGAGCCAAGCCAAGAATGAAGTGGAATCAAAGGAAACCCAAGAAGAAGACAAGGATCGAGGCCCAGGACCGAGATACACCAAGTCGGGCCCGAGATCGAGCACCCAGTGACCAGGACCGACGTTCTCCAACGTCGGGCCCGATGTAGTTCCGCATCGGTCCAAGTCGGCAATGGATTGGATTGTTCCCCAAGGCTTTTAGTAACTTTCCACATTTGCCCCTTTCTAAATTGGGATTCCTTGGTCCCCAATCCATGAGAGGCTATAAATAGAGGTGATTAGAGAGCATTAAGGGCATGTTTGGATACACCACAACCAAATTCACTCTCTAAAGGCTCAAAGGAAGACTTGGAGGGCAAGGAGAAGGAGGGAGAAGGAAGAGAAGAGGAGATCGTTGGCCTAGAGAGGGAGATTTGTGAGTTTTGTACTTTGTTTTGCTTTGATCTAGTAGAATTGAGACTTGGATTTTGTAGACACTTTGAATTTGAATGCAATTGGAGTTTAATTGGATGTTGATGATTGAGTTTTGCTTGATTTCCCTTTTGATTATGCTTTTCTCTTACCTTATGGAGTAGATTCCATAGTCTTGGGCTATGGGGGAATCCCCTAGCTAGAGTTGGGTAGAAAACCCCAATTCCATAGCCTTGAGTGCTTGATTTGTGAATCCTCTCTACATTGAGCTTCAATTCTCTTGTGAAAGCAAGGGATCTAGGGCTTGTGTTTGGTAAGAGTAAGCGAGAGCATCTCGATCCCATCACAAGTCTCTAGCATCGAAGGTGAAGTGAAAACTCCCTTGGGTCAAGGTGTAGATTGGAGAGATTCGGGGCGAACAACCTCGATCTCACTAGAATCAAACACTTATTGGTTGAATTGAGGTTGAATATCCAAGTCTAGTTGGGGGAGGAACCCAAAAACCCAAGACCGATCTACTTTTTGAACAAGACCGAGTTACCCAGAACATCGGGCCCGACTTGCACCACGTCGGTCCCGACCAACTCGACCTCGATCCACCCTGGGACCGAAGTGACTTTCTGTCGGTCCGAGGAGATCTCTTTTGTTTTCCTTTGTTTTACCTTTCTTTTCTCCTCTTTTTAGTCTTTTCGGGTACTCTCGACGCACGAACTCCCGTGTGTTCGACACCCTACCTCTTTACTACAATTTGAGGTTCGGTTTTTATAAATTTAAATTGTGAGACCCTCCGATCCCGGACGGATCAAGTAGACTTAGGGTCAAAACAGAAATACACATGTTGGGAGAGACTAAAACCGAGAAATACACAAGCAGTGGATTTAGGCTCAAGTTTATTCTTTTTGTAGGGTCTTAACCAATGAAAACATGGACAACCAAAGCTCATGAATTTGAGGTAATACGGATCTTGATTTAACAACCGAGAGAAGGGCGAGACATGACCAAGGACACGAGATGGCATCCGATTTATAAGAAAAACACCATGTTTAAGTGCGTATGACCAAAACTTAGTTGGAATTCCCGAATGTGTAAGCAATGAAAGACCCGTTTCCACAATATGACGATGTTTTCGTTTTGAAATGCCATTGTGTTCAGGCGTATGAGGAGGTGAGGTAAAATGCGAGATTCCATTATCTAGTAAAAACGATATGAGAGCCATAAACTCACCGCCATTATTAGTATATAAATTTTTTTTTTGAATAAAAAGGGGTAATTTTATTCACAAAAGTGGGATTACAAAATTTTGTTGCCAGCTTAACTAGCAGATTACATCTTTTCAATTCCTAACTTTCCAAACACTCTTCTAGTCTCTCTATTATTAGTTCTCCACCTAGCTCTAAGACAGTTTCGAATCATGTTGATGCATACACTAGTGCACACCTCAACACTCATTCTCTCATCCTTGAAAATTATACCATTCCTAGCTTGCCATACATAACACATTACCACACACAAGCAGCTGTTCCAAAGGCAAAAGTTTAGCGACTTCTTGCCCCGCATACTCTCAGCTTGATTCCTCCAATCCTGAATATTAGCAACACGACGACCCATCTTGGCCCACTCCAAAACAGCTCGGAGGACCTGCTGCGTATACTTGCACTCGAACCAAATATGATTACAGGTTTCATCCTTCCTCTCATCACACAAAATGCACAAGCTGTCTTGGGTACTACCCATCTGTAGCAGCCTGTCCTTTGTGTACACTCCACCCCTAGCTATTTTCCAAGAATTAAACGCCATTCTAGGGGAGTTTAGCTTGTGCCAAATGAAGCTTTCTCCTCGCTCCCTTAGATTGTTGTACAACTCTGCCACATGAAGCTTTCCATTTCTCGAAACAAAAACCACCGGGCTGCTCCCGTCCTCCAAAGACGCAAGAAGATTATCCCTGATGTTAATCAATGCTCTTCAAGTTGCACTTGCATTCTGGTTACAACCAACATTCCAAATATTCAGCCTGTCCCTAAGGTGAGTTGTTTGGACCCATCTCTGCCATATAGAACAAACGCTCGACTCCACAGAGAGATCGTACAACAACTCAGCATAGGACGCCTTGTTCCACATGGCAATGTCTTTGAGCCCAACCCCTCCTTCCTCCTTTGGCTTACAGAGCTTATTCCATGCAATTGGTGCCTTGTGGCCATCACAGCTCCCACTCCATAGGAAGTTCCTAAGAACACTTGTGATTGTCTTAATAATGTTCTTCAGGAGCAAGAATAGAGTGCACCAATAGTTAAGAATCCCAAACAGCACAGCCTTGAGAACCTCCAACCTACCCGCATACGATAACTGTCTACATGCCCACGAGTTAATCTTGCCCTTCAACTTAAGAATCAGCCCATCATAGTCCCTCCTCTGCAACCGGGAACTACAAAGAGGGACTCCAAGATATTTCACTGGCAACTTTCCCGTCTCCATCCCAAGCAAGTTCGAAACCTCATCCACCTCAGTCTCTTGCAGCCCTACACAAAATATTTTCGATATTGACTGATTTATTTGTAAGCCAACAGCACTGCAAAAATTAGAAAGCACAGCTTTCACTGCCTGAATAGAGCTAATCCTCCCATGAGAAAAAATAAATAGATCATCCGCAAAACTGTGATTTGTAACACCAGCTCTAGCGCATCCCGGATGATATTTATATCTCGAACATGAAGCCATTCTCTTTAGCGCTCTGTTCAAATACTCCACAACAATAACAAAAAGGTAAGGGGATAATGGATCCCCTTGCCTAAGCCCTTTCTTCCCCTTGAAATGACCGTGGAAGCTCTTGCCAATCTTCACCATATACTGACAGCTAGAGACACTCTCTTTAACCCAGTGGAAAAGCCTAGGATGGAACCCCAGACCCTCCATAACCTGAAACAAGAACCTCCAATTTACCGTATCATAAGCCTTCCTTAGATCAATCTTGATTGCACACCGAGGACTTATGTACTTTCTCCCATAGCTTTTCACAACCTCTCGACACACTGCCACGTTATGCTTGATACTTCTTCCTTTAATAAACGCTCCTTGCGACTCATCAATGATATTAGGGAGGACCCGTTGCATCCTAGCCACAATCATTTTTGAGATTATCTTGTTAATAACATTACAGCAGGAAATGGGTCTAAAATCTCCAATGACAGTAGGATTCTCAATCTTGGGCACCAGAGCGATCATTGTGTTCCCAACTTCTTTAAGCATTCTTCCATTTTCGAAAAAGTCCAGGACAGCTTCAGTTAACTCTTCCCCAACTATCCTCCAAGCTTTCCTATAGAAATGCGCGTTAAACCCATCCGGCCCCGGGGCCTTGTTTTTACTAATGCTCCACAGCGCCTTTTTGACATCCTCTTTACAAAACCTTTGCACCATCAGCTCCCTATCAGCAGTATAGAAAATTTTGACTTTATGATTGAAGAAATTCTCTACAAATGTGCGGAAGCAAATAAATGTGATTACCACATCCGATTTTTTCTTTAACGGAAACAACCAAGTATACCGAGTAAAGTGATCCACAAACACAACGTAATAACGAAACCCATCAATGGAAATAGTAGGAGATGACCAAACATCAGAGAATATTATTTCTAATGGAAAATGGGAAACAATAGATGAAACACCAAAAGAGAGCTTGCGGCTCTTGTTCGTTTGACAGGACCTACAATCGGTCTGTTTAAATTTAGAAGAAGCTAACTTAAATCTAGAAACAATGAATTGAAAGGTCTCTGATGACGGATGGCCTAATTTGTGATGCAAAAGACTTGAATGAAGTTGAACCGAGTGCGCGGATGGAGACGATCGAGGCCATAGATAGACTCCTCAATGAAAGGTCCTTCAGGGATGGCTGCCCAGTGGTGAGATCCTTTACAAAAAAACACGATGGCAAGAAAACAATTCCAAGGTTAGTTTGTTTTGTAAGTTAAGAAACTGATAGAATATTTTTAGAAATAGATGGAGCATGTAAAACGTCAAACAATGAAAACACATGATTTTTGTAAGACAAGTGTAACCGACCTTGGTTCTCAATGCCTAGTCCCGCGCCATTACCAACAATAATTTCATCCGGATCCGAATAAGGATAGTGTTGGGCGAGATTGGTGAGGTCATTGGTAACATGGTGAGATGCTCCACTATCCATAAGCCATTGGTTGGGTGAGGGATTGACATTAGCAAGGTTGGCTTGAGGCTGATTGTTGTAGGCAGGGAACCGGTTTGAGTCAGGTAAGGCGAGATGAGGGTGTTGACGTTTGATTTCAGGGCATTGGGAAAGGACATGACCTATAGCTTTACACCAATGACAGCGGCCTTTGAAAGGGCGAGGCTGGTTTTGAGGCACAGGGTTTGGAAAGGACGGATTAGGTGGACGGATATTGGGGTTCCAGTTTTGGTTTTTGTGAGAAGAAGGAGGCAGAGAAAGTAGAGAGCCGGATTGTTGTCAATTCGACTGAGTAGAGGGAGACTTACCTTTGTACTTGGTGGACTTGGTTTGTGCCGTCAAAGATGTAATGGCGTTGTCCGCCTTGGTTGCTTTCTTAAGTTAGAGTCCATAAACGATTAGCTTTTCGTGTAACTCCTCAAAAGAGATGGTTGTGTCCCTCATATTAACGCCATCAATGATGGATTGATAAGAATCATCAGGTCCCCGAAGGATGTACTCGGTAAAGTCTTCAGTGGAGAGATCGGCTCCCATAGAGGCTAGGAGATCTGCGGATTCACGCATAGAGTTCATGTACCCTTACTTGATTTGCTGAATATGACCTCGGGAGGGATTTGCGAAGGTCTTCTTAAGCATAGTCCATGCTTCAATAGTGGTTTTCGCCCTAGAGACGAGGGCATGGACTGCCAGTGAAAGGGTCACGAGCACAGCCCCAAACAACAGTTTGTCTTACCGACGCTAGGAGAGATACGCAGGGTTCGGACCCGAGACGTTGTTGGTGACGATAGTAGCCGGTGGACAAGGGTGAGTTCCATCGACATACTTGAAGAGGTCAACTCCTTCGAGAGTGGCTTGAAGCTGACTCTCCCAACCGACGTAGTTGGTTGCAGTCAACTTGATGATGCCTGGAAAGTTGACGAAGATGAACAGGGGATCAGGGGCTTGAGGGTTGCGTAGGATAAGAGGATTGTCAGCCGCCATTGATTAAACAAGATCTGAGTTCAGACTAATACCATATAGAGAGAGAGGTTTTGTATAAAAGATGCGTACGTTTATTGATGAATGAGGGCAGTATTTATAGGTTACAATCATAAGAAAAACCCTAGTACAAAGTTACTAGTGAAAAGTAACAACTTACCTAATAAAGTAGGATATGCTAAATACAAACTTAAATATATTAACAACTAGATACAATGGTTAACAAGATCATGGGGACCTCATCCTCTTTGTCCATTGTTTTGCAAGATTCTAGGTCATTGATGGAAGAGAGAGCGAAGGTGAAGGAAGGAGCAATTAATCAATTAGTACATTAAAGACGAATTTTTGTATACTAACGTTATTATTCGATCATGCCAGGGTAGTACGCGCGTTTAATCTTGAATATATGTTGGAGGGAGACGGTTGGCTTTGTTTATTCGATCATGCCAGGGTAGCATCTAGTCATCATTAATTAGGGCTAGCTTCTCCAAACAACCATTAGCTAGGTAGCTTTGACCAGCAAGCTTAATGATGCTACTAACAAGAAAAGGAATGGCCATAAACCAATAGTTAATTAAGGAATTGAAAGTCCTACGGGAATTTGCATATTTGCACGTAAATCATAAGCGAGGTGAGTCGTAATTCACATGTGCCAAACACTTGGCCTACAAGGTAGCATAACATGGCGGCAATTGGTTGAATGTCCAATATTCCAAGATTAAGTAAAACATGCATATCTATTTTAACAATTACGACTAATTAATGACGTGTTGGTTAAGCCAGACTTCTGACATGCACTTAATTAATAAACTAATCAACCAAATCGGCTATTTAAAGATGCAAATTGCCGGCTAGTCTTAGTCATCCATATGTACCCTGAAGAGCCAAATCAAGTAGCAACAAGTAATTAAGAGTCTACTTTAATCAATGGCGAGAGTTGCAGCGGAGCTTGTGGTTGTTTTTGGCGTGATTGCCCTGGCAGCCATGGCGACCGAAGGAGGCGTTTTTCTGCCCAAAAGCGGGCTGCTACGCCAATTCTACAAGAAGCACAACATATGCGACAACGTAGAGGCGTACGTGAAGCTTCAAATGAAGGTTTACATGGGCAAAGACCCCAGTCTTGCACCCAAGCTCGCACGCTTGCTCTACTCTGATTGCTTTGTCACGGTACGTACTTACGTTTACGTCGATCTGTACCTGCAGTGTATGCATGCAGGCATGACATCGATCTATATATACACATTCATATATTAAACTGCATTATACATATTGATCCATCATCAAATTAACGTACTGTACGTACGTACGTAGGGTTGCGATGCATCCATACTGTTGGAAGGAGCAGGCTCGGAGCGAAAGGCGGCTCAGAATGTAGGGCTCGGAGGCTTTGCCGTTGTTGAGAGGATCAAGAAAGGTCTAGAGAGTATGTGCCCGGGCGCCGTCTCCTGCTCTGATATTCTCAACCTAGCCACACGGGATGCCATCAGCTTGGTCAGTATATCCCTCCATCCACCACTCTTCCTTCGATCAACTTCAAAACTATCCATCTATATATTCCGTCCATTGTAAGTACTAATGAACGTTATCTTGTGCATACATACATATGTTGCAGGCTGGAGGACCATCCTATATAATCCGAACAGGTAGAAGAGACGGATTCTCTTCGAAGGCTTCAGCCGTAGATCTTCCTTCCCCCTCCATTTCATGGCAGCAATCACTTGATTTCTTCCAATCAAGAGGCCTAGACGTTGAAGACATGGCAACCCTCTTAGGACTTCACTCGTTAGGAAAAGCGAGGTGTGGGTTCATAACAGACCGACTATACAACTTCCAAGGCACAGGAAAGGCGGACCCGAGCATGGACCAGTACCTACGAGATGACCTGATGAAGCAGTGTCCCAAGAAGACGAGGAACGGGGAGCACGAAGGGATGGTGTACATGAACCCGGAATCAGGGCCCAAGCACAAGCTGGACATGAGCTTTTACAAGAGGGTCCTCGATAAAAAGGCTGTTCTTGGCGTTGACCAGCAGCTGCTCTACGGTAACGACACCCTGCAGTTGACCCAAGAATATGCAGTTGGGTTTCAAGATTTTAAGTTGGAGTTGGCGTTGGCCATGGCTAGGATGGGCGAAATCGGAGTTCTCACTGGATCTGGAGGAGAGATTCGGAAGGATTGCCGATATACTAATAAGGATAATCCCTACTTCAAATGAAATTAGATGACAGACTTTATAACAAACAAATATATGGTGCCACTAAACAATAATAATATATACGTATACATTTAAATCTGAGGTGCAAATATATCGATCCATAGACAATAAATGATCGATTGTTGTTCGATTATCACCATATGTATCTACGTGTGTGTTTGTTTCATTGTTTTTCATCAAGATGAAAGATTTTGATGATTATTTTTTTTAATGATGTTAATTATAACCAACCAATTACATTACTTTTCCTCCTTACTTTTCCTTTATTGTTCGTTCACAAAAATTTAGCTTTAATATACTAGTTAATTACTAGTTTCCGTTCTAACCACTTACTTGACCTACAACCTGCAAAACAATGGACAAAGGGGGTGGAAATCCCCTAATCCACCTCCGATGCCTAAGTCAGAAAAGCAGTCGTCGATTGAGCGTCGAACGTAAAGAACCAGAAAATACAAAAATGCTAGAAGGCTGAGCAAATATCGGCTTATTCAAGGTATTACCAGATTGATCCTTCTACATAGCGAAGACATGCATGTATTTATAATGACAAACAGAGGGTTGGGAGCCGAAAATTAAATCCCAAAGAAAGCGATATTTTGCTACCCACTTCAAGCGATAATTGTATCTTATTAAATAAGATAGAACTTTCCATATGACGGATAACTAGTGCAATTTAATTAACAATAAATAAATAAATTTATGATAGAAAATAACTTAATAAATAAACTTACCTCTTTGGGGAAAGATAGCTAGTATAATTAAGATGATGAAATTTTACCCGCTCACAAATGCCCCACCTACATCTTCATCATGCGACTAAGACGTAGGGTACGATAGGTCTAACTCGAAGTGGCCATGCAGATTAGGGAACAGGCGCGTTCGTATATTCGTATATTTGTATATTCGTACATGTGTATATTCGTATATTCGTATATCCGTATATTCATATATACCGTATATTCATATATTCGTATATTCGTATAATCATATATTCATATATTCGTATATTCGTACATCTGTGATCAAATATCACGGGAACCCCTTATGTAGCTACCATACGTAGGACTCCGTTAGTGTGATGAACTAACGTGCGAAGAAATTCGTTAGTGCGATGAACTAACATTGCGTTTACCCTTCAGCATGTCATTTGTTGAGAATTTAGGAAAACAAAACGCAGATTAAAAAAAGAAAGAAGTCTGGCCAAAATTTTGTTTAAGAAAACGAAAAACACAAACAATACTACAAAATTCACATAATTATTAGGGTGCTTGTGAAAAGCACATTCATTAAACAAATATGGAAGAAGCTTAAATGAAAAAAGCACTATGTAGTATTAAATCTGTTGGATCCTTGTTAGTAGTCAAGAGTCTAAGGGCGTCTTGAGGGAGCGTCTTTATGCAGCGGAATACAAACTTAAGTAAGTAATATGGAAAACAAAATAAGATAAGAATGCAAGTGATTTATAGAGGAACCCCTCAAAGACCAAGTATTCCTTATGGGTAAACCTCTACCTCCGTGGAGGATTTTCGAATAGCTTTTTCTTATCTTATATATGAGAGAGTCATTACAGATACAAGCGAGTTCCACACTTCTCTGAAATATTGTGCAGATCCGTCCCTAAGCACCACAAAAATTTGATCTCTAAAATTTTTGGACTTTACGGTTGGGGTGAGCGTTCTTAACAAGGTTTAAACTTAATTCCCTCAAAATAGAGTTTGGACCTTTGGCTTAGTTGCCCCTTACCACTTCCATATTCTAGATATCTTTACTATAGCGCATCTCTGCAAAAGTAAACTCCCCCCTTTTGGCATCATCAAAAAGAATAACAAGTGTTAGAGGACAATAGCATAAAATCACAACTAAAAGCAACAACGCTTAAACACACAATATGCACACAAACAGGGAACTTCATTCATGAATGATAAGAGTTTTCATTTTACATGAACGGAGTGTTTAAACAAAAGAATGCACAAGCAAAAGATATGAATGGAATAAGAAGGGGACGATGATTAATTTAGGTTCTCTTTAGTCAGGGGGTCCTTAAGAGCGGCGAGGATCTGAGATTGTTGAGCAATACACTTTGTGAGATACGCAATCTGGTCAGCTTGGGACTGCTGTTCATCAAGGAGAATGCCAATTTGGTCGTTCTAAATACATTGGTTTTCAAGCATCATGGCTCGAAGAGCTTTGCCTGAATGTTTACGGGGTCTGTAGGTTCATGGTGAGGCTGAGGACGGCTTGATGAAGGAGGGGCATCCTCACGAGGAGTATCACTGAGCAAATTATCAAGATAAGCAAGCTAAGGATCAACGTCGACTAGAGTTGGAGCAATGTTCCTAGTAGCCTTAGCGGCTTTGGCAACTTCCTTTGGAAGCCTCTCTTGATCTTTCTTTGCGGCTTCCTCTTCGGCCCTTCTTTGCTTGAGCATAGACGGGAACTCCTCACTGTGCCTAATTTGAGTGAGAGCACGAACATCCTAGTGCATCTCATATTCTAGTTCGTTCTTGGCCTCATACACAACCTCATTGATGAGCAAATCTTTTAGCAACCCTGGATATGGAAGAGAGTGGTCCATCCTTGTGCACTTATCCATGTGCTCGATCATGATTCTGGCTAAGTTGATGGGCCTTTTGTGTAGGAAGGCGTCCAAGAGAAGACAGTCAATGGTCTGGACGATAGACTTCTTCTCCTGATGTGGAACTACCATTCTCACGATGAAATGGTGAGCAATGGACCCTACCTCAGTGAGGATGTGCGCTTTGCAATCATTAGTACTTTGTCGTTGAAGATCCTCGCAAGCAGCGCGTTCTCTTCTTGCTTAAGCATGTTGAACCCCTTTGATGGCAAGCTACTCAGGGTGTCCGCAGCCGGCTTCCCAAGGTTTAGACTTGTGCGGACATGGCGTTCAGAAAATGTTTGGCTCTCTCCGTCCGCCATGAACGTCCCTACGCCTTTGTCAAGATGGATGTTGAGGAAATCGGAGAAGTCCTGAACTTGTTTCGGATCAACTTTAACGAACTCCACTCCTAGGTGAGCCCAACCTTAGAAACGGAGGAAGTCCAGAAACTCCTTGACCTTGTTCTGTTCTAAGAACTCCTCAGAGAAGATCAAGGGATTGATGATGCGCTCATCACCCTTCTTCTTCTTCTTCCCTTTCTTCTTCCTTGAGGCGTCCTCCTCCTCTTCCTCTTCTTCCTCTTCTTCTTCCTTGTTCTCAGCATTTTCGTCGTCGTCCTGACCGACGTTCTCAATAGACTCAGCAGCGTTCTTCTGACTTTGTTGCTCATTGACCTACTCATCAGAAGGAGTATCCTCACGACTCTGATCCTTATCTTGTTGCTCTTCAGCATCTTCTAAGGCATCCTTTGCAAACTACACCTTATCTTGTTGCTCTTCAGCCAAGAGGGTTTCCTCATGACTTTGGACAATGACATCATCTTCCTCTAGTTCATTGGCTTCCTCAGAATCTCCCTCTATATCAATGATGAGAGAGGGATTAGAAACTGTCTCAGTGTTCCCTGGTGGCGTTCCCTAAGATTTTTTAGAAGCATTCTCAGTAGACTTGGCGGGAGAAGATGCAACCTTTTTGTTTGGGGACTCTGCCACAATCATAACAGTAGTGTTGTCAGTGTCCCTACGCTTGTAGACTTGCCTCTTCTCTTGAGCCTCTTTGAGTTGAGTTCTCGCCGCTTCAAACTCAACATCCCTTTTTGAAGACGGTCCCCGAGACTTGGGTCTTTCATCAATCTGGGGAAGGTCTATGTTGGATTGGACGGCAGGGAATTGTTGTTGGTTGAAGAGAGAGTGCATACAGGGAGAGTGGACGATGATGTCGAGGGGATTTGAGGTAGGAGGGAGATGAAGTTGAGGATGGCACCGTCGATTTTGAGGATGGTGTCTGCTTGGAAGCTTTTGTTTAGGAGGAGGAAGGGTTGGTCCTTTGCTTCTTTTTGGGCGGCTGGTCATGCTTGCCTTTGTTCCTCACTTCAGCCTCTTTAGGGAAGGCATCCATGATTTGCGTAGGCTTTTTGGATTTGGGCAAGGATGATTTGGAGGGTACGGGACGCTTGGCAGGAGTTATACTTTGTGGAGGTGCGGGAAATAGGGAGAGCATTCTTCTATTAAGGGCGTTCTTTGGGTATAGGGGAAAGTCGGGAAGGACGATGTTTGAGAGAGTGGGGATAGTGTCCATTAGGTGTGGTAAGTTGTCTTCCCCATAGAGAGTAAAGAAAAGATTTGTGGTTCCTGAGAAAGGTGCATCTTTGTACTCATTTTCGTGAAGGCTGGGCAACACAAACCTCTCAAGGAATGTCTTCAGGTTCCTGTAGTTGTGCTCGGAGCAAGTTGAGGACTCCATCTGAGTTCTGATGAGCTTGTACAACGTTTTGGGCTGATTCCCACGGAAGTCTACCAGGGACTCTTCAAGGACGATTTGATTTGGCTTTTCAATCTTTCTTGCCTTTTTCAATTTTCCTCTCTTGCCCCCGGAAGAGGTTCCGGCAGAAGCTTTGGGTCGGCGAGGCATTTTGAAGTCGCCGACTTGTATTCCAGGAGAAAAACGCGCGGAAATTCTATAAAAAGAAATGTCGCGTTTTTGTTTGATGGAACTCCGAAGATGGTCCAAAAGTGTTTCTTAAGGCAAGTTGAAGTGTGCAAAGAAGGAAAATCATCAAGAGATAATCGAAGATATCAAGGATGATTTTATTATGTCTTAAGGGACTATTTTAGGAAGGATTGTGTAATGATTGTACACGATTCATTCTTTGTCCAAATGGAATGAATCAGGTTGCAATCTTCCTGATTCTATTTATACATACATTCTTATGCCTAGAGCTAGAACTATGGAGCTTGAGCGAATTATTGTATTGCGAGTGTTATGTTGTAAAGAGAACGTGTGATTCGTTCTTCGTGAGGTTGAGTACGAAATAAGTTGTATTGAGTGAGGATTAGGCTTAGGCAAGAGTACTTGCAAAAGAGTGTGGGATTCACTTCTTGGAGTAGGAATACATTTGTAATCCGAAAGATCAATATAACGAGACGAAGTTCTCTTCAAGTCCTTTCAAGTAGAAGCTCGAAAGGCAAGTGGTTTTTCCCTAGACAAACTAGTTGGTTTGTAGAGGTTTCTTCACTCTAAATCACCGTGTTCAATATGGTATTGCTAAGTCTTTCTTATGTTATTATTCCGCTGCGTAAACATAATTTGTTGACTCTGTCGGCGACTCTAATGTACTAACCTTTCCTATAGTTTTGGACACACTCTCATGTATTAACTATCTCACTATTAGTCACTATAATAACGTTAAGAGTGGTTCTTTTGTTTTTCATATATTTGAGTTTTTGCATTCAAAAAGGTGTGGGGTCTTGCTGGTTTCTAGGTTTCTATCTAACTTTATGTAATTAATAATTTTAAGAATCTACAATTGTGGGAATTACAAATAAAGAAACACTCATTTCATTATATTTTCTAAAATATATGTGTCATATGCAAAACAAATTGCCACCCTAGTTACGAATAAAGGTTGATGAATAGGTGGATATAAATTGTTTACATAAGATGGCTAAATCAAAGGAGGTTTAGTGTATCACATTCACGGTTAAGTAGCTTGCTAAAATGAAAATTAAAGTCACACCACACAGCAAATCTAGAAACATTCAAAAAAACCAAACTCAAAAAAAAAAACAAAAAAAAGTATATCTTATTTATTTCCTACATCTCAAACCAACAAAAGTCCTCTCATTTTAGAGCATTGATTGTAAGCTTTGTTGTTGTATGATAATTCGATCTCGTAAGATATCGTTTAAAGTTGTACATCCAGCAAGCGCCATTGTGTTCTCTAGTTCATCCTTCAACATTGTTAGCACTTGTCTAACTCCTAACTCTCCCTTTGCTGCCAATCCAAAGATTACTGGCCTTCCCACCTAAATATGCAATAAACTGATATTACAAACTAATAGGTAACAAAATGATAATTCAAGGAAGATGAAAAATTCTCTATTAGAGCTTCTAATAATAGGGAAAATAATTAGCAGTATATTGTCCTTACTTTTATCTTTAAATTCTTTTTTGATATATAGATCTCCTTTTGTATTTTATTTAACTTAAGCACCAAGTTTGAGAGTGTAAAGTATGTATGTATCTATAAGTTTATCTTTAATTGAAAAGGCAAATTTTTAGCTCTAAAAGAGTCTTTATATTATGATATTAGAATTCAGATTAACAAACTTTAACCAGACCAATCCTAGTCACGAGCACTGCTATTCAAAAACACTTAGGTCGTTGGCATCACAAGTCAAATTAAGATTAGTTAAAAAGGGCGATTTTCCAGGGTTTGCGCAGGCTGTCAGGGCTGCGCAGTCGCGGCCGATCCGAGGCCGATCTCTGGCCGATTCGAGGTTATGGCCAGGGGCAAAGGAGCAGGGAGGAAGAAAAAGGTGTCCCCTTCCAAGAGCTCGGGAAGGGCTGAGGCTTTGAGAGGAAAGTCCACTGCGGTGTCGGACGATACCATCCGCTCAAACAACAGGAGAATCTTGAGAAGCTCCGTGAGAACTGCTCAAGAGGTCTCTTTGGAGGATGGTGTAGGGGATGTTGAGGTCGTCGCTGAGTCTGATGTTCGGCCTGTGGAATCGGAGGAGGTTGTCCCAAACTCCTCTAACTCTGTGGTGCCGAACCTGCCTGATGTCGTTGACTCGTCTCATCAGGGAGGTGTGGAAAGGGATGTAGAACTGGAAGAAGGAGAAATCCGCCTGCACAATGCTAGGATCGGTGCTGGTGACTCTGGCCCTCAAAGAAAAGTCTCCTTCAGAGATGCCCTAGCTGGCAACAGAACAAATAAAGAGAGGAGGCGTCTCAACTTTGTAGAGGGTTATGAGGATGGAATAATAAGATTTACTAAGAAGGATGTCAAGAAGAATGTCGAGAAGTGGAGAAACACGTTGATCGGAATGGTCGCTGGAGGCAAATCATCCTTCTCTGTGATGCAAAACTTCGTCAAGGCAAGATGGGAAGTTAGTACATTACCAAAGGTGATTCTCACTGATTCAGGGGTCTACGTCTTCAAGTTTGAATCGGAAGAAGACATGACTTGGGTCCTCTCAAATGGTCCTTGGATGGTGGGGGGTATCAGGCCCTTAGCCTTAAAGCGTTGGAGTGAAGGTGTTAGATTGGATCCCTCGTGCTTTGAATCCACACAAGTCTGGGCTAACCTTCCTGAGCTGGATGTCAGGTTTTAGGACGATGATTTTTCCACACAAGTCTGGGCCCTTAGCCTTTCTTGATTCTCCGTCACCTTGTCCACCAGAATAGGTAAACCTATTCTGGTGGACAAGGTGACGGAGAATCAAGAAAGGTTGTCTTTTGCTAGATTGCTTGTTGAAGTCTCAGCAAGGAAACCACTTAGAAATGAGGTCTCTTTTCTTAGAGAGGATGGTGAAAAAGTTGTCCAGAAAGTCCAATACGAATGGGTGCCGGACAAATGCGAGAAGTGTAATGTATTTGGACACTCAGAGGGGGAATGTGAGAAGACCAAACCCTCTGTTTTTCATAGGCTCGGCTCCAGGAGGCAGCTTACAGGTCTTAAGAAAGTCTGGGTGAGAAAGCCGAGCATAGAGACTGGACCACACCGGCCTGAATCTAGCAAAGCAGCCGAAAAGAGAGAAGAGCTCCAAGCTGGTAAGAAGAAGGTCCCAGAGGCAGTGAGGTCAGGACATGGTGCTCCTCTCAGGATCAATGAGCCTAATGAGGAGAATTGGGAGACTGTCAAAGGTAAAAGTCTAAGAAGAAACTTTGATAGTAGAGACAACAGCAAGGGGAAAGAGGTGTTAATTGAAAAATCAAAATTTGCTGCCCTAGACAATCAATCAGAGGGATTGAAAGAAACATTGGATGAAGCTGATATTCAAGCCAGTGTTTCTTATGGATAGCTTCACAATAGCATCTTGGAATATTAGAGGCCTTAATGATGCCTCTAAAGGCGACTTTGTCCATAAACTAGTCGCTGATAATAATATAGATGTTTTGGCTTTGCTTGAAACTAGAGTTAGAGAAAATAAAATTGAAGAAGTGTCCAGGACTTTACTCAAAGGTTGGAGTAGGTGCACGAAGTGTATCGGTTCCAATGGTCGTATCTGGGTTTTCTGGAAATCACACGGCAGGATTGATATTAGTTTTTTGATAGAAAAGACGCAGCTTACTCATGTATCCATTAACTCTCCCCAACTTCAAAGATCTCTGCAGGTGTCCTTCATTTACGCCTCAAATGATGAAAAGGAAAGATGTGAACTGTGGAGCCTCATTGATCAAATCGCCACTACTGCCAGCGACTTGCCTTGGGTGCTCATTGGTGATTTTAATGCTGTTAAAGACCCCAGAGAGAAATTCTATGGTAAAGGCCCCAATTCTAGTTTTCGTAGAGATTTGCTTGATTGTGCTGACAGGAATGGCTTCTCCGATCTCAAGTCTAGCGGCGCCTTCTACACTTGGACTAACAAACAAGATGGTGATAATCTCATTATGTGCAAGCTTGATAGAATCTTAGCCAATCAGAAATGGCTGGACTGTTTCAACAGATATTCTGCCAGCTTTGTGCCCCCGGGCTGCTCTGATCATTGTCCTGCTATTTTAAAAATCGAGGGCACGAAGTCCATAGTCAGGGCTCCGTTCAGGTTCAACAACAACTAGGCCAATCACCCGGACTTCCTCAACACTGTCAGCTCGGTCTGGGATACAGTGCCTAGAAGAGGGTTCAAATTATTTAATCTGGTTAGCAAGCTAAAAGCTCTCAAAATCCCGCTGAAAAAGATGCGCTCCAAGAGCTTGGATGCTGAAGAAGTGGACATTAACAACCATTTCAGCAGGCTGAAATTGATCCAATCTGAGCTCCAATGTCGTCCTGTAGATCCTATGCTTGTTAGTCATGAAAAGGAGGTCCTTGTTCAGTTGAAGACTGCACTTAAAAGGAGAAGAGTTCAGCAGCAACAACTTGCAAAAATTCACTGGCTTAAATACCAGGACAGCTGTAGCAGTTTCTTCTATAATTCCATAAAGCAGAGAAAGGCAGCCAACACCATCAACATCCTTGTGGACAACAATGGTGCTGTTATTTCTGATGAAGTTGAGATCAAATGCTCGATTCTTCAACACTACAAAGGCTTTCTTGGAACTGATTCGGCTGCCAATCAGTTTGACAGTTCTGTTGTTAGTAATGGTGCAGTGCTGGATGAAACTGATCGGAGTAATATGATTGCTAGATTCAGCAAAGAGGATGTTAGGAAAGCGTTATGGAGCATTGGAAAGAACAAGGCTCCGGGGCCTGACGGATTTAATGCGCACTTCTTCAAGAGAGCCTGGGATATTGTTAGAGATGAATTCTCTGACGCGGTCTTGGAGTTTTTCTCCAGCGGAAGAATCCTGAAAGAGTTGGGAAACACTGTGATTGCTCTCGTGCCCAAGATTGATAATCCGAGTGCTATTAATGATTACAGGCCTATATCTTGTTGTAACGTCATCTACAAAGTTATCTCCAAGATGCTCGTGGCTAGAATTCAAAACGTTCTCCCAAAACTTGTTGACAATAATCAGGGGGCGTTCATAAAGGGGCGTAATATACGGCACAATATTGCTGTGTGCCAGGAGGTCGTCAAAAGCTATGCTAGGAAGTTCATAAGCCCGAGATGTGCGCTAAAGATTGATTTGAGGAAGGCGTATGACACGGTCAACTGGGATTTCCTTTTCAACCTGCTCGAGCAACTCAACTTTCATCCTGTTATGGTGAGGTGGATCCGAGAGTGCATTACAAGCTGCCAATTTACAATAAAAATTGGGCAGGAGTATTTTGGCCACTTCAAGGCTAAGCGTGGGCTCAGACAAGGCGACCCTCTTGCCCCATATCTATTTGTCCTGATTATGGAGTATCTTACGCGGATGCTGAAGCGAGCTGCAAGCACAAATGAAATCAAGTATCACCCGGGCTGCAAGCGTGCAAAGATAGTGAACTTATGCTTTGCCGATGACCTGTTTATTTTCTCCCATGGGAGTGTTGAGTCTGCTAGCAAAATCAAGGCTGTCCTTGACGAATTCAGTGAGTATTCTGGGCTTGGAATGAATCTGTCAAAATCGAAGGTGTTTAGTGCAGGGCTGGATCGTCAGCTGGAGAATGATATCAGTGGCATCTTGGGCATGATCAAAGGTGAGCTTCCCGTTAAATACTTGGGAGTTCCCCTTTGTAGTTCCCGTGCTCAGTGCAAGGATTTTGTCGATCTGGTTTGCAAAATAAGGAATAAAGCCAATGCGTGGGCGGCGAGGCAATTATCGTATGCTGGAAGGCTTGAGATTGTTAGAGCAATTTTTTTTGGTGTAATCCAATATTGGAGTAAAGTGTTCCTCCTGCCCAAATCTGTAATCAAGGAAATTAACAAAGTCTTGCGGAATTTCCTTTGGAGAGGTTGTAGCAGTGGTAGTCATGCCCCGGTGGCGTGGAGAAAAGTATGCAGGCCTAAAGTCGAGGGTGGTCTTGGGATTAAGGACATTGAAGCTTGGAACAAGACGAATGTGGCAGAGTTGTTTTATGATGCGCTGAACAACCCGGATTCAATTTGGTTCAACTGGGTGGCTGCCACTCACACAAGGGGCCTGAGCTTATGGGAGGTTAGAAGCTGTAGCAGGTCCAGCGCCTTGTGGAAGGCTGTGCTGAAGATGAGGGACGAGGCCATGGCTTCGCTGAATGATAACAATATTCCGTGTGTCTTTTCCACCAGATTTAGCAAGTTTGACTGGAGGGGTTTATATGACAGTTTCAGGAGTAGAGGTGAACCAGTCCAGTGGGTTGACATGATTTGGACAAAGCTCAACAATCCAAGGGTGGCTTTTACTGTCTGGAAAGCTGTTAATGATGGTATGAAGACGAGAAGCAAAGTCATGAGCTGGGGTCTAATTGATGATGATCAGTGTGTGCTGTGTGGGAACAATACGCATGAAACCACTACTCATCTTTGGTATGAATGTCACTTCTCTGTCTCAGTTCTGAAGGCTGTTTTGAAATGGGCCAGATTAGGCAGAATGGGTACAAATTTGGAGCATTGGATCAGCCAAGCTAGAGGCTTTAAGGACAGGAAGTCTTTCACTTTCAATTTATGGTGCCACTGTCATAGTGTTGTCTTATATTACACTTGGAGGGCTAGAAATTCCTTGGTATTTAGTGATCAAATCATAAGTGTGGAAGATTGCATTAGTATGTGCAAGAGACATATTAGAAATTGTTGTAAGGCTAGGTGGAAGACCAAGTCTAGAGCTCTTAGGAAGTTCTTGGAGAGAGTTGAAAATGGTAATGATATAAATAGCTAGTCGAGCTAGCAAATTTTGTAATCGTCTTTTTCTAATACAATTAACCTTTTATTCAAAAAAATAAAAAAATTAAGATTAGTTTAAACAATAAGTGAATCAATCCTACCTATCCTTTCTACTTGTATCTCTTGGTTAATCTAAAGATTACATTTTTATCATCATAGGCAACGATAATCATGAATAGGAGTTATGCTTATGTAAATATACTTTGCTCAAATTGCAAATTTGGATTCATTGAAGGGAACTATTACAAACCAAATGACAACAATCTAAATGATCTATGGATTGTAAACGTACACGATGGGTTGGATCATTCAATCCCTTAAAGGGTCTATTCCTTCTACAATTAACTTTATTGAGATGACTAAGGAGTTATCAGATGCTATTAAAACTTGATTTTCCATAAGCAAGGGACCTCACATCAAACAAATCTAATCTTATTTGGCTCATGTTTCTCAAAAGTATGGCAAGCAATTTTTCTTTTCTATCATTATTTGAAGAAACTATTAAAGGAGCCTCATGCAAATTGTGTTACAATTCATAGTTGTATTTCATGAATGTGTCACTAGGGTTGGGCTTAGAAATGCACAATAGAACGAGGCATGAAAAAAATTCTCATTCTAATTGGGAATGGACGACATCTACAAAATTGCTTTCCAATGTTCTTTCTTAAGACTCCTTTGACCACCAAAAAAAGTTTACAAGAGGGCGGAGAACTATAAAAAAAAAGTAATTTAAATTAACTTGCCATGTCATACTTCCGTTTGCCACATCATCAAGTTCTTTCCATGGGATTATTTTTTATTTTGGTGACACTATAAAAAAAGTAATTTAAATTAACTTGCCATATCATACTTCCGTTTGCCACATCATCAAGTTCACCGGAGAACTCATCGGAAAATCGTTTTCGTTTAATATTGTAATAGTTCGGATCGCTCACGGTGATTTTAAAACATGGGATTATTTTTTGTTTGAAAGTTGATACTTGGTATTATTTTTGTCCAATTATTATTATTATTATTATTATTATTATTATTATTATATTATTATTATTATTATTATTAATAGTATTATTATTATTATTATTATTATTATTATTATTATTATTATTAATCTAAGTTATATTCATTGAAAAAGAGCGAGTATGCTAAATGACAATATGTTCACAAGATAGATATAAAGGTGTCCTTTGCTCCACATGTTCACAATAACTCTCTTTTATATTACAATGATCCAAATAGTAAGCGTTCCTATAACGAGTGGAATTTTGACTAGAAAGAATGACCTATGTTTAGGCACTATGTGTTTTTTGTCATTTAAAAATGTAAATAGTTATTGAACATTATATGTAAGTTTTGGAAAGTATCAACCCTAGCCTAAATATGGCACATTAGTCAAAAGAGATGTAGTTTAATCATTAGACAGGGAATATCAATAATTTTCAATTAAGCAATATATAAATATTTTTACTAAAAAAAGAATATGGTTATCACAACTATATTATGGCATTGACTCATTCTATAAAAATACAAACAAGGGTAAGTTTATTATAGAATTAGTGTGTAAGGTAAGTGACATGAATAGACCCTTTAATGGATTAAATAAAAGGTGGATAAAGATAATATATATCTCTTGGTTCATTGAATCTTTACAGGTAAACAAGGATGCCAAGAAGCATCACATGATATGACGGTTGTTGCCATCCTCAACCTAGTTAGAACATTTATGGCATTTATGGGATAACAACATACATGATGGAGACCTAAGCATGTGTGCCTCCTACAGAAGTCTCTTTATGGTCTAAAACAGGTCCCTCGGGCTTGGTATCATCGGTTTTCCTCATATCTATACCGCCTAGGATTTGTCAGCATTAAGTGTGATAATTCTCTGTTTATCTACAAAAACAGTTCTAATATGGCTTATATGTTACTGTATGTGGACGACATTATACTCACAGCATCTTCTGACTCCCAACGAGCTCACATTATTACTCATCTTAGCAAAGAGCTTGCCATGTCTGACCTTGTCTCATTGTCCTATTTCTTGGGCTTGTCTACTCGCCCCACCAATAGCGGCATTTTTCTCTCTCAAAAAAGATACACTCATGAGATTGTTGCTCACGCGAATATGACCAACTGTAATCCTGCTGTTACTCCCATTAATCCTGGAATCAAACTTAGTGTCGAGGCTGGTCCAACGGTCTCGGATCCTACTCTTTATTGCAGTTTAGCTGACGCCTTAAGTTACTTGACCTTCGGGCAACCTGATATCTCTTATGCAGTTCAACAAGTCTGTCTCTTTATGCATGATCCTCATGACCGCCATTGTTGGGACGCTATCAAGAACGCTTGCGTACTTGTTAATCTTTCACACAACCGTCCCTTAGTTTTGATATGACAAACTCACTTTGATTCTAATAAAGTTGTCCAAGTGTTCAGGAACGCCAGTGACCAAAAGGACAACAAGTGTGTATGAGCGTCCCACAAGCTTAGGGACGCTAGCCAACAGGAAGTAAGGACCAGCCAGGACTACTTGAGCAAGGACGGAATCCCAAGCAAGTAGGAACGCAAGAAAGGAGTCCTTACTTACTAGCCGACAGGATGACATCACTCGACAATGTTTGATCATCCAAGGACACGTGGAGACCGATCCTGTAGCGGAGTCCAACACTACGTGGCGGACGATCCTGTTGCAGAGTCCATCAACACGTGGCGGCCGATCCTGTAGCGGAGTACAACATACACAGCTGGATACAGGAAGCTTCCTCATCACCGCCCTATTACGTGGAGGAAGATCCTGTAGCCACGTCCATGAAGGGCATGATCGTCCCAAAGAAAAGACGCCCTTCCCCAAGTCCTATAAATAGCCCCAAGGCATTTATTGTGACGTTAACGCTTTCAGGAATATTCAGAGAGAATCAAAGAGAAAGCGACTCACTCAAGAACACGAAGAACTAACTCAAGAACTCAAGAACAGTGCTAGAACTTGTGTTAGATCGAGTGAGACTTGTAACCAAATCAAAAAAACAGTTTGTAAGAGAAAACCAAAAAGGAGAGAAAGAGAGTTCTGCAAAGTACTGCAGAACGTAGGAATAGAGTCCTTTAGTAGATTGAACTCGCTTAAGTTGTAGGCTTAGAGGAGTCCTTTACTAATGGACTTAGGGAAAAGCTAAGTGCCAGAGAACTGTAAAGACTCGCCAGTACAACTGTAAGGACGTTCAATAGAAAGGAAAGAACTTTTCAAAAATCCTCCAAGGAGGTAGAGGTTTACACTCAAGGACTACTTGGTCTTGAGTGGTTCCTCTATAATTCTCTGCGTTCATCTATTATCTGTTTAGTACTTAATTTCCGCTGCATTACTCAAGGACGCCCCTACTCCTCGTAGGGACGCCTAACCTAAGGACGCCTTTATCAAAGTAAAGGACGTCCCTCAGTAGTAACGATCCAACAATTGGTATCAGAGCAGGCACTCTAGATTCTTACTGAGTTACAGGTAAAGATGGACATGGAACCCATTGGAATCTCTTTTGTGAAGCCTCCGCGCCTAACGGACGGTAACTTCAATCGCTGGAAGACAAGGTTCGAAAACTTCTGCAGAAGTCAAAATTATCAATGCTGGAAGGTTATCATGAAAGGAGATCTCAAAGTTCCTGCTGACAAAGCTGATAAGGAGGACGAGTGGGGTCCTGACGAGTTTAAGCTGATGGAAACCAACGCAAAAGCTATTTGTTTCCTTCAAGTGTCCTTATGCGAGAGGGACGCTACTCGGGTCAGCAATTTGTCAATAGCGAAACAACAGTGGGAAGCTCTTGAGAAGTTCCATGTGGGAACCGCTGAAATGAAGGAGGACGTCTAGCTGAAAATCAAGAAGGAGTTCTATGCTTTTAGCATGCTGCCAAATGAGAAGGTGAACGACTACTCATATCGCTTTGAGGCCCTTGTTACCAATATGAGGAACTTGGGCATCCCAGAAACAGAAATCTCCATGAGAAATAGAGTTCAAGTGGTCATTGATGGTTTGACCGGAGTCTGGAACTTTGACAGGACAACGTTCAAAGAAAATACAGCCAACAAAACTCTAGATATGGAAGAAATCTATGGGAAGCTCAGGCAATACGAGGAAAGAAGAATTTCTGATATGGCTAAGCTTGGACAGAATCCTCAAACTGATCTTGCTTTGGCGTCCACAACACCAGAGTACGTTGAGTACCTTCGGCGTCAACAGGAGATCGCTATAATGGTGGAAGCCAACAAAGCTGAGAACCGCGAGAAGATGCGCGTTCAAGCCTTAAAGGAAAGAAAAAGCCAAGTAAGAAAGAACGCTCTGCGATACAACAACAGGACGACTCTGAAGATGAAGCTGAAGATTGGACCTTTGGAAAATACTATGTTCCTAAGGACGCGTCTCCAAATCCTGAAGAGGTCTCAATGGACGCTCCCAGTGTTGTTCAAGGAGTTCCATGTCGTAGTGAATCCCCAGTTCAACAAGATGTAGCTGAATCAAGTCAACAAGGCGAGCAACGTCAAGGTGTGGACGCTCTCTTTGAGAGAGAACACATTGAGGACGATGCTCAAAGTGGAAGTGATGATTCTGATGGAGACATTGATCTAAGATTTGCTCATTTGTTTCAAAGGGAGTCCCGTTTCTCTAGGGACCATCCAACTTCTCAAATTGTTTCTGATCCTTCTCAAGGAGTTCAAACAAGGTCAGCTGCAAGCAAGTCCCAGAGTGCAAATTTAGCTTTCTGTGCATTCAATGCCTTTGTTTCTATGGTGGAGCCAAAGAATATCAAAGAAGCACTCCAGGACGCTGACTGGATTCAAGCAATGCAAGAAGAACTCAATCAGTTTGAAAGGAACAAAGTTTGGACTCTCGTCCCACGTCCCAAAGGCAAAAATATCATAGGGACGCGATGGGTGTTCAGAAATAAGCTTGATGAGAGTGGACGTGTGTCAAGGAACAAGGCAAGACTGGTGGCTCAAGGATTCAAGCAAGAGGAAGGCATAGACTATGATGAGACCTTTGCACCTGTTGCTAGAATTGAAGCCGTTCGTCTTCTCATTGCCTTCGCCGCTCACAAAGGATTCAAGTTATTTCAAATGGACGTCAAGACTGCCTTTCTCAATGGAAAGCTAAAGGAGGAAGTGTATGTTGCTCAGCCGCCTGGTTTTGAGGACGCTTCTCACCCAGATCATGTGTACTACTTGGACAAAGCGCTCTATGGACTCAAGCAAGCCCCTCGTGCATGGTACGACAGGTTTGCGTCCTTTCTTTTGTCTCATGGGTACACTAGAGGTTCAATTGATAAAACTTTGTTCATAAAGAAAGTTCACAAGGTCATTTTGATTGCCCAAGTCTATGTTGATGATATAGTCTTCGGTAGTACTAACATGAAGCTTGTAGATGAGTCAAGTTCTTAATGAGTAGTGAGTTTGAGATGTCCCTCATTGGAGAACTCAATTTCTTCTTGGGACTTCAAATCAATCAACTCAAGGAAGGGACGCGCATTCACCAACAAAAATATGTCCGTGAAATGCTTGAGAAGTACGGGATGAACACGTCCAAACCTGTTGCAACCCCTTGTTCTACCAACTCGCGTCTCAACGCTGATGAACAGGGAAAGGACGTTGATCAAAAACTTTACAGAGGGATGATTGGTTCTTTGCTCTACTTGACCGCAAGCCGTCCCGACATTATGTTTGCCGTTTGCTTGTGTGCACGCTTCCAGGCAAATCCAAAGGAGTCCCACATGCAAGAAGTCAAGAGGATCTTTCGCTACCTCAAAGGACGTGATGATCTTTGCCTTTGGTACCCCAGGAAGACGTCCTTCAAGCTAGTCGGCTACTCGGACGCAGATTATGCTGGTCATGTAATTGATAGGAAAAGCACCTCAGAAATGGCACAGTTCCTTGGTTCATGCTTAGTCTCTTGGGGATCTAAGAAACAGAACTCTGTGGCGCTTTCAACTGCGGAAGCCGAGTACGTTGCTGCTGCCTCGTGCAGTTCACAAGTTATCTGGATCAAATATCAACTAGAGGACCACGGTATCAATCTTGAAACTATTCCCATTCGTTGTGATAACACAAGTGCTATTGAAATTTCTAAGAATCCTGTTTTTCATTCACGCACAAAGCATATTCATATAAGGCATCATTTCTTGCGTGATAATGTTGAACTAGGACTCATTAGTATGGAGCATGTAAGAACGGAAGACCAAATAGCTGATATTTTCACTAAGGCGCTTGATAGACGTCCCTTTGAGCATCTCAGGTTGCTCTTGGGGATGATAACTTTTAAGTAGCAAGTCCCGTTCTACTATTCTCTCAATGATTGGCTATGTTTTGTAGATTCTAAGTGTTTAAGGACTGTTATGCATTGAATTCATATTTGCAAGGACGCTAGTCTAAAACTTCATGTGTTTGCTACTTTGGAACGCCATTCAAATTTTCTCTATTTTGTCTTGAAAAGAGTATCCCTGATCACCCAACCCTCATGATAAGCCGAAATGATGGGAACTCTAAGCTTACCCTAGCCGAGAACTCCGCAAAAGCATCCTATGAGCTTCATATTTTCTTTTACGGGACGTACTTGCGTTGTTCTCAACTGGTTCGAAAGGTGATCACAAGAACGGTAAGTTGGTTGTTGGTTTGCTTGAAGAAGTTTGCTTACAGAGGTAAATTTTTGCTAAGTATGAGAGGACGCTCAGTGTTTGTTGCAAAGGACGCTAGTTCAGTTGCTGAGGAGAAGTTGAAGAGTCAGAATTTTGAACTTCTGAAAGTGTGAACAGTGACCGTTGCTTTTGCTCAATTCTTAAGGGGGAAGTTTTGCCATGTGTCGCACAGTAAAACAGTGTTAATTACCATTTGAGCCACCGCTTCCTCTATGTAAGGCCAGAACAGTCGCAATCAAATTTATTACGCTCAACCACTTTCTCGCTCTCAAATTTGCTCTGACTTCTCTCTAGAACTCCGGTGACTTTCTCTCTCTACACTTCATCTGAAAACATGTCTCACAGACAGTTGAACCTGGCCGGATCTTCTACCGGCGGGAAGCGTAGAAAGCTTGTCAAGTCCCACTACATAGAGAAGCCAAAACCTATCGTTCTCAATGAGTCTCTAGTGGACTTCATCAACAGAAAGCCGAGAACTCTCTACAATTTAATAAGGGAACGCATGGGCTTGCCGGAGGTCAAGAATAATGCAACGAAGACCAAGAACTATGAAAGGTTCATTGAACGCTTCGTCATGCCAAGTCTTCACAACACCAACTACAAGGACTTGCCAGGACGGATGGACGACGTTCTATTCTTCTCACAATTTGGAGGTGAGAATCTGGGTCCCTTACTTGAACTTATACCTGACCTCCACAACGCTGTCCTTCCCGACTTTCCCATGTATCCTAGGGACTCCCTGGCCTACAAAATGCTCAAAGCAAGAATGCCAAGTCCCTCTCCACCTCCTTCTGCCGTTCCTACCCTAACCACCAAAAATTTGCTGAAGCGTCCTGCACCTTCTTCTCCCCCCTCCAAATCTTCCCAACCCTTCTCCACTTCCAAACCAACGGAGATTGTGGACAAGTTCCCTTCTCACTTAAAGGAGGGACGCTCCAAAAAGGTTCACGACCCAAGGCCCCTCAAAAAGGCCAAAACCTTAAGCGTCCCATCCTCTAAACCCTCCACAAAAAGGCCTAGCACCACAAAAAGGCCTTCCAACCTCTCCAAAGAATCCACTCCTCCCCCTCAACAAATCTCAATCGTTCAACTCCCCACCCCTCCTCCGTCCCCCCAACCTTCCAAGAAAAATGCTCTCATAACCTTCCCTCCCAAACCCTACTCTCCTCTAAACCTTGCAAACTTCCCAACAGCTCCGGCTCATATCTCGCCCCCAAAAGATCCCGAAACCCCCAAATCTCGCCGTCCCTCCTCCGAAAGTGGACCAAAGGACGTTGAGAAGCGTCCAGCCCTTGAGCGCACCTTCAAACGCCGCAAAGCCGGTGAATCTCCCAAGGTGCTCATGGTTCAAGCTGCTCTAGAGCCCGAGCACATCTCCTCCTCTTCCTCTAGCTCATCTGAGAGCAACAGAGGCACGCCTCAAGCCAATGCTGAAGGAGTTTCCCCTATCATTGACGTTGTTGGGGACTCCGACGACGAGGCTGAAGGAGTTGAGAATGCTCCTGCTGAAACACAAGTAGCTGAGGACGCTGGCGAGCACCAGGTACCTCAAAAGGACGCCGAGCCATCCCTTTCTGAAGAGCTCGAGCGTGATGCTCAGGAAGTCCCTCCTTATGACCAGTCCCTCCCAATCCTAAACCCCACCCAAGCTCCACAAGAAAACACCTCTCCCTCAATCCAAACAGAATTCCATCAAGTCCCCGCGGACGCTGAGCCAACAACACAAGAAAATCAGACAGAGGCTCAGGACGCCGAGGGTACGTCCCAAGGTCAGACCTCTGGTGCCGATCAAGCCACAGCTGGTGGCGATGCAGAAAAAGAACAAGGCACAGAGGACGCTCCTTCAAAGGACGCTTCTGACAGTGACTCGGAGAAAGCTGAGGACGAGTCAGATGATGATGAGGACTCTGAGTCCCCCAAGGGCAAGCGTAAAAGGAAAAATGCTGATGTGCCCGTCAAAGTCCTAAGTCCGCTCATTTACTCTGAAGAGTGGCTAGCCTCCTTCGACGATGAAGCCGTTCAGGAGTTCCTCGAGCTTCTGAAATTCCAAGGATGGCAGAACGTTGGACCAGCGCCGACAACTGTTGACAAAGAACAGGTGAAGGCGTTCTACAGGGATTTGCGCTACAAGGCAAAAGATGGCTCCCTCCACTTCAAAATTGAAGGTGAGAAAGCTTCAGTCACAGAACGTCAAATGCGCTCCTTCCTGGGTCTAAGTCCACGCAAGCCACCGTCCGATGCTCTTAGCTCACTTCCTGAAGGCGGCTTTGAAACAACTGATCAAGAACTGCCTCTGGTTGAGCACATCTTTCAGGGCAAAAGGCCTATGGGACTTGACAGGGTAGCTCACATTCTGAGCAAAGTTGGCGCAATCGTTCACTACTTCATCTGTCGCGCCATTCTTCCAAGGCAGGAGAAGCGTTCAATTGTGCAAACTCACGACATAATCTTAATTGACGCAATCCTTGAACGCCGCCCAATCAACTTAGCCAGAATTGCTATGCAACACATGGCCAAGTGTGGAAGGAAGAGGCACGCCTTGCCCTACCCTGGAGTCGTAAAGGCAATCTTGCAGTCCCAGGATGCTTATGATGAGAGCGCTCCTTCTGAAGAACTTGGCTTAAAATGGAATGCCAAGAAAGGACTTGTTGAGATAAGGCATAATGAAGAGCTCCCGTCCGTTCTGAAACAGTTAGAAGTTGAGGCTGAGGAAGCTAGACTGAAAGCAGAAGAAGAACGCCTAGCTGCTGAGGCTGAGGCCGCAAGGCTTAATTCCACGCCTCAAGAGCCCGCAGTAGATCTTACAACCCTTGATCAAATGCTCTTAGGGCCCTCTTCTCCTCCAGCTATTCCAATGGACGCTCCGTCTTCGAGCACAGGTCCTCTGCCCCGTTCTGCCCCTGCTAACATTGCCCAGCATCCCCCAGCAGAACTCATGGGTGCAATAATGGACAACCAGTGCCTTATTTTCTCTGCCTTAAAGGACTTATCATCTGCATTCTCCAAGGCTGCTGAACTTCAAGAACAATTGCTCCAGTTTTATCAAGACCAGCGCCGTTCTCAGTAATTGCCACCACCCCTTTCATCCCCTATTAAATTGCCTTTGCTTCTTTTGAACTTCAAACTTATGACCTTGGTCTGTAATAACTCTAATTTTGTTTGAATGGCAATTCCACTATTTGCTTGCATGTGTTTGTTTAAGCGTTCCACTGCCTTTAGTTATGTGTTTGTGCTAACGTCCTTATCACTTGTTATCCTTTTCGATGATGCCAAAAGGGGAAGTGTAGTTTTGCAGAGATGCGCTACAAATTAGTTATCTAGAATAAGCAAGTGTTAAGGGGGAACTATTAAGTGAAAGGTCTAAGGAACGTCCATGCTAGAATAAAAGAGGACGCTTAGAAACTTTTCTAAGACGCGACTCTCTCCTTAAAATCCAAAAGCTAGAGAATCAAAGATTGAAAACTTGTGCTTATTAAAATTTCTCTAAGTATTAAAGGACGCCTATAAGTTTTCATGCATGCTAAGTTCCAATGTCAAAACTGTTTTGCTGAAGAGTTTGTCATCATCAAAAAGGGGAAATTGTTGGGACGCTATCAAGAACGCTTGCGTACTTGTTAATGTTTTACACAACCGTCCCTTAGTTTTGATATGACAAACTCATTTTGATTCTAATAAAGTTGTCCAAGTGTTCAGGAACGCCAGTGACCAAAAGGACAACAAGTGTGTATGAGCGTCCCACAAGCTTCGGGACGCTAGCCAACAGGAAGTAAGGACCAGCCAGGACTACTTGAGCAAGGACGGAATCCCAAGCAAGTAGGAACGCAAGAAAGGAGTCCTTACTTACTAGCCGACAGGATGACATCACTCGACAATGTTTGATCATCCAAGGACACGTGGAGACCGATCCTGTAGCGGAGTCCAACACTACGTGGCGGACGATCCTGTTGCAGAGTCCATCAACACGTGGCGGCCGATCCTGTAGCGGAGTACAACATACACACCTGGATACAGGAAGCTTCCTCATCACCGCCCTACTACGTGGAGGAAGATCCTGTAGCCACGTCCATGAAGGGCATGATCGTCCCAGAGAAAAGACGCCCTTCCCCAAGTCCTATAAATAGCCCCAAGGCATTTATTGTGACGCTAACGCTTTCAGGAATATTCAGAGAGAATCAAAGAGAAAGCGACTCACTCAAGAACACGAAGAACTAACTCAAGAACTCAAGAACAGTGCTAGAACTTGTGTTAGATCGAGTGAGACTTGTAACCAAATCACAAAAACAGTTTGTAAGAGAAAACCAAAAAGGAGAGAAAGAGAGTTCTGCAAAGTACTGCAGAACGTAGGAATAGAGTCCTTTAGTAGATTGAACTCGCTTAAGTTGTAGGCTTAGAGGAGTCCTTTACTAGTGGACTTAGGGAAAAGCTAAGTGCTAGAGAACTGTAAAGACTCGCCAGTACAACTGTAAGGACGTTCAATAGAAAGGAAAGAACTTTTCAAAAATCCTCCAAGGAGGTAGAGGTTTACACTCAAGGACTACTTGGTCTTGAGTGATTCCTCTATAATTCTCTGCGTTCATCTATTATCTGTTTAGTACTTAATTTCCGCTGCATTACTCAAGGACGCCCCTACTCCTAGTAGGGACGCCTAACCTAAGGACGCCTTTATCAAAGTAAAGGACATCCCTCAGTACTAACGATCCAACAACCATTTTGCTACTCTGAAGCGTATTATTCGATATGTGCATGGATCTGCATCGCTTGGCATCACTATCTCCGCTGCTCCACCTCCCTCATTAGTTGCCTATATAGATGCTAATTAGGTTGGCTGTCTTGACACTCGTCGGTCTACTTCTGGGTGTTGTGTCTTTCCAAATGATACTCGAGTCTCTTGGCCTGCTAAACAGCAACAATTCGTTTCCCGTTCCAACACTGAAGTCGAATACCATGGTGTGGCCAATGTAGTGGCCGGCTGAATGCTCATGGCTTCGCAACTTGCGTCTAGAGCTTCATTGTCCTCTTTAGCGTGCCACTCTGGCTTACACATACAATGTCTCTGGTTCCTACTTAGCTCACAATCTGGTTTAGCATCAGCGCATGAAACACATCAAACTAGATATTCATTTCGTTCGGGAAAAGATTGCCCTAAGTCATATTCGGGTTCTCCATATTCCTTCTAGATTTCAATATGCAGATATTTTTACTAAAAAGTTACCTAGCAATTGTATTTAGATTTTAAGGACAATCTTACTGTTCGTTCTCCTCCCGTTTCGACTACGGTGGTGTATTAGCCTATATTTGGTAACAATATCTCGTAACTTGTATATATATTGAGATCATTGAATGGAGAGCCCAAGGTGACATTTACCCACATTCTATCAGACATCATTGAGGTTATGCTAAATGAAAGTAGGTTTGTAATTCTCAAATATATAAACCTAACAGTAATGTATACGATTGCAATTTGTTTAGCCTATACACCACCCCACGAAAAAGGTAAGCAAGCATTCTGGGAGCAATTTACTAATGTTATGCAACATCTTCAGGTGCCTACAATAGTGATCGGTGATTTAAATGAAATAAAAGAACCAGCTGACAAAAAGGGTGGCACGTATCCGACAAACTCTAGGTTTGAAAGACTCACAACATTTAAAAAAACATGTGATCTAATGGATTTACCCACAAATGGAAACAAATTTACCTGGAGAAAAAATAAAACGGAAAATGACAATATATATGAAAAACTAAATAGAACGCTTGTTTGCGACAAGGTACTCCAACGGTTCCCAGATTTAGTTACTAAACACTATGCATTATCATCTTGAAATCATTGTAAGATAACACTTGAACTGGATAGTTGACAAATCTTTAAAGCTCAACCCTTTAAATTTGAGAAAATATAGATGTAGGGAAATGATTTTAGGAACATAAAGCAGGCTTGGAGAGGCAATTTGGAAGGCTCAAATATGTATAAATTAGTCAAGAAAACCTCAACTCCTAAAAACTCAGCTAAACAATAGAATAAGATAACGTTTGGTAACACTTTTGTACAACTTCAAAACACTGAAAATGAGTTGCAAACTCTTCAAGAACAAACCCACCAATCCGCACAACCTAGCATCATCCAAAATCAGATACGGTTAATAAAATAAAAAAAGAGTGCATACTAAGTTTCCATAAAACTTACTAGAACAATGAGCAAAAACTAAGCATATAAAGCTAACAGAATCAAATTCAAGCTACTTTCATAAGATGGACAAGGTCGAAGAAATAGGAAAATAATAGAGGACATAAAGAATGAGGAAGGGGCTCAAATAGCGGGAGAGAATCAAATTCGAGAGGAAATAAGAACGGACGTCAGAAGGCGATATAGGAAAGAACCCATCAATATTACGCTTCTACATGAGTACCTTTGTTTAATTTCAAGCGAGATAACAACGGAGGGCAATGTTGAACTAACTAAAGATATTACTAACGAAGAAATAAAAAGAACGGATATGTCTCTTGCAATAGATAAGTCGCCTGGCCTAGTTGGAATGACAAGTGAATTTTACAAAAACTATTGGGATATTGTAGGTCCTATTGTAATCAAGGTTGTCAAAAGCTTTTTTCACTCAGGTAAGCTTCTAAAACAGATCAACCACACATTTATCTCCTTAATTCCAAAAAGAGATGACCCGAGATCGACAAACCACTACAGACCTACTAGCTTTTGTACGACAATTTTCAAAATCATATCCAAAATAATTACAGAAAGACTAAAAGACGTGATTGGAAAAATTTTCCATCCCCTTCAAGGGGCACTTGTAGCTCATGGATCGATTCAAGATAATATACTCATAGCGTATGAAATTTCCACTCATTTAGAGGAAAAAAGAATAAAGACGGGTGGGTACCCATTAAGCTTGATATGGAAAAAACATATGATAGAATGGATTGAGAATCTTTACTATTAGTAATGAAGAAATTTGGATTTGTTACTAAATTTTTAGAATGGATCCGTGAACGTATGAAAACAGTTTCATACTCAATCCCGGTTAACAATGGACCCAGAGACCCTTTCATCCCTGAGTAGGGATTGAGGCATGGTGATCCCTTATCACCTTATTTATTTGTCATTGGGGCAGAGATCTTAGTAAGAAGACTGACATGAGATTAACATTTCAACCAAAATGATTGGCTTTACTTTATCTAGAGCTGGACCAAAAATCTCTTTTCTATCATTTGTAGACGATATCATCATTTTTGCTAGAGCCACTCATAGTGCATGTTTAAAGGTTAGAGACATAGTGAATGATTAATGTGCCATATCGGGACAAAAAGTGAACTATCATAAATCTGGTTTCTAAACTTCAAAACTAGTTATAACCACCAAAAAACAATTCAACAAGTGTTAATCATTCCTACAATGACAAACCTAGAAAAATACTTAGGATGCCCAATCATTAATGAAAAAGTGAATAAGAAAACTTTCAGTGACGTGATCGATTGAAAAATCAAAAATCCAACTATCAAAATAGAATGCAAATGCGTTGTCTCAAGAAGGTCGTAGCACCCTCATTCGAGTCAATCTAACCTCCAAAACAAAATACCTAATGCAAAGCTTCATGTTGCCATCTAGTGTCTACCAAGAGTTGGATAGGCTTAATGCAAACCTCGATTTGTTGTGAAAATTTTCAGTCAAAAGCTACGCATGCATTACAAAAGGTGGAGTTTCCTACTGTGAGAATTATGCTAGTAGTCGCTTTAGCGAAAAGCTGGAGTTTACACCAGTTAGATGTAAATTACGCCTTCTTACATAGTCAACTTGATGAAGAGACTTATATTGAATTTCCTACATAATACAACAAGGGGCAACCGTGGCAAGTGTGCAAATTAGAAAGGTATCTTTATGGCTTAAAACAAGCATCAAGAAAGTGGAACCTTCTATTCAATCATTTCTTTATCATCTTAGGATACACTTACAACCTGTTTGGTAATTGGGAATTGATCAGAAAATAAAGGGTGGTGAAAGATGAAAAAGGAAGAGAAGAGAACGCGTCAGAATGTAATATACGAGAATATACATTTCTTGCGTTTAGATAAAGATAAGTTTTGATGGGAATTGTAAATAATATTTGTTTTCTATCTTTTTTATTTAAGAATGTGTATTCTACTTTTCCACCTAATCCCACCGATTTGGTGAGATTCATTTTCATATAAGTTCTATTCAAATTTTCCTACACACATGATCAATATCCCACTAAATCACATATTAAAACTAGACCAAACACTGCAAAAATAATTTCCACCATTTCCCTTCCCTTAAATTCTCATTGAAACCCACCATCCAAACAATATGTTAGTCCAAGACACACTAATCATTGTTTGTTAAATTGGAAGGAGATTTTTTCACAACTTTACCAGTCTATGACTCTATGTAGATGATGTTCTACTTACATTTAATTCATAAGGAGAACTAAAGATGTTGTTCATGCTCGCTACTTCCTAGGCATGGAACTGTACAAAGATGACATTGGTGTGTTATTAAACGAATGTAAGTACAACAAAGTCATTCTTACAGACTCTCACATGGAATTGGCAAAGCCAACACATTTCCCTCTTCCTAGTGACCTTAAGTTGCAAGATGAAGGTCAACTCGTGGAGAATCTAGAAAAGTATAGGATATTAATACGGAGATTGCTTTCTCTCTCTCTCTCTCTCACTCACTTTATCCTACTCAATTGAACACCTTATTCAGTTTGTTTCAGAACCAATGCCACATTGGAATGCAACTTTACATGTTTTGAGGTATCCCAGTGGCGCATCGGCTCATGGATTGTTCTACACTATCCAAACTTCAATTAAAGCTGATGGTTTACACTTTCACTGACGCCGACTGGTGTGTCATTTCTTACAACTTGTCGATCTACTGCGTCTTCCTACACTCGGTGTGTTGGAAAAAGTAGAAGCAAATTACAGTGTCTCGTTAACTTGACAACATTCAGAGCCAATGTGCAAAAGGATGATGAGGAGCTAATGAAGAAGGCAAACCAAATGACACAACTCAAGGCTTTAGAATCCATGTTGGGTCCTTGTTTGTGGGTACTTTCTTTTCCTTTTTAAGAAATTTTTGGTAATGTTGAATTCTCGTTCTGTTTAAGCTTCATACTAGTGTAATCCCGTAACTTGTATGGGATTTGAATAAAATTTTAAGTTTACTGTTGTCCTTTTTGAGCAAAAATTTAATGTTTTATAACTACAAAGAGTAAATTTTATATAAATAAAATTTATATATAACTCTAACTAATAGTGCTATAAAATACAAAATTAGAACTTTTTGAGAAAGCATGATCATATTTATTTATATAGTCATTTCATAAGCAGGTACGCACCAACAAACCCTTGTTGGGAGTCTTTCCGCACAATTTCATTTCATAAACACACGACCACCCTTTGTACCCAGTCAGCACACGAAAGATAAATAGTATAGAAACTGACATGACTGAAGACAGGAAAAGAATTAGTTCATAATCGAGAAAGTGAGGGAATCTTACGAGAACCGCCTGAGCACCGAGGGCTAAAGCCTTGAAGACGTCGGATCCACGTCGTATTCCTCCATCAAAGAGGACCGGAACTCTTCCTTTGACAGCAACCACCACCTAGCATGCATTACAATTAACATACACATGCATGTAAGGATTGAAGATTTTGTTAGTTTGTACGTATAGGGTTGTAAGTTAAGCAAACCTCTTCCAACGCGCAAATGGTGGCCGGTGCATAATCAAGTTGTCGACCTCCGTGATTAGAGACTATGATCCCGTCTACTCCCATTTCCACAGCATGAATTGCTGTTTGTTTCAATCGTTTGATCCATCAAGAATCATCATGTATCATATATATATATGAAAAATTAAGTCTAGCTTGTACAAATTCAATGCTGAATGTCATGACACTATTACCATCTTCCCTCGTCAGCACGCCCTTGATCAAAATGGGCAATTTCGTGACTGATCTCAACCAATCTATGTCCTGCAAACGGGGAATTGAATTACTATATATAAGCCTTTAATCGAGTCATTATTTATGATTAAGGTAACCATGATTTCAGGACCCTTTATGTTAACCTTCCAGCTTAAAGACTGATCATGAGCTCTTAGCGCAAGTGCTTCAACACCCGAACCTTCGTCCTACATCATGTAAAGTGTACGTAAAATTAATCCAGGTGATACAATTTGCTAGCATTATTGTAACTAACATGTGTTTGTTCAACAACTGTTAAGCTTTAGATCCACGTACTATATATAAGACTGACTTCTCCTCATGTTAGAATCTGTAATTTGCTAACAAAAAACACGGAAATTATAGCACAAGTAACTCACAGGGACGATTTCAGTTGTGAGGAGACCTTCCAAGTTCTTGATCTGTGGTGAAATCATTCTGCGTGCATTGTGGATTCGATCACATTATTTTGAAAAATCAAAAAATGAATGATACTAGAGACAGAACGAGAGGGTACGGTGTGTGTTTATTACTTGTTCTTCATGTCGGACTCTCTTCTACCAAGTCTTGGGGTGTCAGCTGTTAAAACAATGGCCTTGTACCCATTTCTCTCCGCTCTCTGCACCAGCTCGGCTGCCACATCACGCCTCTTATACACCTCCATCCCAAATATTTCAAGTCCCAAACCACTTTCAGCATTCATATTTAATTTCTATCAAGCTACCTAGTTCACCATGCTCTAGCTAGCTAACTGATGCTCCAAAAACATGCATGCATATGCATATGTATTACTATTGGGTGAAAACATTGGACTTACATAGAGCTGGAAGAAGCGTACAGCATCACAGCTGGAAGCAACCTCTTCTATGCTGCAAGTGGCCGTGAAAGATAACACCTACACGTACATGAACTCATGAACATGAACACTCCCCGGCTGTATATAAATATATAGATATAGAGACATAGATTATACAAACACGTTGGTTCTTAAAGAATGAACCATAATTGTGCCACAAGCAGCAGCTGCCCTCGCCGTTGCCAATTCTCCTGCCAACAACAAGCGTGATCCAATTAGAACAAGCGACACACACAGCCAACAGCTAGCGATCTATATAGGTAACTAAATGTAACACCGTACCCTCAGGATGAGCCAACTTATGCATGGCAGTCGGGGCAATCATGATAGGCGCCGAGATAGGGTAACCCAGTATGGTGGTTGACATATCTATGTGCCTCACGTCTAGTAGAATTCTTGGTCAGATCCTGCATATATGGGTAATGATCGACTCAGATATATACATGATTCCCGCTTGCTTGCCAGTGCCCAGTGGTGTGTATAATAAAATGCTGCAGAATCATAAAGATATGTATATATGAATGAGTTGATTCACATGATCCTAGTGAAGGCCTTCTCGTTTTCCTTGAGAGTGTGCTCATCCTCGGCTCCTCCTGCGTAGAAATCATAGTACATTTTCGGAAGGGCTTTCTTCGCCAATGCTTGAAACTCTTTAACATTCACTTCTTCGGATGCCATTTCATATAAATAATTCTGTCCAAGGATGCAGATATGTATAAGCGTATCATTCAACTTATCACCATAGTAATTCGACCAAAAAAAAACTTATCACCATAGTAAATCGGATATTAGTTTGCATAATTTCAACAACTGCGTTCCCTTTGAGCGAAAACCTCAGAAGCTCATCAATCACGGGCAAAAGTTCCAATTCTGGAGGGATTCAAAGGATGCTCTTCTTCTCAGTTACCATCCCATTCTAGTGAATTTCGCAAATTCTAAATGATGATTCATTAAAGAACAAACTTTCTCACTCTCGACCGAATTAATTTTAAAAATTTCCATCACCAATCTAGAGTATACGAGACAGAATTAGGATTTCAAAAATTTACAGACAAAAGCTGTATCTATTATATGTTCAGATCGAGTAGCTCACATTTCTTGACTAAATTAAAGATAAGGACTATTGGAAAATAAGAAAACCCATGAGAGGCGCTGATTATAGTGGATCACCTAGCTGTGTACGAATCAAACTGTGGCCTAGGTTTGATGATTGATGTCCTCGATCGATCGATGTATCTGGATGAGTGCTGTTGCAGAGTAACAGAGAATTGCTGATAATGATGAAGCAGCAGAGCAGAGGAAAGGTGATCACCCTCACAAGTGACAGCAACAAGGCAAACGTAGTCATCAATTTCACGAAAGGATAAGAACCCAAGTATTGGCAGTTTGTGCTTACTACAATTCCAGCACGGCTTTGATAACAGAGAAACGCAAAATTACCACCCCCCATTTGATCGATATTACCCCAAAAAGAAAAAAAAAACCACCACCTTTATACGGCCTATTTTATTCACAGTTTTCAAACCCAGCCCAACTTCTACAATATACCCCATACCAGCCTATTAAACCTAGCCCAATTTGTACAATATCCCTCAGTTTTGACCCCCTCGTGCAGTCACGCCATTCTCTCTATGATGATCATACGTGTTCTCCCTATTACGGAGTAAAAACTACCGAAGAGGTTTGTCTGTAAGTAGTTTTGTAATGCCTGCTTTTTTAGGCACCAATATACATTCTGCAAGCGTTGGTGTCAACGTAACTCCATATTCAACAGCGGATATATATAGAGGCATCCCAAAGCGCCATCTTTTTCAACTTAAAAAAGCATAAAGTCAAGAGCATAATCCTGTGTGATCTATTACAAACACAGTCTATCACATCTAAAGTAGTTTTTCAAACCTTAAAAACGGTCAAGTTTAACACCGAAGACACATTGGTTCGTTTCTTCGCCAAGGCAAAGCAGACCAACAGATAGTTCACAGCAACCAGAAGCGCTATTTAACTGTATAGATCATCTTCGTCGGCTCCACCAGCAGGGGCAGTGAAGGGCTGAGCTCCTGTGGTTCCACCAGCAGCACTGGAGTCAGCAAAGCGGAACTCACTGCCAAAGCCTCGCGACTGTTGAAGGGTCTGAGCAAAGGCCTGGTATTTGCGAATGTCAGCGTCGCTCACACTCCTACGTGCATATTTCATTGACTCCTCGAAATGGGCAGCTCGGATCTCAGACACTTCATCCTCATTGTCCTCCTCCATGGCTTCTGGGTTTTCACTTCTCCTCTTCTCCTTCTCAAGATCCTGCAAATATATCAAATAAGTACACCAAATTTGTACATGTCAAAGATTTGTTGCTTATAGTACTCCCAAAAAACTTCTCCTCCAAAAGTAAAACGAAGCAATTTCAGAAGGACATTTGTCTACAAAATCAATGGGGGCTAAAGTATCTCTACACTGATGAAGTAATATATAGCACAAAATGTTCATTTACCTGCTCAATGTTCTCTCTGATAGCATATTTGCAGGCACGCTGGCAGATTTCTGTGATGTCAGCACCACTGAAGCCCTGTGTGTACTTGGCAAGAGCACTAAGATCAACATCCTTGGCAATTGGAGACCTCCTGAGGTTGGCCTTGAAGATCTGCAGACGGGATTCTTCGTCGGGTAGAGGAATGTAAATCAGCTGATCAAGACGACCTGGACGGAGGAGAGCAGGATCAATAATATCAGGTCTGTTGGTGGCACCGATAATGAAGACGGTTTTCTTGGCAGACATGCCATCCATTTCAGTCAAAAGCTGATTCAGGACTCTGTCCGCAGCACCACCAGCATCACCTGAGCTGCTTCCCCTCTGCAATTGATCAATTGACACAGGTAAAAACAATGAATAAACAGACAAAGATGGGAGATTGGAAGGCTTTATCTATGTAATGGAAAACAAAATGAACAAATTATTTCCCAACTTCTCACTCTGAGAACCCAAATGAGCTAGGGCAGCAACTAAGGCAATGAAAAAATCAAATAACTATCAACTACAATTCATACTTGCAGAAAATCAAGGTCCTGAAACTTCTAAAGTGTGTAACAATGATCAAACAAATGCTTTTTCTCAACATTAAATTATGAAATGTGTGAACTCCTTTCCAGAATTCTCAAAAAATAAGGTTGAGACCATACCTGTGTGGCAATAGAGTCAAGCTCGTCAAAGAAAAGGACACAAGGAGCTGATCCACGAGCCTTGTCAAATATCTCTCTCACATTAGCTTCACTCTCCCCGAACCACATGGTCAGCAACTCGGGTCCTTTAATACTAATAAAGTTGGCTTGACACTCATTTGCAATGGCCTTAGCCAGTAAGGTTTTACCACATCCGGGAGGGCCATAGAAGAGAACTCCCTTTGATGGCGACATCCCAAACTTCTCAAATTTCTCCGGGTGCTCCACAGGATATTGTACAGTCTGTTAGAGAGAAAACAATAGAAACAATAAGACTGGATTTCACCAATGATAATAAATTTTATAGCAGATTCTACAAAGGGATATGTTGTTAAATTATTTACCTCTTGAAGTTCCCTCTTAACATTTTCCAGGCCACCAATATCAGTCCAAGACACATTGGGCACTTCCACAACCTGGAAAAAGAACAGCATTATTAAAGAGAACTGACATAGAAGCACAAAAGATAGCACAGTCAAACTTATTCAAGCAAATCAACTCACAGTTTCACGCAGAGCAGAAGGATTGCTTTGGCCCAAAGCAGTTGAAAAGTGTTCATTGCTAACTGCCATAGAGTTCAATATCTCAGCATCAATGGTATCATCTTCAAGATCTATGACATCCATCTTCTCCCTGATACATTGGAGTGCAGCTTCAGTGCACAAAGCAGCCAAATCAGCACCAACATAACCATGTGTCTCCTTGCAAATCTTCTCTAGATCAACCTACGAGACATTAAAATCAAACAATTAATCATCTCCAAACTACTTAAAAGAGATTGATCTCAGCAATATAGTAAAGAAAGAGTAAAACATACATCATCAGAAAGCTTCATATTTTTTGTGTGAATACGAAGAATCTCAAGTCGCCCAACTTCATCTGGTACACCAATATCTATTTCCCTATCGAACCTTCCAAACCGCCTCAGAGCAGGGTCAATGCTGTTGGGGCGATTTGTAGCACCCATAACAATGACGTGAGCCCGGGACTTAAGCCCATCCATTAATGTCAATAGCTGAGAGACAATTCTCCTTTCAACTTCACCATTAGTTTTCTCTCTTTTGGGAGCAATTGAGTCTATTTCATCAATGAAGATGATAGATGGGGCATTCTTCTCTGCCTCCTCAAATGCCTTACGGAGATTGCTTTCACTTTCTCCAGCCAGTTTTGACATGATCTCTGGTCCGTTAATGCAGAAGAAGAAGGCACCTGTCTCATTTGCAACAGCCCGGGCTATCAAAGTCTTACCCGATCCAGGAGGTCCATAGAGCAGAATTCCTTTTGGCGGCTTCACTCCAATTGATTTAAATAGTTGTGGGTGCCTTAATGGTAACTCCACAAGCTCTCGGATTTGAGCCATCTGCTTCCTGACACCACCAACGTCATCATAACCAATCTCATCTAATCTATCCTCGTCTTCTCTTTTTACAGGTTCTCCTTCACAGAAGATTTCAGTGTCGGGGGCAACAACACAGAACTCAGGAGGATCTGTCTCAATAACCTTGAATTCCACACTCCTCATACCTCCTCTCACAAGGAAGAAGTCACCCTTCCTCAATGGACGATAAGCCTCTAGAAAATAAGCTGAAAAAAAAAACAAAATGGATTAAGTACTTGATCTGACAATTTATGTATGTAGAAGTAAGCTGATTAAGGCTTATGCATATAAAGCTATGAAAGACAGTTCATTAAAGCATGTTGTAGGCAACAAAACAACTCTCCAAACAACAACATGCAACATTTTATTGCTTTTAACATTAACAGATCATCCAGCTCAGAACTGGTACTATCTCCAAATAAGAATGAAAAAATGGGATGAACCTAACAATCTTCCATAATTTTATCAGCATTTTCGTCTCTAATCATAATAATCTACAGCATACAATGACAGCAAAACAAGAACAGGGAACAAGAACAAACCATTCCCATATTTCATTCAAGTTTTATATTAAAACAAACAGAACTGTTTAAAACGCATAAGTATCTGTGAAATAGTAAAGCACATGTAATTCCCATAGGAACATTCTCAAAAGAGAAAATGGATCAATTCCAGAATGAAACACCATTAACTTATTTGACTATACTGCATCAGTAGTTAAAAAATAGTCAATGTTAGCTAAACATGATAGAACAAGAAGATACATAAGCAATTGCAAGCAAAACCATTAAGAAAGATATGTAAATACCCTCATGTACTTACGCTTCAGGTATGCATCGAAGAGACTTCCGGTGACCCCTTCAATGGTGTCATCGATAGGAAGAATGTGCACACGCTTTCCGTACTTTACATCGGGGCACTGGTGAACAGATACCACATCACCAAGTCTAACCCTCAAATTTGATCGGACAACCTTGTTCATCCGAATCTTTGGTTCATCACAAGATTCGTCAGGAAGGGCAATGCAGATTGTATCTTTTCTTTTCTTACCCTGCCAAACAAAAGATAAGCCGATTCAGACATCATAATATAACATCATACAGTAAGCTAATACTACATGACCTTGCTCCTCACTATATTCTCAGGCAGAATCCCCAGAACAGAACATTACTCTTAATGCATAAGAGCTTGATATCTATTTGGGAAATTAATTTTGTATACACAACACAAAAAATCAAAAATACAAATATGAAATCACAGAAGGGAGATATAGATAATGAGAAACACAAAGGCCCGACCACCAGTCTAGAACCAAGGAAAGGCAATAAGAGGAAGCTGATGTTTTGGACAATTTCAATATACTGTTACATAACTAAACAATGCTATGCACCATGTACGAGCACTCAAAACAGTCTACACACTTGAACTCAAAATACACACATCCACAAGGAAGTTATTTATCTCCACATAGAATTCGTGCATAATCAGACCATGTATATCCACAATCTGATAAAAAAAATCACGAATCCATCAAACCCTAGATCACAACATCCCTTTTCATCAAAATTGATCACAACATCCCTTTTCATCAAAATTTCTGCAGCAGAGTATCTGGATTGGGAATTCAAATCCAATACCTTAAGCAAAACAGTATCGCCACGGAAAAGCTGTAGCTTTTCCAAGGTATCAGGATGCATAGACACGACGGAGTTGTCATCGTTAACCGCCTCATCAACAACAAGGCGGTTGGGCGCCTTCTTCCGCTCTAGAATCGCTGTGCTAAAATCCCTTTTCGCCTTACTGCACACAGATAATTGAAACAAAAACAAACACCGCTTAAACCCTAGGCCACAACGTCAAAAATCAATGCAATCGGGAAGAATTATATGAGCAAAAAGTGTAGAGAGATTACGAATCGGAAGATCCAGACTTGTCCGCCATGGCTGGTGCAAGATCAGCAGAGATTTGGGAAGAATGATATAGCGAAAGGGAGTGAAATCGTAAATCAGCAAAGCTGGTTCTTTTCCAATTTATAGAGAAGGGTTCGATCGGCTTCTTGCTTGCTTGAAAAGAAATATCATTCGCAGATGAAAGAAAAAAAAAAGAATATTATCTTCATATTTTTTATTTCTGTATATTCAAATTGATTTTTTTGCGTGTGTATTATCAATTGAAAATAGGCCAACTTACAAAGGCCCAATATAAGTCTAAGTTATTGGGTCGAACGGCCCAATTTGTTGCCTAACTAATTTTCTTTTTGTTTTGGTCATAAAACGGGCCGAGGCCCTGCGCTTTTATTGAGAAAGATCAGTTATACTCACCATGCGCTACAAAATCAGACAAAGGGAAATCCTGAATAACCTGAGGAGGAGAATGAAAATACATAAAATCAATCAATCAATATCTATCTATCTATCTATCTATCTATCTATCTATTACTATATACTAAAGCGGAAGCAAATTCCGCCACCATATTGCGCCACATCACCCCCCTTATTTAATCTTATTTATATTGATTTTATCATAATCTTATACATACTTAATTAAGATATTAGTTCTATCTTAGAATTTAGTTGTTTAATTAATACTTCTATCCAAATATATAAATTTCTAGTTTATCATTGTACACATTTAATTAATACATAGATCTATCATAAACCTTTTTTTTAAAAAAAATAAAAATTTTCGTCATAATCTATAAATCATAATCATAATATTTTACCCATTTAATTAAATATCCTATTAACTTTAAATTATTTTTCGTAATTTTATTATGGTATTTTTTTTAAATCATCAATGGTAGCAAATTCTACCACTATATTTAAGAAAAATATTCATTCTATTAAAATAATATATTAAATACATTTTTACTATCGTATCATATAAAAATATCAATAAAAAAGTAGATTTTATATTTATCATATATATCGTTAATATTGCATATTGATTACACTTTAGAAAAAATAAGATAGATTTCTTAATTAAGATAATAATTCGTTAACATTTTCATTACATGTCTATATATGTATTATTTAATTATATTTTCAAAAAACAATAATATATATATGAGATAATTTGGTTTTATATTTAAATTATTAAATATTATTTGTATCTTTAATATTATAATATATTAATCCGAGTTTTTATTTAAACTTATTGATTTTATTATATAAGTTAGTTTACTTATTTAATTTTATGCCAAAAAATTGTATCAATTGTTGATAAAATGTGATAATGCATGTTATCTTATGTCATTCTTCTCCAATTATTTAAATATATATTTATGTATGTATAAAAAGAAATTATATAAATAAAATTTATTTATATATATGATGATATACAAGAATTATGTCATTTTATACTCCAAAAAATAAGATTGGTTTTAAAACAAAGTATACATATTATAATATTTGTAATCGTTATGATAAATTCATACACAAAGTAATAAATAAATAAATAAATAACACCCCCGTACAAGGTACGGGTCATCTACTAGTCTATTACTATATACTAAAGCGGAAGCAAATTATGCCACCATATTGTGCTACATCACCCCCCTTATTTAAAAATCTATCTTATTTATATTGATTTTATCATAATCTTATACATACTTAATTAAGATATTAGTTCTATCTTAGAATTTAGTTGTTTAATTAATACTTCTATCCAAATATATAAATTTCTATCTTATCATTATACACATTTAATTAATACATAGATCTATCATAAACCTTTTATTTAAAAAAAATAAAAATTTTCGTCATAATCTATAAATCATAATCATAATATTTCACCCATTTAATTAAATATCCTATTAACTTTACATTATTTTTCGTAATTTTATTATGGTATTTTTTTTTAAATCATCAATGGTAGCAAATTCTACCACTATATTTAAGAAAAATATTCATTCTATTAAAATAATATATTAAATACATTTTTACTATCGTATCATATAAAAATATCAATAAAAAAGTAGATTCTATATTTATCATATATATCGTTAATATTGCATATTGATTACACTTTAGAAAAAATAAGATAGATTTCTTAATTAAGATAATAATTCGTTAACATTTTCATTACATGTCTATATATGTATTATTTAATTATATTTTCAAAAAACAATAATATATATATGAGATAATTTGGTTTTATATTTAAATTATTAAATATTATTTGTATCTTTAATATTATAATATATTAATCCGAGTTTTTATTTAAACTTATTGATTTTATTATATAAGTTAGTTTACTTATTTAATTTTATGCCAAAAAATTGTATCAGTTGTTGATAAAATGTGATAATGCATGTTATCTTATGTCATTCTTCTCCAATTATTTAAATATATATTTATGTATGTATAAAAAGAAATTATATAAATAAAATTTATTTATATATATGATGATATACAAGAATTATGTCATTTTATACTCCAAAAAATAAGATTGGTTTTAAAACAAAGTATACATATTATAATATTTGTAATCGTTATGATAAATTCATACACAAATATAATAAATAAATAAATAAATAACACCCCCGTACAAGGTACGGGTCATCTACTAATCTACTAATCTACTTCTAAACCTGAAGCAGTTAAGGTTAGTTTCGTCATTAAGATTTTATAAACCAATCACCCTATTTTTAATAACTAAATTTTATACTAATTTTCTATCCACTTATAAGTTATAATTTTAATATATTGTAGCATGTATTTATGCAATAATTTCTATCTTGAAATTCTAAATAAAAAAATCATACATAATATGTGATTTCTATCAATTTACGCATAATATATATTTAATAATAGATTGCAAAAGATCCGTATATACAAAATCTATCTTATTTATGTAGCAAAAGATCTATCTATACCAAGATCCATCTAAACAAAATCCATTTGCAAAGATTTTCCCATCTAAACAAAATCTATACGTAGTATGTATATTTTTTTTTCTATCTACATATGTAATAGGCAAAAGATTCATAAGGATATGTTGTGACCTATTTTTTTTATATATATATTCATGGTACGTGAATTCCGTATGTATCATAATATCTATTTTGTTTATATATAATATTTTGATTTGTAAAATTAATAAGGATATGTGATAATTAAAATATAATTGATTTATAATGAATTTAATATAAGGTGGAGTCAGAACTGATGTAGAGGCTCGAAAGGTCTCGACTTTAATATCTCTTTGGTTTAGTTATTTGTTTGACCTGTTGATATTTGGGGTCTGGTATTTATTCTACATAACTTAATATTAGTATGCATTATTCTATTTTTTGCATAAATACTTTTTTTGTGATTTCTATATTTAATGAAGATTGTTGTAAAAAAAATTGGATATTTTAAAATTTATTAAAATTAATATTTTAGGTAGATTTTTTTAAAAATTATAGTTTTTATTATAAGAAATTTTATGTGCAAATGCAACATCTTTTCTTAAGAGGTAGTATGATTTGATATGGTTGAATAACAATTTTATCATATCAATTTTAGTTATTTGTTTGACCTGTTGATATTTAGGGTCTGGTATTTATTCGGATTTTGTTCTACATAGCTTAATATCACTAAAATTTACGACTTAATTGATTCTAAGCATTATTGACCTATTTATTTTCGAGTCAGGTTTTTGGGTTTGTTTTACTCAGGTTTACGTCATTAAAGTTTATACATTAATTGAGGCGAAAAGTTGTTAGCACAAAATCATTCGGGAGAATAAACCTATTTATATGTGGCAAATAAACCTATTTATGGGTCAGTTTAGTATGTTAATCATTTTGAGTTTGAATTTAATACAAGTTTGGTCTATTATATAGGGAGAATAAAGCTATTAGTATGGTAGGTTCGGTAGGTTGGTCATTTTGAATTTAACTTGAGTACAAGTTTAAGTTGTTATATATATATATATGAAAAATAAATCTATTGGTGAGAGTAGTTTGATAGGTTGATCTTTTTGAGTTTGGATTGAGGACATGTTTGAGATGTTATATATGGAGAGTATATTCATTAATAAAGTTGGTACAGTAGGTTGTTCATTTGAATTTGGATTAAGTACAAGCTTAAGTTGTTAAAACTTATATGTCGATTGGTTAGGGTATTTGCAAGGTTGGTCCAGTTGGGTTCGGGTCAGTCAGTATAGTTCGGGCCATTTAGTTTGGTTCGGGATTAAGTACATGTTCACGTCGTTAGTTTTATAGGTTAGTTGAGTTAAGTCATTAAAGTTTTCTTGCAAGCTTAGGTTGACCAATTGGTGAAGAGAGTCGACTATTTTATACTTATATTTGACACTAGCGTCTTGGACCAACTTGATGACATTTGAAAAATATTTTTATTTATTTATTTTAATAATAAAGTATATTTATATATATAATTTTATATAGTACATTTTTAAAGTAAGAAATATGACATTAAGTTATAGTATTCATAGATCATATGTAAATTAATACATTATTTTTTATTTAAAAAACTTATCGAATAAGGACCAGGTTATTCATTAGCTTCATACCGTCATATTCGAGTTTGCTCAAGATATGTTTATGTCGCTAAAGTTAACCTATTAACCAATTCTAAATTTCCAGTTTTCACGATACTTATCGGGTTCAAATAAATAATGTATTTAATTATAATACTTATATCATATGTAATTTAATATCTTTTAAATTTTATTTGAAAAAGCCCCGGGCAAGGCCCGGGTTATAACTAGTGTGCATTTAAGTCTAAGGCTAAATTGGCACGGGCATCGGTTGTAGAATTAGCCGAACGTCGAACAAACTGGACAGTGATGGTGGCCTGGTAGCTGCGAATGAGGTGCTTGCATTGGAGAATCAACTGGAAGTCTCTGTGCGGGTGGTTAACCTCCAAAGTCAGCAGCTGGCACGCCACCTAACAGTCAGAACGAATGATAACATTTGTAGAAGCTTGGGCATGAGCGAAGTTAAGGCCATGATACAGGGCAAGAAGTTCAGCATGACATGCATCAGCAGAGCCGCAAGTGAACACAAAGGCCGATTGAAAGGATCCATACTCATCACGCATCAGTCCGCCACCGCCAACAGGCCCAGGATTGCCCTTTGAGACGCCATCGACATTGATAGTGACCCAGCCGCTAGGAGGAGCAACCCAATGACACGGGGCCGAAGTAAGAGCAGAATTCTCGGGAGCCGGAGGGACGAGCGCACTTGATTTAATCTGAAAGTTTTTGAAAGCCATGGTGGTGGAGGTAACAATATGAGATAGCTTGTGATGGTCATCGCTGGCCTAACTAATTTTCTGACGGTTCTATCTTCTTGGGACCATGGTGCGCGTAATTTTACAAATCTCATATATTATTCTGACGGTTCTATTTTGTGTATATGCCTTCAAATCTATATATATATATATATATTGCTATATACTAAAGCAGAAGCAAATTCGGCCACCATATTGCGCCACATCACCCTCTTATTTAAAAATTTATCTTATTAAATCTTGATATTATCATAATCTTATATATACTTATACTTAATTAAAATATTAGTTATATCTTAGAATTTGAGTTGTTTAATAAATAATTCTATCCAAATATATCAATCTCTATCTTATCATTCTACACTTCTAATCAATACATAGATATAGACCTGTCAAAAGCTAACCCGATCCGCAAACCCGACCCGACCCGCCCCGAAAATTTTCGGTTTCAACCCAAAAATTTAGACCCATGACTAGACTTGTCAAAACCTGACCCGACCCGGTGGAAAATTTCTGGGGTTCAACCCGGTAATTTGAACCCGAAACCCAGTTTCAACCCAACCCGGTAAACCCGGAAATTTTTGGGTTAGGGTCGGGTCCAACCCGGCGGGTCATAAAATTTTCAGGCGCTAAATTTATTTTGAAATTTTTCCTAAAATTTGAAAATGGTAGGTTGTTGTTGCATTTCAATTCTTTTTTTGTAAACTTGTTTGTTGCATTTTACTTATCTCTAACTTGTAAAGCTTGTGTCCACTATGAAAGATGTCATCCTTGATTGACTTGGAAGTATACCGATGACCAGAAGTAGTAAATTAAGTCAGTTTGTGGACTTTTATAAGTTTGCATGTTTTTGTATGTTTCTAAATCCTTGACTGATTGTTTTTATTATGAGTCATTCATGGCTAAATCCAGATGTAGCTTTCCCCTCTTTCACAAAAAAGAAGTTGATAACAAAGAATCAAATTAAGCTTGGAAGTTCATTTCTACCCATGCCATATAATAGGCTTAAAACATACGCAGACACCTGAACTTGCACACATTAGTCTATTTAACACCTCAATTCCTCGGGTATCCAATTGGACACTTCAACTAAACATTTTGTGACCGATTGAACACCTGAACGCTGATGTGGCAGAAAAATTGCCACGAAAACGCCATGTGGCTATACATTTATGTGCCACCTCATTATTTGGATAAAAAAAATAATAATACCAAATTAAAATCTCAACTAAAAAGGAAAAGAAAAAGACCCCATTCTTCCTTATCCAACCCTTCTTCCCCCTTCACCCATCTCTGCCGCCCCTTTCGTTTCCTTCCCCCCAAAACCTTCAACAAATCCGGCGACACCGTGGAGGAAGAATTTGTGTCCTTCTTCCTCTTGATTGTTCCGCCATTGTCGAAGTATTCCTCCGAAAGCTCGAGATCTAGCATCGAGTCAACATAAGTTAGAACAACATCGATTTGAATAATCTGTCAATTTAGAGGGGAAATCCGGCGTCCCTCTCCTCTGCTCCGGCGATAACAATCCCTCCGATTCCCCTCACCAATTCCAACTCCTCAACCGCCACCGCCAACTCACCGCCAAGAACATCTTCCATCGCGTCCGCCTCACCACCTCGCTCCTCCGCAATTGGCCGTCCTCTCGGCCAGATCCGCAAACCCTAGCCGAACCCAAGGACTCTGTTAGAGCTAGAAATCAACCAAGCGAAGTTGGCGACCCCTTAGCCTAGATCGGGCGTGAATTGGGCTATACGAACTCGAGAATCGATAGAATGAATGTGAAAGTTAGAATTTGTATGTGCTTGATTGTATTGATGTATGAATATGTAACGTACAATGTATGACCCCCCCTCCTATGTTTATATAGGGGCCTAAAAGATAGAGTGCTTTACAAGATATAAAGATATCTAGATGGATAGATAAATCGTACAAGATATATCCTCCCCTAAAATCGTTACGCTCCCGCTTATACAAGATAGAAGAAACCTTAAATAGATATAATTCAACCCTAGCATCAAGTTTGGATGGTCAAAGTGATATACTTGGTCAAACACAGCTTGATCGTTCTTCTAGAAGCTTGCCGCCTACTTTCGTGAATCACTCGCAGGCCGTTCCAGTACATCTTGTGGGCTTTGGGCTGTTAGGGCCCAACAATACCCCTTTCAATTTCAATCTCCGAATTTCGAATTTCAAATTTGGAATTGGAATTGAATCAACACTTCAATTGCCGACTTCTTGGCCTTGAAAATTGTTGCGCCAGGCCATCATTATTTTGTATTAATACCCCTCAAACGTTCTTCCTTTAGCAGAAACATCACTTCAACCCGTCGAACGCAGGTACGAAAACTCTCTCCTCCTTGCTTAACTCTTTCGTCTCCCATCTTTTGTTTCTCTCTCAAACCCTGCTACTTCCTGCTTTCCTCTTTAGTCTCTTCGCTCAATCCCATCCACCTGTTACCATGGCTGAAGCCCCTCTCTTCGCCCCCTCAAACTCGCTAATGCCCCAGGACCAATTTTCGTGTAACCTTACCCCTGACGAGGTGGCTAGAATCATTGCTGATGGAGGGTTTTCGGCCGGGACGTTGACCCACTGTCCTCAAGACGAGCTTATTGACTGGATTCGCCCTGGCTGGATCTGCTTTACTGAGTTTCCATTTGCCCTAGGACTCAAATTCCCGTTTTCCCCTTTCGTTAGGGATTTTCTCAAGGATTTAGGGGTTTCTCCCTCTCAAATTATGCCCACAACTTGGCGCATATTGAGATGTGTCGACGAGTTGGCCTCTAGGAAAGGGATAGCTATGACGGTGAGCGAGTTTTTAGTTGCTTATAAGGTAGTGCCTTCTAGGCCGGGTAGGATCTCCGTTCACTCTAGAAACACCCACGACCCCTTGATCCCAGGTGTCAAGAACCCTAACACGGGATGGCAGTCACGCTACTTTTTTGTGAAGAGACGTTCTTTGGGTGAAATAGGAGAAATCTATAAAGATGTCTTCCTAGACGCTTGGAACACCACCCGTAAGAGCCTCACCTGTCCTGCTGTTATCTTCTCTCTTTCATTGTTATACTGTCTTTACTAGTGTTTTTAACTAGATCTGTTATCTAATAAGCATATATTGTTAACACCCACTTGGTGATATCTTTGTACAGTGCCGAAGAACTTCAATTCCAGAGCATCCAGTGGAAAGCTGATCAAAGTGCTATTGTCTACTGAATCCAAGAACCGCGCTCCCAACAAAGTCTTCAACGAGCCAGAGAAGCCCAAGGAAGAGGACCATTCCCGGGACTCCAGTTACGAGGCTTCTGAACCAGAAATCGAAACCTCTCCCCCTGTCGTGAAGATGTCAAGCACCTCCAAGCCCACCAACTCTGGTAAGACTCTAGCAATCTATCCCTTCTGTATACCGGGTAGCTTTTCCAGTAGAGAATAAACTCAAATAACTCGTTCGTGGTAGGATTAGGTCGCGAAAGGAATGTCTCTACCGACGCAATGCTACGACGGATGCTGAGGTCTCAAAGCTCCAATCCCCCTCTGGTGCCAAAGAAGGAGGCTAAGCAAGAACGCCCTACCCAGAAGCGTAAACTGGAGGACCCCCCTACCGTTGATCTGTCCAAGGATGATCCTCCGGATTTCTGGGGTGCTGTGCTAGAGTCTACTTCTAGTGAGGCCAGGGCCGCCTCTGTCAAGGGCGGAATGGAGCAGGCGTTAACGCGATCAAGAGAAGCTATGAAAAAGGTATGTTCGCGCGACCCCCCCTTTCTTTTCTTCTTGTCAAGCAAGCTCTCATCGTCATCTCTCTTCATTCTGGCGCCTGCCATAGGCAACCCAGGAGTTCGCTCTTGCCATGGACGTGCACATGAGGGAAATTAGCCAGCTGAGGATCAAGGAAAGGCATGCCTCAGAGGCCGCGGTAGAGGCTGGGCGCCAGAATCGCATTCTTGAAGAAGCATTGGGCAGCCATCGGACTCAAGTGGCCAAACTGCAGGAAGAAGTGTCCAATCAGTCGGGGAAGATTGCCGAGCTTCAGGGGGCTGCGAGCGAATTTTCACAGCAAGTGGTGAGGATTAGGACCTACTACTCCACCAAGGCCAAGATAGAAGTCCTGGAAAGTGTTGCTAATGGGGAGAGTGGCCGATGGAACTTGGAGGAGCTGAAGTCCACCTTCGAGGCCTTGTTTCCCTCGGGTTCAAAGGTCCCAGGAGAGGATTTCCTGCCTGGCGAAGATTTGGACGATGACGCCAACTCTCCAGCTCCGATGGAAGATGTTCCAGCCGCGGGTTCTAGCGATATTGTCCAGAAGGAAAAAGACGAGCAGCTCTCATCGCAAACCCCTTCTCCGGCCAAGTGATCGCTCTTTAAGTGTTTGTCTTTTGATTGTCTCTACTTTAAGTACTTTTCCTGGCAATGTTGTCTGCCAAAAACTTTTGAAAAATGATTCTGGTGTGGCCTGGGTGCCAAGACTTCGATTTGCGGGGGAGAACTTTAATACCCCTGGTGTAAGAACCCTTAACTGCAGGCCCACTGTATGGCCTTATTTTGCGTAGCTATGCGTGTTTTTGCTTACTAATAAGGTTTGCCTAAGTAACCAGGTGTCCGCCCTTAATCGTTTCGGGAGTAGCTTTAGTCGCGTTACCTAGAATTCGGAATTTATTTGGAGCGGACTTTGTCCGATGTTAGGGTGCCATCCTTATTGTCAAACCGATTCTTGGAACGTATGTTGTTTCCACGGCTTTGCCTAGGTGTAGCTCCACCCACCTCGTCCAGAAACAAGATATTTTTTCTTGACGAGTGTTTGTCGAAAAGGACTAGTACCCCTTGTTCTTACAAGGATACATTTATGAATTGTACTCTGGAACACGTATCCAGATAGACTTGCTTATGTTTCTCAAATAAGCAAGAGAGGTCGTAAACACATACCTTTGGAGCAGGAGCCTAGAAATGATATATGCGAATGTAACCTTGATAACCACGTGATTAAGTTAGTTGTCGCAGGGTGACAATGTAGTTTGTTAGCGGACTTAATATCCCTTATTATTTTAAGAAGGGCCGCTTCTGTCTAGAGATCGGCTCTAGAAGATATACTCATCATTGGTAAAGATTGTGTAGGTAACTAGTGTGTCTTAGCGGTTACCGTCTGTAAGAGACAGGCTTGTCTGTACGAAGGACTAACGTTAGCTTTGTAAGGTCGAATGTCGATAGTATCTCTGGTTTGTACAACCAGTGAGTATATATGGGTTAATCCGTTAGATGCTAGCATATGTGTTAGGCAATTCGTGCCTTATTCGCGGATCCAGATGTTCGTGCCAGTTTTGCAATACTGGCGATACTTGCCTAGGTCTCTTATGGGCCTAATCGTTACGTCCACGAGTTTTGTGGGATTATTGGCGATAAATGCCTAGGTCGCTTATGGGCCTAATCGTTACGTCCACGAGTTTTGTGGGATTGTTTGCCTATTTGTAGCTTGATCAGGGCTACTAGGCGGGTACCCTGGTGTAAATTTAACGTGCGAAGTTTGCAAAGGCGTGCTCTCGAGAAGCACGTTCTTGTTTTCCGTGTGTATAAGCAAAGTAATTTGCAATAAATTCCATTCACAACTCAAAAAAACACAAAACAGTGTACTAACTGGTGCTAATCACTACAACTATGATCTAGAAAGAAAAGTGGGGTGATGGTTCAGGAACCCCCTTGCATCCCCCCGAAAAAAGAAGAAAATCAGAGACCTTTTAATATGCAAATTAAACTAAGTAATTAGAGATAGGGTTTCTAGAAATAATACTTCTTGAGGTGAGTGGCGTTCCAACTCCTAGGCACTGGTTCTCCTTCCTCGGACTCCAACTGGTAAGCTCCTTGCCCTACTACCTTCGTAATCCGGTAAGGTCCTTCCCATCCAGGTGCTAGTTTTCCCGCGTTTTGCTCCGCTGTGTTCTGGAATACCTTGCGAGGTACCCAGTCTCCTGCTTGAAAGACCTTAACTCTTACGTTCTTGTTGTAGCTCCTAGATACTTGCTGTTGGTATCGAGCTACTCTGAGGTGGGCTAATTCTTGTAACTCTTGGACCGTATCTAGGTCTGTCTCGAGTTGTTCCCTGTTCTGGTCAATTGTGGCTAGCCCATATCGCGCAGTTGGGACCTGGATTTCAACTGGGATGACTGCTTCGCACCCATATACCAGAGAAAAGGGGGTTTGCCTCGTTGCTTTCTTAGGAGTGGTGCGATCGGCCCAAAGTACGTAGGGTAGCTCCTCTGCCCACTTGCCTTTGGATTTGGTTAGTCTCTTCTTTAAGTTGCTTATAATCACTTTGTTTGAGGACTCTGCTTGCCCATTTGCCTGGGGATATCTGGGGGTTGATGTAACCAGGTCGATGTTCCACCCTTGGCAGAATTCTCTCATTCTCTGGCTAATGAACTGAGAACCGTTGTCACAAACGATTGTTGATGGGATCCCGAAGCGGCATAGGATGTTACGCTCGATGAACGAGATCACGTGCTTGTCCTTGATCTCCCTATATGCTTCAGCTTCGATCCATTTGGAGAAGTAATCAGTCATAGCCAAGAAGAATACTTTTTGCCCCGTAGAAGGAGGTAATTTTCCTACAATATCCATCCCCCATCTCATGAAAGGCCAAGGAGTGAGGGTTGGATGTAGGCTCTCGGAGGGTTTGTGAGAAGTTGGTGCGTGTCGCTGGCAAGCCTTGCATTCCTGGGCGTATTTGGTGGCGTCGCGTCGTAGCGTTGGCCAGTACCACCCATGTCTAAGTATCTTGTTTGCCAAGCTTCTACCACCGGCATGGTTCCCGCAATACCCTTCATGGATTTCTTTCATAATGCTCTCTATCTCTTCTCCTTCTGCGCATCTTTGCAAAACCCCAGACGAAGACTTGTGGTAGAGTACGCCCTGGTGGACGACGAATCGCGTAGCTTTTGCTCTTAAAGCTCTTGCCTCCGTTTTATCCTCGGGCGCCTTCTCGCGTACTAGCCAGTCCAGATACGGCTTGATCCAGCTACTGGGCTTTGATCTAGAGTGTGCGTCAAGGCTAGCTACTGGGAGCGTGTGTAGCATGGATGTCTCTTTGGGATGCTCGATCGCCGAGTATAGAAGGTGTACTAGCGGGATCTGAGAGTATTCGCTCGGATTGAGTACTGAGCCTAAGCCTGCTAAGGCGTCGGCCGACGTATTGTTTTCCCTGGGTACCTGTTCGAAGGTGACCTGCTGGAAATCTCCCGCCAACGCCTTTGCCTTTTCTAGATAAAGAGCCATCCTCTCGTCTTTTGCCTCGAACAAGCCTAGTATCTGGTTTACCACCAAGAGGGAGTCGCATCTTACCTGCAGTTTCTCGATTGCCAAGTCACGTGCTAGTCCTAACCCGAAAATCAAAGCCTCGTACTCCGCCTCATTGTTTGTGGCGCTGAAATCGCATCTTACGGCCTGAGCTAGTCTATCTCCCTTGCTTGATTCCAAGACCACCCCTAGTCCTATCCCTCTGGCGTTGGAAGCCCCATCTGTGTTGAGCGTCCACGTGTCGTGTGTCTCGCTTGGGATAGGAACGGGTGTGCTTGCGCTTGCAGCCTCCTCGAGATCAGGTGTGAAGTCAGCGACGAAGTCAGCTAGGACCTGTGATTTTATGGCCTTGCGAGGTTCGTATTTGATGTCATAGCCGCTAAGTTGCACCGCCCACTTGGTCATTCGTCCAGAGAACTCCAGCTTCTGCATTATTTGCCGCAGAGGGTAGCTGGTTTGTACTGCGATTGTATGCGCCTCGAAGTAAGGGCGTAGCTTATTCGAGCTCATGACGACGGCGAGGACTAGCTTTTCGAGGGGGGTGTATCTAGTCTCTGCTGACGTCATAGTCTTGCTTACGAAGTAAACCGGCATCTGTTGTCCGTCGGCTTCCCTGACTAGAACCCCGCTCAGTGTGCTTCCCGATACTACTAGATATAGCTGCAAGATTTCTCTTGGTACCGGTTTGGTAAGCAACAATGGATTGGAAAAATAACTCTTGAGTTCCTGGAAAGCCTTCTCGTGGCGTTCGTCCCACTGGAAGCTTTTGTTTTTCTTGAGTATGTCGTAGAACAAGCGACACTTGTCGGCTGACTTGGATATGAACCTATTAAGGGCGGCGACTTTTCCCGCGAGCTTTTGTACTTCCTTGATGTTCTTGGGCGATCTCAGGGAGGCTATTGCTTTCACTTGGTCGGGACTGGCCTCAATCCCCCTTTTAGTTACGATGTAACCTAAAAATTTTCCAGACTGAGCTCCAAACGTGCACTTTTGAGGGTTAAGCTTCATGTTGAATTTTTCGAGAATGCTGAAGGCTTCCTCGAGGTGCTGTTGGTGCTGTATCGCCAACATGCTCTTGACCACCATATCGTCAATATATACCTCCATGGTCTTCCCGATTTGACTCTGGAACATGTGGTTAACGAGACGTTGGTACGTTGCACCAGCGTTTCTTAAGCCGAAAGGCATAACCCGGTAGCAATACGTCCCTTGTCCTGTTATGAAGGACGTCTTCTCTTGATCTTCGGGGTGCATCTGGATCTGGTGATAGCCGCTAAAGGCGTCCATGAATGTCAGGAGTTCATGACCAGCGGTGGCGTCGACCATCGTGTCTATGTGTGGGAGTGGGAAAGAGTCTTTAGGACAAGCCTTGTTCAGGTCGGTAAAGTCCACGCAAACCCTCCACTTCCCATTCTTCTTTGGAACGACCACCACGTTAGCTAGCCATTCTGGATATTTCACCTCCCGGATCTTGCCCGTGTCTAATAGCTTCCTTACTTCCTCGTCGACTGCCTGGATTCGTTCCGGGGCAAACCTCCTTCTTTTTTGTTTTACGGGGGAGAAGCTAGGATCGGTATTAAGCTTGTGCGTGATTACCCCTAGGTCAATTCCAGTCATATCCTCGTGGCTCCACGCGAAGCACTTCTGATGTTTCTCCAGAAAGGACACAAGTTCCGCCTTAGTGGACGTGTCTAGTCCGATGCCCAGGCGAACGATCCGTCCTTCCCCTATTGCTACCTCCTCCACTTCTTCTTCTTCCTCTCGGATTTGGGCAGGAGGGGTAGCGTCCTGTAATTGCTATGCCTGCGGCCCAAAGGCCGTAGGCTTTAGAGCAGTCTTGTAGCACTCTCTAGCCAGCCTCTGATCTCCCCGAATTTCTTCTATTCCCCTGGGGGTAGGAAACTTCACCGTTTGGTGATAGGTGGAAGCCACCGCCTTCATGTCGTGTAACCAAGGGCGACCCAAGATCACGTTGTAGCTGGATGGGCAATCTATCACCATGAACTCTACTTGTAAGTTTACTGAAGGTTTGTAGGGTTATGTTTCCCGTGGTATGCTTTACTTCTCCACTAAACCCTACGAGGGGGACTGGTTGCTTGTGGATGTCGTTTTCAGACAGACCCATCTCTTTGAGGGTAGTGAGTGTTATTAGATTGGTAGAACTATCGGTGTCGACCAATATTCTCCTCATAAGGACGTTCCCTATATGTAAGGAGATCACCAAACCGTCGTGATGAGGACCAACCTAGTTTTCAATGTCGGAGTCGTCAAAGACTATCGCCAACCTGGTGGGTTGTCTAGGTCGCCTCTCTAGATGGGTAGGTTTTCCCAGGTACCCCTCTCGCGCATGTCTCTTGGCTGCTGAGTAAGTAAGACCACACACGCTTGAGCCTCCGGTGATCACGTTCACCACCCTTTCTGGAGTAGGGGGTGTTTTCTCGCTCGCCTTTCTGGATTAGGGGTTGTCTAGGAGATCGCGAGGAACTCTGGCGTCTGGAGCCGCTTCCCGGATCTTGCCTTTGGAGATTAAGTGCGCCACTTCCCTCCTTAGCATGATGCAATCTTTGGTCCAGTGGCCGTGGTTGTCGTGGAACTCACACCATTTATTCTCGTCGGCTCCTACTTTGGGTGCTTTATCTTTTCTGGGCCACCTAACCAGATCTCCCATCTTGGAGAGATTTTTCACCAGCTGTGATGGCGAGATTTTGAGATTGTAATCCTCCAGAGGTGGTGGCAATGGATCGCGTTCCTTCTCCATTGGCGGCCTGTTGCGTGCTACGTTAACCCGTTTGGCTGGGTGTCTATCGTAGGATCGATCACGCCCGCCCCTTCTCTGGTCGAAGGGCGATCGCCTCCTTTCTGGATATTCCCTCTTGCAATCATTGCCGCCTTTCCTATCGGAACTTCTAGGTTCAGCCGACCTTCTTCGGAGAGACCTATCCTCCTCCAGTCGCACGTGTGCTAGTGCTTTGGACTGGACTTCCTCGAAAGTAACACATGGGTGTTTGGTCAGCTCCTGGTATAACCCTCCGTCAGGTATGATCCCTTGCCGGAAAGCCTCGATTGCAGTGGTAGTATCGCAATTTGGGATGGTTACTTTCTCTTTGTTGAAGCGGTCTAGAAAGGCTCTCGTGGTCTCATGGTTCTTCTGTTTGACCCGGTAAAGGTCGCTAGACTGCTTCTCGAACTTGCGACTGCTCGCGAACTGGCTCCGGAAGGTGTCCGAGAGGTCGGCGAAGGACTTGATGCTCCCTCTGGGTAGACCGATGAACCATGTGACGGCTGGCCCGGTCAGGGTCGTTCCAAACCCCTTACACATCACGGATTCTTTTGAATGACTGGGAACCGAGCTAGTCATCATCTTTTGTTTGTAGATGGCTATGTGCTCGTTAGGGTCCGTGGTGTCGTTGTAAGGATTCATGGTGGGGATGGTGACTTTCCTCGGTATTTCGGCCCGAGCAATCCTGGGGACAAATGGTGATTCGTCGTATCCGTCGTGGGCCTCTGGTTGCACTGGCTGGTATCCGGCGTGGCTTCTAACAACCTGGTCGGAGATGGCTCCGATCTGCTCCATGACCTTCCTTCGGATGAGGGCGTCTAGATCCACATCCTGGTGCCTCTCAGTGTAAGCATTCTCCGCTATCCACACGTTCCCGGAGCGGGTCCGATAGGTGTTACCCGAAGGTGTGACCTGGTTTCCGGGGACCTCTCTGTTTGTTGCTTGCTCGCGGTTGCTCTCGGGGTTAGGCGTCTGCTGAGTGTTCAAGACTCCGCCTTGGGTGTCATTCCCATTGTTTCCCCCAGAAGTCCCTTCTCCGGAATCGAAATTCAGCCGAGTTGCCAGACCCTCAGTATTTCTGGGCACGTTAGCGGGCTGTCTTGCCGTGGTGAGCAACTGGTTCTGGCTCCTGAGTTGGTTGTTTTCGTTGGTCAAGCGCTCCATGCTGGCTTCGAAGAAGCCTTTTTGTTGCTCGAGTTCCTTCTGGAGAAGCTCCATGCGACGCCGAACGTCCGCCATCTCGTCTTCTCGTTGCTTAGACAAGATTTCCTCTTGTTGGGTGGCGTTGTTCTTTTCTGGCACGAACTCCCCAGATTCCGACATTGTTGTGGATGAGAAACTTGAACAGCAAGTGACCCTTTGTTCGTAAGTTGCCAAATTCTTTGCCCCACGGTGGGCGCCAAATTGTTAGAGCTAGAAATCAACCAAGCAAAGTTGGCGACCCCTTAGCCTAGATCGGGCGTGAATTGGGCTATACGAACTCGAGAATCGATAGAATGAATGTGAAAGTTAGAATTTGTATGTGCTTGATTGTATTGATGTATGAATATGTAACGTACAATGTATGACCCCCCTCCTATGTTTATATAGGGGCCTAAAAGATAGAGTGCTTTACAAGATATAAAGATATCTAGATGGATAGATAAATCGTACAAGATATATCCTCCCCTAAAATCGTTACGCTCCCGCTTATACAAGATAGAAGAAACCTTAAATAGATATAATTCAACCCTGGCATCAGGTTTGGATGGTCAAAGTGATATACTTGATCAAACACAGCTTGATCGTTCTTCTAGAAGCTTGCTGCCTACTTTCTTGAATCTCTCGCAGGCCGTTCCGGTACATCTCGTGGGCTTTGGGCTGTTAGGGCCCAACAGACTCCTCTAATCCGCCTCCGCCGGAGCAATTCGAACGCATTTCGCTACCAAGAACGGAGAACAGGATCGTGGTGTACTCCACCAGCCTCCGCATAGTCCGGTGGACGTTCGACGCTTGCAGGTCGGTCCAATCGATCCTCGACGGATTCCGGATCGCCGTCGACGAGCGTGACGTGTCGATGTACCCTGGCTTCTTGGACGAGCTCCGTCAGATCTTCGGGATCGGGAGCGAGAGGCTGACGCCGCCGAAGGTGTTCGTCGGCGGAAGGTTCATCGGCGGCGCCGAGGAGGTTTGGCAGCTCTACGAGACCGGAGAGCTGAAGAGGCTCGTGGAGGAGCTTCCGCCGGCCAAGCCTAGGTTCATCGATTTGAATAATCTGTCGGTGAAGATGGTCGGAGTAAGGGGAGGAGGAAGAAGATTTGGGGGTTCTTTTTTTCCTTTTTCCTTTTTTTATTTGGTTGAATTTTTCCTTTTTTCTTTTAACGTGTTGTTGTTATTGTTTTTTAACTTTTTTTATTACTCCAAATAATGAGGTGGCACCTAAATGTATAGAGACGTGGCGATTCCGTGGCAATGTTTTTTGCCACGTCAGCGTTGAGGTGTTCAATCGTTTATAAAATGTTGAGTTGAGGTGTTAAATTGAATACTCGAGGAGTTGAGGTGCTAAACTAACTAATGTGTGTAAGTTCAGGTGTCTGCGTATGTTTTAGGCCCCGTATAATATATCCAGAAATTTGTTTATATATATATATCCACAACCTTAATATATATATCCAGAATTTTGTCAATCTCAATACCACACTATTTAACATGTATGTCTTCGTGGTCTTCTTTAAAGTTTCAAATTTTTAGTTCATAAAGTTTATAAAAAAATTGACCCACCGGTCAACCCGAACCCGCCCGATAACCCGTCAAGACCCGACCTGGATGGACCCGAACCCGATCTCAACCCGAACCCAGAACGACCCAACCCAAACCCGCCCGACCCGATTGATAGGTCTACCCGTGACCCAGTTGTAACCCGACCCGGTTGAAACCCGAACCCATTGTATTAGACCCGATTTTTTACAATTTATATTATATTACAATATATAAAATTTGTTTTAGAAAAATATGTTATATTTTATTATTAAGATATGAAAAAATAATATTTCATTATAATATTTTATTATTTAAATAATATTTTATTTAAATTTTGGTAAAAAAAATTGATACTCTTGACCCGTTGGGTTGATCCGACCCGACCCGAAAACCCGAAACGACCCGACCCAGTTTGACCCGTAACCCGATTGACCCGAACCCGACTCAACCCGAACCCAGAACGACCCGACCCAAACCCGTCCGACCCGACCCGATCGATAGGTCTACATAGATCTATCATAAACCTTTCATTTATAAAAAAAAATTCGTCATTATCTAAATCATAATCTTAATATTTTACCCATTTAATTAGTAGAATATGAACTTTAGATATTTTTTTTGTAATTTTATTATGGTATTTTTTTAAATCGTCAATGGTAGCAAATTCTACGACCATATTTAAGACAAATATCCATTCTATTAAAATAATATATTAAATATATTTTTACTATTATATCATATTAAAATATCAATAAAAAAAAGTAGATGTTATATTTACCATATATATCACTAATATTGCATATTGATTACGCTTTAAAAAGAGAAATGTAGATTTCGTAGTTAAGATAATAATTCATTAACATTTTCATAACATATTTATTATTTATTATTTAATTTGTTTTTCAAAAACAATAACATATATATGAGATAATTTGGTTTTCTATTTAACTTATTAAATATTATCCATATCTTTAATATTATAATATATTAATCCGAGTGTTTATTTAAACTTATTGATTTTGTTATACAAGGTAGCTTAAGTGATGTAATTTAAATGTCAAAAGAGCTGTATCGATTGTTAATAAAATATGATAATGCATCTTATCTTGTGCCATTCTTGCTCAATTATTTAAATGTATGGTTATGTATGTATAAAAAGTAAATATATAAATAGATATACAAAATTATGTCATTTTATAATCCAAAAAACAAGTGTCGTTTTAAAACAAAGTATACATATGATAATATTTATAATTGTTAGAGTAAATTCATATACAAAGCAATAAATAAATAAATAACACCCACATACAAGGTACGGGCTATCTGCTAGTAGATTGAGTTTCAAAAAAGAACAATTAAATATGAGAGTATGAGATAACACATATAGGCCATTGGATCAGATTGGTTTTAATGGCTGAGATTGATCCCCAAAATGAACAAAATCAATATATAGTATAAAAACCGACCGTTTTTGAGCCACCATGTTGATTCCGGCTCCACTTTATTAACCATTTTATATGTTTTATTTTTCTTAATTATCTAATCTTTAATTTTATCTTTTTTCTTACTCATCTAATATCTATCATTGAAGACATAGTATCTATCTTTAAAATTTTCTTAATTATTTATTCTTTAATTTATCATTTTTCTTAATCATCTAATATCTATCTTTGAAACAATATTATCTATCTTTAAAATTTCCTTCTATAAAGGATACATATTTATTTAATTTATCTTTTCAATTACCATTTTAATCTATTTAGGAACGGATTCAGAATTTTCACTTTCATTTCTTGCTTTTCTACCGTTCTCAATGTCTTCCTCTAGCTTAGTACATTCATACTTGTAATGACCGTGTTTTCCACAGTGCCAACACGTCCTATAGTATTCTCTAAGGTAGTACTTCTTGTTTGGTCTTTGAATCCTATTTTCTTTCATCTTTCAGGATTGCAAACCTTTGACCCTTCACCTTTAGCAATTTTCTTATAGATTTTGTGACTCTTGGAATTATTATAGTAGTCCTTATGGCCAGCTTCACCACTCTTTAGGATTCTAATCCGTTATTCAAGGATTTTGGTCTTTTCCCTTTCAAGTTCTAGTTCTGTTGTTTTACTTGCTTCAAAATCTAGGTAATGAGTCCTTAGAACCAGATTTCATATCCTAGTCCTCTTTTTGCAGGAATAAATACAGTAGGCTTAATTGGTTCAGTTACCGGAGTCTTTCCTAGAACTTTAATCTCGTCCCTAAGCTTAGCATTTTCAGATTTAAGACAAGCTAACTCAGATTTTAGGGACTTGGAAGCTTCTTGTGAGGACTCTAGTTCAATTGTCATTTTAGAGCAACTCTCACATTCCACAACAATGTTTTCAGACTCTTCTTCGAGCATATCAAGTCTTTCTTTCATTACATAACTTTCATGCATAATCTTAGAAATCAGTTTGATCAATTTTGGCTTGGAACATGAATCAAGAGATTTTATAAGAGATTCTTGGGTTACCTCTTCTTCAACATTAGAGGCGTCCTTTGAATCTTCCTCCATGGCCATAAGACAGGTGCTCTGGGAACGAAAGTCTTCATCGTCACTTTCGATGTCATCCCAAGCAGGTTGATGACCAGCATAATGAGCCTGCTTCTTCACTTCTTTTCCAGAATAACAGTTCTTTGTGAAGTGACCTTTGTTGTTACACTTGTAACATACCAAATTTTTCATCTCTTGATCAGTAGGCTTAGAACTCTTTTCTTTTGAGTTAGTGGTGCGTTTCTTGAACTTTCCCTTCTTGAGCCATGACTTGAATTTCTTGTGCATAAGAGCTAGCTCAACGTCCTCAGAATCTTCATTATCGTCCTCGTCAGGCATTGTCATGTAGAAATGACGTTTCCCAGCAGCTTGCTCCTTGCGACTTGCTTCTAGCCTTAAAGCAAGTCCTTTCTATTCTATGTCTTTCTTGTCTTGGACTTTCCTATTCTCATAGCCCATGAGCTTCCCATAAATTTCTTGCATGTTGATCATTTGTTAGCAGGATTTTCCTTAAAGGTAGTCCTGCCAAAATTCCACTCACCAGTTAAACGATCAATTAGAACTTGAATCTTCATTCTCTGGGAGATTTCTGTATTAGGAATTCCCAAGTTCCTCAGCTTTGTCATCAGGTTCTCAAAGCAAGATGTATAGTCAATGATGGTTTCATCTTGATTCATTCAGAGGCAGACGAACTCTCTTTTGTGAATCATGCAAGTGTCCTCCTTCATGTCATCAGTCCTGACATGAAACTTCTCAATGGCTTGCCATTGCTCCTGAGCGGTTTTACAGTTGCTTACGCGAGTAGCGTCCCTCTTGCATAAAGCATTTTGCAAAAGACAGATAGCTTTGTGATTGGTTTCCATCAGCTTGAACTCATCAGGACCCCATAACTTCTCATCATGCCTTTTAGCCAAAGGAATTTCATGGTCAACGTCTCTGATGACCTGCCAGCATTGATAATAGTTTCCTCTGAGAAAGTTCGTCATCTTGTCTTTCCAATGACTGTAATTGTCGTCCGTCAGACGAGGAGGCTTAGCACCACTGATACCTATCGGTTCCATATCCATGATTACTTGCACCTTTTAAACAATCTAGAGCGCCTGCTCTTGATCGGTCCGGATTAGGGGGGGTCAAAATTCAAATTTATAACCGAACCCCGTAGTAGTACAAGGGTAGGGTGTCGAACACACGGGAGTTCGTGCGTTGAGTGTACCAAAAAGACTAAAAAGGGGAAAAGAAAGGCAAAAACAAGGAAAATCAAAGGGAACTTCTCGGGACCGACTTTGGTCACCTCGGTCCGAGAAGGATCGATGAGAGTTTAGACGGGACCGACACTGTTTGAAGTCGGGCCCGACGTCTGGGTAACTCGGTCTTGTCAAAATAGTAGATCGGTCTTGGGTTTTTCGGTTCCTTTCCTAACTAGACTTGGGTAATTCCACCCCAACTCAGCCAATAAGTGTTGATCCTTATGAGATCGAGGTTGTTTGCCTTCGATCCCTCCACTCTACACATCGACCCTAGGGGGTTTTCACCTTCCCTTCGATGCAAGGTCAAGTGATGGGCTCGAGATCGCTTTCGCTTACTCTTACCAACCACAAGCCCTTGATCCCTTGTTCTCACAAGAGAATTAAAGCTCAATGTAGAGAGGATTCATAGATCTAGCACTCAAGGCTATGGAATTGGGGGTTCATACCCAAACCTAGCTAGGGGTTTCCCCCATAGCCCAAGACTATGGAATCTACTCCATGTGGAAAGAGTAAAAAACAATCAATAGACAAAGCAAACAAATCTCAATTATCAAACTCAAATCCAACTCAAATTGCATTCAAATCAAAGGAATTCACAAGATCCAAATCTCAAATCCACTAAACACAAACAAAACAAGTTCAAACTCACAAATTCCTCCTAGAACTCCTACTCTCCACCGATTTCCTCTCTTCCTCTCCTCTTCCTTCCTCCTCCTTGCTCTCCAAATCTTCCTTGAGCCTTTGAGAGTGATTAGATGTGTGGATTAGCCTCCTCCTCTCTCTAATTGTCTTCTCCTTTTAATTAGGGACCAAGGATTCTCAAAAATAGAAGAAGGGCAAAAGTGGTAGATCACAATTATGTGCCTTAGAGCCCAATCTTCACTTTACCGACATAGAGTACCTCGGGCCCGACGTGGTCAACCTCGGTCCGAGCCTCCATAGTTCCAACTCGGGTCCGACTTGCTTGGCACGTCGTTCCGGGCCTCAATCCTTTCCTTTTCTTGGTTTTCCTTGAGTTCCTCTTTGTTCCTTGCTTGGCTCTTCCGCTCCTTTGCTCTCAAGCTTTACTCCTCCTTAGAATCTCCTCCCAAACTTCCTCAAAACATGCCATTTTACCTACAAAACACAACAAATTCGCATAGTCTCTGAATCTCATGGAAAATCGGAATCTAAGGCTAAAAAGGGACAAAACTAACAAAGAAAAGAACAAAAGACACATATTTACAAGGGAAATTAACTACTAAAACACCACCAAAATGAGAGACATCAGCTCTGATACCAATTTTCAGATCGCACAAGTACGTTAGTGAGGTCTAAGGGCGTTGATGTGATCTCACTTCCAGGATCGGTCGAATGTCGGGTTCGACTGAGCTTATGTGGAGGCGTTCTTTATTTAAAGGTGTAAGGAACACAAGCTTGGTTCTTGTATTGAAAAAGGTGGCGATTTGTTTGAGTTACAAACTGAAGTGTAAGCGTTTTTGTGGGACAACGAAATGGAAAAGGAGAACAAGAAATCAAACTAAGGAAACGAGAGCTAGAAGCCAACGAGGTGTAGGCTCCCTTGGCCCTTTCTCCCTTGAGGAGAAGAGACCGAAAGAGTAAGAGCTAAAAGCTCTCTTTACTCAATTTCAATCTCCCTACAAATGAGCCCCCTAGACGTCTATATATAGGGACGAGGAGGAGGTGAAGGCGCCACACTTGGAGTGGGCGCCAAGCATCTTGTGGAGGTGGGGAAGAGTGGGCGCCAAGCTTCATGGATGAATGGAGAAGAGTGGCGTCCAAGGCAAGCTCACATAGCCGGTCCCCTTGTGTTCCTTGGCGGCCAACCTTCTCACTGAATGCATCTTTGGAGCTCTAGCTTGGCGGCTGTTGGGCCCTAATTAACCAGAAGCCCGAGGCGAATGCTAGAGCGGCCCACAAGATGTTTACGAAGATCATCAATGCGTTTCTAGAAGGTCGGTCAAGCTAAGTTTGACCAAGTATACCTCTTTGACCCTTCAAAGCGTGACGATAGGTTGAATTATATCCATTTAGGGTTTATTTTATCTTGTATAGGCGGAATCATATCTATTCTAGGGATGGTATATCTTCTACGATTTATCTATCTATCTAGTTATCTTTATATCTTGTAGAGCACTCTATCTTTTAGGCCCCTATAAATACATAGAGGGGGGTCATACACATGTACGCGACACATTCATACATCAATACAATCAAGCATACACAAATCTCAATACGACTTTCGCATTCATTCTCTCGATTCCTAGGTTCGTTTAGCCTAATTCACGCCCGATCTAGGCTAAGGGGTCGCCAACTTAGTTTGGTCGATTTCTAGCTCTAACAGCGGCCAAGGAAGGAGGTTAGTGTGGCGGCCAAGCATCCCGGTTGTGTGGCGGGCAAGCTTCATTCCATGTGGGCTTTGGATATTTCTCTTGATGTTGGGCTTCGGGCCTATCAAGGTTCTCATTTGGGCCAAGCGCTTGGAGGCACACCAACACTTGACTAGGTGGGTCGTGTGGGGCGTGGGCCAAATGGGCCCGAAGTTGTTCTTGCAACATTTTAGCGCGTCGCCTAGTCAAGGCCCCGGGAGGGTGGTATAGCTCCTTAGCCGTGGTCGACCTAGTGGCGGGTCGTGCCCGACCTATGGGCGGGTGACCTCGGGGGTGCCTCGGAGAGGCACCGGCCTACGCCTCGGGCCGCACATCGTCGCCGCTCGCAGGGTGCCTAGTGGAGGCACCGGGCGCACCGGCGCCGCTTGCGGGGCGAGGCCCTAGAGGGGCACCGGGGCATCGGTCCCTTGACGAGGGCCTAGAGGCACCGTGGCGTCGGTGCCTTGATGTGGAATGTGAGGCACCAGGGCGTCGGGGCCTTGAGGTGTAACGAGAGGCACCGGGGCGTCGGTGCCTTGATGTGACCGGGCGTCGGTGCCTTGATGTGACCCAGGCGCGGTCACATCAGGCGTCCTTAAGAGGCGTCCTTAGGGCAGCAGAAACAAGTACTTGAAATGTTAGGTAAAGTGCAATAAGAAAAGGACTCAGGTATTTATAGAGGAACCTCACAAAACCAAATAGTCCTTGTAAGTAAACCTCTACCTCCGTGGAGGATTTTCGAATAGCCTCTTTCCTTATCTTATTGAGAGTTCTTACAGTTACAAGGCATGTCTTACACTTCTCTGGCACTTAAGAGTCCATCCCTAAGTCCACTATTAAAACTCCTTTTAGCCGTTCACTATAACCTAACTCAATCTCTATAAGGACGTTATCCCTATGTCCCTTAGGACTTGTTTCTTTTTCGTTTCTTTTTCTTACAAACTGTTTTGTAATTGGGAAAACTTCTCTTCTCGATCTAAACACCTAGTTCTTCGTGTTCTTAGCAAGTTCTTGGTGTTCTTGATGATCTCGTCAGATGCTCTGAATATTCTCTAAGAAGCGTAAGTCACAATAAATACCCAAGGGGTATTTATAGTGCTTGGGAAGGGTGTCTTTCCTCCGGACGATCATACCATTCTGGTACATTGCAACAGTGATCAACTTCCACGTGTCCTTTCTAGTGATGAAGGAAGCTTCTTGGCAACTTCTGTAGAACTCCGCTATAGGATCTGCTTCCACGTAGTGATGAACTCATCAACAGGATCTGCTTCCACGTGTACTCTATGATCAAGGCTTGTCGGGTGATGTCATCTTGTCAGGCAACCTTAGAAGAACTCTGACGTTTGCACTCGCGAGCCTACCCGTTGGGGATTGCGTCCTCTTCTCGTAGAAACTCACTCGTTTTCTTCTTTTTGAAAGATAGTGTCCCTACACCTTAGGGACTGCTACCACTTGTTGTCCTTTTCATGACCTACGTTCCTGAAACATACTTGGATAACTTATTAGATCAAAGCGAGTTTGTCATATCAAAACTAAGAGACGATTGTCATGGGCGCAATGTTAAGTACAAGGAAGTCCGGCCTTAACATCGTCCCAACAAAACTAACCTCGAAACCGCCAGTCTTACGTAATCTGTTCACCAACCCTTGGTCCACATTTTTCGGAACGAAAAGCTTTGATTTAGTCGTGCTTAATTTTTATCCAAACGCACTTCAAAATTTGTCAAGCACTCTAAAAATCACTTGTAGTTGCTCAACAAAAGCCTCAACCATTAAGATCATGTCATCCGCAAACAAAGCATGAGAGATGTCGTGGCCTCAACGAGTTATACGAATGGGTTTTCAACTTCCTTCTTCCACCGCCTCTTGGATCAAGTGACTCAATCTTTCCACACAGATGACAAAGATGTATGGAGAGATGGGATCGCCTTGACGAATACCTCTCGAAGGCCTAAAAGGTTTCGTCATCTCCCCGTTCTAGAGGAGTCTCATGGATGTTGTACTGATAAATTCCTCCATCCATTCAATCCACCTGTTCGGGAAACCAGTAGCACGCATTAAATCACTCACAAAATCCCAATTGAGCCTATCATAGGCTTTCTTAAGATCGACTTTCAGAATCATCCGTCCTTTCCGTCCACGCTTTTTTCGGATTGAGTGCACCACCTCTTGAACAAGAACAATCTTATCAGAGATTAAGCGACCCAGAATGAAACTCCCCTGCATCGGAATAATAAGATCATTCAAGATCGGCCGCAACCGATTAACGAGCACCTTGGTGATCACCTTATGGACGACATTACACAAGTTGATCGGTCTATACTGATTTTTTTTTCCGGTTTGGCTACTTTTTAATGTATAGTGACTCATAATTGGACTAAGTTCATTTCCATTCCATTCCATTCCGTTTCCGTTTCCGTTGTTGGATACCAAACGGGCCCTAAGTGTAAGTCTTCATATTCCAGGAAGAGTCTTTTACCGTTGAGCGTGATCGTCCCTTTAAGGGGTTTTGTTAAATCAACTTCGATGCACACTTTATCATATCGGCATCTATTAGAAAACAGAGTTCGGGTGTCCACGTTGGTTGGTCGTCCAATCCCTTCTACCACACACATCAACAATTCTTCTTCGTAATAGACCATCGGGAGTTTGGAGATTCTAACCCAAGCAAGAGACGTAGTAATGGTGTCCATCTCTAGATCAAAACTTGGCGTCCACGCTTTGATGATCAGAGTAGTGCCCGAAGATCGTCTAGGCCCCTCGTTAAAGCCTTCATGTAATCTCTTTCAACGTCAAATCTGACCACATAATATTCGTTTGGCAGATTCACAAACAGCATCGTACCTGAGGGCCCCCACAACTCTTTAAGTTTCTTCTCCATAATGTGGTATGGCACAAAACTCCCTAGCACCTTGATGATCAAAGAGGATTTCTAGACTTTTTGCAAAACACGATGGACTCCAGGTGCAACCGAGATTATTGGGTCACTAAGCTTACCCCCTAGAAAGTTTATGTTCACCTTCCCTTTCAGGAACTCCTTTTCCAATCTTGGTCTTCTAAGGCCATTCTCAGTGACCATCATATCTCTCTAAGTCCTCTGCGGTTGTTGGCTTTGAGAACCCAGGAGGGTTTCAGGCGGAATGGACGAATGTGGCAGTGGTTGAGGGGCAGCCACCCCCATCGGAGTGTCCTCCGTCATGATAAAAGTAGGGGAGAACCAGAGAGAGAAACCTAGGGAGATGTTAGAGCTTTTTGAGCGAACGTATTGATTTTTAAGGGTGTTCAATCGTGAATATATACGGGACGGTTTCACACATAAATTATTATTTTAATAAGAAGATACCTTAATTATGATATTCACAATAAACCAAATTGCACGTAATATTACAAGTATACTGAATTACCTTAATTATAACTATATATATAATTATACAAGTATACTTAATTACTTAATTGTATTTTGCCGGTACACTTCCTTATAATTAATTACTTAAAACGGAACCGAATATTACAATACTAATTCCTCTTAATATTTTCCTATAACCTACTTACCCATTTTCACCTTTATGATATGATAGTATTTAGGTAATATTTTATTATAATAAAAAGGAAAAGCGGTGTGAATATAATGGTACAATTTGCTACCTTTGATTAAAAAATAAAATCTTATAATAAAATTATGCAAAATAAGCTATAAATAATATATATTTTATCAAAAGGGTAAAAATGATAAAATTATAATTTATACATTATGACTTAATTTAAAAAAATAAACTAAAAAGTTTATGATAGATCTTTTTATAGTCTCAAGACAAATGTTTATATATTAGGATATAATTATTAATTAAACAGCGTACTGAGATAGAAACATATTTTAATTAAATATGTATAAGATTAAGATTATATATTATGATAAAATTAAGATTTAATAAGAGGTTCGTATGCCGCGATATCATGGTAGAATTTGCTTCCGCTTTAATACATAGTATTAGATTAGATAAATATATAGATAGATAAGTTTCATGTTATATTAATGGAATGTCCCATTCCCTGATCTTGTTTGATTTTATAGTCCTATAATATGATTCCCCTTGCGCTCTAGTACACTATGTGCTTCCCTTAAAAAGCGTTTTAATGCGAAAGGGAGTGTTGTATACGTTAGTTGGATACGAGTCTAATTATCAAGCCCAATACACGAGTTCAAAATTTCATTTCTAGACAAGTTGAAACTAGAAGAGTAATTCATATATTTATATATTGACTTTTTTTTATTGAAAGTTTCTATCCCGACCCAAAAATTTCCCTAAATCTCTCACAACAAAGACAGCGAAACCTCCTGGTTCTAAGTCGAACCATTGAGTCTCATATCACTTATTAGGATGGAATACGAGTCCATTTGGCAAACCCAATATACACACTGCTAGAATGTAGTTGAATAGCTATGAACGCATGGCCTCGAAAATAATTGGGGTTAAATTCGAGGCTACCGAGATCGAACCTAGCCTCAAAATTTTCTTTTGAGGCTAAATGAGCTCAAATATGTTTTGAGACTATGTTTTCGGGCTAAATAGTCTCGAAAATAAAAATTAAGGCCATATTCGATACCAAACAGACGCGAACTGTAGGCAAGGCCATTTTCGAGACTAATAATTGAGGCCGTTTAGCCTCGAAAACTATCCAGACCTACTAGCCTAGCTATGTTGGAGGCCATTTAGCCTCAAATATTTTTTTGAGGGTAAAATTATGGCTACGCTTTTCCGGGACTATAGTTGAGGCTAATTTCGAAGCCAAATTACAACTACCTCATTTATTGCTACCAACCGTAGTTGTTGTGATGTAGGGTTATAATGAATTTTTGGATGCCCGAACCTCTCATTCTCTCCATATTTGCTCTATCTCACTCTCTCATTCTCAAATTTTTACCATCCTGATCGATCTTCAACTTCTCATTTTCTCTCATTTCATCATTGATCAAGTTGATTGGTATGTATCATCTTCTTAAATCTCTATATATATTTAAAAGCACTAAGGATTAGAACCTCCTTATTGCGCCACGTAGGATTTTGCCACATGGCGAATCGACATTAGGCCACCTAGAATTTCTCCACATGTCATTTTCTCCTTAATTCTTAAAATTTACACATCACTAATTAATTCCACATCATATGCCACACATTAATTTATTTTTTACAATTTTCCAAAGTTTGATTTACTTACAATTCTAACCTCTTTTTTAGGCCATTTTAGTTAATAGAATATTTAAAGTGTCTATCCAATCAATCTAGCGTTTCCAATTTACATACAAGTGGATACAAATCAAGATAATTTTACATAGTTTCTAATTTAATAATTTGATTTGTTTTGTATTTATACATAGTGCCTATCCAAACAAATCTACTTATAATTTTCCAAATCAATAAAGTTGTATCTACAAAATCTTTTGTGTGTATTATTCATTTTTGGCAATTCTTTCTAACTTCTTTCATTTTTCAAATCCAACGTGATGGACTGGTTGATACGAATTTCAAATACAAAGTGGAATTTTTTAGAAATTGTTTTATTCATCCTATATGTAAAATATTTTAAACTAATTATTTTTTCTAATTTATGTCGAAATATCATTAATTTATACCCAAAAGTATGTATGAAAATCTATTTGATTGAATCTTTAAATTTCTAACCATATAATAATTTTGAACTTATGTACTATATATATTTTTCTATAAACAAATCAAATCCTTTTAATAATTTCTTTCCTTTTCAAATTTCGTATGATCAATATAGTCAGATTCATTCTTCGAATTATCAATTACCAAAATCAGAATTTAACTTAACCTCTTCTCAATTTTACATGATTAGTTATTAAACAACTTACATTATGTTTTATCTATTAGGTTCAATGTTTAAAATAGTTGTGTAACTAATTAGCGTATTTCTCAACTGTTAGAGGGGAAAAGATATTTAAAATAATGTTGAAGTATGACTTTTACTTACCAAATTCAAACTTCAAAATATGTATGTAATTATTTAGTGTATTTATATACAAAATTTGTTAGGGTAAATTGAAAAGATGCACTAAATCAAGTTTCCATATATATTTGGAAGCATGTTAAATATAAAATCCCTAAGATATTTTGGAAACATGTAATTGTGTATACTATTGTGGTGAATTTTTATGTCTTTCCATGTTATCATTTTTATATTTTTCTTTTAGGGTTTTAGTTTCCTAAATCGGGGAACATATATACCATATGCTCTAAGGCCCATTATAAAATGTAGATTTATTCAACGAGATCTAAGAATATTTATTATAAGTTTATAACATATATATTATTTCGAGTCTCCATTTAAAGAAGTTCATGTAATTCGTATGTGGAAGTCTAAGAATAAAGATAACTCAAACATCCCTTTTACATGTACACAATTTATTCCATTTTACTATTCAAGTCATTTATATATTATACACTCAAACAAAAAACAAATTCATAATATAATATATAAATTTTGAAGAAAAATATCCGAAAAACCACTTACTTCAAAACTAATATAGGTAAAAAAATTAATTAAAATTTTAACAAAATCCGCGCAAGGCGCGGGAAACTTCACTAGTATATAGTTAAAGTTTAATTTATATGATTGTATCTATATGCATGCAAATTAAATTTAAATGTGTGGTTGAATACTTTGGATGGGTTAAGCTTCATGTGTGTATATATATATATATATATATCAATGTGTTAAATGTACATTTCATGTGTAGTCAAAGAAAAAGTTATTTACAAATGGTTAGATTATAAAAAATCCGGTCACTAGGTAATCAATGGCGCAAAAAATTCAAATAGCCTCGAAAAGATGAATTCGAGTCTAATTTTGTGGCTAATGGCTTCAAATTTGGTATTGAGTTCTTTATTTCGGGGCTATTTGAGCTACCAATCCGTGACATTAGATTGATTCTAAGGCTAATCTTATGATTTAAGCTTAAGAGTAACATTCATCTCATCTATTTATGACTACACTCCATCAATTCTATTTTTTGTATGCTAGCTCTTTAGTGGCTCAAAAAAAATTGTATATGATTTTTGGATCAATAAACCATATATATGTTTTTACATATTCATCATGAGTGTCATACATAAAAACTATAACTGCTTCCTTTTCTTTGAATATAATGTTGTGTTATATTTATCACAGATCATATCAATATGGATAATCGCAATTGGATGTATATTAGACATTTGTCAGATGGTGGTGAATGGAATCAACAATTTCTTGATGGAGTTGAAGGTTTTATCGAGTTTACGACTTCACAAGTGCATTTGATGGATGGTGAGAAAATAAGATGTCCTTGTGTGAAGTGTAAGAATGGGAAATTTCAAGATGTGGAAACCGTTCGAGTTCACCTATACTTGAAAGGGTTTGTTGAGAATTATTATCAGTGGACGGCACATGGAGAGACACCTTTGGTTCAACCATCGTCCGCTATGGAAGAATCATCTAGCTCAAACCTTAATAACTTGAACTTCTTTGGGATTGGGATGCATATATTTGATAACTTGAATCCTAGTCAAAGGATGGTTTTTGATGCAGCTGGACCTAGTTTTGTTCCACCTCATGATTGGAATGTTGGCACTTCAATGGATCCTTCTAATCAACAAAGTGGGTACACAGAGGAGGGGGAATGATACAGCACATGAAGAAGAATTAAATCCATCAACAACATCTTTTGGTGACAACAACGAGGACATCTCCTTGTTATCAGATCGGTTCTTTGAGGTGTTGAGAGCGGCAAATGAACCGTTGTATCCTAGTTGTCCTGTGACGTTATTATCAGCGCTGGGTAGCTTTTTGAGGCATAAGACTGAGTACAATTTGTCACAAGTTGGGTATAATCAAATTATTCGTGATGTGCAAAGATTTCTACCACCAGACAACAAACTTCCTAGTAGTTTCTATGAGACAAAAAGGTTGATTCGAGATTTGGGATTGCCTGAGAAAAAGATACAAATGTGTCCAACGGGTTGCATGCTATATTGGTAAAAGTGATGTCAATGCCACAGAGTGTAAATTCTGTAAGAGTCTGAGGTATAAGGAGAGTTTGACAAGTAAAGGTAGACCGATCCCGCAGAAAGTGTTACGCTACTTGCCCTTGATCCCACGTCTATAGAGATTATATGCCATGGAGGACACAACCCCACATATGCACTGGCATGCTGAGCACCGGCCAGTTGAGGGAATCATGAGCCACCCTTCTGATGCAGAAGCTTGGAAGCATCTTGATTGTACCTTTCTGCACTTTGCTTCAGAGGTTCGTAATGTAAGATTAGGTTTATGTTCACATGGGTTCTCTCCTTTTGGTCAAACTGGCAAGACATATTCAGCATGGCCAGTGATTGTTACCCCTTATAATCTACCACCTAGTATGTGCATGCAATCTCCGTACTTGTTCTTGGTCGCCATAATTCCAGGTCCAAAAAACCCGAAGAAGCTGATAGACATTTGCTTGCAACCTTTGATTGACGAATTGCTTGTGCTATGGAATGAAGGTGTCATAACGTATGATGCATATGCCAAGGAAAACTTCAAAATGCGTGCATCTCTTATTTGGACGGTGAATGACTTCCCGGCGTATGGGATGTTGTCTAGGTGGAGTACTGTTGGAAATTTTGCATGCCCTTATTGTATGGAGAGGACACAAGCCTTTCGACTAACACATGGGCGAAAGGCTTCATGGTTTGATTGTCATAGATGCTTATTGCCAGAAGACCATTCATTTAGGTTTGATCAGAAAAGTTTTTACAAAGGATGGATAGAGACTGAAGATCCTCCTTCCTATTTGACCAATTGTTGTTTTGTGATTTCATTTTCTATTCATTATTTCAGTTACCTAAATAGTTACTTGCTATTGAACCTGTAGGAAAAGGATACTGGTGTAAGGCCAACCATTTCAAGCATGGTACGAAAATTATGGTCAAAACCGGATGGGACATGGACTGGATCTCGTCCTGCATCATATGTGGTTAGTTTTAACTTTTGATGAATCTTTTTTTATCTTCAAGACAAGTCTGATTTGGGTTCTTATTATGGTCAAAATTGAATGAGACAATCTTTGATGAACTGTGGTTAAAACCTTTGATGAATCTTTGTTTATTTCACTACATTGACTAGTATAATTTTTGTTCTTATTTGTTGACAATTTCTTTGATTGCTCAGTATTAGTACTGAAAAATCAGTTCAGCCATTGACTAATATGTCAGGCAAGATTTAATTTGATTTAAACTAATTTATTGTCAGTTTCTGTAATTTGTGTTCTGATTTTTTTTCTCATTGTTCTGATTTGCTCTAGTGACACAATTTCTCTCTTTGTTCCGATTTTTTTGTTAAATTCTGTAATTGGTGTTCAATTTCTGCATTGTGTGTTCTGCTTATTTTTCTCTTATTGTTCTGATTTTCTTGGATGACACAATTTCTCTCTTTGTTCTGATTTTTTGTTGATTCTGATTTTTTTAATATCACTGCACTTGCTGATTTTTTAATTGGTGGTCTGGAAAGAGTCTGTTATGTTTTGATTTGTATTGACATTATTTAATTGTGTTTAAATAATACAACTAGTGAACACTGATTTGGTTTCAAATGTAAACTTACTCGTTCATATGATCTTATCACTTGCTTAGGAAAATTTGATGAATTAGCTGCCACTCAATTTGCCCCCCCTAGTGCTGAAAATGGTGATGATCCATCTCCACCTCTCATGACTGAGGAAGAAGAGAAAGCATTATGGATCACATCATGTGGTGGACCAAAAAACCACCGAGTTTTTTCTATGGGGGAGGAGGGGGCAGCTCTTGTTCGTAATGGGAAGGCTATGGACCCCCTCAGCAAGGGATCAACCACTCAAACTTCTCAAGATGCTCAGATTCAAGAGGAGGTCTGGGAGGAGATCAAGTTGATGCAATCTACAATGCTGGAATTTATGAAAACACAACAGCAGCAACAACAAGACTTCATGAAACAACTTCAAACCAACTTGTTTCAACAGCTCAGAATTTGCATCCAATGTAGATCGTCCAAACCTTAGCCCGGGTTTGAACACATATTCCTAGTTTTTTATTTGCTATGCTTGTCGGATGTAGAAGTGCTCTCTTTTGTGGTGCTTGCAGGAGCTGGAAGTCTTTTTGTGTGCTTACAGGAGCTGGAAGTGGTTTTTAGGCTTGCAAAGTTAGAAGTTTATGATTACATGACCTTTAAGTCATTGTTGAGATGAACTTGCATAAGCATAAACATTAGAGTTGTGTTTATGTACTAGGTCTTGTATTTTGTGAATGTTGTCATGACTATTGTGGCTGACTTATAGAGCCCACAAACTAATGTTAGTTTATTTAGGTACTAATTATGTAAGACAATGGGATTGATATGTCCATGAGTATAATTTATATAATGTTTTGGATTTTATATAATTGTATCCTCAAATTTGATTGTTTTAAATTTTTTTTGGTAGAATCTTAATTAGTTCCTTTCAAAGAAAGTGAAGGCTAATTATTTCCTAGCCATGAAAAAGTTGGAGGCGAATTTTGCTCCTAATTAACCCAGGTTGTACCTTCAAAAAAAATGAAGGCCAAATTTGATCCTAAATAGCTACGAATTTGTAGCCTCTAAATTTGGCATGATTTGTATTCTGGACTAATTTGTGACTAATGGCCTCGAGTTTAGCCTTAAAATTGTGCGTTGCTATGTGCTTCGGGATTAGCCTTCAGAATGTTTTCAGGCTAGAGAGCCTCGAAAATAGGATTCGAGGCTAAGTTTTCGGAGCCAAATTTAGCCTCGCCACTTGCTACCTCAAATTTGATTTCGAGGCCAAATTTGATCCTGAGTTCAAGGCTAAAGTTATTTGAGGCCCTTTTCGCGGCTACTTTGGATGCTAAATTCGTGGTTATGCGGGTGTTTTCTAGCAGTGACAAGTCAATGAGGCTTTATCTAAAAACTCATTGATAACATAAAAAAAATCATATACTTATAGGTTTGTTTCTATCCCAACTTTTCATGTGGATTTACAATTAAACCCTAACAAACACTATTGATTAACTTGCAAAATGTTGACAAATACAATCACTCATCAAGATCAAACCTGCATTCTGCAGTTATTTCATTATATAAAACATATTGCAAGGCCGGTATGGCTCGCCACCAACAAACGCACATACAAAAAAACTCAAAAGAAGATGTTAAACCTCGATGGGTCACGATCGTGTACGCATTTTCTAATACACGAATCTAAACTAATGTGTTATATACATATGGGAGCATCAATCGATCAACATTGCCCAAATTTATGTATTTCACACAACTCGACCCACCCTAAAACTTGGAATGAAGAAACAAGTGTTGTCCGGCAACAAACTTGCCCGTTTTGAGGTGGTGAGGGGGGAGGAGGGCAAGCATTGCACCAACACGGCCTGCAGTTTCCGGGGTGCGACTACCCTTGCCACCTGTCATGGCGGTTTGGGTGAACCCGGGGCAGAAGCAGTTGACACAAATGTCGTATTCTTCCAAACGCCTCGCTAGCATCCTAGAGTAGGCATTCAGGGCAAGCTTAGACACCGCATAGTCGGGCCATATCTCTGGCCACCCTTGGCTGTCCCAATGTCCAGTTTTTACACTCGCAAGGAACAACCTTACAAAACTCTCGATGCGTTCCTCAGTCAGGCCTTTGTCATCTTCGAGCATGGATCTTAGGTTTGGGTTCTTCAAAGTCTGAGGTCAATGACATGCGGGCATTTAATTAAATCACAATATCGATTCTCAATTCATTACTTTGTGCATATATATGTATGTACATATGATTGATGGAGCGAACAAACTAATTAAGATAGATAGATAGATGGATAGATGGATAGATAGATGTGTGTGATATATGGAAATTACATGGAGGCAGCCGAGCCTAGAAGAGACGTTGAGAATGCGAGATTTGGAGTGAGAAGAGCATCGGAAGAGAGGGAGGAGGGCTTCGGTCAACGACTTGGCGCCGTAGAAGTTGACGGAGAGGACAATTTGGGCATGTTCCTCCGTCACTAAGTTCCCGTTCACATCGTTGAACGACACCCCAGCATTGTTCACCTGCCATGCAATACATCCATCCATCCATTAATCACAATATATATAGAATCATGAGCATGCAATCGAATACAACTTCATCGATCAGTAGTAATTCGATAAGATCTTGTCATACATGTTAAGCGTTAAGAGTACGTACGTTGTATATTTTTGTGCCTACAGTTTATTCGATCAAAAAGTAAAAAATTTAGTCAGCTAAGGCTAGCTGCTCCAAGGATTGTAATTTAATACACTGACATCTTTATAACAACGATATATTATAGAAAGATTCAGGCCTTAAAATACACTAGGTGGAATGGAATATCTACCTATTCAAAACGCAGAGCTGCACGCCAAAAGATTCTCTCGAAGTCTTATCAAACCCAAATCATCAATATATATATTATAAGGAAATGAATTAGGTCAAACAAGTACTACTCGAGCTCGCCTACAACATTCACAAAGGATGAGAACTGATTGCTAACCAACTCTAAAGATATTAGGAAAAACCGTCGCCTTGGGTGTTAGATTATAACTAGTATTAGTCCCGTGCTTTCAAGATACGAATTTGATTCAACTAAAAACTTAGTTTAAATTTTATATAAAGTTATTTAGAAGAATAGTTTGATATAAACGGTTGTATTATTTTAAATTATTTTTTTTTTATAGGATTTATTTTAATAATACTGTATTTTCGCTATAATTATATTCTTTTAATCGAACTAAGATTGGTAGGATTATAATTTTTGTATAAGGATTGAATACTCCTAAGATTTGTAAAAATTATTTTAATGTTTATGGATTATATTTTTAATTATATATTTAATTGGAGTTGACGTATAAATTTTTCTATATTATTATTTTAATATCGAATTTAGTATATAGTAAGATTAATCAACTATATCTTTAAGAAAAATTTATAGATACAATTTCAATAATATATATTCTTTCATATTTTACATATATGTGGGGTTTACAATCAAAATTAACCAATTAAATTGTTTTAATAAAGATGAGTGATGATGTCCAATGAGAAGTTGACATGTGTCGAGCTAAACATTATTTTTAATTTTCGCTTTAGTATATAGTTATAATAATATGATGATGATGATCGGGTGTCCATGGTCTTACTTTAGGAACTATTGTCGTAGTTTGTAATAGATTGGTTGATTTATTTAAATATTTTAGTGCAGGATAAAATACTACTTTGATGTAACTTGAAATGAATATGTCGAAATTGAAATAGAATACTATTGTCTTTCACAATCCACCAAGTACATGTTATTATATTCATTTGAGCCTAAATGATTTACTCAGATATTATATCAATTGTTTGCTTTTTCAAACATTGATGATATGTTTCATTTATGAGTTATGACCCACTTATTTAGTAAAGAGAGGAAATGTTGATAAATTTTCTAGAATTATATATACTCCTTCAATATAAGTCAAATAGCATAGATTAAATCAGTTTTCTTGTATATTCTACTTCCCGCGTCATGGCCAATGCACTATGATCCGTGGCAACAACTATCTATGTCCAATTAAACTGGAATAGAACCATGAAGTGAAAAGTCGTGAAAATTTATATGAAGTAGTCTTTATCTTATGTGGTTGGATTGAAAAATATAAAGAACGTAACTTCAACCAGATGTAAATTAAGTTTTAAACCATATACGTGCAAAGGTCATATAGCTAGGTAGTATACATACGAGAATATCAAGGAGGCGGAATTGAGCCTTAAAGGAGGCAACAAATGAGGAAATGGAAGACGCGTCGGCCACGTCAAGCACCAAGAAATGCACATTTTTAAGGCCTTGTTTGGCCAGTGACTCCACGGCCGCCAGGCCTTTGGCCTCGTCCCTAGCGGTGAGCACCACCGTCAGCCCCGCCTCCGCGAGCTTCTTCGTGATCTCAAACCCGATTCCCCGGTTTGCGCCCGTCACCACCGCCGTCATCTCCCTCGTCCACCACCTGGATTAATTAATCTTCATTAATTGAGAATTACATTGCTAATTTCCATACATATATCCACATGAGTGCACTTGCATGATCGAGAAAGCAAGCTGATTAACCAAATTAATACGTAGCTCCATTAATTATTCAACCCCGGCCCCAAGTCTTTTTCAATTGCAAATTAATTGAGATCAATGGGCTTTATTAGTTTAGGGTTAAGTTTATGGATTCCTTTCACATGTACCTTCTTGCCATCAGCTAGCTTTACACATCGATCATATATCACCTAGTTTATTAGGGTTTTATAATCTGCTTAATTGAGTTGAGAAGCCTTAATTTGACCGATGTACTCCTAAACTCAATATATTATATTTCCCAATTAGGAACACGGTATATATATTTTGCCGATCGATGACCTGAAGCATTAACTTGAATTAGATAGGTATGTTATTATACATATAGTGGTGCATAATTAATACCAACCAAATATATCTTACAGTTAAGTTAACTGCGATACAAAAAGCAAAGCATTAAAAATGAAAACAATAATTCGAATCCAATGGATCGATAGCTATGTATTAACTAATTAATCTGAAAGAGAAATGAATAATGAAGTGTATTAGTAATAAATAAGTAAAATAAGAGAGAGGCAGTGGATCTGCAGAATTGAATGTGAGCTGGGTTTGACATTTGATGAGGAGTATTAAGATCTGACCTGAAGGCGGAAGAGGAGAACTCATCATGAGCAGGCGCAATGCGTGGTGGTGGGTTTGCCTCCTCCGCCATTTACTAATATTATGGAATAATATATATGCTGTCGATCGACGTGCTTACTATAAACAACGAACGATCTTGCAAGTTGTACGTGCAATTAGTTGCCAATTAAGCTTCTGCTCGATCTTGCATATACATGAATATATGATGTATGTATATTTACAATACACCACACAGACCGATATGTGCGTATATATAGCTTGGAGTGGAGATGAAGTCAAGGCCAACTATCTATATATGTAGGGATCGGAGGAACCCGGCCAATTAAATCATTAAATTAATCATCATCATAATTATCATAATTAATCATCATAACTATATACTAAAACGACGGTTAAATATAATAATTATCACGACACGTGTCAAATTCACATTGGACAACGTCACTAATTTTTATTAAAATAATATAATTGATTAATTTTGATTATAGACCTCACATATACGTAAAATATGAAAGAATATATATTATTAAATTTATATCTATAAGTTTTCCTTAAATCCATTTCTATCACTTTTTCTTAAGCAAATAAAAAAACATATTGCCTCTTCATCGATGTAATAGCCTGATCTATCACTTTTACTTAGTCTTTTGCACATAGTCAAAAAATCATGGAATTCTAAAGGTGGATGGACGAAATAAATAAAAAGGGTGGAAAGATACAAGATATGATGGAAAAGAATGATATAGAAGGATGAAAGATATAGAGATAGAATGAGATCAAATAGTCCTCTTTTTTTTCTTTTTTTTTTTAATAAACTAACGAGCAAAAACCAAGATACAGTATGGTTGCCGCGAGCACATGCTAGTACCTGTTCGTCGGGGCGTCACTAGTGGTCCACCGTGTGCATGGCCGAGCCGGCGCGGGCGCAGTTTTGTACCAGGATGTCCTTACGACCTCCTCTTTCCTTTGACCAAGGGGTTTCAGCAAAGTGCTTTCACCGTTGGTGTTCTTTCTCGGACCTAGTACCTGCATGTTAGCTCGAAAACAAAACAAATCTTAAGCTAAAAATGGGGAAAACAAACTATCTAATCCTTGGGTTGCCTCCCAAGCAGTGCCTTTGTTTAACGTCGACGGCTCTACGATCTTCATTTCAAAACGGGTCCTCATCAATGTGGAATCGGACCTCGTTGGAACCATGAGATATGGAAAGTAGACCGTTGACAACATCTATAACCGTCCTGGCGGTTTTCACGAACGGACGACCAAGTAAGAGAACCGGGTCGTAGCGCCCTTCACTTATCTCCATCACATAAAAATCTGCAGGGAAATTCAAACCATCGACCTGCACTAGAACATCCTCCACTAATCCTTGCGGGTGCACATTAGAGTGGTCAACCAACTCAATAGTAATATCAGTGTCTTGTAATGGACCTAGGCCGAACTTCTCATATATGCAAGTGGGAAGGACATTAATAGAAGCACCTAAATCTAGCATAGCATGCTCAATTTTAGTTTCTCCTATAGTGACAGGAACGGTGAATCTACCTGGATCTTTACATTTTTTAGGCAATTGTGTCTGGAGAAGTGATTTAGCGTTTTGGTGTTGCTATCCTGAGTTTTCTCAACTAGAGCTACCTTTTCAGTTTTAGATATAGATCTTTGTTTTCTTTTAATGGTACATAGCTCTTTCGTGAATTTAGCAAACCGAGGGATTCCTTTAATGAGATTGAGAAGCGGAACATTAACCTGGCAATTGGCAAAGGTCTCGAAGAGTTTCTTGTCATGGGCAGGCTTCCTCGTGTGTTGAAGTGCATCCGGGAATGGAGGAGATGGCTTGATAGAGCTAAGAGGCGGGAGCTGAGGTGGAACAAACCCGTTGTCCTCCGCTGGGGTGGTTCCGCGGGCACGCTTAGGGGAACGCGGGCGCGGCTCGTGGGCTCGGTAGTTCTTGAAGGCATGGTCGAGCAGTGCTTCGAAATTTTCCCCTGGACGATTACAACGGGGGCGGCGTGGGGACCGCAGGCGCAGCTCTTCATCCGAAGATAGCTCCTTAGGTTCTGTCGAGTTTCAGCGGGCGTGGCGCAGGCGCGGATCTTCCACAAAGACCTGTTCCTCATGGTCTGCATGGTTTCCACGGGCGCGCTCAGGGGAACGCGGGCGCGGAATTGCGTCAGAAGGCGGCTCTCGACTTGCAATGGCTCTACCACTCCTCAATTGCATGGAACTCACATTCTCTTTGTGATTAAGAGGTTGACAAGGGAGTTTCCAAGAGTCCTTAGACTCAATCTTGACGATAATAGTATCAAGCTGACTCATCTGAGTCTCAAGATTCTTCACAGCAACTCTCGTCTCTTGATTCTCCTTGATGAGAGCATTGATGGCTTTGTCATGCTGAGATGGTGCAGGGGTTCTCGGGGCATAACTAAAGTTGTTGTTGTTGGCCTTGAGGAGCGTACTGCTGTTGTTGTTGTGGTGGATCTTGCTGCTGCTGGTTGCTCCACCGAAAGTTAGGGTGGTTTGCCCACCCCCAATTGTAGGTGTTGGAATAAGGATCATTCCGGGGCGAGGCGCACCATAGTTCCCGACGGCGTTCACCGATGCCTTGGGCTCTTGAATCGTGGGACATTGGTCGGTGTGGTGGCTTGCATCATAACATAGCCCACAAGCATTCACCTGCTGCGCACCTTTCTTCACGAGCAGCTGCTTCATGAGATCCTTGAGCTCCCTTACTTCAACATTTAAGGAGTTGTTCACCACGTTCACGGACCTCACACTAGTCCGCGCTCGCTGATTGCGAGCTTGCTCAGCCACAATCTCTATCTTCTCAAACGCTTGTGCTGGAGTCAAGTTCTCATAACTGCCTCCACAAGATGCATTCACAAGGCGTTTATCAGCGTCGCAGAGTCCCTCAATAATATAGCATATGAGGTCCTTAGCAAGATAGCCAAGGTAGGGACAAGTAGCGATGAGCCTCTTGTAGCGCTCATAGTAGTCATATAGATTTTCGTCCTCCCCTTGCTCCAAACTGCTGAGCTGCTTCTTGATATATATATATATATGTATGTTTGGAAGCAGGGAATTACTTCTCTAGAAAGGCCTTGTTCATCTCGGCCCAAGTAGTGATCGAGCCCGGCACTAAATAAAGGAGCCATTCTTTTGCGGAGTCCGCCAATGAGAAAGGGAAAGCTCGAAGCTTTATTTGATCCTCCGTGACATCGGTTGGCTTCATGCTCACACACACAGCATGAAACTCCGTAAGATGCTTGTTCAGGTCCTCAACACTCAACTCGTGGAAGGTAGGTAAGTGGTGGATGAGCCCGAACTTCACGCCCTACCCAAGGTAGGGGAATCGAACAGTCAGCTGCTGTTGCTGTGGATTGGGCGCGGTCAATTGGCGCATAGTTTGATCCGCCATAGCTTCCTCCAGTTCAAAGTCAGAAAGAGAAAGAGGATTTAGAAGTTTGTAGGATGCAGAAGTTCTAGGAGCACTCCTTATCTTCCGAAGAGTCTTGTCAATTTATGGATCAAAGCGAGTAGGAGAAGTATTAGTGGACCGGGTACGGACCATAACATAGGTCCGCACCCAAAGGAGGATTCTGGGCACGAACCGCGGGCGCGCCGCGGGGGGCGCGGGCGCGGTTCTGGCACAGAAACCGACAACGAACAAAAATCACACAAGAAAGAAGATTTCCCGGCAACGACACCAAAATTTGACTCGGGCAAAGTCGTTGTCCCCCAAATCAAAGATAACAAAACCCAAACAAACAAAGCAAAGTATAGCAAGTAAGTAAGGGGTCGAACCCAAGAGAATCAGTTTCTTATGTTGACCTGCGTCTCGGTTTTTTGCTCATTGCTCTGAAGTGAACAATCAAGTGAGATTCTTCTTGTCCCAGTTTATGTTGATGATATTATTTGTGGTTTCACTCTTCCTTCCATTGTAGATTATTTTAAGAATTGGTTTGAGCTATGTGCTAAATAATTTCAACTTTGAAGCATTTCATTCAAATTTGAATGGAAAAAATATTAATTTTGAAGAACAAAGTTGACCATTTATTGGTTACTTTAATTGTCAACCGATGAACAATGAGTTTAAAGAGTATTATTGCAGCTTAAACAAATAAATGAACTCATAATTGATGAATGTTTAGCAAATAAAGATAAGGGAGTTAACAATAACGGTTAGTACAAAAAAGAAACTATATGATCTGAACTTATATGAGTTTATAACAAATAATCTATTTTTTTTTCATATACCAGCCTTAAATTATAAATGAATTCTTCAATTTAATTAATTTTAATTACTTTTAGTAAATTTTACCCTGATTGTTTTAAAAATAAACTTTGTGCATTGAAGACCCAAAAACTTATTCATCAAAATATATTCTTGTAGGTGGGTAAATTTACCATCATAATTTAAGGATAATGTCTTCGCCAGCCAGGTAAGCATATCTAATAAATATCTTTATTAGCCTATTAAATCCTGGTAGTTATCCAGTAGTTGGAAGATTCTATCCTATTTAAGAAGATAGAATTATTGATTGGGCTCCAAAGAACTAACCCTAACCCTCTCTCTCCACTATAAATACATGTCTTCGCCATGTAGAAAGGATATACAAAAACTACCCTAGAAGGGCTGATCATCGCTCGCCCTAGCCCTGCGCCTCTCTCTGCTGTTTACCCTCGCGAATACTCTACTTGTACACCGTCATATTTTGTATACTAACCATTCTAATTTCAGTTTAAACATTCAACAACTATATATGTGCTTAGGTTCAACTTTAATTCATATCAAGCCTAATTAACCAAAAAAACAACTTCAAGTCATATCATGCCTAGTTGACCAAAAATGATCAACGCTTTTTCCTCTTTTACCTTCGATCAATAAAGCCATGTCTTCCAATCAAAAAAATAAAAATAAAGTCACGTCTTAATAATATAACTGTTAGGTGATAGTGTCTAGGAACAATAGTAAGTGAGCCTTCGGGCATTTAGTTAAAACGGTTAAGCCTCCAAAGATAGTACGCAGAGGTCACCAGTTCGACTCTCATAGGCAATGCCCTCAAGCAAAAAAAAGAAACAATAGTAAGCGAGTTCGAACGATACTGATTCTCAAGTAAAGTATTGGCAAAATAGGAACAATATACTACTAATATGGACCATTTTGGTGGATGAAACTTATGGTTTAATTATAATATTCTGGTCCAAAGAAACAAGTGGTCAACCCAAAAAACATCTTGATTAAAACAGAGTAGTTAGAAACACCTCATTATCTTAATTATAACTAGGAAACATCCTAGCAACAAATCAACAAAATGAATAGTAAAATTTATAGATTTAACAAGCAAATGGTTATGTCTCTAACAAAAGTACCTAAAGGTCTTTGATTTAACTCTTATAGATAAAACCCTCCATAAAAGAAAATAAGAGAAGTAAAATAAAGACCGTTGATAATATACGAACTTCCTTTTCTCACTTCCATGACTACAAGTATCTAGAGATGACAAAAAAGACAAATAGGTATTTAAAATGACTCTGTGGACATTTTACTCCCAAGTAACAACTAAAGAAGGTATGTACGTTTCTGACCAAAAAAAGAAGGTATGTACGTGTAGAACAGTCGGTTCGGACATTGCCCATTTCCAGGTAAGTTTTTTTTTTTTGGTGAAATGCCCATTTCCAGGTAAGTACATTTGCCTAACGCTAACCAAACGACCAAAAGGTTATGCCAATTCAACTACAAATTAAGGAGCAAGAACTAAGGACCACAACTCCACATTTATTAATTATTCTATCGAAGCATGCTCACAAAATATATTAATTAGACCTCATGGGGAATTAAGCTAGCTTCCAAGTCAAGACCACGAAGACTTGAAGCTAGTTTATTAAAATTGAAAATTGACTATTGTATTAAGTAAGAACGTACACACTACAAGTTCTTTTAATTATGATAATAGCCCTTACAGTTAATCACATGTGCCTTTTGAGATCGAGGAGGTTAATTAATTAAAGCTCTTGTTTATTTTGAGGACCACGCATGCATTAAAATTAACACTTAAGTAGTACTAGGCTCCTACCTATTTCCGCGGTGGCCTATTTGCCTTTCTTTTGACTCGTAGTATTGTTTTCGTAACTAAAAAAATGCATTATACCTAATGTAGTAGTACATAATCTGTATAGTATTTTAATTCCCCGTGAAAAAAGGTTCAAGTTACCTTTGCTCACATATATGATCCCCATTTTTACACATATAAATATAGCTTTTTTATGCTGTTTTTTTTTTTCAATACCCTCCTTAAATGACATGAATCCATGATATGGTACACGCTTACGTATTTCATAAATATTTTTTACACAAACAGTTTTAGCTTTTTTATACAATAATTTTTTTCAACACCCTGCTTGAATGACATGGTGTGGTATGTATTTCATAAATCTTTTTTACATGGATTTCAGATTGAATTTTTTAGCAAATAAAGTCAAATAAAAAACTTGAGTTTAAACTTTTGAAAATAATATTTGGAAATAAGTTCTATCTTTTTAAAAGAAGGCGTAAAAACCTGGTTTTTAAAAAACATTCGAATATTATGCTATAATTGTAATACTCATTGATATTACTAACAATGACTTCATATTAATTCATCTCAAGTTATCTGAGAAGTTAAGGTAACATAACTCAAATCATAAATTCAAAAAGGTGAAAACCATATTTATTCCAATTAAATAAAAAACATTATTTGCTACAAGCTGATTGCTAAAAGAAAAGTCAAAGAGAATACGGAGTAGTATATAAACCGCAGTTTAAAATGATTGTTCAAGATGATGCAGTATGAAACCCAACATATTTCAAAACCTTTTATGTGATACTGCGATTGGGCATATCCACGGGTAATCCACTCACACGTAGTTGTGCGAATTGTGCGGGTGAAAACTTCTATTAAAGTTGTTGTTGGGTGAATCGAATGATGAGTGAAACGAAGTGATTGGCTGGATAGGGATGAGATTTATCATCGATTCATCACCCGACCCGTTTAGGCGTTTACTATCAACCGTTTTACCACCTATTCCATCGAGATAATTTAACATAAGTACATGTACTTAATAATTTAAATGATGCAACATATATAAATGATACTCTTTAACTTATATTCAATATATGTTTAAAATTCTTTTCTTTATTATTAGTACAATTTTAATTTTAATATTTGATAAGAGGTATTTTAGTCGCCTTAATACCGATCAAAATAATCCAAACAACCCAGCTAGTAATGTAGTAGGGAAGTAAGGGTCGATCCCACAGAGACTCAGGTTTTCAATGTTTATTGCTATGCTACTCAGGAAAAAGGGGTTTTTTGAATGTGATTCTAATAACTATCAAAACTAAACATGCAAAACTAAATATGATTTGTAGAATATGGGAGAAGTATGCTCAACTATCCATTGTGAACTTGATTATTGATCAATGATTATCAAAATTCTCTTTTTACCTTAACTAATCTATTGCGAAATGCTAATAACCCAACTTCATGGAATTATTAATCCTACTTCAATTCTAGCTATTAGCCCGACCGGTACTAACAACCCTAATTATCAAATAACCTAGAAGACCTTCTAGATTCAATTTGACAACAACATTAAGTTCTAAGTATCAATAGAAACATGCACTCAGAGCAACCAGTCATCCAAATAACATGCGATTGAAATCTCTTCTCTAATCAACTAGTCCTACCAGTCCTAGATTGATTAAAGGTTCTACTTATGATCTAATTAATTCCAACCGATAATTAGAAAGATCTAGTTGTAATTCAACTTAGAGATTCAATTAGATGGTCAGTCTAACAAAACCCTAAATCAAACTTATTCAATTAAGCATAGAGAAAACGATCTAGCCAAGGAAAATTAAGAACAATCAAACCTCACAATAATACTTCATTCACAACTTCAATTAACTAGTCAAGCAAAAGGAATTTAGCTACTGAAAGACATTGAAAAGCTTACACAGTTTCCCAAAGGGTTCTTGTTCTCCAAGTCTCCAATAACCAATGGCAAAGATTCAAAAAATCATCAAACCTAGAACTAGGGCTAACTATATAATATGTCTTCCAAAAATATATCTAAAAAATAACCCAAAAGGGCCCAACAATAGCTCGAAAGAAAAATCGGACAAATCGCAGACACGGGTGAAAAATCGGGGTGGAACACCCAAAACTCGGTCGAGTTTCAAAGCCTCATCCCGCGTTTTCACCACAGAGAGAAAAAACACGAAGCGCGGTTTGTGCACATGAGACGCGGCCGCGTCATGTGAGTCCTCTGCCCGCGTCTCACGTTCTGAGCATGGTTTCCTTTTGTTCCTGGCTCGGTTCGTCCCTTGAGCATGTTTCATGGCTTGATCTCTCTTTCCACCATCTCCAATGCTTAGGCTTGCACCTCCTCTACACTCGTTGTCTTCACATCTACAATCAAAAACCACAACAAGGTGTAGATATCCGAATCTTCCTAACAAACTACAAAACTAGTAAAACTAAACCAAAAACCATGAAAATCCTAACTAAACATGCCCTAAAACACTACCTAATATGTGTCTATCAAATTCCTCCATGCTTGAACCTTGCTTGTCCTCAAGCAAGAAATAAAATCAAAGTCAAACCACAACTAGCATGCCAAGCATCCATCTCAATATCAGTCCACATTTCATCAATCAAGTTAAACCTTAACCAAGACATCATTGCATACATGGAATAAAAGCTTTCAAAATCATCATTCATCCATTCTAGACCTCACCAAGGTATTGTGTTTGCACTCTTCACTCAAGGTACTGTTTTGGTTATGATGGCTGATTTAGGTGACAAAGACAAAGAAATGGAGGATTTTTCCAACTCGGAGGAGGCCATATATGTCATGCGCTCCCACATCACATGTCGGCCAAGGAGGAGGAGGACGCCCTACAAGTGCGTTCCAACGGCCACATCACACGGAGCCGAGCCAAGCAAGTTGCCTAAGCCACTCAAAGTATCATCAAGAGAGCCATGGCGAGTATAGGGTCCCAAGGAATATCCAAGGCCATCACTTACACATATCTACAAGAAGATGTCCTAGTGGCCCTGATGTGATTCGCCTTAGGATCGGACTCGATTCTGGTTCGAGGGAGTTCGTGGGCTTGCGGGGAGACGTCTAGGTCGTGAGCTCGGGCTCAAACTTGTGAAATTCGAGAGAATTTGCATCAATTCGGTCGTGTGGGATTTTTGATTCAACAAACTCTTTTTGTAGGCTTTTTATTAATAAGGGATAAGTAGTCGAGCCCTCACTTCGGTCCACTCACCGAGAGGGTTTGACTAAGGGATACACGGGGTGCGGAACTGAACCCTAACAACCCAAGTGGCCCTAAGGATAGGTAGGCGCCTCGCTCGGAGTGAACCAAGCTAAGACACCTAAGAAGGGACGACGAGGCTTGAGTCTCACGAGCCAAACCGCCCTCCTAGCCCTCGGTTACCCGAAGGCCGGGGTTTGGTAGAAAAATAAGAACGGCGGGGCCATGGCTCGAGTCACACGAACCCTAGCCCGCCGCCCGACTCTCGCGTCTCACGAGAGCCCTAAGGCTTGAGTCCCACAAGCCGGGAAAGCCCGAAACCTAACTAGGACAAAAGTCTCCTGGCAAAGTTCAAGCTCAAAACAACATTGTAAATTCTATTACATCCCCTCTTTATTTATAGGGAAAAATGAGGGAATTCTTAAGCTAAGAATTCGGCTCCAAGGCGGAAATATTAATGGCGGTTGCTTGGCTCGGAAGTCATCCGATCTTCAAAGTTCAAACTTGGCCACCAAGGAAGGATGAGGTGGTGGAGTGGCAGCATGGGCTTGGAAAGACAAAGTGACGAGTGGGCTTGGGCCCGACTTCGTGCCTTGGTTATTTGTGGACGAGCCCGCCTTGTCTTGCCTTGGGTACTTGTGGACTTCTCTCCAAGATATCTCGACTTGACGCCCCGGGACGCGGCCTAGAGGAAGGCCCAGCACCGGCTCCCGCCCTTGGGCGCACACGCCCTCGGGAGGCTCCGGCGCCACGGACACGGTGCCAAAATGAGACACCGGCGCCGCGGATTCGGTGCCAAAATGAGGCACCGGCGCCGAAGGCCGCATGCGCGGGTCTCTCGGCGCCGACCCTCTTGCGCTCGGGCGCGCCTCTCGGAGTCCGGGGCATGATCACATCATCCACCCCCCTTGAGGAGGATTCGACCTCGAATCCTTTGGTTTGCGTACGGGAGTGGCGGTGGCGAGATGGTTTAGACGAGCGGGGCCGCGCTTGAGAAGCGGCTCCACTTCCCCGGCCTCCAACGGAGTCAAGCAGAACATCTTGTCGTCATGCCCGAAGGAGTGCGTGTTCAGCCGTCCATCGTGTGTTACACACCTCGTCTATTGGCAAGGACGCCCCAAGACTACATGCGCCGTCTTCATGGGCACGACGTCACACCGAATTAGATCGTGGTACCCGTCGATGACGAGCGGCACATACATGTAGTGTGTTACGTGTAAGGCATCCTCATTACCGAGCCACCCGAGTGTGTAGGGTTTGGTGCGTCGTTGTAGCCGAAGACCGGCCTGTTTTTGGACCTCCTCGGACACGAGATTGGAGGCGCTTCCTCCGTATATGTTCACTAGGCAGTCCACGCCTAACACAAGGGCCCGGCAATAAAATAATTTGTACTTTTGCCCGTCGAAGTCAGCCTCGTCTTCGCTCATGAGAACGTCACCTACATCCTCAACATCATCGGTGACTTCCCCTTCCTCCATAGGCTCCTCGAGCTGGTTAAGAATCTCGTCTAGCTCGAACCACTCATTGGCTTCCCACTCGGGGAAACCCTCGTTCAGATTCTCGACTTCGACTTCGTCTTCCTCCGGATACACCACTTGAAGTGGTTCAAAGTGTTCTTCGGCTGGCCCCTCCATTCCTCCGACGGAAGCATCATCATCCATGATATCCACATAAGTGTCCTCCCCGTCGGTGGACATGTACGGACCCGACTCGTAGCCGTCCGACTCGTCGCTCGAACCAGAGTTGCCCGAGCTTGAGTCGTCCGACCCGTTGCCGGTATTGATGCTCGGGTCCGCCTCCTCTCCGGAACTTGCATCACCCTTCACTTCTTCATCACGAGCGAGCGTTTGGTTCACACTCGGCTCACTCGCATCCTTTGTCGACACCTCGACCTCATCATCACTTACGAGATCGATGAATACAATATCCTCCTTGCGGGGCACCATTCCGCACACTCGACGCGGGCCAGCCAAGGCATGGCTTGAGGCGCTCTTTCTTACACTCATCATCATCTTCGAAGCCATGATAATTCCTGAAAAATTCCACAAATAACGCACAAGGCCTTCGTAAGATACACATTCGAGCCGGGCTAAGTTTGGGCTCGGTTTTTTTTAACACATGCATCCGACTCTTGCTCCTTGATTGGGATCATCCGAGCTTGCATCCAAGCTCGCGGTCTCCCTTTTTTTTTTTTTGAAGACACATCCGATCCCGTTCTTGCTTTGGAAGCCTATGAGTGTCATTTCGGGTTTAGACTTGAGTAACACGTCTCGTGTCTCTTGTAGCTTGACTCAAACGATTTTAACACAAGCCTTCTTAAGTTTAATGACACATAAATAACACAATTCATAATATACTTTCGATGCTCAAAGGTTTGGCTCGGTTAAGATCGGGTTAAAAGTCGGTCAAGGTTTCGGTTTAGTCTCAAATAGGGATCCGACTTTTGGCTAAGGCCGGGGTGGAATCCTTCGAGGTGGTGGAGCCTCTTGGATTTGGCTGAACTCAGCCCGTCATGGGCGACTCCAACCCGCCCCACGAAAAGAAACAACAACAAGATGAAGTCGGGGCCACTTACTTGATCGAAGAAATGAGAAATTAGACGAGACCACTTGGATTTTGAGGGCTCAACTCCACCACTATCGTCCCGGAAGAGAGGAGGATGACAAGCACACACTTCACTCACGAAAATTTAGAAACTTTGAGGGCTAGGACACACTTGATCGGCGGCGATCTCTTAGGCAAGCTCTCGGTTTTTGGAAGCTTAAACTTTGGAATGAAAGAAATGAGGACAAAATGGCTCCTATTTATAAGGTGTGGGAGGTGAGGGACTAGGAGAATCCGATGGGCTTTGGGAAGTGAGGAGGTGGTCGGAGTTATGGTGGCAAGGGAAGAGTTGCAAGTAATCCATTCTTCATTCCCGACTTAATGGCTCCGGCTTTGCTTGCACACTAAGGTGTAATGAGGAGGTGCTCGTCTTTAATGAAGTGGGAGTTGGAGTGATTGGCCATTAAGTAGCTACTCACTTGAGACTTGTTGGAACCGAAGGGCTCTCGGTACATGGCGCCTTAACACAACTTGGAGGACAAGCTTCTTTATGAGGCCAAAGGTAATTTCGGTTTGCAAGAAATGGTGAAAACGCCATTTACTCCCCTCTTGGCTAGCTCACTTTGCAGGTGGGTATAGGCTCGGCCCCCTTGGCTTTCTTGGGCTCCAAGTTTTCGAACCAAATACGACAATTCTTGGCCTCACGCACAACCCTACCTTCTTAGTCTCCGACATTTTATTTTTATTTTTTTTTGAAAAAACAATTTCCGAGGGGTGGTGGCTAGGTCTAGGCGTGGGCGAAAGAAATGGGGGAGTCGTTGACAAGATCACCACGCCGCCTAGTTTTCCCTCGGACCGCTAATACTTTAGACTCGTGCCCGAGTTATGGTAAGGTTTAAGGTGGCCTCGGGTCTTGGATGGTCGAAAAGGTTTTTGAAAAGGACTTGAGCATTTACGAAAATAATCATGAAAAATGTAATTTACGTAATCAAAACTTACAGAACCCGCCTCGAAAGGCTCTGATACCAGATGATGTGATTCGCCTTAGGATCGGACTCGATTCTGGTTCGAGGGAGTTCGTGGGCTTGCGTGGAGACGTCTAGGTCGTGAGCTCGGGCTCAAACTTGTGAAATTCGAGAGAATTTGCATCAATTCGGTCGTGTGGGATTTTTGATTCAACAAACTCTTTTTGTAGGCTTTTTATTAATAAGGGATAAGTAGTCGAGCCCTCACTTCGGTCCACTCACCGAGAGGGTTTGACTAAGGGATACACGGGGTGCGGAACTGAACCCTAACAAACCAAGTGGCCCTAAGGATAGGTAGGTGCCTCGCTCAGAGTGAACCAAGCTAAGACGCCTAAGAAGGGACGACGAGGCTCGAGTCACACGAACCCTAGCCCACCGCCCGGCTCTCGCGTCTCACGAGAGCCCTACGGCTTGAGTCCCACAAGCCGGGAAAGCCCGAAACCTAACTAGGACAAAAGTCTCTTAGCAAAGTTCAAGCTCAAAACAACATTGTAAATTCTATTACATCCCCGCTTTATTTATAGGGAAATATGAGGGAATTCCTAAGCTAAGAATTCGGCTCCAAGGCGCAAATATTAATGGCGGTTGCTCGGCGCGGAAGTCATCCAATCTTCAAAGTTCAAACTTGGCCACCAAGGAAGGATGAGGAGGTGGAGTGGCGGCATGGGCTTGGAAAGACAAAGTGACGAGGGGGCTTGGGCCCGACTTCGTGCCTTGGTTGTTTGTGGAAGAGCCCGCCTTGTCTTGCCTTGGGTACTTGTGGACTTGTCTCCTAGATAGCTCGACTTGACGCCCCGGGACGCGGCCTAGAGGAAGGCCCAGCACCGGCTCCCGCCCTTGGGTGCACACGCCCTCGGGAGGCTCCGGCGCCACGGACACGGCGCCAAAATGAGGCACCGGTGCCGCGGATTTGGTACCAAAACGAGGCACCGGCGCCGAAGGCCGCATGCGCGGGTCTCTCGGCGCCGACCCTCTTGCGCTCGGCGCGCCTCTCGGAGTCCGGGGCATGATCACATCAGGCCCCATCACAAGCCCTAAAATGCATCTCGAGCCGCCCCGAAGCCACCGGAATGCCATCGCACACACCATCACTCCATCGCTAGGCCACGACGTTCTAAGTTTGGAGGTTGGCGCCTTGGCCAAGCCATTGAGCACGCCCACACCTCAGGACACCTTCGCTCTTCTTTGCATCCGCATTCCCAGGCCGGTAGCGTGCGCCCACGGCCTGGCCACCTCGCTCACGAATCCTAATGTGGATTCGTCGTCCTACTTCAATTTCCATCAAATTAGAGATTGCATATCACTCGCTTCTGCCAATTCCAAGAAGTTCCTAAGTCGATCTAAGCGATCCTGTCGCACTTTTTTCACGATGAGGACGAGAGCGCATCACCATGCTCCGCTCAATCCAATAAAATCTCCAAGAATACATACAACAATGATATACTCTCTTTAGTATAGGTTAACTGTTGTACTTTAGGGCAATATTGATTGTTGTAGGTTAGTGTTTTATGCTTAATTGGAATATGAAGACCGAAGACATAAGGATTCAAGATACGAGAGTTTTCAAGACAAGATCCCGAAGTGAAGTTACATTTTGTTGAAGAACAGTGAGCGAGATGGCCAGGCTGTGGGTGCGTTGATGCTAGAGACAAGAAAGTCTATCTTATGATGGCCGTTTGCGCGGATAGAGTGGCATGTGCACGGTAGAAGCTGATGAAGTTATCTTTGACCCGACATTGACCGCAAGCGCGACGTATCGGGCGCGTGCGCGATTTTGCTATAGATCCAAAGGTCTGATTTTCTATCTTCTTTTCTTCTTCTTTTCTTTCTTCTATCTTTGTAGTTCGGATGACATATCTTCCGGCTACTATTTAAGTAGAGGAGTTCTTCGGGTTTTGGCATCAAAAAATTATCCATTATTCCTTAGTTTCAATAAATTGTCAAGTTTGTATTATGGAGAACTATATCCTTATTGGGGGATTATTTATGTAGTGATGCATTGTTGATGACTTTGTGAGGTTCTGGTATAGTTTCTTACCTTGATTAATATCTTTTCTCTTTGTGCTTAATTCCATGAGCTTTGCATGATTCTTTGAGCCTGATCTACTTGTTGATTATCATTGTTCTATCGTCTGAATTGATTTATTTCATTGTCTGTGTGAGCATATCTTTTCTAGAAGACAACTTGATTCTAGGACCTTGGACTAGGAGTAAGAGAGAGATTTGATTATTTTATCTTGTAATTGACTCGTAGCTTGATATATATATATATATGCGATGCAAATCCCAAATGCCTTTACCTGTTGTACACCCTTGCTCACGAGCAGCTACTTCATCAAGTCCTTGAGCTCCCTTACTTCAATATTCAGGGACTCATTCACCACGTTGACGGACTTCACATTGGACCATGCTCGTTGATTATGAGCATGCTCAGCCAAGACCTCTATCTTCTCAAAAACCTGGGTGGCGGTCAAGTTCTCGTAGCTTCCTTCACAAGACACATTCCCCATGCACTTGTCGGCGCCGCATAGACCCCCAATGATGTTGGAAAGAAGATCTTTGGCGAGATAGACATGGTATGGGCAACTTGCTATGAGCCTTTTGTAGCGCTCATAATAGTCATAGAGGTTCTCGTCCTCCCCTTGCTCGAAACTGCTCAATTGTTTCTTGATGGAAGTTTGTTTTGAAGCAAGGAAGTACTTCTCTAGAAACGCCTTCTTCATCTCAGCCCAGGTGGTGATGGATCCGGGCAACAAATAAAGGAGTCACTCCTTCGCAGAGTCCGCCAACGAAAAGGGAAAAGCTTGAAGCTTTATTTGATCCTCCGCCATATCAGTTGGCTTCATGCTGACGCAGACAGCGTGGAACTCTGTAAGATGCTTGTTCGGGTCTTCACCACTCAACCTATGGAAGGTAGGCAAGTGATGAATCAACCCAGACTTTAACTTGAACCTCACGCCTTCCCCTAGAGCAGGGAATTGAACATCCAACTGCTCTTGTTGAAAATTAGTCACAGTGTGTTGGCGAATAGTTTGCTCTGCCATTGTATTGTCTTGCTCAGAGTCAGAAAAAGAGAGAGAATTCAGGGGGTTGCTTGATGTAGAAGCACTAGATCCGCTATTCAGGGGGTTGCTTGATGTAGAAGCACTAGATCCGCTTCTCAACTTGCTAATTGTCCTGGTAATCTCTAGATGAAATGCAACATGCGAATAATTAGTAGAACGGGTACGGACCATAAGATAGATCCACACCTACAAACAGGTTCTGGGTGAAAACCGCGGCCGCAGTTTCGGTCCTGAAAGTAGGATCAAATAGAAAAATGTAAGAAAGAAAGATTCCCCGGCAACGGTGCCAAAATCTGACTTGGCTAAAGTCGTCGTGCCAAGATCAAAGATAATAACCCAAAATTATAACTAGTATAGCATGCCAGTAAGGGGTCGAACCCAAGAGAATCAAGTATTTCTTTCGCAATTCAATTCAATCACAAAACACACAATCAAGGGGGATTTCAAAGAATTGTTGTCAATATCACGAAAGCAGAGTTCATTCAATTAATTCCACCTTTATAATCAATCGATCATCAATTCATCCACTTCTTTATATACCTAGGTCAATTCCAATCCTTTTCTCAATTATTCACTAGTCCACGGTCCCAACGAAACTATGATACGAACAAGGACGCTTAATTCAAATCATGCAATGAGCACAAGGATAATAGGAAATTGAATCATGCAATCAAACAACGAGTCTCATGCATAAAACAACCATTGAATACTCTTTTCAAATCTAGTCCATGGTCCTCAATAAAAGTTGTTTCAAGAATAGAGGATGCATAGACAACAATCAATCCTATTCAAACAATGGATCTAAGTCAATCAAACAAGGTGATTAGACTTATAAACTCAAACATAGATCATGGGATGAAGCACAAGAGTATCAATATCAACCTAAGGATAAAGAAGTTACCAGAATCTCACGATGTCATAAAAAGGCTTCCTTGATTGAATAAACTCCAAGGGAGATTAGATCTCCAAAATATAAAGAAAGCTAATGATTTAATTGAATGAAAGTTGGAACGAATAATGGATACCTAAAACCTAAGACAAGGTCCTATATTTGTAGCAGTTGAAATACATCCAAATCGGACTACCAAAAATACAGAAAAGATAAGAAAAAGGAAAGAAGATAGAAAAAAGCGCTGTCTTCGACCTGATGCCCTACCGCGCCCGCGCCACCCATGTTGCACCTGTGGTTTAAAGACAGTGGTGACTTTGCTTTGTAACTTCGTCTCGGAAACTCTCGTATCTTCAATACTTGTGTCTTCGGTCGTCATACTACAATTAAGCTCAAAACGCTAACCTTAAACACTCAATAAAATCCTAAAATACAAGAGCTAATCTATACTAAAGAGAGGATATCAAATTCCCCCATACTTAGATCTTACTCGTCCTTGAGTAAGCTCAAACTAAATATGACAAACCAGCACATCTAAGATCTCAAGAAGTACAAGGGAAAACAAAAACACCTAACTCTCATACCCGAACCCAAAATAGAGTAATCATGAGCATAAACAAGAAAGCTCAAAGCACACACCTCACAACATGATAAAACACTCATGCTCTAAAAAGTGTAGAGCAACCTAGGTGACATACCCAAAATCTAATATGTAAGCTCCAAAGTCCCCAAGCAAGAAAATCCTAAAACGTTCAAATTTTTCCTCTCAATTCAATTTAGGCGCCCTTTCGGGTTTTCACCTAACCGCTCTTTTCATTTTTCAATAGGTGTGCTCACAAAAACTCACAATCACTCATGAAACTCATATTACCCCAGTCTAATGCTGGTCTAAGTTACCTGCTTATTACCTAAGCCGCCTATTGGGGTTTTCGACTCATCCTAGGACTTAAATGCTTTTTTTCAATTTTTATAGCTTTTCTTTTTCTTTCTTTCTTTCTTTTTCTTTTTTTTTATGCAAAAATTATGATGCATGTGCTCCATGAAAAGAAGAAAATCAAAAATCTGAAGCATGTAAACCGAAGCAAAAACAACTATCTACACTAACTAGGATAAGCGAACTTGAGTACTCCCTCCCCCATACTTAAATCCTTCATTTTCCTCAATGAAGCTAAGAGCAAGGATAGAAGCAAGGAAGAAGGTATATTGGAAGACTCACAAACGAATAAGAGGGGTGGAATAGAGGAACTCTTCAAAGGTGTAGAAAGAATGAACGAAAAGCTTCGGAATTACAATTCTGCAGGCAAACCGCAGGCGTGTTGATGGAGGTGCGGGCACGGTTTCAACACAGAAAGCAGAGTCAACTTCTGGGGACCAACCGCGGGCATGGCCAAGATGGCGCGTGCGTGGCCTTGAGCGATCCCGAACTCTAAGTGTGCTGCGAACATGAATGGCTCAATGCGGTTCCCAAGTCTCGGGGCTCGTCTCTCAAGATATGTGTGAACTCTTGAACTCGAGCCTCGATGATGATACTTGGGGAAACAAAGCTCCCACATACTTAGGCTTTACCCATAGCCAACAAAATAGAATTCTAAAGTTGGATGGGATGAATATATAGAATCTGGTGGCAAAGATAGAAGAAGGATTAGATAGATGATAGAATGATGGTAGAAGATAGATGGAAGATAAAATGGGATCAACATCTCTCTTTTTTTTCCTTTTTTTTTCCATAAGAGAAAAAAACTAGCAAAACCGCGCACGCAGTATGGTTGTCGCGGGCGCGGGTTAGTACCTGTTCGTCGAGATGGCCTTGGTGGTCCACCGCGGGCGCAATATGGTTTCCGCATGAGCGGTTTCACACCAGGTTGTCCGTTCGGACCTCGTACCTACACGTTAGTCCTTAAAATGAAAACAAATTAAAATACGAAGGGAAAAAACAAAGAAGGAAGAAGAATCTAACTATCCTTGGTTGCCTCCCAAGCAACGCCTTTGTTTAACGTCGATGGCTCGACGTCGTTAAGCTCATAACGGGTCCTCATCAGGGTGGAACTGAACCTCCTTATCACCATGTGCCATTGAATTCGAAAGCAATCCTTTGGCAACATCGATGAATACTTTGATGGTTTTCATGAATGGACGACCCAACAGCAGGACTAGGTCGTAATGCCCTTCACCAATCTCCATTACATAGAAATCTACAGGAAAGATTAAACCATCCACCTGCACTAGAACATCCTCAACTAGCCCTTTCGGGTGCACATTAGTGTGGTCAACCAATTCAATAGTAATGTTAGTGTCTTGTAAGGGACCTAGGCCTAACTTCTCATACATGCAAAGAGGAAGAACATTAATGGAAGCTCCTAAATCTATCATGGCATGCTCGATTTTAGTTTCTCCTATTGTGACGGGAACGATGCACCTTCCTAGATTTTCACATTTTTTTGGCAATTGTTTCTGGAGTAAGGAATTAACATCTTCGGTTTTTCTAGTTATATTCTTGCTTTCCACTAGAGCTACCTTTTTAATTTTTCCTTTTTCACTTTGTTTCCTCTTAATGGTACATAGCTCTTTTAAAAACTTGGCAAACCTAGGAATGCTTTTAATGAGATTAAGGAGAGGAACATTGACCTGACAATTGACGAATGTTTCAAAGATTCTCTTGGCATTAGTGACGGGGTCTCGTCCGGATCGGATGATATTAAAAATTTAAATTTATAAACTGAACCCCAATTGTAGTAAAGAGTTAGGGTGTCGAGCACACAGGAGTTCGTGCGTTGAGAGTACCCAAAAGACTAAGAAGAGGTAAAAACGAGGAAAATCGAAGAGAACACCTCGGACAGACACTGGTCACTTCGGTCCGAGGGTGGATCGAGGCTGATTTGACCGGGACCGACACACACAACGTCGGGCCCGATGACTGGGTAACTCGAACTAGGCAAATTTGGTAGATCGGTCTTGGGTTTTTGGGTTCCTTCCCTAACTAGACTTGGGTAATTCCACCCCAATTCAGCCAATAAGTGTTGATCCTTGTGAGATCGAGGTTGCTAGCCTTCGATCCCTCCACTCTACACTTCGACCCAAGGGAGTTTCCACTCGCCTTCGATGCTAGGTCTAGTGATGGGTCCGAGATCGCTCCCGGTTACTCTTACCAATCACGAGCCCTAGGTCCCTTGTTTCCACAAGAGAATTGAAGCTCAATGTAGAGAGGATTCCTAGATCAAGCACTCAAGGCTATGGAATTGGGGGTTCCTACCCAATCCTAGCTAGGGGTTTCCCCCATAGCCCAAGACTATGGAATCTACTCCATCAAGTAAGAGTAAAAAGCAATCAAATGGTAAAACAAGCAAAGCTCAATCATCAAACTCAAATCAAGGCTCAATTGCATTCAAATCCAAAAGGGTTCATAATATCCAAGTCTTAATTCTACTAAACCAAAGCAAAACAAGTTCAAAACTCACTAATCTCCACTCTAGCTCCACCGATCTCTCTCTCTTCTCCTCCTCCCTTCTTCTCCTTGCTCTCCAAGTCTTCCTTAAGCCTTTTGAGAGTGATTTTTGTGTGTATCTAATTGATCTCCTCTAATGCTCCCTAGCTAATCACCTCTAATTATCCTCCCCTTTGGATTGGGGATCAAGGAATTCCAAAATTAGAAGAAGGGCAAAATTGGAAGATCACAACATTGTGCCTTGGAGCCCAATCCTTCCGTTTGCCGACTCGGACCGACGCGGGCAGACATCGGGCCCGACGTTGGGAACGTCTGTCCTATGCTCTGGTGCTTGAACTCGGACCCGACTTGGTAGTAACTCTATCCGGGGTCTCGGTCCTTCTTCTCTTCTTGGTTTTCCTTGAGTTCCTCTTCATTCTTTGCATGGCTCTTCCGCTCCTTAGCTCCCTTGCTTGGCTCCTTCTTATAAACTTCTCCGAAACGTCCTCAAACGCGCCATTTTACCTACAAAACACAACAAACTCGCATAGTTTCCGAATCTTGTAGAAAACCCGGAACTAAGCTAAAAAGGGACGAAACTAACAAAGAAAGGAATGAAAAACACTTATTTACAAGGGAAATTAACTACTAAAACACCACCAAAATGAGAGACGTCAGAATACCCCATACTTAAACTTGCTTGTCCTCAAGCAATAACAATATAAGCAAGACCGAAACACAATCTTCAAGTAAAGCCTCTTATGAAAAACTCAAGTAAGCACAAATGATAGATATACAAGCAAGATTACATCATCACACATGATCAAGTGTCCAAGGAATTAAGTCTAATGCAACCAAGCCTCACTTTAGGGATATAGAAATGTGTATCACTCATCATGTGTTTAGGCTTAGCAATGAACACTCATACTCAAGAATCATGCAAGTAAAGACTTTACTATTGAAGCTAATATCACCAATTCCTCCACCTAGAGATGCCTATTACAATGCACACAAAGAATATGAACTTGGCTCAATGGAGGTCCTCAAAGAGGTTCCATTCGGCCGGGTTGTAATGGGGCTTTTGGTATTTTTCAAGGTGGGAATCATTTTGGTCTTGTGGTGCTTACAATGGGGATTGAACTTTCTAGTCTCTCACCAACTTCACCAAATTATTCCACTTTCAACTTTCACTCACCCAAAAGACTTTGATTTTTTTCTTTTCTACGTTCTACCCATACTTTTCACTAAACATTCCACTTCATCTTTGCACTATACTTTTTGTTGGATTTTTCACACTTTTTCAACTAGGATCGACTTGCAACACACTCGGGCCCGATGTGCACTTTAACTCGGTCGGAACCCTTTTCTTTCACTTAAGCATTTTGCTTTCAATCCACTACTTTTTTCCAACATTTTCTTTCTTCTTTACAACAAAGATGCACTACCCACTTGGTTTATATCTCCATTCTTGCCCTTCACCAAAGAGAATCTCAACTCTCCAAATACATTCCAAAACCTCTCACTAAAGTCCAATCCCATAAGGGTCAAGTCATATAGGCTAGGAATCATATTTTGAGGAGTTTCAAACAAAGGTCTAAGGCTAAAACGGGGCTACAAACAACGGTTTCACTTCAAGGTAGGATATGGAAGATTTTGTGACTAAGCAAAATAAAGTTCAAACCAATGTGACAAAGCATAGAATAAATCTCATATTGGTCTTGGAAAATAGATAAACACCTCAATAGCAAGTTTTACTAAGCATGCATGAGCTAATCACACAAGAAAATGAGGGATATGCAAATATGAACAAGCATCCCTAAAATGGCCAAAAATAACATCTCACAAGGTTCACTCTAGCTTAGTTGCATCAAAACTCATCCAAGAACTCATGTGCTCAATAAAAACATGCAAGATATCATATCACATCAAAAACAACATCCATTTAGAGGCTAAACTATCCAAAAATATGCAAAGGAATTTACATGCTCATATCATCATTAGCCTTCATATGGACATCTAAGATGGGAATTCCTAGTCCAAAAACAAAATCTTTTTGACTTTTTCACACGAAATTCTTCAAATTTTTATGAATTTTTTCGAAGATTTTTCTCAAAAATAAACAAACAAACACATCCATTCAAACCATCAATTTCAATCATCATTCATGCACCACATCATGCCACAATCCAAAAGAAACATCCCTTAACAAAACAAGAACAAACACAAGAAAACTACACATGAAACTATGAGCTACTAAACCACCCCATTTTGATGTCCTCATCAAAACAAAGAAATCAAAACTCAAAAGTAAAGAGAAGAGTAAAGAGAGCTCACAATTCCTTATTCTTGAATGGCATGTTGAGGCTTAGTTTGGAGGGTGTCCTTGGCGGCGTCTCCTTTGGAGCCGTGCGTGCCGCTCTCGCTCATACACATGGTCGTGGAAAGGGTCTTGACTTGGCGGTTGAATTTGTGGTGCAGGGCGCGTCCATATATTGGTCATCACGGGAAGAGAAGTTCCCGGTCATCCATTCGTTGAAGCTTTCTTGGACGCTCCATCTTTGGTCCTCGACCGCCCTCAAGTCGTCCACATCACGTCTAGTGTAAGCGATGTTGCGGTTCACTTCTTCAAATTGAGCTTGGAAGTTGACGTCTCTCATTTTGGTGGTGTTTTAATAGTTAATTTCCCTTGTAGATAAGTGTTTTTCATTCCTTTCTTTGTTAGTTTCGTCCCTTTTTAGCTTAGTTCCCGGTTTTCTACAAGATTCGGAAACTATGCGAGTTTGTTGTGTTTTGTAGGTAAAATGGCGCGTGTGAGGACGTTTTGGAGAAGTTTATAAAGAAGGAGCCAAGCAAGGGAGCTAAGGAACAGAAGAGCCATGCAAAGAATGAAGAGGAACTCAAGGAAAACCAAGAAGAGAAGAAGGATCGAGACCCAGGATCGAGTTACCACCAAGTCGGACCCGAGTTCGAGCACCAGAGCATGGGACCGACGTTCCCAATGTCGGGCCCGATGTCTGCCCGCGTCGGTCCGAGTCGGCAAAAGGAAGGATTGGGCTCCAAGGCAAAGTGTTGTGATCTTCCAATTTTGCCCTTCTTCTAAATTTGGAATTCCTTGGTCCCCAATCAAGAGACGAGGATAATTAGAGGTGATTAGAGAGGATTAAGGGGGAATCAATCACACACACACCAAAAATCACTCTCAAACGCTCAAGGAAGATTTGGAGAGCAAGGAGAAGAAAGGAGGAGGAGAAGAGAAAGAGATCGGTGGAGCTAGAGAGGAGATTAGTGAGTTTTGAACTTGTTTTGCTTTAGTTTAGTAGAATTAAGACTTGGATATTGTGAACTCTTGTGGATTTGAATGCAATTTAGCCTTGATTTGAGTTTGATGATTGAGATTTGCTTGCTTTGCCATTTGATTGCTTTTTACTCTTACTTGATGGAGTAGATTCCATAGTCTTGGGCTATGGGGGAAACCCCTAGCTAGGATTGGGTAGGAACCCCCAATTCCATAGCCTTGAGTGCTTGATCTATGAATCCTACATTGAGATTCAATTCTCTTGTGGAAACAAGGGACCTAGGGCTTGTGATTGGTAAGAGTAAGCGGGAGCGATCTCGAACCTATCAGTAGACCTAGCATCGATGGCGAGTGGAAACTCCATTGGGTCGAAGTGTAGAGTGGAGGGATCGAAGGCTAGCAACCTCGATCTCACAAGGATCAACACTTATTGGCTGAATTGGGGTGGAATTACCCAAGTCTAGTTAAGGAAGGAACCCAAAAACCCAAGACCGATCTACTATTTTTCCCAAGACCGAGTTCTCCAGTACATCGGGCCCGACATTGTGTGTGTCGGTCCCGGCCAAACCAACCTCGATCCACCCTCGGACCGAAGTGACCAGTGTCGGTCCGAGGTGTTCTCTTTGATTTTCCTCGTTTTTACCTTTCTTTTGCCTCTTTTTAGTCTTTCGGGTACTCTCAACACACGAACTCCCGTGTGTTCGACACCGTACCTCTTTACTACAATTGAGGTTCGGTTTATAAATTTAAATTTTGAGACCCTCCGATCCGGACCGATCAGAATTTTGGCGCCGTTTCCGGGGAGTTCTACTTGTTTGAGGTACCATCTTTTATTGAGTCTTTGATGGGTAGTGATTTGGGTGAGGGACTAGCCCAAGCCCCTTGTTTGTTTTGATTCGGTTTTTGTTTGTGTCTTTGGTTATAGGTGTATGCGAGCTCGTTCCATCCGAGGAACACTTGAGCTCGACTTTGTGTGTGATCCGGAGAGCATCATCAAACAAGCTCGAAAGAAGAAAAGAATGGCGGACCAAGCTCGTGATGAGGAGGTCGAAAGGATGAGAGCCGACATGGCTCGAATGCAACTTGAGATGGCGAACCGAGATGCCGAGGCTAGGAGAGAGCGTGAGCAAAGGATGAGATTGGAGGCTCAAATCAACACCCAACCCCGGAATGCTAGACAATACATGCATCCGGAGTTGAAGGTGCCGGAACCGGCCATCGTCTTGCCGGAGGTGTCAAAGAATTTTGAGATCAAAACTCAATTTATCTCACTCATCAAGAGAGAGCAATTTCAAGGGAGACCGAATGAATGCCCGATCGAGCATGTGAAGCAATTCAAAGATCTATGTGAGACCATCTCGACGGATGATGAGACACTTGAGTACGTGCTACTCAAAGACTTCAAGTGGTCGTTGGGAGGCAAGGCATTGCATTGGTTGGAGAGCCAAGCACCTCGTTCCATCACATCATGGAGGGCTCTCAATGAAGCATTCTTGATGAAGTTCTTTCCGCCCACCAAGACGATGGAGCTTAGAAGGAAGATAGCGAGCTTTCAACAAAGAGCCCACGAGCCACTCTTCGAGGCTTGGGATCGGTTCAAGGAAATGTTAAGGCAATGTCCGACGCATGGGCAACAACCTTATGTCCTTCAAGACATATTTTTCCAAGGAATCAACCCCGCCACCAAGGACAAATTGAACCTTCACACCGATTGTGGATTCATTGACTTTCCACCGGAGCAAGCGTGGGAGTTGCTAGACAAGCTCTCCGACTACGAAGCCATGTATGGAGTGAATCAAGGGAACAAGGAGGTAAGAGTCCATGAAGATGGTGCAAAGAGGCTTTACGATCCAAAAAGTGAAGAGGTGGATAAAGATGTGAAGATCCCATTTCTAGAGGATGAATTGAACAAGATGAGGAGGAAGATGGGTCATCTCCAACAAAACTCAAGAGCTTGTGAAGAATGTAGTTCTTTGAAGCATGGAGCCCAAGAGTGTCCAAATGAGCGCCAAGTTCGTTTCGCCGAGCAAATTAAGGAGGCACACTACGTTAAAAGAAATTTTGGAGGAAGGGCAAATTTCAACAATGGAGGAAGGTGGAACCAAGGCCAAGCTAGTGGCTAAAACAACAACTTCAACCGAAACGAGCCAAGGGCCCAACCACCACCATACCGACTGATGTCTCTCATTTTGGTGGTGTTTTAGTAGTTAATTTCCCTTGTAAATATGTGTTTTTCATTCCCTTCTTTGTTAGTTTCGTTCCTTTTTAGCTTAGTTCCCGGTTTTCTTTAAGATTCGGAATCTATGCGAGTTTGTTATGTTTTGTAGGTAAAATGGCGCATTTGAGGACGTTTTGGAGGAGCATCTAAGGAGGAGCTAATCAAGGGAGTCAAGGAACGGAAGAGCCATGCAAAGATCGAAGAGGAACCAAAGCAAAACCAAGAAGAGACAAGGATCGAGGCCCAGGACCGAGTACCACAAAATCGGGCCCGAGTTCGAGCAACCAGAGGCTCGGACCGACGTTCCCAACGTCGGGCCCGAGGTCCCCAGCGTGTCGATCCAAGTCGGCAATTGTGAAGATTAGGCTCCAAGGCACAAATGTTGTGATCTTCCAATGTTGCCCTTCTTCTAATTTGGAATTCCTTGGTCCCCAATCAAAAGAAAAGGATAATTAGAGAGAGATTAGAGATCATCCAACAACAATCCCACACCAAATCACTCTCAAAGGCTCAAGGAAGACTTGGAGAGCAAGGAGAAGAGAGGAGAAGGAGAAGAGGAGGAAATCGGTGGAGCTAGAGAGAGTTTTAGTGAGTTTGTACTTGATTTGCTTTGGTTTTAGTAGAATTAAGACTTGGATCTTGTGAACCCTTTGAGATTTGAATGCAATTTGAGTTTGATTTGAGATTGATGATGGAGATTTGCTTGCTTTTCCATTTGATTGCTTTTTACTCTTCCTTTATGGAGTAGATTCTATAGTCTTGGGCTATGGGGGAAACCCCTAGCTAGGATTGGGTAGGAAACCCCAATTCCATAGCCTTTGAGTGCTTGATTTATGAATCCTCTCTACACTAAGGTTCAATTCTCTTGTGGAAACAAGGGACATAGGGCTTGTGATTGGTAAGAGTAAGCGAAAGTGATCTCTAACTCATCACTAGACCTAACATCGAATGAGAGTGAAAACTCCCTTGGGTCGAAGTGTAGAGTGGAGGGATCGAAGGCTAGCAACCTCGATCTCACAAGGATCAACACTTATTGGCTGAGTTGGGGTGGAATTACCCAAGTCTAGTTAGGGAAGGAACCCAAAAACCCAAGACCGATCTACTATATGAGCAAGACCGAGTTCCCCAGTACATCGGGCCCGACATAGTGTAAGTCGGTCCCGGCCAATCTGACCTCGATCCACCCTCGGACCGAAGTGACCTGTGTCGGTCCGAGGTGATTTCCCTTGTTTTTCCTCGTTTTGCCTTTCTTTTACCTCTTTTTAGTCTTTCGGGTACTCTCAACGCACGAACTCCCGTGTGTTCGACACCCTACCTCTTTACTACAAGTGAGGTTCGGTTTATAAATTTATATTTTGACCACCACACCCGGACCGCTCAGAATTTTGGCGCCGTTGCCGGAGAGTTCTACTTGTTTGAGGTACCCATCTTTTGTTGAGTCTTTGATTTGGTAGTGATTTGGGTGAGGGACTAGCTCAAACCCCTTGTTTGTTTTGATTCGGTTTATTTTGTGTCTTTGGTTGTAGGTGCATGCGAGCTCGTTCCGTCCGAGGAACACTTGAGCTTGATTTTGTGTGTGACCCGGAGAGTATTCTAAAGCAAGCCCGAAAGAAGAAGAGGATGGTGGACCAAGCCCGTGATGAGGAGGTTGAAAGGGTGAGAGCCGACATGGCTCGAATGCAACTTGAAATGGCAAACCGAGATGCCGAGGCCCGGAGAGAGCGTGGGCAAAGGATGAGATTGGAGGCTCAAATCAACACTCAACCCCGGAATGCTAGACAATACATGCATCCGGAGTTGAAGGTGCCCGAACCGGCCATCGTCTTGCCGGAGGTGTCAAAGAATTTTGAGATCAAAACTCAATTTATCTCACTCATCAAGAGAGAGCAATTCCAAGGGAGACCAAATGAGTGCCCGATCGAGCATGTGAAGCAATTCAAAGACCTATGTGAGACCATCTCGATGGATGACGAGACACTTGAGTACGTGCTACTCAAAGCCTTCAAGTGGTTGTTGGGAGGCAAAGCCTTGCATTGGTTGGAGAGTCAAGCACCTCGTTCAATCACATCATGGGGGGCTCTCAATGAAGCATTCTTGATGAAGTTCTTCCCGCCCACCAAGACGACGGAGCTTAGAAGGAAGATAGCAAGCTTTCAACAAGGAGCCCACGAGCCACTCTTCAAGGCTTGGGATCGGTTCAAGGAAATGTTGAGGACGTGTCCAACGCATGGGCAACAACCTTATGTCCTTCAAGACATTTTCTTCCAAGGAATCAACCCCGCCACTAAGGATAAATTGAACCTTCATACCGATTGTGGGTTCATTGACTTGCCTCCGGAGCAAGCGTGGGAGTTGCTAGACAAGCTCTCCGATTATGAGGCCATGTATGGAGTCAATCAAGTGAACAAGGAAGTGAGAATCCATGGAGACGGTCCGAAGAGGCTCTATGATCCAAAAAGTGAAGAGGTGGATAAAGATGTGAGGTTCCCTTGTTTTTCCTCGTTTTGCCTTTCTTTTACCTCTTTTTAGTCTTTCGGGTACTGTCAACGCACGAACTCCCGTGTGTTCGACACCCTACCTCTTTACTACAAGTGAGGTTCGGTTTATAAATTTAAATTTTGACCACCACACCAGGACCGATCACCGACCTCCGGGATTCTATGAGCAAATACCACTATGGGCTCAAGACTTGAAGAATCAAGTCACCAATATGGAGAGAAGATTTGATGATCAATTCAAAGAGTTGGGTGTTTGGAGAAGGCAAGTGGACAACCAATTTGTTCATATGGCGAATCAACTTCCAAGAGAGGAAGGCAGACTCCCGGGCCGACCCGAGGAGAATCCCCGTGCCCAACAATAACAAAATGAAGTTCGAGCCATAGGATTGAGGAGTGGACGGAGTTTGCCCAAGCCACAAGTTCCAAGGACAAGAGAAGAAGGTCGGACCGCGTTGCCCAGCAACTCGGGCCCGATGTACCAAGACGTCGATCCAAAAGACGGAGGAGGTCCCCTGAGCCGGACCGAGGTAGAACTAAACTCGGGCCCGACGTACCCTGTAATCGGCCCGACGTTCCCAGATGTGCCCTGCCCTAGGACCGAGGTTCCTGAAGACGGTCCCGAAGTCACTCCAACGTCGATCCAAGCTGAAAATGTTGAGAGAGATCAAGATCGGTCCAAGGAGGTGGATTCAACCAAGAAACAAGGAGGCATAACTCTTCCATACCCATTGAAGAAGCCCAAAGAGATTGTTGAGGGCAAGTTTAAGAGGTTCTTGAAGCTTTTGCAAGGCTTGAACATCACCATACCATTCACCGATGCTCTAACTGAGATGCCATCCTATGCAAAGTTCTTGAAGGAAATTTTGAGCAAGAAGAGGTCGATTGTGGAAATGCAAGATGAGGTGAAGATCTTGGAGCTACCTCAAAAGCTAGGCGATCTTGGAAGATTTGCCATCACCGTGGGGATTGGATCCCAAAACTTCAAGGCTCTTTGTGATTTAGGAGCTAGCATATCGGTTATGCCCATGAGCATATGGAGAAGGGCTAACCTCGGAGATATGGAACCGGTTGATATGAGTCTTACTATGGCCGATGGTTCGTCTACAAAGGCCACCGGAATCTTAGATGACGTCCCGGTTAGAGTTGGAAGGTATTTTGTGCCCGATGATTTTGTGATCCTCGACATGAAAGAAGATCCGATGGTTCCCATTATTCTTGGAAGGCCGTTTCTAGCCACGGCGGGTGCCAAATTTGATGTGAGAAATGGGAAAGTGACTTTTGAGATTGGCAAGGAAAAAGTGGAGTTCCATTTCAACAAAGCTCTCAACGAACCGGATGCATTGGCAATCTTGAAGTTGGAGGAAAGTGCCAAGCATAAGAGAGAGGAGTTGGAACCCATAAAAGAGGAGGAAGCACCATTGAGAGATCATGATATGGTCTATGTTCAAGAGCAAGAAAGAGAGTTGCTAGATCTATTTGTGAACCATGAGGAGTCAAGAGGTGGAGATAGCCCGAGAAGCCATGAAGAGTATCCTTCTTCGTATCCTTTTGATGTGGGAGACTCTTACATTTGTTTAAGTGACTTGAAAGAGGATCTAGAGGATGATTACCTTTGCTTGAGTGATTTGCAAGAAGACTTGAGTTATAATGTCATTGAGTCCCCTAGAAATTCTTTAGATTTTTGTGGTGTAGGTAATGAAGATCAAGTTGAGAAGATGCAAGAGATGCCAACCTACACTTTGGAGGAGAAGAATGATGGAGAATTTGGAGGCCACACTTTCATCAAACACAAATGGTGGTACTATGGCTATGAGGAGTGTGGAGATGCATATGACAAGGATGATCAATTCACCGTTTTTCACCCTCCTTGAAGGGTAGAGGTTAGAAGTCAAGCTAGTGACTTAAAAGAAGCGCTCCTCGGGAGGCAACCCGAGTTTAGTAGGTTCATTTTCGTAATTTCTAGATTGTTTTCCTTTGCCTTAGCTTAGATTCTTTCTAATCTCTCTTTAGCATGTGTTTTGTGGAATTATGTGTTATGTGAGCTTCATGATCATGTGTGGTATTGGTGAAAATAATAAAAGGACTTGTGGGTAGAGAATTGCCAATACATGGGATTTTTAGGAAGCCAAAACGGGTAGGACCGAGGTACCCAGTACCTCGGGCCCGAGGTTGAGATGTCGGTCCGGTATTGACGGTCAACATTGGTCTTGATTTTGTGGAAATTCCTATTATGCCCTTCTGACCTAACTTTGTCTTCTACCCAATTTAAGCCTTCTTTCCCATACCTAACACCCATCACCCTCATAACCACCTTCCCAAAATACCAAGTTCCCTACAAAAACCCCAAATCGATCCATCATTTCCACCATACTCGAACCCCAAGCAATCTTCACCATAAATCTTAATCCAACCCCTAGCATCCTCAAACATCGATCCAAAAGCCAAAAATCCCAACAAAACCCCATAGATCTTCATCCCTCTTCTAGATCTAGAAGAGAAATTTGAGTTCTAAGAAGTTGATTGCTAGAAGTCTTTGTTTCTTCAAACTTTGGTATGTGAATCTCAATCTCTACTCGATTCCTTGTGAATTTCATGCTTTCATTGCTAGATTTGAGACTTGCCATGATTGAGTGAGCTTAGACCTTGAGCATCCATGGTGATTTTGCATGCATAGTGAAATTTGTGTTTAATTGTTGATCATGCATGATTAAACCTACTTGGAACTTCGATCGATGATGAGAAATGGTTGATTTTGGATTTTAGGAGCATGATAGAGTGTTTTATGGGTGAATCTAGGAAGAGAAGTCGATTGAGAGTCGACCCGAGGTACCCAGAACCTCGGGACCGATGTTGCAAGTCGGTCCAAGACTCGGACCGAGGTTGAGAACCTCGGGCCTGATGTCTTGTGTTGGTCGGTCCTGTGCTATTTGACTTTCTCTTGTGTGAGCTTTAGGATTCATGAGCTTGAATGTTGGTAAAGACATGTTTATCATGATGTATCTTGTAGCTTGACCATTGTTATGTGATTCTTTACTCATACATGTTGGATTTTGTGGATTGAGTGTCTTAAGAGCAAGTATGGGGTTGTTTCCTTGCATGATGAGTTGTTAGTTGTGGAAGCATGTGATCTTGTTGTGTTTGTATAGATCTTATCTTGGAGTTCTTTGCTTTGATTGTGCGTAGGTACCATGACTACTCGAGCATCTTCTTCAAGGATGGAGAAAGCAACAAGATAGTCCAAGAAGTCGTCCAAGAGGGTCCAAAGGATGGACGATGTGCGCTTCGAGGACGATGATGTGGCTAGTGAGTATGAGCGACTCATGGGTCTATCTCACCACACTCGGTGGTTAGATTGGGAGTCCATTAGAAAGATGAGCATGGATGAAGCTCTTACTCGGTGCTATTCTCACATTGGGCGCAACGTATTGCTAAGGTGCAACAACACTCATTATCCCGCCTTAACATCCGAGTTTATGGCGATATTCAAGTGCACATATGAAGGAGTCGAGAGTGAGGGCATGATCTCCTTCCAAATGGGCAATGAGTTGCACGAGGTCTCTCTCCGGAATTTGGCTACTTACCTTGGATTTCCTTTTCCGAGAGATGAGGCTTATGTGGATAACGAGAAGGTGGACTATCTTTGGAGGTTTGTAGCCGGAAGAAGTGAGATGAGGAAAGGCGTATCAACAAATGAGATAGCAAATCCACTCTTCCGAGTCATGATCCGAGCTTTGGGTTGTTCCATCTTTACTAGGCACGAATTGAGCAAGCCAATGAAGGAGGAGGTCATGTTTCTCTATGAGATGTTGTTTGAGAATGAGAAGCCAATGAACCTCACATGGGAATGGGTGAAGATGGTGAAGGATTTCCAAAGTTCCTCATGGATCTATTTTGGAGGCATGATAGCCCGCTTGGCTCATCGTCTTGAGGTGGACTTGTCTACCTACACGCCGGCCCCAAATGGTGTAGAGTTCATGGACCTTAAGTACTTCAAGAAGGCCAACATCATCAAAGAGAAGCAAGTGACCGGTGCCATCACCTATCTAGCCCCACACTCCAACTTCGACAAGGTGCACATTCCCTTGGGGCCACGTCTCTTTAACCTCACAAGCTATTACAATTGGTTCCAAGTGTGGGTGGGCAAGGAGAATCCTTATGGAGAGCCGGAGGGGACACTTGAGTGTAGGAGACGAGCACAACACATTCGTTTCACTTCTCCTCAAGTTTCCCCGGACACCGAAGAAGAAGAGCCCAACCAATATGAGTTCGTGAGAAGAGATGATATGGACGTTGACTTGCCTAGAGAAGAAGAAGAAGAAGAAGATGGTGGTTATCACAATTTGCTCACCGACCACGCACCAACACTACTCGACCGAGGTGCAAGCCATGTCGGGCCCGACGTCCACCAACATCGGTCCGACACATATTTGCCCGATCCGGTCCCGAGCCATTTCGAGAGGGGTGAGGGAAGTGGAGCAAGACAAGAACCACCAAGCTATGGAGGGTATGAAGGGTATGCCCAATGGTACGGGCCCGGAATGGTGTTCCCCGAACCTCAACAATCGGTGGACATGAACTTCTTGGCCAACCAATTAGCTCATCTTCAACTTCAACAATCTAGCATGCTTCAAGAGGTACATCAAATCAATCTACAACAACAACACCTCAACTTCCAGCAACAACAACTTTTCCACCACCAAGAAGACTTCCAAGCTCAATTTGAAGAAGTGAACCGCAACATCGCTTACACTAGACGTGATGTGGACGACTTGAGGGCGGTCGAGGACCAAAGATGGAGCGTCCAAGAAAGCTTCAACGAATGGATGACCGGGAACTTCTCTTCCCGTGATGATCAATGGACGCGCCCCGCACCACAAATTCAACCGCCAAGTCAAGACCCTTTCCACGACCAACTGTATGAGCGAGAGCGGCACGCACGGCTCCAAAGGAGACGCCGTCAAAGACACCCTCCAAACTAAGCCTCAACATGCCATTCAAGAATAAGGAATTGTGAGCTCTCTTTATTCTTCTCTTTACTTTTGAGTTTTGATTTCTTTCTTTTGATGAGGACATCAAAATTTTAAGTATGGGGTGAGTTAGTAGCTCATAGTTTCATGTGTAGTTTCATGTGTGTTTCTCTTGTTTTGTTAAGGGATGTTTCTTTTGGATTGTGGCATGATGTGATGCATGAATCATGATTGAAATTTATGGTTTGAATGGATGTGTTTGTTTGTTTTGTTTGAGAAATTTTTTTTGCAAAAAAAATCCATAAAAATTCGAAAGTTGTGTGAAAATGTCAAAAAGATTTTGTTTTTGGGACTAGGAATTCCCATCTTAGATGTCCATATGAAGGCTAATGATGATGTGAGCATGTAAAATCCTTTGCATATTTTTGGATAGTTTAGCCTCTAAATGGATGTTGTTTTTGATGTGATATGATGTCTTGCATGTTTTTATTAAGCACATGAGTTCTTGGATGAGTTTTGATGCAACTAAGCTAGAGTGAACCTTGTGAGATTATTTTTTGCCATTTTAGGGATACTTGTTCATATTGCATATCCCTCATTTTCTTGTGTAATTAGCTCATGCATGCTAAGTAAAACTTGCTATTGAGGTTTTATCTATTTTCCAAGACCAATATGTGATTTGTTCTATGCTTTGTCACATTGATTTGAACTTTATTTCGTTTAGTCACAAAATATTCCATATCCTACCTTGAAGAGAAACCGTTGTTTGTAGCCCCGTTTTAGCCTTAGACCTTTGCTTGAAACTCCTCAAAAATATGATTTCTAGCCTATATGACTTGACCCTTATGGGATTGGACTTTAGTGAGAGGTTTTGGAATGTTTTTGGAGAGTTGAGATTCTCTTTGGTGAAGGGTGAGAAAGGGAGTTATAAACCAAGTGGGTAGTGCATCTTTGTTGTGAAAAAAAAAGAAAGAAAAGTTGGAAAAAGTAGTGGATTGAAAGCAAAGTGCTTAAGTGTAGAGAAAAAGGGCACCGACCGAGTTAAAGTGCACATCGGGCCCGAGTTGTAGTGCAAGTCGATCCTAGTGGAAAAAGTGTTAAAAATCCAACAAAAGTTTAGTGCAAAGATGAAGTGGAATGTTTAGTGAAAGATGTGGGTTGAAAGAAAAGAAAAGAAGAAAATCAAAGTCTTTTTGGAGTGTGAAGTTGAAAGTGGAATGATTTGGTGAGTTGGTGAGAGACTAGAAAGTTCAATCCCCATTGTAAGCACCACAAGACCAAAATGATTCCCACCTTGAGAAATACCAAAAGCCCCATTACAATCCGGCCGAATGGAACCTCTTTGAGGACCTCCATTGAGCGAAGTTCATATTCTTTGTGTGCATTGTAATAGGCATCTCTAGGTGGAGGTATTGGTGATATTAGCTTCAATTGTAAAGTCTTGACTTGCATGATTGTTGAGTTTGAGTGTTTATTGCTAAGCCTAAACACATGATGAGTGATACACATTTTCATATCCCTAAAGTGAGGCTTGGTTGCATTAGACTATATTCCTTGGACACTTGATCATGTGTGATGATGTAATCTTGCTAGTATATCTATCACTTGTGCTTACTTGTTTTTCATATGAGGCTTTACTTGAAAATGGTGCTTCGGTCTTGCTTACATTGTTATTGCTTGAGGACAAGCAAGTTTAAGTATGGGGTATTCTGACGTCTCTCATTTTGGTGGTGTTTTAGTAGTTAATTTCCCTTGTAGATAAGTGTTTTTCATTCCTTTCTTTGTTAGCTTCGTCCCTTTTAGCTTAGTTCCCGGTTTTCTACAAGATTCGGAAACTATGCGAGTTTGTTGTGTTTTGTAGGTAAAATGGCGCGTTTGAGGACGTTTTGGAGAAGTTTATAAAGAAGGAGCCAAGCAAGGGAGCTAAGGAACGGAAGAGCCATGCAAAGAATGAAGAGGAACTCAAGGAAAACCAAGAAGAGAAGAAGGATCGAGACCCAGGATCGAGTTACCACCAAGTTGGGCCCGAGTTCGAGCACCAGAGCATGGGACCGACGTTCCCAACGTCGGGCCCGATGTCTGCCGGCGTCGGTCTGAGTCGGCAAAAGGAAGGATTGCGCTCCAAGGCAAAGTGTTGTGATCTTCCAATTTTTCCCTTCTTCTAAATTTGGAATTCCTTGGTCCCCAATCAAGAGAAGAGGATAATTAGAGGTGATTAGAGAGGATTAAGGGGGAATCAATCACACACACACCAAAAATCACTCTCAAAGGCTCAAGGAAGATTTGGAGAGCAAGGAGAAGAAAGGAGGAGGAGAAGAGAGAGAGATCGGTGGAGCTAGAGAGGAGATTAGTGAGTTTTGAACTTGTTTTGCTTTGGTTTAGTAGAATTAAGACTTAGATATTGTGAACTCTTGTGGATTTGAATGCAATTTAGCCTTGATTTGAGTTTGATGATTGAGATTTGCTTGCTTTGCCATTTGATTGCTTTTTACTCTTACTTGATGGAGTAGATTCCATAGTCTTGGGCTACGGGGGAAACCCCTAGCTAGGATTGGGTAGGAACCCCCAATTGCATAGCCTTGAGTGCTTGATCTATTAATCCTCTCTACATTGAGCTTCAATTCTCTTGTGGAAACAAGGGACCTAGGGCTTGTGATTGGTAAGAGTAAGCGGGAGCGATCTCGAACCTATCACTAGACCTAGCATCGAAGGCGAGTGGAAACTCCCTTGGGTCGAAGTGTAGAGTGGAGGGATCGAAGGCTAGCAACCTCGATCTCACAAGGATCAACACTTATTGGCTGAATTTGGGTGGAATTACCCAAGTCTAGTTAGGGAAGGAACCCAAAAACCCAAGACCGATCTACTATTTTTGCCAAGACCGAGTTCCCCAGTACATCGGGCCCGACGTTGTGTGTGTCGGTCCCGGCCAAATCAACCTCGATCCACCCTCGGACCGAAGTGACCAGTGTCGGTCCGAGGTGTTCTCTTTGATTTTCCTCGTTTTTACCTTTCTTTTGCCTCTTTTTAGTCTTTCGGGTACTCTCAACGCACGAACTCCCGTGTGTTCGACGCCCTACCTCTTTACTACAATTGAGGTTCGGGTTATAAATTTAAATTTTGAGACCCTCCGATCCGGACCGATCAGAAGTCTTCTTGGTGGTGGAAAAGTTGTTGTTGTTGGAAGTTGAGGTGTTGTTGTTGTAGATTGATTTGATGTGCCTCTTGAAGCATGCTTGATTGTTAAAGTTGAAGATGAGCCAATTGGTTGGCTAGGAAGTTCATGTCCACCGATTGTTGAGGCTCGGGGAACACCATTCCGGGCCCGTACCATTGGGCATACCCTTCATACCCTCCATAGTTTGGTGGTTCTTGTCTTGCTCCACTTCCCTCGCCCCTCTCGAAATGGTTCGGGACCGGATCGGGCAAATATGTGTCGGACCGATGTTGGTGGACGTCGGGCCCGACATGGCTTGCACCTCGGTCGAGTAGTGTTGGTGCGTGGTCGGTGAGCAGTATTGTGGTAACCACCATCTTCTTCTTCTTCTCTAGGCAAGTCAACGTCCATGTCATCTCTTCTCACGAACTCATATTGGTTGGGTTCCTCTTCTTCGGTGTCCGGGGAAACTTGAGGAGAAGTGAAACGAATGTGTTGTGCTCATCTCCTACACTCAAGTGTCCCCTCCGGCTCTCCATAAGAATTCTCCTTGCCCACCCACACTTGGAACCAATTGTAATAGCTTGTGAGGTTAAAGAGACGTGGCCCCAAAGGAATGTGCACCTTGTCGAAGTTGGAGTGTGGGGCTAGATTTGTGGTGGCACCGGTCACTTGCTTCTCTTTGATGATGTTAGCCTTTTTGAAGTACTTAAGATCCATGAACTTTACACCATTTGGGGCCGTGTAGGTAGACAAGTCCACCTCAAGACGATAAGCCAAGCGGGCTATCATGCCTCCAAAGTAGATCCATGAGGAACTTTGGAAATCCCTCACCATCTTCACCCATTCCCATGTGAGGTTCATTGGCTTCTCATTTTCAAACAACATCTCATAGAGTAACATGGCCTCGTCCTTCATTGGCTTGCTCAATTCGTGCCTAGTAAAGATGGAACAACCCAAAGCTCGGATCATGACTCGGAAGAGTGGATTTGCTATCTCATTTGTTGATGCGCCTTTCCTCATCTCACTTCTTCCGGCTACAAACCTCCAAAGATAGTACACCTTCTCGTTATCCACATCCACCTCATCTCTCGGAAAAGGAAATCCAAGGTAAGTAGCCAAATTCCGGAGAGAGAGCTCTTGCAACTCGTTGCCCAATTGGAAGGAGATCATGCCCTCACTCTCGACTCCTTCATATGTGCTCTTGAATGTCGCCATAAACTCGGACGTTAAGGCGGGATAATGAGTGTTGTTGCACCTTAGCAATACGTTGAGCCCAATGTTAGAATAACACCGAGTAAGAGCCTCATCCATGCTCATCTTTCTAATGGACTCCCAATCTAACCACCGAGTGTGGTGAGATAGACCCATGAGTCGCTCATACTCACTAGCCACATCATCATCCTCGAAGCGCACATCATCCATTCTTTGTACCCTCTTGGACGACTTCTTGGACTTTCTTGTCGCTTTCTCCATCCTTGAAGAAGATGCTCGGGTAGTCATGGTACCTACGCACAATCAAAACAAAGAACTACAAGATAAGATCTATACAAACACAACAACATCACATGCTTCCACAACTAACAATTCATCATGCAAGGAAATAACCCCATACTTGCTCTTAAGATACTCAATCCACAAAATCCAACATGTATGAGCAAAGAATCACATAACAATGGTCAAGCTACAAGATACATCATGATAAACATGCCTTTACCAACATTCAAGCTCATGAATCCCAAAGCTCACACAAGAGAAAGTCAAATAGCACAGGACCGACCAACACAAGACATCGGGTCCGAGGTTCTCAACCTCGGTCCGAGTCTTGGACCGACTTGCAACATCGGTCCCGAGGTCCTGGGTACCTCGGGCCGATTCTCATTCGACTTCTCTACCTAGATTCACCCATAAAACACTATATCATGCTCCTAAAATCCAAAATCAACCATTTCTCATCATCCATCAAAGTTCCAAGTAGGTTTTAGCATGCATGATCAATAATCAAGCACAAATTTCACTATGCATGCAAATCACCATGGATGCTCAAGGTCTAAGGTCACTCAATCATGGCAAATCTCAAATCTAGCAATGAAAGCATGAAATTCACAAGGAATCAAGTAGAGATTGAGATACACATACCAAATTTTGAAGAAACAAAGACTTCTAGCAATCAACTTCTTAGAACTTTAATTTCTCTTCTAGATCTAGAAGAGGGATGAAGATCTATGGGATTTTGTTGGGATTTTTTTGGCTTTTGGATCGATGTTTTGAGAATGCTAGGGGTATGGATCGAGATTTGTGGTGAAGATTGCTTGGGGTTTGAGTATGGTGGAGATGATGGATCGATTTGGGGGTTTTGAAGGGGACTTGGTATTTTGGGAAGGTGGTTATGAGGGTGATTGGTGTTAGGTATGGGAAAGAAGGCTTAAATTGGGTAGAGGACAAAGTTAGGTCAGAAGGGCATAATAGGCATTTCCACAAAATCAAGTCCAAAGTTGACCGGCCAAAGCGGACCGACGTCTCAACCTCGGGCCCGAGGTACTGGGTACCTCGGTCCTAGCCGTTTTGGCTTCCTAAAAATCCCTTGTCTTGGCAAGTCTCTACCCACAAGTCCTTTTATTATTTTCACAAATACCACACATGATCTTGAAGCTCACATAACACACAATCCCACAAAACACATGCTAAAGAGAGATTAAAAAGAATCTAAGCTAAGGCAAAGAAAAACAAACTAGAAACTACGAAAATGAACCTACTAAACTCGGGTTGCCTCCCGAGGAGCGCTCTTTTTAAGTCACTAGCTTGACTTCTAACCTCTACCCTTCAAGGAGGGTGAAAAACGGTGAATTGATCATCCTTGTCATATGCATCTCCACACTCCTCATAGCCGTAGTACCACCATTTGTGTTTGATGAAAGTGTGGCCTCCAAATTCTCCATCATTCTTCTCCTCCAAGATGTAGGTTGGCATCTCTTGCATCTTCTCAACTTGATCTTCATTACCTACACCACAAAAATCTAAAGAATTTCTAGGGGACTCAATAACATTATAACTCAAGTCTTCTTGCAAATCACTCAAACAAAGGTAATCATCCTCTATATCCTCTTTCAAGGCACTTAAACAAATGTCAGAGTCTCCCACATCAAAAGGATACGAAGAAGGATACTCTTCATGGCTTCTCGGGCTATCTCCACCTCTTGACTCCTCATGGTTCACAAATGGATCTTGTAATTCCCTTTCTTGCTCTTGAACATAGACCATGTCATGATCTCTCAATGGTGCTTGTTGTGACGCTATCAAGGACGCTTGCGTACTTGTTAGTGTACCACACAACCGTCCCTTAGTTTTGATATGACAAACTCATTTTGATTCTAATAAAATTGTCCAAGTGTTCAGGAACGCCAGTGACGAAAGGACAACAATTGTGTATGAGCATCCCCCAGGCTTAGGGACGCTAGCTAACAGGAAGTAAGGATTAGCTAGAGACTACTTGAGCAAGGACGGAGTCCCAAGCAAGTAGGAACGCAAGATAGGAGTCCTTACTCACTAGCCGACAGGATGACATCACTCGACAATGTTTGATCATCCAAGGACACGTGGAGACCGATCCTGTAGCGGAGTCCAACACTACGTGGCGGACGATCCTGTTGCAGAGTTCATTAACACGTGGCGGCCGATCCTGTAGCGGAGTTCATCATACACAGCTGGATATAGGAAGCTTCCACATCACCGCCCTACTACGTGGAGGACGATCCTGTAGCCACGTCCACGAAGGGCATGATCGTCCCAGAGAAATGACGCCCTTCCCCAAGTCCTATAAATACCCCAAGGCATTTATTGTGACGTTAACGCTTTCAAAGAATATTCAGAGAGAATCAGAGGAAAGCGACTCACTCAAGAACACGAAGAACTAACTCAAGAACAGTGCTAGGACTTGTGTTAGATCGAGTGAGATTTTGTACCCAAACCACAAAACAGTTTGTAATCAGAAAAACCAAAAAGAGAGAAAGAGTTCTGCGAAGTACTGCCGAACGTAGGAATAGAGTCCTTTAGTAGGTTGAACAAGCTTTAGTTGTAGGCTTAAAGGAGTTCTTTACAAGTGAACTTAGGGAAAAGCTAAGTGTCAGAGAACTGTAAAGACTCGCCAGTACAACTGTAAGAACGTTCAATATAAAGGAAGAACTATTCAAAAATCCTCCAAGGAGGTAGAGGTTTACACTCAAGGACTACTTGGTCTTGAGTGGTTCCTCTATAATTCACTGCGTTCATTACTTACCTGTTTAGTACTTTATTCCGCTGCATTACTCAAGGACGCCCCTACTCCTCGTAGGGACGCCTAACCAAAGGACTCCTTTACCAAAGTAAAGGACGTCCCTCAGTACTAACGATCCAACAATTGGTATCAGAGCAGGCGCTTTAGATTCTTACTGAGTTGCAGGTAAAAATGGACATGGTACCTATTGGAATCTCTTTTATGAAGCCTCTGTGTCTGACGGACGGCAACTTCAACCGCTGGAAAACTAGGTTTGAGAACTTCTGCAGAAGCACAAATTATCAATGCTGGAACGTGATCAGAAAAGGTGACCTCAAGGTTCCCGATGACAAGAAAGACAAAGAGGACGAGTGGGGTCCTGATGAATTCAAGCTAATGGAAACAAATGCTAAAGCAGTGTGCTTTCTTCAAGCGTCCCTCGCGAAAGGGATGTCACAAGAGTTAGCAATCTCCCCACAGCAAAACAACAGTGGGAAGCTCTTGAGAAATTTCATGTGGGAACCGCAGAAATGAAGGAGGATGTCCAGCTGAAAATCAAAAAGGAGTTCTATGCTTTTAGTATGTTGCCAAATGAAACGGTCAATGACTACTCGTACCGTTTTGAGGGCCTTGTCACCAAGATGAGGAACAGAGATCTCCATGAGAAACAGAGTTCAAGTAGTTATTGATGGGTTGATTGGAGTCTGGAACTTCGATAGGACAACTTTCAAAGAAAACACAGCCAACAAAACTCTAGATATGGAGGAGATCTATGGGAAGCTCAGGTAGTACGAAGAAAGAAGAATCTCTGACATGGCTCAGCTAGGAAAGAATCCTCAAACTGATCTTGCTTTGGCGTCCACAACACCAGAGTACGCTGAGTACCTACGCGGCTAAAGAGATCTAGCATTGATGATGCAAACTAAATCAAAAGAAAAGCTTGAGAACTTGCGTCCCAAAGAGAAAGAAAGCAAGTCAAAGGAAGAGATTGACTCAGATGAGGAACTATCTCTTATTCACAATGCTCTCAAGTACTATAACAAGAAGAACAAGCATAGCAACTAGAGCAAGTCTTACAAAAAGGAGAGTCCCAAGTACACAGAGGCTGAAATGAAGGAACTCACATGTTACAAATGCAACAAGAAAGGACATTTTGCCAAAAAGTGTACTGTGGGAACGTCCTCCAAGGACAAGAAGAAAGCTCTCACGATTCCATGATGCGTTCCTTAGAAAAATGTTCAAAACCAAAACTCCTTAAACTTATTGGTAAAATCATGGAGGAAAGTCTTGCTATGAAAAGAAGAATGGATGAACTTGAAGATGAAAATATTGTAGTTGAATGTGAAAACTGTAGTTCAATGACCAAGTCCCTAAAAACTGAACTTATGTGTCTCAAACTTGAGAACGCCAAGCTTAGGGAAGAAGTGAAAGTATTGGGAAAGAGTCCCATAGTTGAGGAAGTAAAACCAATAGTCTTTGTCCCAGCCAAAAGAGGACTAGGCTATGAATCTGACACTAGGAACTCTCTCCCTAGCGACTTTGAGGCTAGCAAAACTTCAGAACTTGAACTTGAAAGAGAGAAAACCAAGAATCTTCTTGAAAGAATTAGAGTCCTAGAAAGTGGAGACAAAGGGCAAGAGGACTACTATACTAATTCCACCAGTCATAAAATTTATAAGAAAATTGCAAAAGGGGACGGTTCAAAAGTGTGTGATCCCCAAAAGATGAAGCAAAACAAAATCCAACGTCCCAACAAGAAGTACTACCTCGGTACTTACTATAAGACGTGTTGGTACAGTGGACAAGGAGACCACTTCAAATATGACTGTGTGAAGCTAAAAGAAGATATTGCAAGTGGCAAAATTGCTAGGACGAAAAATGAAAATGCTGAGTCCGTTCCCAAAGCTAATCCTAGGCGTCCTAGACGTTCTAGGAGTTCTTTCCGAAAGCATGCCGTTTCTAATGATGTTAATCTAAATGACTATATGCCAGAACCAGAGTTCTATTATTGTAATGAGCCAGGTAAGGAACACCTTGCCTGGGTCGCCAAGAACTAATCTTGTTTTGGCAGGTGGAAGTGAGGGGACGCCCATGGATCATTGATAGTGGCGCCTCAAATCATATGACAGGAAGCCAGATCCATCTCACTTCTATCCAGAGTAGTGCCACGGGAGGAACTGTCTCGTTTGGCAACAAGGGCAAGGGAAAGATCAAAGGAACGGGAACTGCTATTCTAAACCCGTCCATCAAAGCAACAAATGTAAGTCTTGTTGAAGGACTTGGCTTCAATCTCCTCAGCGTTTCCCAAATGTGTGACCAAGGTGAAAATCTAGTCACATTTGACTTAAAGGAGTGTCTCTTCATCAACAAGAAGTCCAACAAAGTTGTTCTCAAAGGAGTTCGCAAGAACAATGTTTATATCTTCAACCAAGAGTTCAAGCCTAAATCAGAATTGTGCCTATCTGTTTCAAAGGAGGACGCTGACCTCTAGCATCGCCGCCTTGGCCATGCTGGACCAAGCACAATCCTCAAGCTACACCAAAGAAATCTTATGAAGGGACTTCCCCGAATTGATCCTGAGAAAGTTGAACAGTGCGAAGCCTGTATCAAAGGGAAGCAAACAAGAACGTCTTTCAAATCTAAAAATGAAGTTAGCACAAAGAAGCCTTTGGAACTTCTCCACATGGATCTTTGTGGACCAATGAAGACGTTGAGCTATGGTGGAAAGAGGTACATTTATGTTCTCGTAGATGATTTTTCTCGATTCACTTGGGTTCTTTTCTTGGTGTCTAAAGCAGATTGCTTCAATGCATTCAAAGTCTTCACCAAACAAGTAGAAGTTGCCCTTGAGACGCCTCTCAAAGCCATAAGATCAGACCATGGGACAGAGTTCCAGAATTCAGAGTTCCTGGCCTACTGTGATCAACATGGTGTCTCGCACAACTTCTCAGCTCCAAGAACTCCTCAACAAAATGGAGTTGTGGAAAGAAAGAACAGGACGTTGGAGGATATGGCAAGGACTATGCTCTTGGCTAATGGCGTCCCCAAGTACTTTTAGGCGGAAGCTATTGCTACAGCATGCTACATCATCAATCGTGCCATGATCCGTCCCTTGCTGAAAAAGACGTCCTATGAGTTGTTGAATGGCAGGAAGCCTCGCATTGATTATCTCAGAGTCTTTGGTTGCAAATGTTTCGTTCACAACAATGATAAAGAAAAACTTGGAAAGTTTGATGCAAGGAGTGATGAAGCCATATTTCTTGGGTACTCTCTCACCAGCAAAGCATATAGAGTTTTCAACAAAAGGACTCTAAAGCTTGAGGAGAGTATTCATGTTGTGTTTAAGGAAAGTTCTTCTCACAAAGAAAAATCAAGTAAGAAAGAACGCTCCTCGTCACAACAGCAGGACGACTCTGAAGACGAAGGTGAAGATCGGTCCTCTGGAAAATACTATGTTCCTAAGGACGCTAACCCAAATCCTGAAGAAGTCTCAGTGGACGTTCCTAGTGTTGTTCAGGGCGTTCCCTCTCGTAGTAAATCCCCAGTTCAACATGATATGGGTGAATCAAGTCAACAAGGCGAGCAACGCCAAGGTGTGGACGCTCTCTTTGAGGGGGAACACACTGAGGACGATGCTCAAGATAATAGTGATGATTCTGATGAAGAGATTGATCCAAGGTTTGCTCAATTGTTTCAAAGGGAGTCCCGCTTCTCTAAGGACCACCCAACCTCTCAGATTATCTCAGATCCTTCTCAAGGAGTTCAAACAAGGTCAGCTGCAAGCAAGTCCCAGAGTGCAAATTTAGCTTTTTGTGCGTTCAATGCCTTTGTTTCTATGGTGGAACCAAAGAATATCAGAGAAGCACTCCTGGACGTTGATTGGATTCAAGCAATGCAAGAAGAACTCAACCAGTTTAAAAGGAACAAAGTTTGGACCCTCGTCCCTCGTCCCAAAGGCAAAAACATCATAGGGACGCGCTGGGTGTTCAGAAATAAGCTTGATGAGAGTGGACGTGTGTCAAGGAATAAGGCAAGACTGGTGGCTCAAGGATTCAAGCAAGAGGAAGGCATAGACTACGATGAGACCTTTGCTCCTGTTGCTAGAATTGAAGCCGTTCGTCTCCTCATTGCCTTTGCCGCGCACAAAGGATTCAAGTTATTTCAAATGGACGTCAAGACTGCCTTCCTCAATGACAAATTAAAGGAGGAAGTGTACGTTGCTCAACCGCCTGGTTTCGAGGACGCCGCTCACCTGATTATGTGTACTACTTGGACAAAGCGCTTTATGGACTCAAGCAAGCCCCTCGTGCATGGTACGACAGGTTTGCGTCCTTTCTTTTGTCTCATGGGTACACTAGAGGTTCAATTGATAAAACTCTGTTCATAAAGAAAGTTCACAAGGACATTTTGATTGCCCAAGTCTATGTTGATGATGTAGTCTTTGGTAGTACTAACATGAAACTTGTAGATGAGTTCAAGTCCTTAATGAGTAGTGAGTTTGAAATGTCCCTCATTGGAGAACTCAATTTCTTCTTGGGACTTCAAATCAATCAACTCAAGGAAGGGACGCGCATTCACCAACAAAAATATGTCCGTGAAATGCTTGAGAAGTACGGGATGAACACGTCCAAGCCTGTCGCAACCCCTTGTTCTACTAACTCGCGTCTTAACGCTGATGAAAAGGGAAAGGACGTTGATCAAAAGCTTTACAGAGGAATGATTGGTTCTTTGCTATACTTGACTGCAAGCCGTCCCGATATCATGTTTGCTGTTTGCTTGTGTGCACGCTTCCAGGCGAATCCAAAGGAGTCCCACATGCAAGAAGTCAAGAGGATCTTTCGCTACCTCAAAGGACGCGACGATCTTTGTCTTTGGTACCCTAGGAAGACGTCCTTCAAGCTTGTTGGCTACTCGGACGCTGATTATGCTGGTCATTTGATTGATAGAAGAAGCACTTCAGGAATGGCACAGTTCCTTGGTTCATGCTTAGTCTCCTGGGATCTAAGAAACAGAACTCTGTGGCGCTTTCTACTGCGGAAGCTGAGTACGTTGCTGCTGCCTCGTGCTGTTCACAAGTTATCTGGATCAAATATCAACTAGAGGACTACGGTATCAATCTTGAAACTATTCCTATTCGCTGTGATAACACAAGTGCTATTGAAATTTCTAAGAATCCTGTTTTTCATTCACGCACAAAGCATATTCATATAAGGCATCATTTCTTGCGTGATAATGTTGAACTAGGACTTATTAGTATGGAGCATGTAAGGACTGAAGATCAAATAGCTGATATTTTCATTAAGGCGCTTGATAGACTTTCCTTTGAGCATCTCAGGTTGCTCTTGGGGATGATAACTTTTAAGTAGCAAGTCCCGTTCTACTATTCCCTCAATGATTGGCTATGTTTTGTAGATTCTAAGTGTTTAAGGACTGTCATGCATTAAATTCATATTTGCAAGGACGCTAGTCTAAAACTTCATGTGTTTGCTACTTTGGAACACCATTCAAATTTTCTCTATTTGTCTTGAAAAGGGTATCCCTGATCACCCAACCCACATCATAAGCCGAAATGATGGGAACTCTAAGCTTACCCTAGCCGAGAACTCTGCAAAAGCGTCCTATGAGCTTCATATTTTTCTTTACGGGACGTACTTGTTTTGTTCTCAAATGGTTCGAAAGGTGATCACAAGGACGGTTGAATTGGTTATTGGTTTACTTGAAGAGGTAACTTTTTGCTAAGTATGAGAGAACGCTCAGTGTTTGTAAGAGAGGACGCCAGTTCACTTTTGAGAAGAAGTTAAAGAGTCAGAAATTTGAACTTTTGAAAGTGTAAACAGTGACCGTTGCTTTTGCTCAAATCTTAAGGGGGAAGTTTTGACACGTGTCGCACAGTAAAACAGTGGTAATTACAGTTTGTGCCACCGCTTCCTCTATATAAGGCCAGAATAGTCGCTCTCGTTCATTTATTATTTTCAACCACTTCCCTGCTCAAATCAGTGCTCTGACTTCTCTCTAGCTTTCCGGCAACTTTCTCTCACTAAAACTCACCAGAATATGTCTCAAAGACTGATGAACGTGGCCGGATCTTCTACCGGCGGGAAGCGAAGACGATTGGTGAAGTCCCACCACATAGAAAAGCAAAAGCCTATCGTCCTCAATGAATCTCTGGTGGACTTCATCAATAGGAAGCCGAAAACCCTCTACAATTTGATAAGGGAACGGATGGACAGACCTGATGTGAAGGAGGACGCAATCAAGACGAGGAACTATGAAAAGTTCATAGAACGGTTCGTCATTCAAGACCTCAACAACACAAACTACAAGGACTTGCCGGGGAGGATGGACGACGTTCTCTTCTTCTCGTAGTTTGGTGGTGAGAATCTCGGTCCTTTACTTGATTTAATCCCAGACTTGCACAACGCCGTCCTCCCAGACTTCCCCATGTACCCTAGGGACTCTTTGGCTTACAAAATGCTTAAAAACCGTGTGCCAAGTCCCTCTCCCCCTCCTCCTCAAGTCCCCACCATCACCACAAGAAATATCCTTCCTTCAAAGCGTCCAACCCCTGCTTCCCCTCTATCAAAATCTTCCAAGCCAACCTCCTCAAACCCAACTCAAATGGTCGACAAGTTTCCACCCCACATAAAGGAGGGACGCTCCAAGAAAACCCACGACCCAAGGCCCCTCAAAAAGGCCAAAACTTCAAGCGTCCCCTCCTCCAAAAGCTCCAAACAAAGGCCTAGCTCCACAAAAAGGCCCTCCAACCTCTCCAAGGAATCCACTCCTCCTCCTAAACCCATATCAATTGTCCAACTCCCCACTCCTCCACCGTCCCCTCAACCCTCAAAGAAAAATGCCCTCATTCCTTTTCCTCCTAAACCCTATTCTCCCCTCAACCTTGCCAACTTCCCATCCGCCCCGGCCCATATCTCACCGCCAAAGGACCCCGAGACCCCAAGGTCCCGTCGTCCTTCCTCTGAAAGCGGACCGGATGAAGCTGAGAAGCGTTCCACTCTTGAGCACACTTTTCGCAGACGCAAAGCTGGTGAAAAGCCCAAGGTGTTGCTCGTAAAGGACGCTCCAGAGCCTGAGCACATCTCCTCCTCCTCCTCTTCTAGCTCATCTGAGAGCCAAAGAGGAACGCCTGCTGATCAAGTCTCCCCATTCATTGATGTAGTTGGGGACTCTAGTGACGAGGCAGAAGGAGTCGAGAATGCTCCTGCTACTAGAGAAGTGGAAAAAGAACAAGTTGTTGAGGACGCTGGCGAGCACCAGGTCGCTCAAAAGGACGCCGAGCCCACTCTGTCTGAAGAGCTCGAGCGTGATGCTCAAGAAGTAGCTCCCTACAACCAATTCCTCCCTCTCCTAAATCCCCTCCCAACTCCTCAAGAAAACCCCTCCCCCACAATCCAAACAGAATCCCATCAAGTCCCTGCGGATGCGGAGCCACAAACAGAACATCAATCAGAGGCTCAGGACGCCGAGGGCACGTCCCAAGGCCAAGCTCCTTCTGATGCTGATCAAGCCACAGCTGGTGGCAATGATGAAAATGAACAATGCACAGAGAACGCTGCTAGCCAGGATGCTGATGAAAACGAGTCAGAGGACTCTGCTGATGAGGACAGTTCTTCAGATGATGAGGACTCTGAGTCCCCTAAGGGCAAACACAAAAGAAAGCCTGATGGCACGCCCGTCAAAGTTCTCAGCCCCCTGATATACTCCGAAGAGTGGCTCGCCTCCTTCAACGATGACAAAGTTCAGGAGTTCCTTGAGCTTCTAAGGTTCCAAGGCTGGTTGAACGTTGGGCCTGCGCCTGCAGATGTTGACAAAGAGCAGGTAAAAGCGTTCTACAAGGATTTGCGTTACAAGTCTAAAGACAGCTCTCTCCACTTCAAGATAGATGGTGAGAAAGCCTCTGTTAATGAACGCCAGGTTCGCGCCTTCATGGGTCTCAACCCTCAAAAGCCCCCGTCCAACGCTCTAAGCTCCCTACCAGAAAGTGGCTTCGAAACAACTGATGAAGAACTGCCACTGGTTGAAAGGGTGTTTCAAGGCAAAAAGCCTTATGGACTGGACAGGGTAGCTAACGTGTTGAGCAAGGTTGGCGCCATCGCACATTACTTCATTTGTCACGCCGTCCTTCCAAGGCAAGAGAAGCGTTCGATCGTTCAAACTCATGATCTTATACTGATTGACGCTCTTCTCGAACGCCGTCCCATAAATCTAGCCAAAATTGCTATGCAACATATGGCTAAGTGTGGGAGGAAGCGTCACGCCTTGCCGTACCCGGGTCTGGTGAAGCTGATTCTTAAGTCCCAAAATGCTTATGATGAAAGCGCTCCTTTTGAAGAGCTTGGACTAAAATGGAACGCCAAGAAGGGACTGGTAGAGATCAGGCACAACGAAGAGTTGCCCTCCGTGCTAAAACAGTTAGAAGCTGAGGTTGAGGAAGCCAGGCAAAAGGCTGAGCAAGAACGCCTGGCAGCTGAAGCTGAAGAAGAACGTCTCGCTTCTATGTCTCAGGAGTTCACTCAAGAAGAAGAGCCAGCCCTCAACTTTTCAACCCTTGATCAAGTGCTTATGGCTCCTTCTCCTCCTCTAGAACCTCCTATGGACGCTCCCTCTTCCAGTTCAGGACCAGTGCCCCGTTCTGCCCCTTCTAATCTTGCCCAGCATCCTCCTGCAGAACTCTTGGGTGCTATTATGGACAACCAGTGCCTAATCTTCTCCGCTCTCAAAGACTTGTCCTCTGCTTTCTCTAAGTCGGCTGAACTTCATGAGAAACTTCTAAAGTTTTATCAAAACCAGAGCCGTCCTCAATGATCGCTGTCCTCCAAGCCTTTAATCCCTAAATTGTTTTGCTCTTGCTTCTTTTATGTTTCAAACACTTGGTTGTTGGTTTGTAATAACCGTACTCTACTTTTGTTTGAATGGAAGTTCCACTGTTTGCTTGCATGTGTTTGTTTAAGCGTTCCAATGCTTATAGTTATGTTTTTATGCTAACGTCCTTATCACTTGTTATCCTTTTCGATGATGCCAAAAGGGGGAAGTGTAGTTTTGCAAAGATGCGCTATAAATTAGTTATCTAGAATAAGCAAGTGTTAAGGGGGAACTATTAAGTGAAAGGTCTAAGGAATGCCCATGCTAGAATAAAAGAGGACGCTTAGAAAACATTTCTAGGACGCGACTCTCTCTTTAAAATCCAAATGTTAGAGAATCAAAGAATGAAAACTTGTGCTTACTGAAATCTTCTCTAAGTGTTAGAGGACGCTTCTAAGTTTTCATGCATGCTAAGTTCCAATGTCAAAACTATTTTGCTGAAGAGTTTGTCATCATCAAAAGGGAGAAATTGTTGGGACGCTATCAAGGACGCTTGCGTACTTGTTAGTGTACCACACAACCGTCCCTTAGTTTTGATATGACAAACTCACTTTGATTCTGGAACGCCAATGACAATGACAAAAGGACAACAAGTGTGTATGAGCGTCCCCCAGGCTTAGGGACGCTAGCTAACAGGAAGGAAGGACTAGCTAGAGACTACTTGAGCAAGGACGGAGTCCCAAGCAAGTAGGAACGCAAGAAAGGAGTCCTTACTCACTAGCCGACAGGATGACATCACTCGACAATGTTTGATCATCCAAGGACACGTGGAGACCGAACCTGTAGTGGAGTCCAACACTACGTGGCGGACGATCCTGTTGCAGAGTTCATCAACACGTGGCGGCCGATCCTGTAGCGCAGTTCATCATACAAAGCTGGATACAGGCAGCTTCCTCATCACCGCCCTACTACTTGGAGGAAGATCCTGTAGCCACGTCCACGAAGGGCATGATCGTCCCAGAGAAATGACGCCCTTCCCCAAGTCCTATAAATACCCCAAGGCATTTATTGTGACGTTAACGCTTTCAGAGAATATTCAGAGAGAATCAGAGGAAAGCGACTCACTCAAGAACACGAAGAACTAACTCAAGAACTCAAGAACAGTGCTAGGACTTGTGTTAGATCGAGTGAGATTTTGTACCCAAACCACAAAACAGTTTGTAATCAGAAAAACCAAAAAGAGAGAAAGAGTTCTGCGAAGTACTGCAGAACGTAGGAATACAGTCCTTTAGTAGGTTGAACAAGCTTTAGTTGTAGGCTTAAAGGAGTTCTTTACAAGTGAACTTAGGGAAAAACTAAGTGTCAGAGAACTGTAAAGACTCGCCAGTACAACTCTAAGAACGTTCAATATAAAGGAAGAACTATTCAAAAATCCTCCAAGGAGGTAGAGGTTTACACTCAAGGACTACTTGGTCTTGAGTGGTTCCTCTATAATTCACTGCGTTCATTACTTACCTGTTTAGTACTTTATTCCGCTGCATTACTCAAGGACGCCCCTACTCCTCGTAGGGACGCCTGACCAAAGGACTCCTCTACCAAAGCAAAGGACGTCCCTCAGTACTAACGATCCAACAGTGCTTCCTCCTCTTTTGTGGATTCCAACTCCTCTTTCTTACGCTTGGCACTTTCCTCCAACTTCAAGATTGCCAAAGCATCCGGTTCATTGAGAGCTTTGTTGAAATGGAACTCCACTTTTTCCTCGCCAATCTCAAAAGTCACTTTCCCATTTCTCACATCAAATTTGGCACCCGCCGTAGCTAGAAACGGCCTTCCAAGAATAATGGGCACCATCGTATCTTCTTTCATGTCGAGGATCACAAAATCATCGGGGACAAAATACCTCCCAACTCGAACCAGGACGTCATCTAAGATTCCGGTGGCCTTTGTAGATGAACCATCGGCCATAGTAAGACTCATATCAACCGGTTCAATATCTCCGAGGTTAGCCCTTCTCCATATGCTCATGGGCATAACCGATATGCTTGCTCCTAAATCACAAAGAGCCTTGAAGTTTTGGGATCCAATCCCCACGGTAATTGCAAATCTTCCGGGATCACCTAGCTTTTGAGGTAGCTCCAAGATCTTCACCTCATCTTGCATCTCCACAATTGACCTCTTCTTGCTCAAAATTTCCTTCAAAAACTTTGCATAGGATGGCATCTCACTTAGAGCATCGGTGAATGGGATGGTGATGTTCAAGCCTTGCAAAAGCTTCAAGAACCGCTTAAACTTGCCCTCAACAATCTCCTTGGGCTTCTTCAAAATGGGTAAGGAAGAGTTGTGCCTCCTTGTTTCTTGGTTGAATCCACCTCCTTTGACCGATCTTGATCTCTCTCAACATTTTCAGCTTGGATCGACTTCGGAGTGACCTCGGGACCGACTTCAGGAACCTCGGTCCTAGGGCAGGGCACATCTGGGAACGTCGGGCCGACTACAGGGTACGTCGGGCCTGAGTTCAGTTCTACCTCGGTCCGGCTCAGGGGACTTCCTCCGTCTTCTAGATCGATGTCATGGTACGTCGGGCCCGAGTTACTGGGCAACTCGGTCCGACCTTCTTCTCTTGTCCTTGGAACTTGTGGCTCGGGCAAACTCCGTCCACTCCTCAATCCTATGGCTCGAACTTCATTTTGTTATTGTGGGGCACGGGGGTTCTCCTCGGGTCGGCCCGGGAGTCTTCCCTCCTCTCTTGGAAGTGGATTCGCCATGTGAACAAATTGGTTGTCCACTTGCCTTCTCCACACACCAAACTCTTTGAATTGGGTGCCCATGTCATCAAATCTTCTCTCCATATTAGTGAATTGATTCTTCAAATCTTGAGCCCTTGGTGGTCTTTGCTCATAGAATCCCGGAGGTCGGTATGGTGGTGGTTGGGCCCTCGGCTCGTTTTGGTTGAAGTTGTTGTTGTAGCCATTAGCTTGGCCTTGGTTCCACCTTCCTCCATTGTTGAAATTGGCCCTTCCTCCATAGTTTCTTTGAACATAGTGTGCCTCCTCGATTTGCTCGGCCAATCGAACTTGGCGCTCATTGGGACACTCTTGGGCTCCATGCTTCAAAGAACCACGTTCTTCACAAGCTCTCGAGTTTTGTTGGAGATGACCCATCTTCCTCCTCATCTTGTTCAACTCATCTTCTAGAAATTGGATCTTCACATCTTTATCCACCTCTTCACTCTTTGGGTCGTAGAGCCTCTTTGCACCATCTCCATGGACTCTTACCTCCTTGTTCCCTTGACTCACTCCATACATGGCTTCGTAATCGGAGAGCTTGTCTAGCAACTCCCATGCTTGCTCCGGTGGCAAGTCAATGAACCCACAATCGGTGTGAAGGTTCAATTTGTCCTTGGTGGCGGGGTTGATTCCTTGGAAAAATATGGCTTGAAGGACATAAGGTTGTTGCCCATGCATTGGACATTGCCTTAACATTTCCTTGAACCGATCCCAAGCCTCGAAGAGTGGCTCGTGGGCTCCTTGTTGAAAGCTCGCTATCTTCCTTCTAAGCTCCGTCGTCTTGGTGGGCGGAAAGAACTTCATCAAGAATGCTTCATTGAGAGCCCTCCATGATGTGATGGATCGAGGTGCTTGGCTCTCCAACCAATGCAATGCCTTGCCTCCCAACGACCACTTAAAGGCTTTGAGTAGCACGTACTCAAGTGTCTCATCATCCGTCGAGATGGTCTCACATAGATCCTTGAATTGCTTCACATGCTCGATCGGGCACTCATTTGGTCTCCCTTGAAATTGATCCCTCTTGATGAGTGAGATAAATTGAGTTTTGATCTCAAAGTTCTTTGACACTTCCGGCAAGACGATGGCCGGTTCCGGCACCTTCAACTCCGGATGCATGTATTGTCTTGCATTCCAGGGTTGGGTGTTGATTTGAGCCTCCAATCTCATCCTTTGCTCGCGCTCTCTCCTAGCCTCGGCATCTCGGTTTGCCATCTCAAGTTGTATTCGAGCCATGTCGGCTCTCATCCTTTCGACCTCCTCATCACGTTGTGCTTGGTTCTCCATTCTCTTCTTCTTTCGAGCTTATTTGATGATGCTCTCCGGATCTCACACAAATTCGAACTCAAGTGTTCCTCGGACGGAATAAGCTCGCATAAACCTAAAACCAAAGACACAAACAAAAACCGAATTAAAACAAACAAGGGGCTTGGGCTAGTCCCTCACCCAAATCACTACCAATCAAAGACTCAATAAAAGAGGGGTACCTCAAATAAGTAGAACTCCCCGGCAACGGCGCCAAAATTCTGACGGGGTCTAGTCCGGATCGGATGATATCGAAATTTAAATTTATAAACCGAAACCCAATTGTAGTAAAGAAGTAGGGTGTCGAACACACGGGAGTTCGTGCGTTGAGAGTACCCAAAAGACTAAGAAGAGGTAAAAGAAAGGTAAAGACGAGGAAAATCGAAGAGAACACCTCGGACCGACACTGGTCACTTCGGTCCGAGGGTGGATCGAGGTTGATTTGACCGGGACCGACACACACAACGTCGAGCTCGATGACTGGGTAACTCGAACTAGGCAAATTTGGTAGATTGGTCTTGGGTTTTTGGGTTCCTTCCCTAACTAGACTTGGGTAATTACACCCCAATTCAGCCAATAAGTGTTGATCCTTGTGAGATCGAGGTTGCTAGCCTTCGATCCCTCCACTTTACATTTCGACCCAAGGGAGTTTCCACTCGCCTTCGATGCTAGGTCTAGTGATGGGTCCGAGATCGCTCCCGCTTAATCTTACCAATCACGAGCCCTAGGTCCCTTGTTTCCACAAGAGAATTGAAGCTCAATGTAGAGAGGATTCCTAGATCAAGCACTCAAGGCTATGGAATTGGGGGTTCATACCCAATCCAAGACTATAGAATCTACTCCATCAAGTAAGAGTAAAAAGCAATCAAATGGTAAAACAAGCAAAGCTTAATCATCCAACTCAAATCAAGGCTCAATTGCATTCAATCCAAAAGGGTTCACAATATCCAAGTCTTAATTCTACTAAACCAAAGCAAAACAAGTTCAAAACTCACTAATCTCCTCTCTAGCTCCACCGATCTCTCTCTCTTCTCCTCCTCCCTTCTTCTCCTTGCTCTCCAAGTCTTCCTTAAGCCTTTTGAGAGTGATTTTTGTGTGTGTCTAATTGATCTCCTCTAATGCTCCCTAATCACCTCTAATTATCCTCCCCTTTGGATTGGGGATGAAGGAATTCCAAAATTAGAAGAAGGGCAAAATTGGAAGATCACAACATTGTGCCTTGGAGCCCAATCCTTCCCTTTGCTGACTCGGACCGACGCGGGCAGACATCGGGCCCGACGTTGGGAACGTCGGTCCTATGCTCTAGTGCTCGAACTCGGGCCCAACTTGGTAGTAACTCGATCCGGGGTCTCGGTCCTTCTTCTCTTCTTGGTTTTCCTTGAGTTCCTCTTCATTCTTTGCATGGCTCTTCCGCTCCTTAGCTCCCTTGCTTGGCTCCTTCTTCTAAACTTCTCCGAAATGTCCTCAAACGCGCCATTTTACCTACAAAATATAACAAACTCGCATAGTTTCCGAATCTTGTAGAAAACCGGGAACTAAGCTAAAAAGGGACGAAACTAACAAAGAAAGGAATGAAAAACACTTATTTACAAGGGAAATTAACTACTAAAACACCACCAAAATGAGAGACGTCAATTAGCGGGCTTCCTCGTGTCTTGTAATGCCTCCGGGAACGGGGGCGGAGGCTTGTATGAGTTAAGCGGTGGGAAGTTGCGTCAAACATAGCCGTCATCCTCCTCTAGAGCCAAACCGCGGGTGCGGTCGTCCTGCCGCGGGCGTGGTTCTTCAGCTTTGTAGCCGCCAACGCGCTCGTGGATGTCGAGCAGAGCTTTGAAATTTACTTCTGGAGGTGAACCGCGAGCGCGGCCTGGTGAGCGTGGGTGCGGTTCTTCATCAGAACGTGGCTCCTCTGGTTTTAAGGAGATACCGCGAGTGCGGTCCTCGGAGCGCAGGCGCGGTTACTCCTCATAACTTGCTTCTCGACCGACGATGTGTCTTTTGCTCCTTAGCTGCATAGCACTTACATTCTCCTTATGATTGAGGGGTTGAGAAGGGAGTTTCCCGGAGTCCTTAGCCTCAAGCCAGCTGATCATGGTGGCCAATTGACTCAATTGAGTCTCCAAGTTCTTTATAGCAGCCCTCGTCTCTTGATTCTCCTTGATAAGAGCATTAATGGCTATGTTTTCTTGAGACGATGCAGGGGGCCTCAGAGCATAGTTGTTCGGCCTGAATTGTTGTTGTTGTTGGCCTCGAGGAACAATTTGCTCTTGTTGTTGCTCCGGCTGCTGCTGGTTGCTCCAACGGAAATTAGGATGGTTCGCCCACCCCGGATTGTAAGTGTTGGAGTATGGGTCATTTCGGGGTTTAGGCGAACCATAATTCCCAATGGCGTTCACCGACGCCTCAAGATCCTGAATGGTGGGACACTGGTCGGTGGGGTGGCTCACATCATAGCAAATCCCCCATGCCTTCACCTGCTGTACACCCTTGCTCATGAGCAGTTTCTTAATTAAGTCCTTGAGCTCCCTTACTTCAGCATTCAGGGAGTCATTCACCACGTTGATGGATCTCACACTGGATTGTGCTCCTTGATTACGAGCCTGCTCAACCAGGACCTCTATCTTCTCAAAAGCCTGCGTGGGGGTCAAGTTCTCATAGCTTCCTCCACAAGACGCATTCACCATGCGTTTGTCGGCGTCGCATAGACCCTCAAAGATGTAACAAATAAGATCTTTGGCGAGATAGCCATGGTATGGGCAGCTTGCCATGAACCTTTTGTAGTGCTCATAATAGTCATAGACGTTCCCGTCCTCCCCTTGCTCCAAACTGCTTAATTATTTCTTGATGAAAGTTTGTTTAGAAGCAGGGAAGTACGTATCTAGAAACGCCATCTTCATCTCAACCCAGATGGTAATGGATCCGGGCATCAAGTAAAGGATCCACACCTTTGGAGAGTCCGCGATGAAAAGGGAAAATCTCGAAGCTTTATTTGATCCTCCGTTACATCGGTTGGCTTCATGTTGACATAGACATCGTGGAATCTATAAGATGCTTGTTCGGGTCTTCACCACTCAACCCATGCAAGGTAGGCAAGTGATGAATCAACCCAGACTTTAACTCGAACCTCACGCCTTCCCCTAGAGTGGGGAACTGAACAACCAATTGCTGTTGTTGAAGATTGGGCGTAATGAGTTGGCGAATAGTTTGCTCCATCATTGTATCGTCTTGCTCAGAGTCAGAGAAAGAGAGAGAATTCAGGGGGTTGATTGATGCAAATGCTTAGGATGCACTTCTCAACTTGCTAAGGGGTCGAACCCAAGAGAATCAAGTATTTCTTATGCAATTCAATTCAATCACAAAACACACAATCAGGGGGAATTTCAGAAATTTGTTGTCAATATCAGGAAAGTAATTCATTCAATCAATTCCACCTTTAGAATCAATCGATCATCAATTCATCCACTTCTTTATATACCTAGGTTATTTCCAACCCTTTTCTCAATTATTTATTAGTCCACGGTCCCAACGAAACTATCATATAAACAAGGACGCTTAATTCAAATCATGCAATAACCACAAGGATAATAGGAAATTGAATCATGTAATCAAACAACGAGTCTCATGCATAAAACAGCCATTGAATACTCTTTTCAAATCTAGTCCACGGTCCTAGATAAGACTTGTTTCATGAATAGAAAGGATACATAGACAACAATCAATCCTATTCAAACAATAGATCTAAGTCAATCAAACAAGGTGATCAGGCTTATAAAATCAAACATATATAGATCATGGGATGAAGCACAAGAGTATCAATATCGACCTAAGGATAAAAAAGTTACCAGAATCTCACGATGTCATAGAAAGACTTCCTTGATTGAATAAACTCCAAGGGAGAATAGTTCTCCATAATACAAAGAAAGCTAATGATTTAATTAAATGAAAGTTGGAATGAATAATGGATACCTTAAACCTAAGACAAGGTCCTATATTTGTAGCAGTCGAAATACATCCAAATTGGACTACCAAAAATACATAAAAGATAAGAAAAAGGAAGGAAGATAACTTGACTAAAAAAAGGAAAAAAGATACAAAACCGCGCCGTCTTCGATCTGACGCCCTACCGCGCCCGCGCCAGCCATGCCGCACCCGCGGTCAATGTCGGGTCAAAGGCATATTGATCGGTGATGTCGTGCTTTTTAGTCGATTTTCTAGGTAGTTTTCTAGCTTGATTTGCATGCTTTCCCGTCGTGTTTGTGTGTTTTGCATAAGATTTCGACTCTCTTCCGAGGGTTGGAGTCGTTTGTGTGTTGTTTCGTGTTGTGTAGGTATTTGGAGCCTTTTGGAGAAGTTTTTCATGCATTTTCGGAGTTTTCTAGGAACCGCTAGTCTTCAAGAGTCAAAGTGTCAAGGGTCAAGATCCAAAGTCGCAACCAAAGGAACCTCAAAGAAGTACAAGGAACTCAAGAAATTCAAGGAGCAAAAGGGAAGAAGCTCCGAGCAAAAGCCCAACCAATTGGAGCAAGAACGAAGCAAAGCGAAGAAAACCTCACGTTCTGCTATAGGTCGGCGCCGACCCCCATATGGTCGGCCGCGACCACTCTCAGCATCCGAAAAGAAATCCGTGCTGCGCAAGTAACGCTTTTGGGCGGGATGTTGGATCGTAAGTCTGTTAGTGAAGGCGTCCTTAACTGGGTTAAGGGCGTCCTTAGGTGCAGCGGAAATTAGACTTAACAGGAAACGCAATGAGATAATGGACACGAGTATTTATAGAGGAACCCCACGAAGACCAACTAGTCTTATGGGTAAACCTCTACCTCCGCTTGGAGGATTTTCAATAGCCGTCCTTATCTCATTAAGAGAGAGTCCTTACAACTTAGGCGAGTCGTTACACTTCACTGAGCTAAGCGTCCGTCCTTAGCCTCACTAGTAACACTCCTTCCACCTAACAAAGTAAACTAACTCTCTTAGCTATAAGGAAGCTATCACACACGTCTCTCACGGTTCGTTGTGAAAGACAAACTACAACTAACTATTTTGTGGTTTGTTTTGGATTTGATGTGGTTGGACTTTCTTTCTCTTGCTTCAAGCTCACTTGATCTTCTTGATCTTCGTTCGTGTTCTTGAATGCTTCGGGAGAGCTTGAGAGAAAGTCTTCAAAGTCCACACCGCTATGCATACCCCTTGGGGGATATTTATAGCGGAAGTGGTTCTTGACCTCTAGCGTCCTTTGATGCTTGGCAGGATCCTTGATCTTCCATCAACAGTGCGATGGGCATCTTGAGGAAGTCAACTCTATTGACGCTTGGGAAGCCTCCGCGTGGATAGGGGACCATCGCTGGGAAAGCGACATCTTTGGAGTTGTCTACACGTGCCCAGACAAGGGAAGCTTCCTTCTGAGGACTACGACCGAACGTGATGTAATCATGTTGGGGCGGCCTTGATTTGAATTTGAACTCCGTCCGTATTTTGGCGCGCGTCCCTTCTTGATGAGGACGCCGTCCTATCTGCGCAGGAACTTCGCCATTTACGTTCAGCTTTGGAAGTTCTGATGACGTGCGTCCCTACAGCTTAGGGACTGCCGTTCACTTGTTGTCCTTTTCGCTCATGTGCATCCACTAGACCTACCTGAGATCAACACTTGGACAACTTGTTAAATACATTTGAGTTTGTCATTATCAAAACAAGGGACGATCATTATTGGTTTAGATATTAATGACTGGCGTCCTTAATATCGTCCCAACAATTTCCCCCTTTTTGATGATGACAAACTCTTTCAGATAATACGCACAGAAGTAAAGCTTTTAGCATGAGAGACTACACTAGATTTTCTTTTCAGCTTAGGTTGTCATGCAACACATTCTTTTAAGTGCGTTCTCTTTTATTTTCTACTAGCGTCCTCTAGACTTAGCCGAAATTCCCCCTAAACACATGCTTTCTATGATAACTTAAAGACAATCGCATCTCTGCAAAACTATACTTCCCCCTTTTGGCATCATCGAAAAGGAGAACAAGTTGAAAAGCATGCAAGCACAAAGTCATAACTAAAGAAAGGAACGCTTAGACAAAATGAATCACAAATGTAATGAACGGCATTCATAAAGCAATAGAAGTACGATCATTACAGACATTCAAACACATAGTGCAAAACGGGGACAACGTCCCAATGTCTTAGCAAAAACCAAAGAAAAGATAAATCGTTTCAGGGGTTGGAAGAGGGAGGGTGATCATTTGCGTTGACGCTTGCCAAGGGCCTTGAGGTGCTGCTCCTGAAGATGGTTGTTCTATGCAAGGAGCTCGTTGTTGCGTTCCAGAAGTTCTGTGTGGGTATGGAGAGTGTCGTGAACCTGCTGAATTAGATCAATCATCATGCACTGGTTCTCTATCATCATGCCCATCAGATACTTCGTAGAGTGTCTCTCGGCCTCATCAGGGACGCTCATACCATCGAGCTCGTCCTCTTCTTCAGCAGCGTCCTCAGCCGGCGTCCCAACTACTTGCAAATTCTCAGCCTCTGGATCACCTTGAGCTTCTTGAGCAGCAGCGGCGGCAGCAGCCTTAGCTTTCCTCTGAGCCTCTTTCCTTTCCTTTTCCATTTGGCGTTTGACTGATGGAAGTGGCTCATCACAACGGAGTTTTCCAACCGGGGGCAAGGTGATTTGCCTAACGTCCCAGTGGATGCCAAAGGACTGTTCCTGTTTCGGAGCATAGAGGCCCTGCTGCTTAAGAATCTGCTTGACCAAACCAGGGAAGGGAAGAGAGTGCCTGCCTCCTGTGCACTTGCCCATGTGCTCCAAGATCACCCGCGGCAAATTGATCAGCTTGCGTTCTAAGAAGGCGTCCAGCAAGATGCTGTCAGTGATCTGGACTATCGACTTCTTTTCTTGGCGGGGGACGACCATGCGCACAATGAAGTGATGCGCAAGGACGCCCGTCTTGGAGAGACAGTGAGCGACCCTGTCCTTAGCAATTGGTTGTCTCCCGTTGAATATTCTGTTGAAGATCTCTTCTTGGGAGAAACGACCAAAATTCTTGTTGGGAAGGTCGTGCATGGCATCTGGCGGAGAGGGACGCAGACCTAGCATATTGCGGACGGTACCCTCAGCGACTGAGTACTCGTCCCCATCAATTTCGAACGTCCCTTGAGGCTTCCCTTTTACTTCTGATATTTCAAATTTGGAGTAAAAGCGGAGAACCTGTTCGGGGTCTAGCTCGGCGGCCTCGGCGCCTAGGTGCGTCCATCCCTGGAACTCAAGCAGTTCCAAAAACTCTTGGTGTTGATTCTCTTCTAAGAACTGGGCGGTGAACAGGAGCGGCGACAGAATTTTCTTCAAACGTTTCTGCTTACTGCCGTTGCTCACTATTACTTCATCACCGGCGTCTTCTTCATCGCCGTCTCCCTCCTCGTCCTCAGGATCCTCATCCTGGTGAGGAGCGTCCTCTTCGTCTGAGGCCTCGTCCCCTTACTCATGGGACTCGGCCATTTCAGTGTCCTCATGAGGACGAGGAGCGTGACCGAACAGGCGTCCGCTGCCATTTGTTGCTCGGTCACGCTCTCGAGCTCAACAAACGTCTTCAAGCGTCGCTTTGGGGCGGGAGGCGGTGAGGAAAGGACCGGTTTGACTTGGGAGGAGGAGGGAGGCCCTTTGGCTTGTGGTTTGGAGGGGGAGGGGGAGGAAGGCCTTTTCCGTTTCTGAGATGGGACGGAGCCCGCAGGAGCCACCAAGAACTCCATGATATCTGGGAGGAGCTTGGCAAGCTCATCCACCGTCCCACCAAAAGTGTCAGAGATTATGCCGGGTCCCATAAAGGGTGGATTGGTGTGATTGGTTTCTTTGAGGCGGGGTTGGACGTATGTGACCATGAAGTAGTGTAGGAGGCGTTGGACTTTGGGAGGGTGGTCATGAGCGGACGCCCGTAGGCAAATGTTGGCGAGCGTCCGAGGCTCTTTCTCTAGCCAGTCCTCAATTAGGGGGTCAAGAGGAGGACGGCGCTTTGGTTGGGAGGGGAGACCTTGGATAGTGCCTTTTGCAGAGTGTGCTGGTTCGGGCTCGGGTTTAAACGGCCTCTCAAGAAATTGGAAGCGTTTTTGTGAGGGTTTGGATTGAGGGCGAGATGATTGAAGGTTTGGATTGAGGGATTTTTGTGGAGGAGGTTGGGAGCGTTGTTGCTGAGGAGGGGTGGTGGAGTGGCGGCGTTGGGTGGATTGAGAGGAGGAATGGTGGCGAGGGGGTTCTAGGTGGCCGGAAGGTCTGCCTCTCGAGTCCATTAATGACCGGCCACCGGCCTCTCACCGGAGGAGATCTCGAGGAGCTAGGGTTTTTCGCCGCTGGAGATTGGTTCTTGGTTGCTCTTGTGTTGGCCATTTGAGAGGATGGTTTATATAGATGAAGATTAGGGTTGAGAGAGTGATTTCGGGATCTGGGTTTGAAGATTTGAGAGCTTTGCTAAAAATGTGTAAACAGCAGAGGGGCGAAGAAGGTGTTTCGGAAAGCACAGGTGGGTATTTATAGGAAGAAGACGAAGTTGGACGGTCAGGGGTAACAGGGTCTTTACACTTGGTTTCCTCCACCCGCCTTCCCACACGTGGCTTTCTTCTTTGCTAAGAAACACAGCTGTTGAGCACTGTTTGCGCATATCCCGAGATCTTTGCTGAATCTTCTCTAAGACGGTTCACCTTCCCATAAAAAGAATCAAACTTCTCACAACTGCAAAGGACTCTGACCTGGCGTCCTTTCAACACACAACACTTCACTACTCCGGACTGAACCATGGCGTCCCAAACACTGAACACAACCTCTGAACTTAAACTCTGTACAGACTGTTCTCAGCTCTTAACACGCGTCCCTTTGATCACTTAGAACCATTTTTGAAAATCAAGCAAGTACGTCCCGTAAAGATAAAACAAAGAACGCTCATAGGACGCGTTTGCGAGATTCTCGGCTTAGGTAAGCTTAGAGTTCCCATCATTTCGGCTTATAATGAGGGTAGTTTGATCAGGGATACTCTTGAGATGAAAAGCGAATTGAATACCATTCAAAAACACAAGCAAAACATATGTCTTAGACTAGCGTCCTTTAAAGATGGCTTTAAATGAATACATTACTTTAAAACGAGTTCTCAACAAAACATAGCCAATCATGGAGGGAATAATAGAACGGGACTTGATCATTTGAAAGTTATCATCCCCAAGAGCAGCCGGAGGTGCTCGAAGGGACGTCTATGAAGTGCTTTTGTGAAAATATCGGCCACTTGGTCCTCAGTCCTAACATGATCTACCTTAATTAATCCAAGTTCAACATTATCACGAAGAAAGTGATGCCTTATATGAATATGCTTCGTCCTAGAATGATGAACATGATTTTTGGCAATACTTATAGCACTGGTGTTATCACACAAGATAGGGACTGTGTTGAGGAACGTACCATAATCTTCAAGTTGGTACTTGATCCATAGGACTTGTGAACAGCACGAAGCAGCGGCAACGTACTCAGCTTCCGCGGTTGAGAGTGCCACGGAGTTTTGCTTTTTGGATCCCCAAGATACAAGGCATGAGCCAAGGAATTGTGCCATGCCGGATGTGCTCTTCCTATCCACCACATGGCCAGCGTAATCTGCGTCAGAGTACGCTACCAGGTTTAGGGACGTTCTTTTGGGATACCATAGGCATAGGTCATCTCGTCCCTTGAGGTATCTGAAGATTCTCTTGACCTCTTGCATGTGAGACTCCTTTGGATTTGCTTGGAAACGAGCACACAAGCATACAACGAACATGATGTCGGGACGACTTGCCGTTAGATATAGCAAGGACCCTATCATTCCTCTGTAAAGCTTTTGATCTACACTCTTGCCTTCTTCATTAGCATAAAGGCGAGTGTTGGGGGAGATGGGAGTATCAATGGGTTTTGAAGAGTTCATTCCATACTTCTCGAGCATTTCACGGATGTACTTTTGTTGGTGAATGCGCATCCCATCTTTGAGCTGGGTGATTTGGAGTCCCAAGAAGAAGTTGAGTTCTCCTATGAGGGACATCTCAAACTCACTACTCATCAAGTTCTTGAATTCCTCTACAAGTCTCATGTTAGTGCTTCCAAAGACTATGTCATCGACATAGACTTGGACAATCAAAACATCTTTAAGGACTTTCTTTAAGAATAGTGTTCTATCAATGTTACCTCGTATGTACCCGTTGGACAAGAGAAAGGACGCAAACCTATCGTACCATGCACGAGGGGCTTGCTTGAGTCCATAGAGTGCCTTGTCCAAGAAGTACACATGATCAGGGTGATCAGCGTCCTCAAATCCTGGAGGTTGAGCGACGTACACTTCTTCTTTAAGCTTGCCATTGAGAAAGGCTGTCTTGACATCCATTTGAAAGAGCTTGAACCCCTTGTGGGCGGCGTAGGGAATGAGGAGGCGAATGGCTTCAATTCTAGCGACATGAGCGAAGGTCTCATCATAATCGATTCCTTCCTCTTGCCTATAGCCTTGAGCCACAAGCCTTGCTTTGTTCCTTGATACGCGGCCACTTTCATCAAGCTTGTTTCTATAGACCCACCTCGTCCCTATTATGTTTTTGTTTCTCGGTCTAGGGACGAGGGTCCAAACTTTGTTCCTCTCGAATTGATTGAGTTCTTCTTGCATGGCTTGAATCCAATCAGCGTCCTGGAGTGCTTCCTTTATGTTCTTAGGTTCAACTAAGGACACAAAGGAGTTGAAGGCACAGAATGCTATGTTGGCGTTGAGGGACTGATTCACAGCTGATCTTGTTTGGACTCCTTTTGAGATGTCTGAGATGATTTGATCTGTTGAATGAAGTCTTGAAAGGTTGGATCCCCTATGGGTAGCGTCCCTGGCAGGGGTACACCTAGGGTCCGTCCAATCAGACTCATCAGAGTCAAATCCGTCTTCTTCATTTGTCGGCTCAGTGTGTTTCCCCTCAGCTGGAGCGTCCACACTGTGTCTTTCTCCTTGTTGACTTGATTCACCGGCCTCAACTTGGTTTAGCGACCAAGTTTGAGAAGGCTCTTGTTGTTCACTAGGAACTCCCATTGAAACCTCAACGCGAGACTCAGGGGCGTTCCCAGGAACATAGTATTTGACGGAGGAGCCTCTTGGTTCTTCTTCATCATCTTCATCAAGAGCATCGTCCTTTTGAGCAATGGACGAATCATAGCTCGATTGACAATGTAGGTTGCGGTGGCAACGGCTTCTGCCCAGAAGTGTTTGGGGACGCCGCTAGCCAAGAGCATCGTCCTTGCCATGTCTTCCAGCGTCCTATTTTTTCTTTCAACAACACCATTTTGCTGAGGAGTTCGAGGAGAAGAGAAGTTGTGGGAGACTCCTTGTTGGTCATAGAAGTCAAGGAACTCTGAGTTTTTAAACTCCGTTCCATGATCTGACCTTAGAGCTTTCAAGCTCGTCCCAAGAGCAACTTCTACTTGCTTGATGAAGATTTTGAACATCTCGAAGGCATCTGCTTTTGACACCAAGAAAAGAACCCAAGTGAATCTTGAAAAATTATCTACAATGACATACATGTACCTTTTTCCACCATAGCTTTGGGTTTGCATGGGTCCACACAGATCCATGTGAAGAGGTTCCAATGGCTTCTTTGTGCTCACTTCATTCTTGGATTTGAAGGACGATCTTGTCTGCTTCCCTTTGATGCATGCTTCACATTGCTCAATTTGCTCAGGATCAATTCGGGGAAGACCTCTTACAAGATCCTTTTGATGAAGCTTGAAGATTGTGCTAGGTCCTGCATGTCCTAGACGTCGATGCCAGAGATCGGCGTCCACGGCGGAGACAGATAAGCACAACTTGGATGCAGGCTTGAATCTTTGATTGAAGACGTAGACGTTGTTTTCACGAGTCCCTTTGAGAATGACTTGATTTGTTTTCTTGTTGATGACTAGGCATTCCTTAGAGTCAAATGTGACTAGGTTTTCACCTTGATCACATATTTGGGAGACACTAAGGAGGTTGAAGCCTAGTCCTTCGACAAGACTAACTTTGGAGGCACTGATGGATTGATTCAGCTTTGCGGTGCCCGTCCCTTTGATCTTTCCTTTGCCCTTGTTGCCAAACGAGACAGTTCCTCCCGTGGCATTTGTTTGGATAGAAGTGAGATGGATCTGGCTTCCAGTCATATGATTTGAAGCGCCACTATCGATGATCCACGGGCTTCCTCTCACTTCCACCTGAAAAGAAGAGTTAGTTCTTTGCGACCCAGGCAAGGTGACCCCTACCTGGTTCGTAACAAGGGTAAAACTTCTTCATAGGCAAATGATCATAAATATTCACATCATTTGATCTTCTAGCATGCGTCCTAGGAGATCGAGTTTTAGCATTGGGCACACTAGCATGCGTCCTATCAGCAGATTTAGGCCTGGCATTCTCACGGCCATTCCTAGCCTTCTTTCCATTTTCAAGATCATGTTTCAGCTTAAGGCACTCATACTGGTAGTGACCGCCTTTGCCACAATGCCAGCACGTCCTATAATAGTTTCCAAGGTAGTACTTTTTGTTAGGACGCTGAATTTTATTCTCTTTCATTTTCTCAGGTTCCACTACCTTAGATCCTTTTCCCTTAGCAATATTCTTGTAGATTTTGTGACTGACAGAATTTGTGTAGTAGTCCTTTTGTCCTTTCTCACCACTCTCTAGAACTCTAATGCGCTCTTCTAGATTCCTTGTCTTTTCCCTCTCAAGCTCTAGTTCAGTAGTCTTGCTAGCTTCAAAGTCACTAGGGAGAGAGTTCTTTGATCCTGATTCATACCCTAGTCCTTTCCTAGCTGGAACAAAAACTATTGGGTTAACAGTTTCAGTCATCGGACTCTTTCCTAGAACTTTGACCTCGTCCCTAAGACTAGCATTTTCGAGCTTTAAGCACACAATCTGACTTTTTAGGGACTTGACTTCTTCCTGAGAGGACTCTAGTTGAAAAGACATGGTACTACAATTTTCACATTCCACAACAATATTTTCGGATTCAGCTTCTTCAAAACTTTGTTTCATAGCATAGCTCTCTTGCATGATTTGAGTTATCAATTTAATGAGCTTTGGTTTTGAACATTTTTCAAGAGAATTTAACATGGTTTCATGGGTTACCTCTTGCTCAGTTTCAGAGACGTCCTCTGGGGCGTCTTCCATAGCCATGTAAGCCACTTGATTTTCTGGCTCTTCATCACTTGAGTCAAGGTCGTCCCATGCACCCTCAAATGCACCAACAAGCGCCTTTTCCTTCATTTCCTTTGATGTTAGTCCTGTGGTACATTTCTTGGCAATGTGTCCCTTTCTGTTGCATTTGTAGCACACTATTTCCTTCATCTCTGCATCTGTAAGCTTGCGAGATTCTTTCTTGACAGGCATCTTCATTCTTGGGACTTTGCCTCTTCTATACAGTGCACGAAGAGTTTTGCTCAACAGGGCCAATTCATCTTCCTCGGAAATTTGTTCTTCTGTTTTTCCTTTGCGTTCCACTAACGCCTGAAGACGAAGATTCTCTTGGTGCTCTTGAGTTTTGGCTTCTAGCATCGAGTTCAACTCTCTTTGCCTTTGATAGTATTGCTCATACTTTGGCGTCCTAGCCGCGAGAGTCAAAGCCAGCTCATTTTGGGGACTCTTTCCCATTTCTGCCAGATCTTGGTTTCTTCTTGCTTCGTACCCTTTGAGTTTTCCATAGATTTCCTCCATGGACAGTCCCTTGTTGGCCTGGTTCTCTTTGAACGTCATCCTATCAAAGTTCCATGGTCCCGTGAGTCCATCTATCAAAACTTGAACCTTCATCCTCTGAGTGATTTCTGTTTCTTTGACACCCAAGTTTTTCAACTTAGTTAGAAGGGCCTCAAAGCGAAAGGAGTAGTCGGTGATGGTCTCGTTTGTGAACATCTTGAATTTGTAGAAGTCCCTTTTTGCTTCCAACTGGACATCTTCTTTCATCTCAGGCGTCCCAACATGATACTTCTCTAGGGCTTCCCATTGAAGCTTAGGAGTTGGGAGATTGCTCACACGGGTGGCGTCCCTTTCACAGAGGGACGTCTATAGAAAACAGATGGCCTTTGCATTTGCTTCCATAAGCTTGAACTCTTCAGGACCCCAATCTGCCTCCTTGTCCTTCTTGGCGGCAGGAACTTCGAGGTCGCCGTTCTTAATCACCAGCCAGCATTGGTAGTTTTGACTACGCACGAAGCATTCGAACCTTGTCTTCCACCGATTGAAGTTGCCGTCCGTCAGGAGAGGTGGTTTTGCACTTGAGTTACCTATAGGTTCCATCTCCATGTTTCCTGCAACTCAAACTTAATCTAGAGCGCCCGCTCTGATACCAATTGTTGGATCGTAAGTCTATTAGTGAAGGCGTCCTTAACTGGGTTAAGGGCGTCCTTAGGTGCAGCGGAAATTAGACTTAATAGGAAACGCAATGAGATAATGGACACTGATCGGTCCGGGAATCGGAGGGTCTCACAATTTAAATTTATAAAACCGAACCTCACTTGTAGTAAAGAGGTAGGGTCTCGAACACACGGGAGTTCGTGCGTCGAGAGTACCCGAAAAGACTAAAAAGAGGAGAAAATAAAGACAAACGAAGGAAAACAAGCGAGATCTCCTCGGACCGACACAGGGTCACTTCGGTCCGAGGTAGGATCGAGATCAATTTGTACGGGACCAACGTTGGGCAAGTCGGGCCCGAGGTGCTGGGTATCTCGGTCTTAGCAAATAAGTAGATCGGTCTTGGGTTTTTGGGTTCCTCCCCCAACTAGACTTGGATATTCCACCTCAATTCAGCCAATAAGTGTTTGATTCTAATGAGATCGAGGTTGCTCGCCTCAAATCCCTCCAATCTACACCTCGACCCAAGGGAGTTTTCACTCACCTTCGATGCTAGAGACTTGTGATGGGATAGAGACCACTTTCGCTTACTCTTACCAAACACAAGCTCTAGATCCCTTGCTTTCACAAGAGAATTGAAGCTCAATGTAGAGAGGATTCACAAATCAAGCACTCAAGGCTATGGAATTGGGGTTTTCTACCCAAATCTAGCTAGGGGGATTCCTCCATAGCCCAAGACTATGGAATCTACTCCATGTGGTAAGAGAAAAGCATAAACAAAATGGAAATCAAGCAAATCTCAATCAACATCATCCAATCAAACTCCAATTGCATTCAAACTCAAAGATGTCTACAAAATCCAAGTTCAAATCTACTTGATCTAAGCAAAACAAGGTACAAAACTCATAAATCCTCCTCTCTTCTCCAACGACCTCTCCTTCTCTTCCTTCTTCCTTCTTCTCCTTGCTCTCCAAGTCTTCCTTGAGCCTTTGAGAGTGAAATTGGGTTTGGTGTGTGTGTCCCACTCGTCCCCCTCACACTCCACCCTTTGATTTGATCACTAATCACCTCTCTTAACCTTCCTCTTGGATTGGGGACCAAGGAATCCCAATTTAGAAAGGGGCAAATGTGGAAAGTTGCTAAAAATATGCCTTGGGGAACAATCCTCACATGCGCCGACTTGGACCGACACGGGTCGACATCGGGCCCGACGTTGGGAACGTCGGTCCTGGCTCTGGTTGCTCGATCTCGGGCCCGACATGGGTGTAACTCAGTCCAGGGCCTTGATCCTTGCCTTCTTCCTTGGTTTCCTTTGGTTCCACTTCATTCTTAGCTTGGCTCTTGCACTCCTTGATTTGGCTCCTTCCTTAGCTCCTCGAAATGGTCCTCTTTCTTGCCATTTTACCTACAAAAACAAACAAACTCGCATAGTTTTCGACTCTTGATGAAAACCGGGAACTAAGCTAAAAAGGAAACAAAACTACAAAGAAGAGAATGAAAAACACATATTTACAAGGAAAATTAACCACTAAAACACCACCAAAATGAGAGACATCAGACACGAGTATTTATAGAGGAACCCCACTAAGACCAACTAGTCTTATGGGTAAACCTCTACCTCCGCTTGGAGGATTTTCAATAGCCGTCCTTATCTTATTAAGAGAGAGTCCTTACAACTTAGGCGAGTCGTTACACTTCACTGAGCTAAGCGTCCGTCCTTAGCCTCACTAGTAACACTCCTTCCACCTAACAAAGTAACCTAACTCTCTTAGCTATAAGGAAGCTATCACACACGTCTCGCACGGTTCGTTGTGAAAGACAAACTACAACTCTAACTATTTTGTGGTTTGTTTTGGATTTGATGTGGTTGGACTTTCTTTCTCTTGCTTCAAGCTCACTTGATCTTCTTGATCTTCGTTCGTATTCTTGAATGCTTCGGGAGAGCTTGAGAGAAAATCTTCACAGGTTGGGAACCTCGGTCCGACATGCAAAAGAGCAAGAAATCTTAAATCCACACAAAAGAAGCTCGAAAAGCGTCGGACCGACATGCAAAAGACAACGGGCCCGAGGTTGGGAACCTCGCTCCGAATCACTGGACCGACTTCGAACATCGGTCCCGAGGTACTGGGTACCTCGGACCGAGTCCATTCCGACTCTTCATCCTAGATCTATCCACAAAACACATAATCATGCCCCTAAAATCCAAATTCTACCATCAATCAACATCAATCGAAGTTCTAAGTGGGATTTAGCAACAATTAAGCACAAATTTCACAATGCATGCAAATCACCATGGATGCTCAAGGTTCAAGCTCACTCAATCATGGCATATCTCAAATCTAGCAATGAAAGCATGAAATCCATAAAGAATCAAGTAGAGATTGAGATTTACATACCAAATATGAAGAAAACAAGAACTTCTAGCAAACAACTCTTAAAACTCAAATTTTCCTCTTCTAGATCTAGAAGAAGAATGTAGATCTATGGGATTTGGGTGGGATTTTTTTGGCTTTGGGTTCAAAGTTTGGGTATGCTAGGGGATGTATCGAGATCTTGTGGTGAGGTTGCTTGAGGATCGACTATGGGGGGAGAGATGGATCGATTTTGGGGTTTGAGAGAGAATTGGGTATTTTGGGAAAGTAGTTATGGGGATGGTGATGTTAGGTAAGGGAAAAGGCTCTTAAATGGGGAAGAAGACAAAGGTGGGTCAAGAGGGTATAGTAGGAATTTCCACAAAGTCAAGGTCCAACATGGGTCGGCTTACTTGGACCGACGTCGGGCACCTCGGGCCCGAGGTACCCAGTACCTCGGTCCTACCCGATTTTGGTTCCTAAAAATCCCGCACCTTGGTTACTTCTATCCACAAGTGTTTGCATCATTTCCACAAATACCACACATGCTAATGAAGCTCACACAACACATATTTCCACAAAATACAAGCTAGAGAAGAGATTAGGACTAATCTAAGCTAAGGCAAAAAGAAACAAGCTAGAAACTACGAAAATGAATCTACCAAACCCGGGTTGCCTCCCGAGGAGCGCTTCTTTAACGTCATTAGCTTGACGTCTAACCTCTACCCTTCAAGGAGGGTGAAAAATGGTGAATTGGTCCTCCTTGCCATGCACATCTCCACAATCCTCATAGCCAAAGTGCCACCATTTGTGTTTGATGAAAGTATGGCATCCAAAATCTCCATTATCCGCCAAAGTATAGCTTGGCACCTCTTGCATCAACTCATCTTGCATCTTATCACCTACATCACAAAAATATAAAGAATTTCTAGGAGACTCTATGACATCATAACTCAACTCATCTTGCAAATCATCTAAGCAAAGATAATCATCTCCTAAATCTTCTTTCAAATCATCTAAGCAAATGAAAGAATCTCCCACATCAAAAGGATATAGATTAGGATACTCTTCATGATTTGGTGGGTTATCTCCATCTCTTGTCTCATCATGGATTTGAGCATCGATCATATCATGGTCTCTCAATGGTGCTTCCTCTCTTGTGGACTCCAACTTCTCCCTCTTGCATTTGGCATTTTCCTCTAACTTCAAAATCGCCAATGCGTCCGGTTCATTAAGGGCCTTGTTGAAATGGAACTCCACTTTCTCCTCTCCAATTTCAAAGGTGATTTTCCCATTCCTCACATCAAACTTGGCACCCTCCGTAGCTAGAAACGGCCTTCCGAGAATAATGGGCACCATCGGATCTTCTTTCATGTCTAAGATCACAAAATCATCGGGCACAAAATATCTTCCCACTCTAACCGGGACGTCATCAAGAATTCCGGTGGCCTTTGTTGAAGAACCATCGGCCATGGTAAGACTCATATCAATCGGCTCCATATCTCCGAGGTTAGCCCTTCTCCATATGCTCATGGGCATAACCGAAATACTTGCTCCTAGATCACAAAGAGCTTTGAAGTTTTGGGATCCAATCCCTATGGTGATGGCAAATCTTCCGGGATCACCAAGCTTTTGAGGAAGCTCCAATATCTTCACCTCGTCTTGCATCTCAACAATTGACCTCTTCTTGCTCAAGATTTCCTTTAAGAACTTTGCATAAGATGGCATCTCACTTAGAGCATCGGTGAAAGGAATGGTAATGTTCAAGCCTTGCAAAAGCTTCAAGAACCGCTTGAACTTGCCCTCAACAATCTCCTTGGGCTTCTTCATAGGATATGGAAGGGTAGTGCCACTTTTCTTCTTGCTTGGATCAACCTCCTTGGATCGATCTTTCTCAACAAATCCACCCTGGACCGACGATGGAATTACCTCGGGACCGACTTCAGGGACATCGGTCCCAGGGCAAAGATCATCTGGGCACGTCGGGCCGACTTCAGGGCAAGTCGGGCCCGAGTTGGGTTCAACCTCGGTCCACTCCAGGGGTCTTCTTGCTTGGATCGACTTCTGGTAACGTCGGGCCCGAGTTGCTGGGAACCTCGGTCCGACTCTCTTCTCTCGGTTTTGGAACTTGTGGCTCGGGCAAACTCCATCCACTCCTTAATGCTATGGCTCGAACTTCGTTTTGTTGTTGTGGGGCATGGGGATTCTCCTCGGGTCGGCCCGGGAGTCTCCCTTCCTCTCTTGGAAGTTGATTCGCCATGTGAACAATTTGGTTGTCCACTTGCCTTCTCCACACACCAAACTCCTTGAATTGGGAAGCCAATTCCTTGAACTCGCCTCTCATCTCTTGTGCCCATTGTGGAGTTTGCTCATAGAACCCCGGAGTTCGGTATGGTGGTTGTTGGGCTCTTGGCTCGTTGTTGTTGAAGTTGTTGTTGTAGCCACTAGCTTGCCCTTGGTTCCACCTTCCTCCATTGTTGAAATTGGATCTTCCTCCGAAATTTCTTTGGACATAATGAACCTCCTCAATTTGTTCCGCCAACCGAACTTGGCGCTCATTTGGACACTCTTGTGCTCCATGCTTCAAGGAACCACACTCTTCACATGCTCTTGTGGTTTGTTGGGCATAACTCATCTTCCTCCTCATCTTGTTCAATTCATCCTCCAAGAATTGGATCTTCACATCTTTGTCCACCTCTTCACTTTTGGGATCGTAAAGCTTCTTCGGACCTTCTCCATGGACTCTAGCTTCCTTGCTCACATTGCTCGCACCATACATCGCCTCATAATCCGAGAGTTTGTCCAACAACTCCCATGCTTGTTCCGGCGGCAAGTCAATGAACCCACAATCGGTATGGAGGTTCAATTTATCCTTTGTGGCGGTGTTGATCCCTTGGAAGAAGATGTCTTGAAGGACATAGGGTTGTTGACCATGTGTCGGACACGCCCTCAACATCTCTTTGAATCTATCCCACGCCTCGAAAAGTGGCTCATGAGCTCCTTGTTGGAAACTAGCAATCTTCCTTCTAAGCTCCGTCGTCTTGGTGGGCGGGAAGAACTTCATCAAGAATGCTTCATTTAGGGCCCTCCATGATGTGATGGATCGAGGTGCTTGACTCTCCAACCAATGCAAAGCCTTGCCTCCCAAAGACCACTTGAAGGCTTTGAGTAGTACATACTCAAGCGTCTCATCGTCCGTGGAAATGGTCTCACAAAGGTCCTTGAATTGCTTCACATGCTCGATCGGACACTCATTCGGCCTCCCTTGGAATTGCTCTCTCTTGATAAGTGAGATAAATTGAGTTTTTATCTCAAAATTCCTCGACACATCCGGCAAGACGATGGCCGGCTCCGGGACCTTCAACTCCGGATGCATGTATTGTCTAGCATTCCGGGGTTAAGTGTTGATTTGGGCTTCCAACCTTATCCTTTGTTCCCTCTCTCTACGGGCCTCGGCATCTCGATTTGCCATCTCAATTTGCATTCGAGCCATGTCGGCTCTCATCCTTTCGAACTCCTCATCTCGGGCTTGGTCCGCCATCCTCTTCTTCTTGCGGGCTTGCCTTAGAATACTCTCCGGGTCACACATAAAGTCGAGCTCAAGGGTTCCTCGGACGGAACTAGCTCGCATGCACCTACAACCAAAGACACAAACAAAAACCAAATCAAAACAAACAAGGGGTTTGGGCTAATCCCTCACCCAAATCACTACCAAAATCAAAGACTCAACAAAGATGGGTACCTCGAACAAGTAGAACTCCCCGGCAACGGCGCCAAAATTCTGATCGGTCCGGGAATCGGAGGGTCTCACAATTTAAATTTATAAAACCGAACCTCACTTGTAGTACCCGAAAAGACTAAAAAGAGGAGAAAATAAAGACAAACGAAGGAAAACAAGCGAGATCTCCTCGGACCGACACAGGGTCACTTCGGTCCGAGGTAGGATTGAGATCAATTTGTACGGGACCGACGTTGGGCAAGTCGGGCCCGAGGTGCTGGGTATCTCGGTCTTAGCAAATAAGTAGATCGGTCTTGGGTTTTTGGGTTCCTCCCCCAACTAGACTTGGATATTCCACCTCAATTCAGCCAATAAGTGTTTGATTCTAATGAGATCGAGGTTGCTCGCCTCAAATCCCTCCAATCTACACCTCGACCCAAGGGAGTTTTCACTCACCTTCGATGCTAGAGACTTGTGATGGGATGGAGACCACTTTCGCTTACTCTTACCAAACACAAGCTCTAGATCCCTTGCTTTCACAAGAGAATTGAAGCTCAATGTAGAGAGGATTCACAAATCAAGCACTCAAGGCTATGGAATTGGGGTTTTCTATCCAAATCTAGCTAGGGGGATTCCCCCATAGCCCAAGACTATGGAATCTACTCCATGTGGTAAGAGAAAAGCATAAACAAAATGGAAATCAAGCAAATCTCAATCAAAATCATCCAATCAAACTCCAATTGCATTCAAACTCAAAGATGTCTACAAAATCCAAGTTCAAATCTACTTGATCTAAGCAAAACAAGGTACAAAACTCACAAATCCTCCTCTCTTCTCCAACGACCTCTCCTTCTCTTCCTTCTTCCTTCTTCTCCTTGCTCTCCAAGTCTTCCTTGAGCCTTTGAGAGTGAAATTGGGTTTGGTGTGTGTGTCCCACTCGTCCCCCTCACACTCCACCCTTTGATTTGATCACTAATCACCTCTCTTAACCTTCCTCTTGGATTGGGGACCAAGGAATCCCAATTTAGAAAGGGGCAAATGTGGAAAGTTGCTAAAAATATGCCTTGGGGAACAATCCTCACATGCGCCGACTTGGACCGACACGGGTCGACATCGGGCCCGACGTTGGGAACGTTGGTCCTGGCTCTAGTTGCTCGATCTCGGGCCCGACATGGGTGTAACTCGGTCCAGGGCCTCGATCCTTGCCTTCTTCCTTGGTTTCCTTTGGTTCCACTTCATTCTTAGCTTGGCTCTTGCACTCCTTGACTTGGCTCCTTCCTTAGCTCCTCGAAATGGTCCTCTTTCTTGCCATTTTACCTACAAAAACAAACAAACTCGCATAGTTTCCGACTCTTGAAGAAAACCGGGAACTAAGCTAAAAAGGAAACGAAACTACAAAGAAGAGAATGAAAAACACATATTTACAAGGGAAATTAACCACTAAAACACCACCAAAATGAGAGACATCAGACACGAGTATTTATAGAGGAACCCCACTAAGACCAACTAGTCTTATGGGTAAACCTCTACCTCCGCTTGGAGGATTTTCAATAGCCGTCCTTATCTTATTAAGAGAGAGTCCTTACAACTTAGGCGAGTCGTTACACTTCACTGAGCTAAGCGTCCGTCCTTAGCCTCACTAGTAACACTCCTTCCACCTAACAAAGTAACCTAACTCTCTTAGCTATAAGGAAGCTATCACACACGTCTCGCACGGTTCGTTGTGAAAGACAAACTACAACTCTAACTATTTTGTGGTTTGTTTTGGATTTGATGTGGTTGGACTTTCTTTCTCTTGCTTCAAGCTCACTTGATCTTCTTGATCTTCGTTCGTATTCTTGAATGCTTCGGGAGAGCTTGAGAGAAAATCTTCAAAGTCCACACCGCTATACATATCCCTTGGGGGGTATTTATAGCGGAAGTGGTTCTTGTCCTCTAGCGCCCTCTGATGCTTGGCAGGATCCTTGATCTTCCATCAACGGTGCGATGGGCATCTTGAGGAAGTCAACTCTGTTGACGCTTGGGGAGCCTCCGCGTGGATAGGGGACCATCGCTGGGAAAGCGACATCTTTGGAGTTGTCTACACGTGCCCAGACAAGGGAAGCTTCCTTCTGAGGACTACGACCAAACGTGATGTAATGATGTTGGGGCGGCCTTCACTTGAATTTGAACTTCGTCCGTATTTTGGCGTGCGTCCCTTCTTGATGAAGACGCCGTCCTATCTGCGCAGGAACTTCGCCATTTACGTTCAGCTTTGGAAGTTCTGATGACGTGCGTCCCTACAGCTTAGCCATGTGCGTCCACTGGACCTACCTGAGATCAACACTTGGACAACTTGTTAAATACATTTGAGTTTGTCATTATCAAAACAAGGGACGATCATTATTGGTTTAGATATTAATGACTGGCGTCCTTAATATCGTCCTAACACGGGATTTTCGAAACCCGAAAAAGGCAGGCGGCTGTGCAGACTTGTGGCAGAGATGTGGCAGACTTGTGGAGAGGAGGAAGCTTCCTTCCCTTGCTTTTGTGGGCTGCTACAAAGACCCATTTTGTCCCCCTTTCTAATCAGCTTTTCCAGGAGGGAAAAGGCTCAAGGGTGAAAGGGGAGAGAGAGGAGAAGAGTTGGTTGAGGAGGAGGAAGAAGAAGTTGAGTTTGAAGAAGAAGAAAGTGACAGGCGGAGAAAAAGAGTTTGAGTGTGAGAGAGATTGCTTGTAAGGAGAGATAGTGAGGAAGAAGGTTTGTTTTAGTTGGTGTTCTAGGAAGAAGATGACAATGGTGTTTGAAGAAACTTGTGGGTTTTGCTTAAGTTTGTAAGTGGATCTTGAAATTAATTGAAGTTGCTTGCTTTGGATGATGATTTCCTCTTCCCTTTTGTTGTTTCTGTGTTTGATTATGTGTGAGTAGTTAGCTTGCTAGGGTTGGGGTGAAACCCACCATGAAGGTGCATTCATGACCTTGATGTTAGGATCCATGCTTAGCTTGAAATCTCTACCCATAAATCCCTCTTGTGTGCTTAAAACCCTTGAAGAAGGGGGAATGTTCTTGTTTGCAACCTAATTGAAGGGTTTTGTTGTGAATGTGGACTATCCGGGTTAGATGAAAGTCGAACCCTCCGAAGAACAAGTTGGATTGCATGTTAACCCCTTCATGGAAGTGGAGGCTCTTGATGTGTTCTTTTGTGATGAAAGTCACCCATGAGATTATGAGTTAAGTTGGTCTATTGTCATTGTTTGAATGCATGCTCGTGTTGTGGTGAAACCCCACCCCTAGTTGTTTCTCTTTGATTTTGCAAAACCCATCTCCGTGCCCAGAATAGGTCGGCCGCGACCTGTTGCAGGTCGGCTGCGACCACCTCTGTAGGTGTTTTTAGTGTGTTGAGAAGTTCTATTGTAGGTCGGCCGCGACCTCCCTAGGGTCGGCTGCGACCTCTTCCCGAGACTTGTTGTTTGTTTGCTTGTACTGTTTTGTTTTGCTTGGTTTTCGTAGTTTGATTGCTATACTATAGAACTACTAGCTCCCGTGGACGGTCCTGACTTCGCTATACTCAGCGGGGTCTTGACAAATTTATTTGTTAAGGTAAAACCCTCTCAACAAATTGGCGCCGTTGCCGGGGAGTTAGTTTAGTTTCCAAGTCTAGCTTTCTTTTGGGTGAGGGGCTAGCCCGAACCCCTATTTTGTTACTAACTCGTTTCTCTAGTGTTTTGTACGCAGGTGTATGCCCTCTAGTTCACGAAGGGTAATTGACCGTTTCCCCTTTGATCCCGAAATAGAGAGAACCCTTCGTCGAAGTCTAAGAGAACGAAAAGCAATGGCCGACGCTGAGGCTCTTGCTCGTCAAATGGCTGAACTTCGCGCTCAAATGGAGCCATTGCAAATGGAGCGAGATGCTCAAGCCGCAGTTGCGCGGCAAGAAAGAGAGGAGGCCGCCCACCTCCGAGAGCAACTTGATGCTATACCGAGGAACGCTAAGCAATACATGCATCCTGAGCTTAGAGTTCCCGAGTCCGCTATTGTGCACCCGGTGATTGAGTGATTCGGGCTATTTTGTATAGGTTAACTCTTGTATTTTAGGGCTATATTGAGTGTGTTTAGGTTAGAGTTGTGCTTAATTGTAATATCTAGGCCGAAGACACATGAATTCAAGAATCAAAAGTTTTAAGGCGTTTTGAGCTGTCTTCCCGACACCACTTGCTTGCGAAGGCCATATCTTGAGCTATAGTGGTCGGATTGAGCTGATTCCGGTGCCATTGGAAAGCTAACTTCAAGGGCCTCTATTCATGTTTTTACACCGAAGTCAGATTCCAAGACGAAGATGGTCAAAACAGCCTCCGAAGTGACACCAGCGATTCTGTCGAGATTCCGCGACCGCGGCCTGGCCGACGCGACCGCGGTGGCTGCCGAGACGAGCTATTCTCTTCTGTTGTGAAAGCGCGGGCGCGGTGGGAGCGACGCGACCGCGGCGATGCCGGATCCAAAGCGGGCCGAAATCTTTCTATCTCGTGGAGCTTGTTCCTTGGGCTATATAAGGAGGAGCCTGCCTTAGGTTTTAGATACATTCTACAGTCTACTTTCTACCTTCTTCCACAAGTTAGGTTTTTAGTTTAGTTATGGAGAGCTAGTCTTCTTGGGTTTGTTCAAGGGAGAAGCTCTGATGTATGAACTCGTGAGGTTTTGGTAATTGATTTCTATCCTTTGGTTAATATTGATTCTCTTGTGCTTCATCATATGATTGTTGATTGTTTCTCTAGGATTCGCGACCCTATTGAATTGATTAGCTTTCTACTATTTGATTAGGTTTGGACCGTGGACAAAACTAATCTGTGAAAACAACTTAACCTAGACCTGTTGTCTATGCAACTAGGATTAAGAAGAGAATTGATTGTTTTATCTTGCAATTGACTCGTATCTTGATTGTTTGATATTATATCCTGCATATCCTTGTTCTCTATGCTAATTCTAGGTTAAGCGTCCTTGCCTAGGGTTATAGAATTGCTTGGACCGTGGACTTGCGATTGTTAATGATCAGGATAGGAATTAACCATAGGTGTGAATGAAATCAATGGATAAATCTATGATCGAGGAGTGGATATTTTGAATAAACTTGTCTCCTCATCAATTGTTTCCCCATATTTGTATGTTTGTTTATTTGTTTGTTCTTTGTTTCTTAGATTAGTTTAGTTTAGATCTTTCTCTTAAATGCTCCCTTATCTTTGGTTCATAATTGTATTAATACTAGAAGCCATAGTTCTCTTGGGTTCGACCCCTTACTTGCATACTATACTTAGTTTGTAGTTTGGGTTATTTATCTTTGATCTTGGCACAACGACTTTAGCCGAGTCATTGAGCGCGCTTTTGAGATCAAGTCCCACTTCATCACTCTCATCAAAAGATCTCAATATGAAGGCAAGCCCACCGAATGCCCCATGGAGCACATCAAGAACTTCACCGATCTTTGTGACACTATCGCCGCCGATGGTGTCTCACTTGAGTATGTTCTCCTCAAGGCGTTCAAGTGGTCTTTATGTGGGAAGGTTCTTCATTGGCTCGAAAGTTTGCCCACTAGATCCATCACTACATGGAAAGCTTTGCACGACTTGTTCATGAAGAAGTTCTTTCCACCGGCCAAAACCACCGAGCTAACGAAGCGCATTACCTCCTACCATCAACTTCCCAACGAGACATTTGTTGAAACTTGGGAGAGATTTAAGGAGCTTCTTCGGCAATGTCCAACCCATGGACAACCTCCTTTTGTTCTCCAAGAAATATTCTTTCAAGGGATTAATGCCGCAACGAAAGACCGCATCAACCTCTCAACAAATTGCGGTTTTATTGAGATGGATTCCGACGAGGCATGGGATCTCATGGACAAACTCACCAATTATGATGCCATGTATGGGACCCAACAAGCCGTCCGGATCTAACCAAAGAAGCTCTATGACCCTAATAGTGAGCCAATTGATCAAGATGTGAAGTTTCAATTCATGCAAGATGAGATCAACAAGCTCAAGAAGCAAGTGAGCTACTTCAAGTCCGCCGGCCCACCTTGTCAAGAGTGCGGTTCTCAATCTCACACCGCCGCCTCTTGTACTAATGTGGAGCAAGTCCGGGCCGCCGAGGCTTATGCGGAGGCGAACTATATGAGAGGACCCTACCGAGGCCAAAACAATGCTTATGCGGGGAGGAACAACAACTATCCTCAATGGAATACCCATGGCCAAGGTCAAGGTTATCCACCTCCCCCGTAAGAACAAAGGGGTCCTCCTAATAGACCTCCCGGTTATCAAGCTGAGCCATCATGGGTCCAAGAGTTGCAAGAAGGATTGATGCAAGGGGTGAGAACCGAGCTCACCACTCAGTTGAAAGGTGTCCATACGAGATTGGGAGATCTTGACACATGGAGAAAGAATGTTGACTCCCAACTTGGTGATCTCGCGGCTCAAATCCCACGACCTCAAGGGCTCTTACCGGGCCACCCCGATGAGAACCCAAGAGGCCATATTGCCGCCGTTCACCTAAGAAGCGGGAAGAAGTTGCCGGACCGAGTAGCAAGTGAAGAGACGGCGAACAAAGAGGACGAAACCCCTCTGGAACAAGTCGTGGCCGACCCCCCAATGGTCTCCACCGACCCTGTCCCTGCTACAGAGGAGGTCGCAGCCAACCACCCCCAGGTCGCTGCCGACCCTCCTCAGAGAATCCCGACGTCCGTCCATTTGCCTCCGACAACAAAGGTACTTCCCTACCCGTCGAAAAAGGCTAATGATTTCACGGAGGGAAAGTTCAAACGCTTTGTGAAGGTTCTCCAAGGCCTCAACATCACCATTCCCTTTGCTGAAGCGTTGAACGAGATGCCCGCCTACACCAAATTTCTCAAAAAGATCTTGTCCAAAAAGCGGTCGATGTCCGAATTGACTAATGAAGTGCGGTCTATTGAGCTCCCGGAAAAGCTTGGTGATCCGGGTAAGTTTGCTATTACCATTGGCATAGGTGCTCACCGATTCAAAGCTTTATGTGATCTTGGTGCGAGTGCTAGCCTCCTCCCTCGTTCTATATGGTCCAAGACCAACATGGGTCCTTTGGTCCCGGTAAACATGAGGCTCTATATGGCGGATGGCTCTTGTGTGTAACCAACCGGCATTGTTGATGACTTCCCCATCCAAGTCGGCAAGTTCTTTGTGCCCAACGACTTTATTGTGATGGAAATGCCGGAGGATCCCGTCGTCCCGATCATACTTGGGCGGCCATTCCTAGCCACCGCCGGTGCCGTGATTGATGTGAAGAAGGGTCTCCTCACTTTCGAGATTGGAGAAGAGGTGGTAGAATTCCGATTCAACCCTACCATGAAGGAGACCGGTGAAGTTATGGAGGTCAAGGCGTTGCTTGGAGAATACACGAGTGAAGATGACGAGGAAGAAGTGGACCTCCCCTGTGATAGGTCGCAGCCGACCACCCCTAGGTTGTCCGCGACCCCCAACAGGATCTCGCCAACATGCTTGATTGAAGATGAAGATGGTGAAGCAAAGGAGTTTCTGAAGGCGGATGAGGACGATGACATTATTACACCGCCCCCGCCTACTCCGGAGCTTAAAAATCTCCCCGAGTCTTTGAGGTATGAGTTTCTTGGCCCAAATTCCACTTTTCCGGTTATTGTAAATGCAAATCTAAATGTGGAAGAAGTTGGAAAGTTGCTTGATGTTCTTAGGACTCATAGGAAAGCCATTGGGTACTCGCTTGAGGACTTGAGTGGACTTTCACCTTCCTTGTGCATGCAACAGATTTTTCTTGAGGAAGGACATAGAACAACCATTGAGCATCAACGGCGACTCAATCCAAACATGAAGGATGTGGTGAAAAAGGAGTTTTGAGGATGCTTGATGCGGGCCAGGAATCATATTCCCAATTTCAGATAGCAAGTGGGTGAGCCCGGTGCATGTGGTGCCCAAGAAGAGTGGTCTCACCGTGGTGGAGAACGAGAAGGGCGAATTGATTCCTACTAGGACTGCTACTAGTTGGCGCATGTGCATTGATTATAGGAAACTCAATAGTGCCACTAGGAAAGATCATTTTCCTTTGCCCTTCATTGACCAAGTGCTAGAGAGATTAGCTCTTCATGACTACTTTTGTTATCTCGATGGCTATAGTGGTTTTTGGCAGGTTCCCATACACCCCGATGACCAAGAGAAGACGACTTTCACATGTCCTTATGGGACGTTTGCCTATAGGAGAATGCCATTTGGACTATGCAATGCACCCGCCACCTTCCAAAGGTGTATGATGGCCATCTTCTCCGACATGATTGAGGACATTGTGGAGGTGTTCATGGATGACTTCTCGGTGTACGGTACCACTTTTGACTCTTGCCTTGCTAATCTTTCTAGAGTTCTCAAGAGATGTGAAGAAACCAACCTAGTGCTAAATTGGGAAAAATGTCACTTTAAGGTTCGAGAAGGGATTGTCCTAGGTCATGTAGTGTCTAGTAGGGGAATTGAAGTGGACCAAGCTAAAATTGAATTGATTGAAAAATTGCCACCCCCTACTTCCGTAAAAGGGATTAGAAGCTTTCTAGGACACGCCGGGTTTTATAGGAGGTTTATTCAAGATTTCTCGAAAATTTCCAAGCCATTGACTAACCTCCTTATGAAAGATGTTGTGTTTGAGTTTTCTTCCGAGTGTCTTGAAGCTTTTCATAGGATCCGGGATGCGCTTGTGTTGGCACCTATCATGCAAACTCCCGGATTGGACACTCCCCTTTGAGATCATGTGTGATGCAAGTGATTATGCCGTAGTTGCGGTTCTTGGGCAAAGAAAGGAGAAGAAGCTTCATGCCATCTATTATGCGAGCAAGACGCTTGACGAGGCCCAAGGCAAATACACAACGACGGAGAAAGAGTTTCTAGCCGTGGTGTTCACATTTGAGAAGTTTCGCTCTTACTTAGTGGGCTCGAAAGTGATAGTCTACACCGACCACGCGGTTGTCCGTTACCTCATGGACAAGAAGGATGCTAAACCGCGATTAATCCGGTGGATGCTCCTCCTTCAAGAGTTTGATCTTGAGATACGAGACAAGAAAGGAGCGGAAAACCTTGTGGCGGATCACCTTTCAAGGCTACCCATTGAGCACATCACGGAGTCCGGAATCATGGTCCCCATCAACGACTCCCGCCCAGACGAAACTCTTCTAAGCTGCGAAGTGTCGCGAGAAAGAAGCTCCTGGATTAGGTCGGCTGCGACCACCTCATGGTCGGCTGCGACCTCCTCTGCCCCTTCTCCGGTTCTTGTTGGTGATGATCGTGATGGTTTGCAAGCGACCCCGGTCGAGGTTGCCTAAGGTCAGATCTTCTACCTCTTTGTGTACTTCCTAATCCTCCTTCCCCTTCTCCCATTTTGCACTCAATAGATGCTATTAAGGGGTGCAAGCCCCGTGGTTTGCGGATTTTGCCAATTATGTCGTAGGTGGCATTGTCCCGGATGGATTGACTTCCCAAGCTAAGAAGAAGTTCCTTCACGACGTCAAGCGCTACTATTGGGACGATCCTTACTTGTTCAAGCAAGGAAGTGATCACATCTTTAGACGTTGTGTGCTGGATGAGGAGATAGAAGAAGTTATCCGTCATTGTCACAGTCTTCCGACGGGAGGCCATGCTAAGGAATTCAAGACCACCGCGAAGATTCTTCAAAGTGGATTCTATTGGCCTACTATCTTCAAGGATTTACAAGCTTATGTGACCGCTTGTGGTGAATGCCAAAGGGCGGGGAACATTACATGGAGGAACGAGAACCCGCTCACCAGAATTTTGGAGGTGGAACTCTTTGATGTTTGGGGTATAGACTTCATGGGACCCTTCCCCTCTTCGGGTCCCTACAAGTATATACTCGTGGCGGTTGATTATGTTTCCAAGTGGGTTGAAGCCATAGCCACAAGAACAAATGATGCACGAGTGGTGGCTAAGTTCATGAAGACCAACATCTTCCCCCGCTTTGGTGTACCCCGAGTTCTCATTAGTGATGGTGGTTCACATTTCATTGAGAGGAGCTTTGAATCTCTTTTGACCAAGTATGGGGTATCTCACAAGGTGGCCACGCCTTACCGTCCCCAAACTAGTGGTCAAGTGGAGGTTTCTAACCGGCAAATCAAGAGCATTCTTGAAAAGACGGTGTCCCGCTTAAGAAAAGATTGGTCCTCCAAGCTTGATGATGCTTTATGGGCATACCGCACCGCCTACAAGACACCACTCCGCACCACTCCTTTCAACCTAGTGTATGGCAAGTCGTGTCACTTGCCCGTCGAGCTTGAACATAAGGCTTTATGGGCTCTCAAGGAGCTCAACATGGACCTCGACACGGCCGGAGCAAAAAGATTCATGGACTTGCAAGAATTGGAGGAATTGAGACTTAAGGCGTATGAGAACTCAAGGATCTACAAGGAGAAAACAAAGAAGTGGCATGATAGAAGACTTGTGCCCAAAAACATCAAGGAAGGTGACCGAGTACTTCTCTTCAACTCTCGGCTTCGCCTCTTTCCCGGGAAACTGAGAACCCGATGGAGTGGGCCGTTCACGGTCCATCGTATGTACTCTCACGGAGCGGCCGACGTCATAGATGACAATGGAGGGATTTTCAAGGTCAATGGCCACCGGTTGAAGAAGTACTATGAGAAGGTGGACCCCGATGAGGAAATCCGGGACACATGGGCCCTCACCACCGTCACCTAGCCAAGGTACCACTCGTCTAGCTCTCAGGATCGACCTGCCTAGGGTCGAGATCGACCCTCTTTGGGTCGAGCCTGAGTTGTTTTGCCCTTCGTTTTCTTTGCTTTTCGTAGTTATCGACTAAACTTAGCACTACTCTCACTCCCGTGGACGATCCTGACTTCGCTATACACAGCGGGGTCTTGAATACAAATTTATTTGTTCGAGAAACCCTTAAACAAATTGGCGCCGTTGCCGGGGAGTGTGCAATTGATTCGCTCTATTTTGTATAGGTTAACTCTTGTATTTTAGTGCTATATTGAGTGTGTTGTTAGAATTGTGCGTAATTGTAATATCTAGGCCGAAGACACAAGAATTCAATAATCAAGAGTTTTAAGGCGTTTTGAGCTGTCTGCGCGACACCACTTGCTTGCGAAGGCTATATCTTGAGCTTTAGAGGTCGGATTGAGCTGATTCAGGTACCATTGGAAAGCTAACTTCAAGGGCTTCAATTCATCGTTTTACACCGAAGTCAGATTCCAAGCCGAAGATGGTCAAAACAGCCTCCGAAGTGACGCCAGAGGTTCTGTCGAGATTCCGCGACCGCGGCCTGGTCGACGCGACCGCGGCGGCTGGCGAGACTACTTGTTTTTCTCTGTCGTGAAAGCGCGGGCGCAGTGATGGCGACGCGACCGCGGTGATGCCGAATCCGAAGCGGGCCGAAATCTTTCTATCTTGTTTCCTTTTCTATCTTTCGCCTCTTTCCTTATCTATCTCGTGGAGCTTGTTCCTTGGGCTATTTAAGGAGGAGTCCCTTTAGGATTGTAACTAATCTTGGACCTTTGTTTGAAGACTTGAGTTTTATGAAGATTATGGAGAACTAAACCTCTCTAGGGTTTGTTCATCAATGAAGCTTTAATTGATTAGTTTTTGAGATTCTAAATCCTTTTGCTATTCCTTTTGTTATTATTGATTCTCTTGTGCTTAATTACATGGTTATTGATTGTTTCTCTGGGAGTAATTAACCTATTGAATTGATTGATTTTCTATTGTTGGAACGGGTTTGGACCGTGGACAAACCTATTATGTGAAAACAACTTAGAAACTAGATCTGTGTCTATGCAACTAGGATTTAAGAAGAGAATTGATTGTTTGCTTGTGAAATTGACTCGTAGCTTGATTTCTCTTGCATGCATCCTATATATCCTTGTTCTTAATGCTAATATTGATTTGAGCATCCTCTATCATTGTTAAGTATTTCCTGGACCGTGGACAGGAGATTAGTCAAGATTAGGATTGGAATTAACCATTGGATTGAAAGGAATTGGTGTGAATCAATGATCAAACGACTCTTTTAAAGTGGATTTGTTGAATGAACCTGTCTTTTGTACTTTGATTAATCTTGTGGAACTGTCGATTTGTCTTCTTGTTTTGGTAATTGAAACTCTTGCATAAAACCCCCCTCTTTGTTCTTAGTTGATTTAAATATTAAGCTAGATACCTTAAGTTCTCTAGGGTTCGATCCCATACTTGCTCTCTATACTTGGTTTGTGTGTTTGGGTTTATTTTTGATAAGGGAACAACGATTTTACCCGAGTCAAATTTTGGCGCCGTTGCCGGGGAACTTTGGTTTCTTTCTAGTATTAATATTTTTATTGGCTTTGTGTGGACCTATCTTACGGTCCACACTTGTATATTTTAATGTCTTCCCTTAGATTTTGTCAGTTGCAGGATGAACCATTCTGTGAGTATTTAGAAAGGGTTCTAGACGAGGCAACTGTCCTGGTTACTCTTGGAGTTTGCGAGTCTCGAGAGCAAATATTTAAAGAAATCACCTATGGAATGACAATGGATACGGTGGTTGAGATGATCCGTGAGGTAGGGGAAAAGTTTTGGAGTATGACACCTGAGGAAAAGTTTAAGGTTTTCGTCACCATGGCCATGAGGAGTCAGTTGAAGCAGGACGAGCTGAAGGCCGAAACGCGTTCTGACCAAGAACCGCGCCCGCGGGATGCATGCCGCGACCGCGGTTCCGACGCAGAAACGGAGGAGCTCCCCCTGGAGGATAACCGCGACCGCGGCCCACACACCGCGCCCGTGGCTCCTGAGGAAGTTGGTCCGCCGCTTTCCAACCATGAGGCTATTGTCGATGGTATCTCGAATTCCAACATCCAAAGTGTCGATTCCGAGATTCCGGAAATCAGTCTGGATGATCCTTATATCCTTTATTCCACTTCTTCCCTCTCTCTTGATCCTTGCTTTGTGCGTTCATGTCAGTCTTTCATCAAGGATTCAATATTTGAGCATGTCAGTCTTTCATCAAGGATTCAATATTTGAGCATGCTAGGGTAGATGATGAGTTCTATATTTTATTTGATGAAAGTGATAATTCAACTAGGGGATTTGCATGCTTTGCTGAATATTTTGAAAAATCACATAAATCACCTAATTTGTTTCACTCTAGAAAATCACACCCTAATTGCTCAAGCATGTTTGATAGGTTAAAAAGGAGTTTGAATTATTTCTTATTTCTTGATAATTTGTCAACATGCTATGTGTCCTGTTGTAAGATAGCTGTGCAGGACTTTGATTTGATGCTCAGGGCATTGACGATGTCCGATCATGAAGAAGTCGGGCCATCGACGTTAAATAAAGGCGCTGCTTGGGAGGCAACTTAAGGATTAGATCGATTGTTTTTCATTCATAGCTTAGGTTATTTTTGCTTTATTCGGGCTAACGTGCAGGTACTAGGTCCGAAAGGACATTCTGGTGCAAAACCGCGCTCGCGGCAGCCATACCGCACCCGCGGTGGAGCACCAGAACCAACCCCGACGTACAGGTACTAGCGCCGCGGTCGCGGTACTCGTAGCGCGCCCGCGGTTATCATGCAGTGGGTTCCGAAAAAAAAAAAAAAAAGTTTCGGGCATTTATCTTCTACTTTCCATATATCTTTACCATCCATCTATCTTTCCATCCTTCTATCTTTACCATCATTCTATCTTTCCATATATCTCTTTCCACCACCTTTTATATATTCTTTCCATTCATCTTTGGAATTATTTTTGTTTTGGCTATGTGCAAAAGCCTAAGTATGAGGGTGCTTTGTTCCCCCGAGAGTTCTCTTCTCCACGGCTCGAGTTCAAGTATTTATCCATCTTCCAAGAGACGAGCCAAGCTACGAAGGCTTTATTGCACATCATCCGGTTCGAGAGAAGTCAAGTGCACGAAACTGCACCAAGGCCGCGACCGCGCCGAACCGGCCGCGCCCGCGGTTTCCTTCTAGAAGATGACGTTTTCTCCCGCTATGTTGATTCCGTGCCCGCGGCCCGTACACCCGCGCCCGCGGTTGGCCTGCAGAACGGTATTCCGACGTTTCTTTTCTTCCATTCTTCTACCACCTTTGAAGAGTTCTTCCATTCCACCACTCATCGTTCGTTTGTGAGTCTTCTGATTTCCTTTCTTCCTTGCTTCTATCCTTTCTCTTTGCTTCATTGAGGACAATGAAGGATTTAAGTATGGGGGAAGGAGTACTCGCATTCGCTTATCCTAGTTAGCATAGTTAGTGATTTGCTTCAGATTTTTGATTTTCTTCTTTTCATGGAGCACTTGCACCATACTTTTTTGCATAATAAAGAAAGAAAGAAAAAGAAAAAGATAGAAAAAGCCATAAAAATTGAAAAAAGGCATATAAATCCTGGGATGAGTCGAAAACCCGAAAGGGCGGCTCAGGTAATAAGCAGGTAACCCGGACCAGCATTAGGCTGGGGTAATATGAGGTTCATGAGAGTTGTGAGTATTTGTGAGCACACCTTTTGAAAAATGAAAAGAGCGGTTAGGTGAAAACCCGAAAGGGCGCCTAAGCAGAATTGAGTGGTAAAATTTGAGTGTTTAGGATCATTCTTGCTTGGGGACTTTGGGGCTTACATGCTAGATTTGGGTAGATCCTAGGTTGCTCTACACTTTTTAGAGCTTGATTGCTATATCATGTTGTGAGGTGTGTGTTTGAGCTTCATTGTTTTATGCTCATGATTTCTCTATATTTTTGGGTTCGGGTTGTGAGCTGAGTGTTTTTATATTCCCTTGTATTTCCTGAGATCTTAGATGTGCTACATTGCTATATTTGTTTGAGCTTACTCGAGGACGAGCAAGATCTAAGTATGGGGGAATTTGATTCGCTCTATTTTGTATAGGTTAACTCTTGTATTTTAGTGCTATATTGAGTGTGTTTAGATAGAGTTGTGCGTAATTGTAATATCTAGGCCGAAGACACAAGAATTCAAGAATCAAGAGTTCTAAGGCGTTTTGAGCTGTCTGCGCGACACCACTTACTTGCGAAGGCTATAGCTTGAGCTATAAAGGTCGGATTGAGCTGATTCTGGTGCCATTGGAAAGCTAACTTCAAGGGATTCAATTCATATTTTTACACCGAAGTCAGATTCCAAGCCGAAGATGGTCAAAACAGCCTCCGAAGTGACGCCAGAGGTTTTGTCGAGATTCCGCGACCGCGGCCTGGTCGACGCGACCGCGGCGGCTGGCGAGACGACTTGTTTTTCTCTGTCGTGAAAGCGCGGGCGCGGTGATGGCGACGCGACCGCGGTGATGCCGAATCCGAAGCGGGCCGAAATCTTTCTATGTTGTTTCCTTTTCTATCTTTCGCCTCTTTCCTTATCTATCTCGTGGAGCTTGTTCCTTGGGCTATTTAAGGAGGAGTCCCTTTAGGATTGTAACTAATCTTGGACCTTAGTTTGAAGACTTGAGTTTTATGAAGATTATGAAGAACTAAACCTCTCTAGGGTTTGTTCATCAATGAAGCTTTGATTGATTAGTTTGTGAGATTCTAAATCCTTTTCCTATTCCTTTGGTTATTATTGATTCTCTTGTGCTTAATTAAATGATTATTGATTGTTTCTCTAGGAGTAATTAACCTATTGAATTGATTGATTTTCTATTGTTGGAACGGGTTTGGACCGTGGACAAACCTATTCTGTGAAAACAACTTAGAACCTAGATCTGTGTCTATGCAACTAGGATTTAAGAAGAGAATTGATTGTTTGCTTGTGAAATTGACTCGTAGCTTGATTTCTCTTGCATGCATCCTATATATCCTTGTTCTTAATGCTAATATTGATTTGAGCGTCCTCTATCATTGTTAAGTATTTCCTGGACCGTGGACAGGAGATTAGTCAAGATTAGGATTGGAATTAACCATTGGATTGAAAGGAATTGGTGTGAATCAATGATCAAACGACTCTTTTAAATTGGATTTGTTGAATGAACCTGTCTTTAGTACTTTGATTAATCTTGTGAAACTGTCGATTTGTCTTCTTGTTTTGGTAATTGAAACTCTTGCATAAAAACCCCCCTCTTTGTTCTTAGTTGATTTAAATATTAGGCTAGATACCTTAAGTTCTCTAGGGTTCGATCCCATACTTGCTCTCTATACTTGGTTTGTGTGTTTGGGTTTATTTTTGATAAGGGAACAACGATTTTACCCGAGTCAGCAATAGTGCCGAGTTTAGTTGATATTTGGGTTTGGGAATAGCCCATACCCCTTGCAGGTGTATGCCCTCTAGTTCACGAAGGAAAATCGACTATTTTCCCTTTGATCCTGAAATAGAGAGAACCCTTCATCGCAGGCTACGAGAACGACGAGCAATGGCCGACGCTGAGGCTCTTGCTCAACAGATGGAACAACTCCGTGCTCAGATGGAGCGTATGCAAATGGAGCGTGCTGCTCAAGATGCTGCTTTGCATCGAGAAAGAGAGGTTGCTTCCCGAGAGAGAGAGGCTGCTGCCCGTCTCCAACAACAACTAAATGCTATTCCAAGGAACGCTAAGCAATACATGCATCCGGAGCTTAGAGTTCCCGAGTCCGCTATAGTGCTCCCGGTGATTGAGCGTGCCTTTGAGATCAAGTCCCACTTCATCACTCTCATCAAGAGGTCTCAATATGAAGGCAAGACATCCGAATGCCCTATGGAGCACATCAAAAACTTCACCGATCTTTGTGACACCATCGCCTCCGATGGCGTATCACTTGAATATGTGCTCCTCAAGGCGTTCAAGTGGTCTCTAACCGGGAAGGCACTTCATTGGCTCGAAAGTCTACCCGCGAAGTCCATCACTACATGGAAGGCTTTGCACGACTTGTTCATGACGAAGTTCTTTCCACCGGCCAAGACTACCGAGCTAAGGAAGCGCATCACTTCTTATCATCAACTTCCTAACGAGACTTTTGTTGAGACTTGGGAGAGATTCAAGGAGCTTCTTCGGTAATGTCCTACTCATGGACAACCTCCTTATGTTCTGCAAGAGATATTCTTCCAAGGGATCAACGCCGCCACAAAGGACCGCATCAATCTTCACACCGATTGCGGTTTCATTGAGATGGATCCCGATGAGGCATGGGCTCTATTGGACAAACTCACCAACTACGATGCCATGTATGGGACCCAACAGCCCATCCGGATTCAAACAAAGAAGCTTTATGATCCGAATAGTGAGCCAATTGATCAAGATGTGAAGTTTCAATTCTTGCAAGATAAGATCAACCGGCTCGAGAAGCAAGTGAGTTACTACAAGTCCGCTGCCCCCACTTGTCAAGAATGTGGTTCTCAATCTCATACCACCGCTTCTTGTACAAATGTGGAGCAAGTTCGGGCTGCCGAGGCATATGCGAAGGCCAACTATATGCGAGGACCCTACCGAGGCCAAAACAATGCTTATGCGGGGAGGAACAACAACAACTATTCTCAATGGAATAACAATGGTCAAGTCCAAAGTTATCCACCTCCTCCACAAGAGAAAAGGGCCCCTCCTTATAGACCTCCCGGTTATCAAGAAGAACCACCGGCTTGGGCTCAAGGTTTCTTTGAAAGATTCGACCGCAAACTTGATGGCGTTCAAGGCCAATTGGGAAACTTAGATGCATGGAGGAAGAATGTTGATTCCCAACTTGGTAATCTAGCGGCTCAAATCCCACGACCTCAAGGACAACTTCCGGGCCGACCCGAGGAGAATCCAAGAGGCCGAGCAAGCAATGGTGAGATCCGAGCCATGAACTTGCGGAGTGGCAAAGCATTACCCGATCCACTGAAGCAACCGGCGAAAGGAGCAGTCTCAGGATCGACCCCACCTGGGTCGATCTCGACCCCCTCCTTGGTCGAGCCTGAGACCGCTAATGATGAGGATGAAGGGGCGATCGACCCCACTGAGGTCGAGCTCGCCCACCCTGCACCCGGGACGTCTTCCAACCCGTCTCCGCCAATCATTCCGGATCCTACTCCTTCCTCTTCTAAGGTACTTCCTTACCCTTCGAAGAAGCCCAAGGACGCGACGGAAGGAAAGTTTAAGCGCTTTGTTAAGTTGCTTCAAGGCTTGAATCTTTCTATTCCTTTCGCCGAGGCCTTGAATGAAATGCCCGCTTACACCAAGTTCTTGAAGGAGATTCTATCTAGGAAGCGATCTATGTCGGAACTCACGGATGAGGTGAGGTCGTTGGACCTCCCCGAGAAGCTCGGTGATCCCGGGAAATTTGCTATTACCATCGGTATTGGGGCTTATCGCTTCAAGGCATTGTGTGATCTTGGTGCTAGTGCTAGCTTGCTTCCACTCTCAATTTGGTCCAAGACCAACATGGGGCCCTTAGTACCGGTGAACATGAGGTTATACATGGCGGATGGTTCTTGTGTGAAGCCCACCGGTGTTGTCGACGACTTTCCTATCCAAGTCGGCAAGTTTGTCGTGCCTAATGATTTTATTGTCATGGATATGCCGGAAGATCCCGACGTACCAATTATCCTTGGGCGACCATTCCTAGCAACCGCCGGAGCTAAGGTTGATGTGAAGAAGGGTCTCCTTACTTTCGGAATTGGTGATGAAGTGGTAGAGTTTCGGTTACCTATTGCGGGTATCATGGAGTCCAAAGATGTAGTGCCCATTAACAAGTTTCATCCAGAAGAGGATCTTTGGAAAGGCGAGGTGTTAAAGCTCGATGTTGCCCCTACACGATCGGCACGACCCAGCTGGGGTCGAGTTCGACCAACCCTCATGTACGGGAGAAGCTTGACTCCGGACAAAGCCACTCGACACCGACCCGTCCTCCGGTCGATACAGGTCAATATTCTCACTCTTCTTGCATGCTTTGTGGTACTCCTCTCTCTACACCTTCTTCCACCCTCTCTTCTCATTCTAAGTATGGGGTGGCGATGAGGACATCCGAGCCACCTTGGCACTCACATCCTCCAAATAGTTGAGGAACTTCTCGTCAAGCTCACGACGTTAAACAAGCGCCTACGGGAGGCAACCCGGTTTTTAGATTAGTTTGTCCTTTTTATTTTCTTGATTTTTGATTTTTCAATTTCTAGACTAGATTTTTGTTTCTTCTAACCTTCCTTAGATTAGACTAGGATACGATACATTTGTTTGGATAGGATCTTTGTGGGATTTTTGCAGGGTGCTAAGCTTCAAATGCGGACTCAAAAGGGACGGGAGAAGACAACTTGACACGAGGTACATTAGCCCTCAGGACCGACCCTCCCGGTCTCGACCTCCTCTTGCTTTGTCTCTCCCTCGACCACCTCTCAGGATCGACCCTAAGAGGGTCGTTCTCGACCCCCCTCAGGGTCGTGCCAACACACATGTCTTCTTTGCTCCTCCTCCTCTCCAAGCTTCCAAGAGTTTTTGTGAGTCTCGTTCTTCTTTTCTCTTTACTTGGTCATTTGTTTTCATGCATGGGGACATTGCATGATTTAAGTATGGGGTGGGGAAGAAGAAATCTCACATGTTGTATATAATTGAGTCTTTGCTTGTTTGCTTTGCTTGTTTGATGGTTTGCTTGTTTAGAGAAAAATCCAAAAAAATGAGAAAAGTTTTAAAAAATCAAAAAAAAAATTGAAAAATGTCAAAAATCCAAAAATATTTGCCTCCTTGTTTGTTTTAGGATAGAAAAACATTCCATCTTAGATGTCCTATGATGAAAATTAATTTTCATGTTTGTCATGTAATTCCTTTGGCATAATTGGATAGTGTAACCCAAGTTTATGAGAAATTGCTTTTGATTGTGAAAATTGACTTGTGATGAAATTGAGCATATGTGTTTTGAGTGAAAGTAATTGCAATCCAACAAGTTTTTACCTAGTGAGAATTTTGGCCATATAGGGAGAACATCATTGATTCCCTCTTCTTTATATGTGTGATTTTGCTCTCTTTATGCATATGTCTCTTGTCATTGATATGGTTATCTATTTCTTGAAGCCATTATGAGATTGTTCATGCATGTTGATTGTGATTAAGAACTTATATTTTTAGCCCATATTCTTCCATGCCTACCTTGAATTGTCTTTGCTTGAAACCCCGTTCTAGCCTTAGCCTTTTGTTTGAAGCTCCACAAAAATTATCCCTAACCTATTAGCTTGACCCTATCCCGGGAATTGAACTTAGATGAAGAGTGTTGGGAATAAGTTTTGTTGAGTGATATTTGTGTTGGGTTAGAAAGAGGTGACCTTGTTAAAAGGGTAAAAAAACAATTTGTTGAAGTGTAATGTAAAAGGATTCTTGGCTTGGATAGCACATTGTTAAAAAAAAATGGTGAAAAGAAGAGAAAAGAAGTAAGGAAAAGCTCGACCAAAAGCTCTCAGGATCGACCCCCATATGGGTCGATCTCGGCCCCCCAGTGAAAATATAGTCTCAGGATCGACCCCCCCAGGGGTCGACCTCGACCCTCGGCAAGCTCGAGCAGAAGAAAAAAAAAAGAGAGAGAAAAGAAAAGAAAAAAAAAGAAAAAAAATGTATAAGTGCAAAGCCAAGAACTCCTAGTATTTATAAGTTGTATTTTGGGAGTTTGGGTTAGAAATTGAAGGGTATGAGTTTGATTGATGAAGTGTTTGGTTAAGAGTTGAAAAGAGAAGAAGTGAGTTGTTTTGGTTTGAAGTGTTGTATTTAGGAATTTGATTCCCGGATTTAGCACCACATGGCCAAAGAACTCCCTCCCTTATGTTATTACCGAACCCCATTACAACCCGGCCGAATGGAGTCTTCTATGAAGATTTCATTGAGCCTAAGTTCTTATGAATATTGATGTGTCTTGACTTCTCTAGGTAGAGAGATTGGTGATATAAGTCTCAATGATAAAGTAGATGTTGCATAAAGATTGAGATGAGAATTGATTTGATAGCCTAAACACATGAGAGTTGAGAGAAACACATTTATATCCCTTGTGAGGTTGGATTGTGATTGCCTAGCTTGAGATTTATACATATGTGATGACGTTAAAGTTACTTGTCTACTTTTCACTTGTGCTTAAAATGTTTTGACAAGGGCTATGCTTGAAGGTTGTGTTATTGGTCTTGATTTGCATGATTATTGCTTGAGGACAAGCAAGTCTAAGTATGGGGTGTTTTGATGTCCGCGTTTTTAGGTACATTTTTAGGGTTTAGATAGGTTAGTTTAAGTTGATTTTCGTAGTTGAGTCATGTGTTTTTGAGTCTTTTTGCATGAGTTTTCGTATTTCCTTGAGATTCGGAAACTACGCATATTTGTGTCGTTTTGTAGGTGTATTGAAGCTTGAGGACGAGTTTGGAGTGAAGCTAGGAGAGGATGGACGAGCTAGGAGGAAGATCTCAAGTGGACAAGCCAAGGAGAAGAGCTAAAGAGGAGCTAAGTCAAGAAGAGAAGTGAAGAAATCGACCCCAAGATCGAGCCCAAGGAGGTCGACCTCGAGCCATTTGACCAAACTTGGAACGCAAGGAACCAGAGCCTCAGGATCGACCCTGAAGGGGTCGATATCGACCCTAGGAGGGTCGAACGCGCGTGACCGACTTCTCTTCTATCCGGATTACATGTTGAAGTTTCCAAATCTGTATTTTAGGAAGGTGTTTTGTTTGTGTTTCCTAGTTAGATTAGGACTCCTTTTTGTCTATAAAAGGAGGTTGAACCTATAGTTTTTATTCATGCTATGCTATGCTATGCTATGCATTGAGTTAATCCAAGACTTGGAGAATTAGGGAGAAGACTTGGAGAACAAGTTTGAGGTTTGTAAGATTGATCTTTGGTTTTTATTTGAATTTGAGTTTGGTTTGATCATGTCTTCTTCTTCTTCTTCCTCTTCTCTTCTTGCTATGTGTGAGTAGTCCTCTTAAGTTCTAGGGTTGGGCAAAAACCCAACACAATCATGCATGTTTAAAACCTGAATTCATGACTTGAATGCTTGATGATCATATCTAACCTATCTTATGCTTAATCCTTGGTGAAAATTGAGGCATGTCTTGTAATTAACCCTAGCGAAAGTGAAAAGTTAGTTACTTGATTATATCTAATAGGATTATTTGCGAAAGTTGATATTCCTAGGTTGAAGGATAGGTAGAAAGTTGTTTGATTTGCGAAAGTTGATTGAATAACTTGAATTGTTTGCGAAAGTTAACTTTTCTATGATCTAGATGGCATGATAAGTTGTGAATTCTTGTTGAAAGCATGTATGGTTGTTGTTGTGGTAGCCCTAGCCCTAGGATTTGCCTTTTATATTGATTGAATTCGTATATTTAGCTTTGATCCCGACTCCCTTCGTCGTGTTCGAGCCCTTGTTTGTGATTGAGTGTGATTTGTGTGTGTTCGTGTGTTATCGCTCTCAGGATCGACCTGCCTAGGGTCGAGATCGACCCTCTTTGGGTCGAGCCTGAGTTGTTTTGCCCTTCGTTTTCTTTGCTTTTCGTAGTTATCGACTAAACTTAGCACTACTCTCACTCCCGAGGACGATCCTGACTTCGCTATACACAGCAGGGTCTTGAATACAAATTTATTTGTTCGAGAAACCCTTTAACAGGGTCATCTCTCGGGAACCGACTCGGCTGTCGTCTTACGTGCTCATCTTCCAAGAGGAGTTGCTAGTAGGGGGAGGGATCTTCCGAAGGTGCCCAAGCATCATACCAATTAGAGAGATAGAACAACTCACAATTTTCATCGTTGAGGCGGACTTTGTGAGTTATTCCGGTGGGGTCGATGAAGTTGTTGTGGTAGCCAATTCCCTCAGTCCACTCAACCACCTTGGTGTTCAAATAGTACCGGACATCCATGCGGGTCACGGGCTTGGAGTTGTAGCGGGCAAGATCAATCTTGAGGGCTTGGGCAATGAGGACCACCAACCAACCACACATAGTAAATTTCGGGTTCCTTCGTTGGTTGATGATGTTGTGGACGAACTCATAGGCAAAGTTCATTGTGGGAGCATTGGTGAAGAGGATGGAGGTCAAGCACGCGAGCTCTCGCAAGGTGGGGCGAGAGAGCTCGTACTTGTACCAAATGGCGGCATCGAGGATGCGCAAGATCACCTTGAAAACCGGGCTAGCAATGTCCCGAGCATGAGGGTTGCTCGTGGTCTCTCCCTTGCAAGCGATGTAAGACCACATCTTTTGGACGGGGAAGTCTTTTATGGCGTAGGTTCCCGATGGTGTAGGGAAGCTAAGCATGTTGTTGAGCTTGGTAATAGTGGTGGAGTGCTTCTTCCCGCCCATTTGAAATTCAATCTTGGTCTTGCCAAAATCCGCCGGGTGTGGTCCCGAGATGGTGAGGGTGGCGGCGAATTCACAAGTAAGCGTCGGGTAATGTCTCGGGACGGGGTCCTCAAGGAGTCGCTCGGCTCCAAGTAAACGAAACGCCTCCTCCACCGCCGAGTGCATATGGAGGCTGACATGCGAATCGGGATAGTAGGACCGCGCCTTCACCGTCTCCGCCATCATGTCCACATAAAGTTGCATTTGCCCTTCGTCCCGGATCACCACGTCATCCATCACCGCCACAAGACCAACAAGAAACTTCCAAGGTAATTTCCAACTCAAACAACACAAACATCACACAAGAGATACACAACCAATTGCCAAAGAGTCACCCCATACTTGCTAGAAACACACACTTTCAATTTACTACGAAAATTCTCAATCAAGCATGCATAATCATGAGACGCAAGCAAGAAATGGGAAAGACTCATGCTTTAATAAATCAATTCATGGCGAGAGTAACTCAAATAGCATGTTTTCAAAGAGATAACGAGACATCCGGGGTCGGGGACGACCCATGGGAGCTCGTACATACACAAGCACGCGCCAAAACAAGCAACGACAATATTCAAACTCTGTCGGTGGTCGGCCACGACCAGAGCATGGTCGGCGCCGACCTGCTACAGCACATCATGCTCGAAAAATCAGCTTTTAGCCTCTCCAATGGCTACCAAAAATCATGGAAAAAATTCTATTGACCCAAAATCACCCAAACAAGCATAGATCAAGCAAGAAAGCATGCCAAAACTCAACAATCCACAACCAAACATGTAAATTTAAGCACATACAACCCAAATTTCAACATTCAAACTTAAGAACACCCAAATCTAGATTTCAAACTAAACCCTCAAAATAACCCAAGTAAACTTGAATTTAAGAGCAAGGGAGTAGAAGAACATACCAAAAGAGTGTTAAACAAGATGAATGCAAGCAAAATAGGGGTCGAAGCCGAGGTTGTGGGAGGTCGGGGTCGTGGGTTCTTGGTATGGGTGGGTCGAAATTTCTGGGTTTTTGTGGGAGATTTGAGTAGAGGAAGGAAGATTAGGAAGGATTTTGGTGAAATTTGGAAGAAAGGAGGTAGATCTAGTGGTTATGGAGCAAGATGGTGAATGAGAGCTTGAAGGAGGCTATGGAGGCAATGGGTCGTGAAGAAGGACTGCTAGGTTGGGGGGGGTGAGTAAAATGAGGTGGGAAGGGATAAAAATTGTAAAGAAAAAGTTCAGGGGCTTACTTGTAATTTCCCGAAATTTTTACACAATTTTCACCTTTCACCGGAGGGGGGTCGGCCGCGACCACTAGGGGGTCGGCGCCGACCATCACCAGAGAGCTTCCTATCACTTGCGTTTTGTTCGTCTCCAACTTCTTGCTCCCGACCAAAGTCTCCGGTCCCTACAAAATACTTATGGAAATGCAAAGCAAACCACCTATCTAGACTAAGAAAAGGAAACAACGGGTTGCCTCCCGGAAAGCGCTTTCTTTAACGTCTTTGAGCTAGACGTGGGGTACCTTGGCTAGATGACGGTGGTGAGAGCCCAAGTGGCTCGAATTTCTTCATCGGGGTCCACCTTCTCATAGTACTTCTTCAACCGGTGGCCATTGACCTTGAAAATTCCTCCTTTGTCATCTATGAGGTCGGCCGCGCCGTGAGGGTACATACGATGAACCGTAAACGGTCCACTCCACCGGGTTCTCAATTTCCCGGGAAAGAGGCGAAGCCTAGAGTTGAAGAGAAGAACTCGGTCACCTTCTTTGATGTGCTTGGGCACAAGCTTTCTATCGTGCCACCTCTTGGTCTTCTCCTTGTAGATCCTTGAGTTCTCATACGCCTTGAGCCTCAATTCCTCCAACTCTTGCAAGTTCATGAATCTTTTTGCTCCAGCCGCGTCGAGGTCCATGTTGAGCTCCTTGAGAGCCCACAAAGCTTTATGTTCAAGCTCGACGGGCAAGTGACACGACTTGCCATACACTAGGTTGAAAGGAGTGGTGCGGAGTGGTGTCTTGTAGGCGGTGCGGTATGCCCACAAAGCATCATCTAGCTTGGAGGACCAATCTTTCCTTGAGCGGGACACCGTCTTTTCAAGAATGCTCTTGATTTGCCGGTTAGAAACTTCCACTTGACCACTAGTGAGAGACCCCATACTTGGTCAAAAGAGATTCAAAGCTCCTCTCAATGAAATGCGAGCCACCATCACTAATGAGGACTCGGGGTACACCAAACCGGGGGAATATGTTCGTCTTCATGAACTTAGCCACCACTCTTGCATCATTTGTTCTTGTGGCTACGGCTTCAACCCACTTGGAAACATAATCAACCGCCACGAGTATGTACTTATAGGGACCCGAAGAGGGGAAGGGTCCCATGAAGTCAATACCCCAAACATCAAAGAGTTCCACCTCCAAGATTCCGGTGAGCGGGTTCTCGTTTCTCCATGTAATGTTGCCCGCTCTTTGGCATTCACCACAAGTGGTCACATAAGCTTGCACATCCTTGAAGATAGTAGGCCAATAGAATCCACTTTGAAGAATCTTCGCGGTGGTCTTGAATCCCTTAGCATGGCCTCCCGTCGGAAGAGTGTGGCAATGACAGATAACTTCTTCTATTTCTTCATCCGACACACAACGTCTAAAGATGTGATCACTTCCTTGCTTGAACAAGTAAGGGTCATCCCAATAGTAGCGCTTGACGTCGTGGAGGAATTTCTTCTTGGCTTGGGAAGTCAATCCATCCGGCACAATGCCACCTACAACATAATTGGCAAAATCCACAAACCACGGGGCTTTCACCCCCTTAATAGCATCTATTGAGTGCAAAATGGGCGAAAGGGAAGGGGGATTAGGGAGTACACAAGAGAGGTAAAAGATGTGACCTTGGGCGACCTCGCGCGGGGGCGCTTGCATACCGTCTCGACCATCATCAACAACCGGAGAAGGGGCAGAGGAGGTCGTGGCCGACCAACAGGGGGTCGCGGCCGACCTACTCCAGGAGCCTCCTTCTCGCGACACTTCATAGCATAGGAGAGTCTCGTCCGGGCGGGAGTCGTTGATTGGCACTATGATCCCGGACTCCGTGATGTGTTCAATGGGTAGCCTTGAAAGGTGATCCGCCACGAGGTTTTCCGCTCCCTTCTTGTCTCGTATCTCTAGATCAAACTCTTGAAGGAGGAGCATCCACCGGAGCAAGCGTGGTTTAGCATCCTTCTTGTCCATGAGGTAACGGACAGCCGCGTGGTCGGTGTAGACTAACACTTTCGAGCCCACTAAGTAAGAACGGAACTTCTCAAATGCGAACACCATGGCTAGAAACTCTTTCTCCGTTGTTGTGTACTTGCCTTGGGCCTCATCAAGCGTCTTACTTGCATAGTAGATGGCATGAAGCTTCTTCTCTTTTCTTTGCCCAAGAACCGCACCTACGGCATAATCACTTGCATCACACATGATCTCGAAGGGGAGTGTCCAATCCGGAGGTTGCATGATAGGAGCCGACACAAGAGCATCCCGGATCCTATGAAAAGCTTCAAGACACTCGGAAGAAAACTCAAACACAACATCTTTCATAAGGAGGTTAGTCAATGGTTTGGAAATTTTCGAAAAATCTTGAATAAACCTCCTATAAAACCCGGCATGTCCTAGAAAGCTTCTAATCCCTTTTACGGAAGTGGGGGGGGGCAACTTTTCAATCAATTCAATTTTAGCTTGATCCACTTCAATTCCTCTCTTAGACACTACATGCCCTAGGACAATCCCTTCTCTAACCATAAAGTGACATTTTTCCCAATTTAACACTAGGTTGGTTTCTTCACATCTCTTGAGAACTTTAGAAAGATTAGCAAGGCAAGAGTCAAAAGTGGTACCGTACACCAAGAAGTCATCCATGAACACCTCCACAATGTCCTCTATCATGTCGGAGAAAATGGCCATCATACACCTTTGGAAGGTAGCCGGTGCATTGCACAGTCCGAATGGCATTCTCCTATAGGCAAATGTTCCATAAGGGCATGTGAAAGTTGTCTTCTCTTGGTCATCGGGGTGTATTGGAAACTGCCAAAAACCATTATAGCCATCGAGATAACAAAAGTAGTCGTGAAGAGCTAATCTCTCTAGCACTTGGTCAATAAAGGGCAAAGGAAAATGATCTTTCCTAGTGGCACTATTGAGTTTCCTATAATCAATGCACATGCGCCAACTAGTAGTAGTCCTAGTAGGAATTAATTCGCCCTTCTCATTTTCCACTACGGTGAGACCACTCTTCTTTGGAACTACATGAACCGGGCTCACCCATTTGCTATCCGAGATCGGGAATATGATTCCCGCATCAAGCATCCTCAAAATCTCCTTCTTCACCACATCCTTCATGTTTGGATTGAGTCGTCGTTGATGCTCAATGGTGGGTCTATGTCCTTCCTCAAGAAAAATTCGATGCATGCACAAGGAAGGTGAAAGTCCACTCAAGTCCTCAAGCGATTACCCAATGGCTTTCCTATGAGTCCTAAGAACATCAAGCAACTTTCCAACTTCTTCCGCATTTAGATTTGCATTGACAATAACCGGAAAAGTGGAATTTGGGCCAAGAAACTCATACCTCAAAGACTCGGGGAGAGTCTTAAGCTCCGGAGTAGGCGGGGGTGGTGTAATAATGTCATCGTCTTCATCCGCCTTCAGAAACTCCTTCGCTTCGCCATCTTCATCTTCAATCAAGCAGGTTGGCGAGATCCTGTCGATGGTCGCGGGCGACCTAGGGAAGTTCGGCTCCGACCTCTCACAGGGGAGGTTCGCTTCCACTTCGTCATCTTCACTTGTGTATTCTCCAAGCAATGCCTTGACCTCCATAACTTGACTGGTCTCCTTCATGGTAGGGTTGAATCGGAACTCTACCACCTCTTCTCCAATCTCAAAAGTGAGGAGACCTTTCTTCACGTCAATAACGGCACCGGCGGTGGCAAGGAATGGCCGTCCAAGAATGATTGGGACGACGGGATCCTCCGGCATTTCCATAACAATAAAGTCATTGGGCACAAAGAACTTGCCGACTTGGATAGGAAAGTCGTCGACAATGCCGGTGGGTTGCACACAAGAGCCATCCGCCATATAGAGCCTCATGTTTACCGGGACCAAAGGACCCATGTTGGTCTTGGACCATATAGAAAGAGGGAGGAGACTAGCACTTGCACCAAGATCACATAGAGCTTTGAATCGGTGTGCACCTATGCCAATGGTAATAGCAAACTTACCCGGATCACCAAGTTTTTCCGGGAGCTCTATGGACCGCACTTCATTGGTCAATTCGGACATTGACCGCTTCTTTGACAAGATTTCCTTGAGAAATTTGGTGTAGGCGGGCATCTCGTTCAACGCTTCGGCAAAGGGAATGGTGATGTTGAGGCCTTGGAGGACCTTCATAAAGCGTTTGAACTTTCCCTCCGTGAAATCATTGGCCTTTTTGGATGGGTAGGGAAGTACCTTCGTTGTCGGAGGTAAATGGACGGACGTCGGGACTCTCTGAGGAAGGTCGGCAGCGACCTAGGGGTGGTCGGCTGCGACCTCCTCTACAGCAGGGATAGGGTCGGTGGAGACCAAGGGGGGGTCGGCCACGACCTGTTCCAGGGGGCTCTCGTCCTCTTTGTTCGCAGTTTCTTCACTTATAACTCGGTCCGGCAACTTCTTCCCGCTTCGCAGGTGAACGGCGGCAATATGGCCTCTTGGGTTCTCATCGGGGTGGCCCGGTAAGCGCCCTTGAGGTCTTGGGATTTGGGCCGCGAGATCACCAAGTTGGGAGTCAACGTTCTTTCTCCATGTGTCAAGATCTCCCAATCTCGTGAGGAATCCTTTCAACTGAGTGGTGAGCTCGGTTCTCACCCCTTACATCAATCCTTCTTGCAACTCTTGGACCCATGATGGCTCCGCTTGATAACCGGGAGGTCTATAAGGAGGGCACCTTTGTTCTTGCGGGGGAGGTGGATAACCTTGACCTTGGCCATGGTTATTCCATTGAGGATAGTTGTTGTTCCTCCCCGCATAAACATTGTTTTGGCCTCGGTAGGGCCCTCTCATATAGTTCGCCTCCGCATAAGCCTCGGCGGCCCGGACTTGCTCCACATTAGTACAAGAGGCGGCGGTGTGTGATTGAGAACCGCACTCTTCACAACGGGGGCCGGCGGACTTGAAGTAGCTCACTTGCTTCTTGAGCTTGTTGATCTCATCTTGCATAAATTGGAATTTCACATCTTGATCAATGGGCTCACTATTAGGATCATAGAGCTTTCTTGGTGGAATCCGGACGGCTTGTTGGGTCCCATACATGGCATCATAGTTGGTGAGTTTGTCCATGAGGCCCCATGCCTCGTCGGGATCCATCTCAATGAAACCGCAATCGGTATGGAGGTTGATGCGGTCTTTCGTTGCGGCATTTATTCCTTGAAAGAATATCTCTTGAAGAACATAAGGAGGTTGTCCATGGGTTGGACATTGCCGAAGAAGCTCCTTGAATCTCTCCCACGTTTCAACAAATGTCTCGTTGGGAAGTTGATGGTAGGAGGTGATGCGCTTCCTTAGCTCGGTGGTCTTGGCCGGTGGAAAGAACTTTGTCATGAACAAGTCGTGCAAAGCCTTCCATGTAGTGATGGATCTAGCGGGCAGACTTTCAAGCCAATGAAGAGCTTTCCCACACAAAGACCACTTGAATGCCTTGAGGAGAACATACTTAAGTGAGACACCATCGGCGGCGATAGTGTCACAAAGATCGGTGAAGTTCTTGATGTGCTCCATGGGGCATTCGGTGGGCTTCCCTTCATATTGAGATCTTTTGATAAGAGTGATGAAGTGGGACTTGATCTCAAAAGCGCGCTCAATCACCGGGAGTACAATAGCGGACTCGGGAACTCTAAGCTCAGGATGCATGTATTGCTTAGCGTTCCTCGGAATAGCATCAAGTTGATCTCGGAGGCGGGCGGCCTCATCTCTTTCTTGCCGCGCAGCTGCGGCTTGAGCATCACGCTCCATTTTCATGCGCTCCATTTGAGCGCGAAGTTCGGCCATTTGATGAGCAAGAGCCTCAGCGTCGGCCATGGCTTTTCGTTCTCTTAGTCTTCGGCGAAGGGTTCTCTCTATTTCGGGATCAAAGGGGAAATGGTCAATCACCCTTTGCGAACTAGAGGGCATACACCTGCGTACAAAGCACTAAAGAAACGAATTAGTAACAAAATAGGGGTTCGGGCTAGTCCCTCACCCAAAAGAAAGCTAGACTTGGAAACTAAACAAACTCCCCGGCAACGGCGCCAATTTGTTGAGAGGGTATACCTTAACAAATAAATTTGTCAAGACCCCGCTGAGTACAGCGAAGTCAGGATCGTCCACGGGAGTTAGTAGTTCTATAGTCCAGCAATCATACTACAAAAGCAAAAGAGAAACAAAGCAAGGCAAAACAAGCAAACAAAAGCAAAACACACGTCTTAGGAATAGGTCGACGCCGACCCTAGGGAGGTCGATGCCGACCCACAATAGAACGCAACGAAACACACGGAAAACACTACAGAGGAGGTCGCGGCCGACCCTGCAACTGGTCGCAGCCGACCTTTTTCTGGGCACGGAGATTGGTTTTGTAAAATCAGGGAAAAACAACTAGGGGAGGGGATTCACCACACCACAAGCATACATTCGAACAATGATAAAGAACCAACTTAACTTGAAACCTCATGGGTGACTTTCATCACAAAAGAACACATGAAGAGCCTCCATTCACCTGAAAGGATTAACATGCAACCCGACTTGTTCTTCGAAGGGTTCGACTTTTATCTAACCCGGATAGTCCTTGTTCACAACATAATCTTGCAATTAGTTTGCAAACAAAAACATTCCCCCTTCTTCAAGGGTTTTAAGCACACAAGAGGGATTTATGGGCAAGGATTTCAAGCTAAGCATGGATCCAAACAATCAAAGTCTCAAATGCACTTTCATGGTGGGGTTCACCCCAACCCTAGCAAGCTAACTACTCACACATAATCGAGCACACAAACAAGGAAGGGAAGAGGAAATCATCATCACAAACAAACAACTTCAATAAATCAAAGATCCAACTTACAAACTAAAGCAAATCCACAAGGTTCTTCACACCAATGTCTTCTTCTTCTTCCCTACAACTAGAACAAGATTCTTCTTCACTACCTTTCCCTTACACAAGTTATCTCTTTCAAACCCACACTCTTCTTCTTCTCCTACACGTTCTTCTTCTTCTACCCCTCAGCCAACACTCTCTTCTCTCTCCCCTTCACCCTTGAGCCTTTTCCCTCCTTGGAAAAGCTGCTTAGAAAGTGAGACAAAATGGGTCTTATGAAGAAGCCCACAAAAGCAAGAGAAGGAAGTTTCCTCCCTGCCACAAGTCTGCTACATCTCTGCCACAAGCCTGCACAGCCGCCCTCCTTTTCCGGGTTTCGAAAATCCCGCCCAAAAGCGTTACTTGCAGCGCATGGATTTTCTTCGGGTGCTGAGAGTGGTCGGCCGCGACCTAGGGGTGGTCGGCGCCGACCTTCACCAGGATGTGGAGTTTCCTTCGATTTTGTTCCGTTCTTGCTTCAATTGGTTGGGCTTTTACTTGGCGTTTCTCCACTCTTTCTCCTTGGATTCCTTAAGTTCTTGACTCCTTTGAGGCTCACTTGGTTGCGGCTTTGGATCTTGACTCTTTGACGACTTGACTCTTGAGAACTAACGGTTCCTAGAAAGCTCCGAAAATGCAATAAAAACTCCTCCAAACGGCTCCAAACACCTACACAACATGAAACAACACACAAACGACTCCAACTCTCGAAAGAGAGGTGAAATCTTATGCAAAGCACACAAACACATAGGAAAACGTGCAAAACAAAGGAGAAACCAACCTAAGAAAACTAACTAAAAAGTACGGCATCAGCAGCCATTCACACGACCTCCTTGCCTCCATTAACTCCCACAAGCTCTCATTCACTCCCTTGTCCCATACACCACTAGATCTACCTCCTTTCTTCCAAATTTCACCAAAATCCTTCCTAATCTTCATTCCTCTACCCAAATCCACCACAAAAACCCAGAAATTTCGAAATCCCATTCCCCAAAACCCACGACCCCGACCTCCCACAACCTCGGCTTCGACCCCTATTTTGCTTGCATTCATCTTGTTTAACACTCTTTTGGTATGTTCTTCTACTCCCTTGCTCTTAAATTCAAGTTTACTTGGGTAATTTTGAGGGTTTAGTTAGAAATCTAGATTTGGGTGTTCTTGAGCTTAAATGTTGAAATTTGGGTTGTAAGTGCTTAGATCTACTTGTTTGGTTGAGGATTGTTGAGTTTTGGCATGATTTCTTGCTTGATCTATGCTTGTTTGGGTGATTTTGGGTCAATCAAATTTTTCTAGGATTTTTGGTAGCCATTAGAGAGCAACTTGCTGAATTTTTCGAGCATGATGAGCTGTAGCAGGTCGCCGCCGACCACCCCCTGGTCGCGGCCGACCACCGTCAGAAGTTTGAAATTTGTGATTGGCTTGTTTTGGCGCGTACTTGTGTATGTGCGAGCTTCCATGGGTCGTCCCCGACCCCGGATGCCTCGTGATCTCTTTGAAAACTTGTTATTTGAGTTGCCATTGCCATGAATTGAGTGATTAAAGCGTGAGTCTTTCCCATTTCTTGCTTGCGTTTCATGATTATGCATGCTTAGTTGAGAATTTTCGTATGAAATTGAAAGTGTGTGTTTCTAGCAAGTATGGGGTGACCTTTTGGCAATTGGTTGCGTATCTCTTGTGTGGTATTTGTGTTGTTTGAGTTGGAAATTACCTTGGAAATTTCTTGTTGATTTTGTAAAAAAATGGCTTCATCCTCAAGGGCATCCAAGAAACAAAAGAAGGGCAAGAATGTAGCGGTAATGGACGACGTGGTGATCCGAGATGAAAGGAAAATGCAACTTTATGAGAACATGATGGAGGAGACGGTGAAGGCGCGGTCCTACTATCAAGAGTCTCACGTGAACCTCCATGTGCACTCGGCGGTGGAGGAGGCATTCCGTTTGCTTGGAGCCGATAGACTCATTGATGACCCCGTCCCGAGGCACTACCCGGCGCTTACTTGTGAGTTCGCCGCCACCCTCACCATCTCGGGGCCACACCAAGCGGACTTTGTCAAGACCAAGATCGAATTTCAAATTGGCGGGAAGAAGCACACAACCACTATTACCAAGCTCAACAAGATGCTAGGCCTCCCTGCACCAATGGGAACCTATGCCGTGAAAGACTTCCCCGTCCAAAAGATGTGGTCCTACCTCGCTTGCAAAGGAGAAACCACGAGCAACCCACTCGCTCGGGACATTGCTAGCCCGGTCTTCAAGGTGATCTTGCGCATTCTTGGCGCCGCTATTTGGTGCAAGTACGAGCTCTCTCGCCCCACCTTATGAGAGCTCACGTGATTGTCCTCCATCCTCTTCACCAATGCTCCAACAATCAACTTTGCCTATGAGTTCGTCCACAACATCATCAACCAACGAAAGAACCCGAAATTTACCATGTACGGTTGGTTGGTGGTCCTCATCGCCCAAGCCCTCAAGGTTGATCTCGCCCGCTACAACTCCAAGCCCGTGATCCGCATGGATGTCCGGTACTATTTGAACACCAAGGTGGTTGAGTGGAGCGATGAGATCGGCTACTTCAATAACTTCACCGATCCTACCAGCGTCACTCACAAAGTGCGCCTCAATGATGAAAATTGTGAGTTGTTCTACATTCCTAATTGGTACGATGTTTGGGCACCCTCAGAAACGCCCTCTCCCTACTCCCAACTCCTCTCGGAAGATGAGCATATAAGACAACAGCCGAGTCGGTTCCCGAGAGATGGCCCAACCCCGAGAACAAGGCATAAGAGAGCAAGAAGAGACTCTCTCGAAGGGGTCGGCGCCGACCACCCTAAGGTCGGCAGCGACCACTTCCAAGAAGGTGGATTTTCACACGAGGGGGTCGGCTTCGGGCACCAACAGGTCGGCGGCGAGGCAGGGCAGGGAGGCAATGATCCTATGGACTACACGATGGGTCCCCAACCCGGGATGTTCCCGTACTCCTCCAATCCTTCGGGATTCGAGTGGTCCGGTGGTCCTCAATTCGAGCCTCAAGGTGACGAGTCTAGCTCTCAAGTTCCTCCAACCATATATATGCTCAACGCCAAGATGGACGCCCTCGGCATTCAACAAAACTTCTTGTATTCCAAAATCCAACACTACCACGACCAAAACTTGACCCGTTTCCAAGATGCAACTCGAGGCTTCGACAACTTCCGGGATGAGTACTATGAAGACCGCCAAGCCCAATTTGCCTACAATGTTTGGCTTGCCCAAAAGATGTTCCCGGACTCTCCGTTCCCTCAACCTCCTCAAAGGTGAACCTTCTCCAACAAATGCTCCAAACCCAAGTTAGTTTCTCTTTTCCCTCTCTTTACTTTTTAATCAATGGGGACATTCATGTTTTAAGTATGGGGTGGTTTGGGAGATGCTACTTGTTTGTGTTATGTGTTTCCATGTTTGTGTGTGCATTTGCATGTGTGTATGTGTGTGTTTGCATATTGAGTCTTTTTGTTTTGATTTTCATGATGGATGAATACCCTTGCTAAGATGTCCGAGGATAGTGATTATGAGCATCATCATGTAATTCCTTGTAACTTGCTTTATAAGATTGCCTACCATGTTTTTGAATTTTGAGCATATAATGACATTGAGCATGCATAATTCTACGTGAAAGGCAATCCAACAGAATTTGAACCTAAGTGAGAAATGTTTTGGCCACAAGGAATGTATGTTTTATTCCTTGGTTTTTCATGTGTGATTTTTACTCGTCCTTATGCAATTATCACTTGACAATGGCATGCTTATTTGAAATTTGAAACCAATGAAGATATACTCATGACTTGTTAGATCAAATGATATTGAACTTATTTTCATTAGCCTTTTTCTCTCCTGTTCATCCTACCTATGCATGATCCCTTGATTTGAAGCCCCTTGTTTGAGCCTAAAGCCTTATTTCTAGCTCCACAAAAGTATCCTAACCATTATAAGCTTGACCCCCTTAATCCGGGAATTAGGACTTAGAATGGATTGTGATGTTGATGTGGATGAGGGGTGAAAATGAAGAGATTGTGAAAGTGGAGATTGAAGGAGTTGTCTTAAGGAAAGAATGAAAAAGATGAAGTGTTGGCTCGGGTAGCACATTAGTAGTGAAAAGAACGATCTCTGTCGTAGGTCGCAGCCGACCACCTAGTGGTCGCGGCCGAACCCCACCAGCCAAAAAAAAAAAAGAGAGAAAAAGGAAAGAGAGAAGAAAAATCAAAAAGAGAGAGTGTTTGAATAAGTGCTAGAGCCAATGCGTCTTCATAAGGGAAAGACAAAGAAGTAGGTGAAGTGAAGTGTGCTTGAAGGTTAGGTGTTTGGTGTTTGGAGGAAGAAAGAAGAGTTGGTTGAGTGTAGTTGAGTTTTGAAGTCTAGGAGTCTAGGTTCCCGGATTCATTAGCACCACAAGACTAAATTATTCCACACCCTTTGAAATACCGAGCCCCATTACAACCCGGCCGAATGAAACTTCTTTGAAGTCTTCATTGAGCCACCTTAAGTTCTTTTGATTATTTAACTTGTTTTGATTTCTTCGGTGGAGAATTTTGAATATAATTTCCATTGTCTATGAGGTATTGCATTTGGAATGATGATTGAGTGCTCATTGATATACCCTAATGATGTCTCTCATTTTGGTAGTGATTTAAGTGTGTTTTCCTTGGTAGTTTTAGTTCTTTTTCATTCTTTTCTTGTGTGTTTAGTCCCTCTTTAGCTTAGTTCCCGCATTTCTATGAGATTCGGAGACTATGCGCGTTTTGTGTGTTTTTTAGGCATTTCGGAGCAAGAATCATGGAGATTGGAGCATGGAATCATGGAGGAACTCAAGGATGAAAAAGGAGCCAAAATGTAGCTAATAATGCATAGAAAGAAGCCTCAAGTGAAGACGAAGAGAATGGCGAAAGAATCGAGTCAATCGGAGCTAAAACGAGACAGAACGGAGCGAAACAAGCTGAAAAATGCCTTAGGACCGAGGTACCCAGCATGTCGGGCCCGAGGTACAATGGTGGCCCGAGGTGGTGGTCCGAGGTGTGCATGTCGGGCCCGAGGTCTCTGGAACGTATGCCTTTGGACCGAGGTTGAAGCAAGTCGGGCCCGAGGTTCTCCGTGTCGATCCATGTCGGTCGTGGCTCCGGATTCCTTTCTTTTTGGGATTTTCTTGTTAATTCCCAAAATTATATTTGCTTCCTTGGAGGTCAAGGAGTCTAGAAGCCTTGGAGAGCATGGAGTTCTAGAAGCCTTGGAGGTCAAGGACTTGCCTTGGAGCCCAAGGAGTTTAGAGGGGTAATCTAGTCTTTGTAGTAGGGGGAATAATCTCTATTTAAACCCTTGTAATCTCTCATTTGGGGGAGAATCTAGAAACACATACACTTTGGGAGAGAGTAGAGAGGGACGTTTGAGAGGGTAGAAGGAAGAAGGTGGTGGACTCTTCTCCAAGGGAGGAAAAGAACCCAAGATCTAGAGGAGGATTTGGGTGAATTCCTTTCCTTGGAGAGGAAAGAAACCCTTAGGCTTGGAGCGGGAGTAGAGATTGTAAGAATTCTTCTTCTTAGTTTAATTCAAGTTTGCTTTGATCTTGTGTTTGTGTCTTTGATTGTGGAATTTGACTTGCATGATTCATGATTAATCTTTGGTCCTTGATGATTGCTAGCTTGAAATCCATGATTAGTGAGTAGATAGCTTGATCTTAGGATATGGGGGAAACGTCTAGCTAGGTTGGGTTTGAACCCTCAATTCCATAAGCCTTGAGTGCTTGATCTATGAATCCTCTCTACATTGAGCTTCAATTCTCTTGTGGAAACAAGGGACCTAGGGCTTGTGATTGGTAAGAGTAAGCGGGAGCGATCTCGAACCCATCACTAGACCTACAATCGAAGGCGAGTGGAAACTCCCTTGGGTCGAAGTGTAGAGTGGAGGGATCGAAGGCAAACAACCTCGATCTCATAAGGATCAACACTTATTGCTTGAATTGAGGTGGAATTATCCATATCTAGCTAGAGAAGGAACCCAAGGCCCGAGATCCCCTTAGCCTAGCTTGTTTCTTCCTTTTTATTGATTGTTGAGTTGTGCCCGAGTCCCCTAGCCTCGAGCCCGACTTTGTTTGTGCCTAGCTACCTCGGTCCCGAGATTGACAACCTCGGTCCCGAGTTGCTTCGCGTGTTTTCTCTCCCATTGTGTTTGTGTTAGACAATCAACCGTTCAAATGCGCATGAAATAATTCCCTGTGATCGACCTCGACCACCGTACTACAACGGGGTCGTGATACAAATATTTTTTGTTGATTGACCCGGGGCCCTATCCTTAGAATTGCTATAGCACATCGGGCCTGTCATCAGAATGGCGCCGTTGCCGGGGAATTATTGTGATTGTGCGCTTGTTTGGTTGGTTTGTTTTGGGTAAGGGACTAGCCCGAACCCTCTTGTGTTATTTGATTTGTTTCTTTTTGTCTTTTTTGTAGGTGATTCCATCAAAAACAAAAAAAACAAAAAAATGGATTTTTATGATAGTGATGATGAGTGGGAGGTTCTCTACCTTGAAATTAAGATCAAGCGTCTAAAAAGAGAACTCCACGAGGCAAAGGAGCAAGCGGAAAGAGAAAGGAGAGCTCAAGCTCGAGAGCAACTTGATGCCCGGATTAGAATGCAACAAGAGATAGAGGAGAGAGCCTATGAGGAGGAGTGTTACATGAGAGAGGTGTATGGGAACCGAGACCACTATGATGGACGAGGTGGTGCTCAATCCTATTGGGAAAGTCCCACTTACACTCAAATACAAGGAGTACCTCCATACCAACCTCCGAGCTACGAGGAAACTCCTCCATGGGCATATGTGTTACAAGAGGGGATTGATGAGGAACCTCCATGGGCTCAAGACTTGAAGAATCAGTTCACCAACATGGAGAGGAAATTTGATGATCATTTCAAAGAGTTGGGTGTTTGGAGGAGGCAAATCGACGCCCAAATTGACTATTATTGGGCATCCCTCTCGAGTTCTCAAGAGCATGTTCCGAGCTATCATGATGAAGAGAGCTATGATGAGGTCCGAGTCGAGCCACCACAAGTCGAGAAGAGTGAGCAAGCATGGACCGACGTACCCAGTGTGTCGGGCCCGAGTAGCTCGCAAGTCGGACCGACTTTACAACCTAGGACCGAATTGGAGGACATGTCGAGCCCGAGTTGCCTAGACATCGAACCACTTCCCCTGCCTCAACTCTGCCCCGAGCCCGAGATGCCGGAAGTTGGGCCCGAAGTGGCGCCAATATCGGTCCAGTCTGAAAAGGTTGCTAGTGAGATGGTGACAATGGAGGAAAACTATCTCATGGCTCTTGAGCGTGCAAGGATTGAAGTGAAGGAAAGTTCTCCCTCTCTTATGATTGAATAAAAAGACGAGTCTCGGTTCAAACAAGCTTTGGAGGAGATGCAAGAAGTCGGGCCCGATGTAGCTCTTATGTCGGTCCAATCCGAGAATCAAGCCTCCAAGATCATGTGTGAGACTCCTATGCCCTATCTCCTTTGCTCTTTTGTAGCGGTTTCTTATGAGTCATATGGTGGAGATCAACCATACTCGGAGGATTTGATTTCCGATTATTCTTGGTCTAAGTATGGGGTCCCCCGCCATTATGATGAGGCCGAGGCGCATGTTTGGTTGAACTATAGTGAATGGCCTCAATTCTACTTGAGTGATGAGATGGTCCTTGGAGAGTTCATGGACCCCGAGCCTTATTTTCCACCCTAACCGAGATTAGGTGGACGGCACGTCAAGCTAATGACGTTAAAAGAGCGCTTTTCGGGAGGCAACCCGACGTATCCTTCGTGTCCTTTGTTTTCTTTTGATTTGTTTTCTTATTTTTAGGATTTGAGCTTATTGTGCTAACCCTTTCTCTAAACCCCTTGAATGCAAGTATTTCGGGATGTATCTTTGGTGTGATCTTGTAGGTGCTTCTTGATTCAAATGATGAGCTCGAAGGGACAAGGTGTATGATGCAAATGGACGAGCAACTAGGATGTGAGACGAGCAAGCGGTCTCAACCACCTCTCAAGAAGTTCGACAAGGTGCTCCATCTCCCCCTCCCCATGTGCCGATGTCAACAATTCACCATTCTTCCTAGCTTCAAATGTCTTATCTAGTGAGTTTCCCTTTTCATTTTCCCATTTGGTCTTATTTGGATGCAATGAGGACATTGCATATTTTAAGTATGGGGTATGGGAAAGGAAACTCTCTTGTGCCTAGTGTTTTGTACATATGTGTGCTTTGTGTGTCTTTTGTTTTGTTTGAGAAAACTTTTGGAAAAATCCATAAAAATTTGAAAAATTTCGGTTAAAAATGACAAAAAGATTTTGTTTTTGGACTAGGAATTCCCATCTTAGATGTCCATATGAAGGCTAATGATGATGTGAGCATGTAAAATTCTTTGCATATTTTTGGATAGTTTAGCATCTAAATGGATGTTGTTTTTAATGTGATATGATGTCTTACATGTTTTTATTGAGCACATGAGTTCTTGAATGAGTTTTGATGCAACTAAGCTTGAGTGAACCTTGTGAGATTATTTTTGGCCATTTTAGGGATGCGTGTTCATTATTGCATATCCCTCTTTTCTTGTGTGAATTAGCTCATGCATGCTTAGTAAAACTTGCTATTGAGGTGTTTATCTATTTTCCAAGGCCAATATGAGACTTGTTCTATGCTTTGTCACATTGATTTGAACTTTATTTCATTTAGTCACAAAATGTTCCATATCCTACCTTGAAGATAAACCGTTGTTTGTAGCCCCGTTTTAGCCTTAGACCTTTGTTTGAAACTCCTCAAAAATGTGATTCCTAGCCTATATGACTTGACCCTTATGGGATTGGACTTTAGTGAGAGGTTTTGGAGTATATTTGGAGAGTTGAGATTCTCTTTGGTGAAGGGCGAAAAATGGAGTTATAAATCAAGTGGGTAGTGCATCTTTGTTGAGAAGAAAGAAAGAAAAGTTGGAAAAAAGTAGTGGATTGAAAGCAAAGTGCTTAAGAGAAAGTAAGGGCACCGACCGAGTTCAAGTGCACATTGGGCCCGAAGTGTAGTGCAAGTCGATCCTAAGTGTAAAAAGTGAGAAAAATCCAACAAAAAGTGTAGTGCAAAGATGAAGTGGAATGTTAAGTGAAAGTTGTGGGTTGAAAAAGAGAAAAAAAAAGAAAAATCAAAGTCTTTTGGAGAGTGAAAGTTGAAAGAGGAAGAATTTGGTGAGAGACTAGAAAGTTCAATCCCCATTGTAAGCACCACAAGACCAAAGTGATTCCCACCTTGAGAAATACCAAAAGCCCCATTACAACCCGGCCGAATGGAACCTCTTTGAGGACCTCCATTGAGCCAAGTTCATGTTCTTTGTGTGCATTGTAAGAGGCATCTCTAGGTGGAGGAATTGGTGATATTAGCTTCAATACTAAAGCCTTTACTTTCATGTTTTATGAGTTTGAGTGTTCATTAAAATACCTAAACACATGATGAGTGATACACATTTTCTATATCCCTAAAGTGAGGCTTTGTTGCATTGATTTTATTCCTTGAACACTTGATCATGTGTGATGACGTAATCTTGCTAGAATATCTATCACTTGTGCTTACTTGTGTTTTCATATGAGGCTTTACTTGAAGATTGTGCTTCGGTCTTGCTTACATTGTTATTGCTTGAGGACAAGCAAGTTTAAGTATGGGGTATTCTGATGTCTCTCATTTTGGTAGTGTTTTAAGTGTGTTTTCCTTGGTAGTTTTAGTTCTTTTTCCTTCTTTTCTTGTGTGTTTAGTCCCTTTTTAGCTTAGTTCCCGCATTTCTATGAGATTCAGAGACTATGCGCGTTTTGTGTGTTTTTTAGGCATTTCGGAGAAAGAATCATGGAGATTGGAGCATGGAATCATGGAGGAATTTGTTGAAGGGTTTTCTTGAACAAATAAATTTATATTCAAGACCCCGCTGAGTATAGCGAAGTCAGGATCGTCCACGGGAGTGAGAGTAATGCTAAGTTTAGTCGAAAACTACGAAAAGAGCAAAGAAAACAAGAGCAGAACAACTTCAGGCTCGACCCAAAGAGGGTCGATCTCGACCCTAGGGGGGTCGATCCTGAGAGCTAAGACACACGAACAACACAATTCTCAAGCAACTAACTCGAACACGACTTAGGGAGTCGGGATCAAGGCAAAAGACACGAATTTCAATCAATATAAAAGGCAAATCCTAGGACTAGGGCTACCACAACAACAACCATACATGCTTTTGACAAGAATTCACAACTATCATGCAATCTAGATCATAGAAAAGTTAACTTTCGCAAATAAATTCAAGTTATTCAATCAACTTTCGCAAATCAAACAACTTTCTACCTATCCTTCAACCTAGGAATATCAACTTTCGCAAATAATCCTATTAGATATAATCAAGCAACTAACTTTTCACTTTCGCTAGGGTTAATTACAAGACATGCCTCAATTTTCACCAAGGATTAAGCACAAGATAGGTTAGATATGATCATTAAGCATTCAAGTCATGAATTCAAGTTTTAAACATGCATGATTGTGTTGGGTTTTTGCCCAACCCTAGAACTTAAGAAGACTACTCACACATGGCAAAGAGAGGAGAGGAAGAAGAACAAGAAGACATGATTAAACCAAACTAAAATTCAAATAAAAACCAAAGGTCAATCTTACAAACCTCAAACTTGCTCCCCAAGTCTTCTTCCCAACTCCAAATCTTGATTAATTATTGAATGAAAGCATTCAAAACATAGCATAGCATGTATAAAAACTATAGGTTCAACCTCCTTTTATAGACAAAAAGGAATCCTAATCTAACTAGGAAACACAAACAAAACACCTTCCTAAAATACAGATTTGGAAACTCTTCAATAAATCCGGAATAGGGGAAAGTCGGTGCCTAGGATCGACCCCCCTAGGGGTCGTGATCGACCCCCCTCAGGGTCGATCCTGAGAGCACTTTTTTCAGCTTCTTGTAACTTCTTCACTTAGCTCGTGCTCGACCCTTCCTAGCTCGATCCCGGGGTCGATTTCTTCACTTTTCCTCTTGATTTAGCTTCTCTTAGCTCTTCTCCTTAGCTTTTCCACTTGAGATCTTCCTCCTAGCTCATCCATCCTCTCCAAGTCTTGCTCCAAACGCTTCTTCAAGCTCCAAAACACCTACAAAACGACACAAAAGCGCGTAGTTTCCGAATCTCAAGGAAATACGAAAACTCATGCGAAAAGACTCAAAAACACAAGACTCAACTACGAAACACAACTCAAACTAACCTATCTAGACCCTAAAAATCTACCTAAAAACGCGGACATCAGAATTCAAGGATGAAAAAGGAGCCAAAATGTAGCTAATAATGCATGGAAATAAGCCTCAAGTGAAGACGAAGAGAATGGCGAAAGAATCGAGTCAATCGGAGCTAAAACGAGACAGAACGGAGCGAAACAAGCTAAAAAATGCCTTAGGACCGAGGTACCTAGCATGTCGGGCCCGAGGTACAATGGTGGCCCGAGGTGGTGGTCCGAGGTGTGCATGTCAGGCCCGAGGTCTCTGGAACGTATGCCTTTGGACCAAGGTTGAAGCAAGTCCGGCCCGAGGTTCTCCGTGTCGATCCATGTCGGTCGTGGCTCCGGATTCCTTCCTTTTTGGGATTTTCTTGTTAATTCCCAAAATTATATTTGCTTCCTTGGAGGTCAAGGAGTCTAGAAGCCTTGGAGAGCAAGGAGTTCTAGAAGCCTTGGAGGTCAAGGACTTGCTTTGGAGCCCAAGGAGTTTAGAGGGGTAATCTAGTCTTTGTAGTAGGGGGAATAATCTCTATTTAAACCCTTGTAATCTCTCATTTGGGGGAGAATCTAGAAACACATACACTTTGGGAGAGAGTAGAGAGGGACGTTTGAGAGGGTAGAAGAAAGAAGGGGGTGGACTCTTCTCCAAGGGAGGAAAAGAACCCAAGATCTAGAGGAGGATTTGGGTGAATTCCTTTCCTTGGAGAGGAAAGAAACCCTTAGGCTTGGAGAGGGAGTAGAGATTGTAAGAATTCTTCTTCTTAGTTTAATTCAAGTTTGCTTTGATCTTGTGTTTGTGTCTTTGATTGTGGAATTTGACTTGCATGATTCATGATTAATCTTTGGTCCTTGATGATTGCTAGCTTGAAATCCATGATTAGTGAGTAGATAGCTTGATCTTAGGCTATGGGGGAAACGTCTAGCTAGGTTGGGTTTGAACCCTCAATTCCATAAGCCTTGAGTGCTTGATCTATGAATCCTCTCTACATTGAGCTTCAATTCTCTTGTGGAAACAAGGGACCTAGGGCTTGTGATTGGTAAGAGTAAGCGGGAGCGATCTCGAACCCATCACTAGACCTACAATCGAAGGCGAGTGGAAACTCCCTTGGGTCGAAGTGTAGAGTGGAGGGATCGAAGGCAAACAACCTCGATCTCATAAGGATCAACACTTATTGCTTGAATTGAGGTGGAATTATCCATATCTAGCTAGAGAAGGAACCCAAGGCCCGAGATCCCCTTAGCCTAGCTTGTTTCTTCCTTTTTATTGACTGTTGAGTTGTGCCCGAGTCCCCTAGCCTCGAGCCCGACTTTGTTTGTGCCTAGCTACCTCGGTCCCGAGATTGACAACCTCGGTCCCGAGTTGCTTCGCGTGTTTTCTCTCCCATTGTGTTTGTGTTAGACAATCAACCGTTCAAATGCGCATGAAATAATTCCCTGTGATCGACCTCGACCACCGTACTACAACGGGGTCGTGATACAAATATTTTTTGTTGATTGACCCGGGGCCCTATCCTTAGAATTGGTATAGCACATCGGGCCTGTCATCACCTAAACACTTGAAAGTGAGTGAAACACATTTCCCTTGTGAGGTTGGATTGTTATTACTTAGATTGCATACATGTGTGCTATGATATTGAAGTTGTTTGCTCATTGTTCCACTTGTGCTTACCTTCTTGAAAGGCATTCTTTGACCTTGTTGCTTGGTCTTGATGCATGTGAGTAATTGCTTGAGGACAAGCAAGCTTAAGTATGGGGTATTTTGATATCGTGCTTTTTAGTCAATTTTCTAGGTAGTTTTCTAGCTTGTTGATCGGTCCGGGATCGGAGGGTCTCACAATTTAAATTTATAAAACCGAACCTCAATTGTAGTAAAGAGGTAGGGTGTCGAACACACGGGAGTTCGTGCGTCGAGAGTACCCGAAAGACTAAAAAGGGAGAAAAGAAAGGCAAAACAAAGAAAAACAAGGGAGATCGCCTCGGACCGACACTGGTCACTTCGGTCCGAGGGTGGATCGAGGTCGAGTTTGGCCGGGACCGACACTGGGAAAGTCGGGCCCGACTTGCTGGGTAACTCGGTCTTGCACAAATAAGTAGATCGGTCTTGGGTATTTGGGTTCCTCCCCTAACTAGACTTGGATATTCTTCCCCAATTCAACCAATAAGTGTTTGATCCTTGTGAGATCGAGGTTGCTAGCCCCGGATCCCTCCACTCTACACCTCGACCCAAGGGAGTTTTCACTCACCTTCGATGCTAGGAACTTGTGATGGGATCGAGATTGCTTTCGCTTACTCTTACCAAACACAAGCCCTAGATCTCTTGTTTTCACAAGAGAATTGAAGCTCAATGTAGAGAGGATTCACAAATCAAGCACTCAAGGCTATGGAATTGGGGTTTTCTACCCAATCCTAGCTAGGGGATTCCCCTATAGCCCAAGACTATGGAATCTACTCCATATGGTAAGAGAAAAACATAATCAAAAGGGAAATCAAGCAAATCTCAATCATCAACATCCAATCAAACTCCAATTGCATTCAAATCCAAAGTATCAACAAGATCCAAGTCTCAATTCTACTAGATCAAAGCAAAACAAAGTACAAAACTCACTAATCCTCCTCTCTAGGCCACCGATCTCCTCTTCTCTTCCTTCTCCTCTCTTCTCCTTGCTCTCCAAGCCTTCCTTGAGCCTTTGAGAGTGATTTTGGGTGTGGTGTTGTGTCAACTTTTGCTCCCCCTCTAAATGGTCACTAATCACCTCTAATTATCCTCCTCCTTAGATTGGGGACCAAGGAATTCCCAATTTAGAAAGGGGCAAATGTGGAAAGTTACTAAAAATATGCCTTGGGGAACAATCCACTCCATTAACGACTTGGATCGACATGGGGCAACATCGGGCCCGACGTTGGGAACGTCGGTCCTGGTCTCTGGCTGCTCGATCTCGGGCCCGACGTGGTGGTGTGCTCGGTCCTGGGCCTCGATCCTTATCTTCTTCTTGGGTTTCCTTTGGTTCCTCTTCATTCTTAGCATGGCTCTTCCGCTCCTTGACTTGGCTCCTTCATGAGCTCCTCCAAAATGTCCTCATTTGTGCCATTTTTCCTACAAAACAAAGCAAACTCGCATAGTTTCCGAATCTCAAAGAAAACCGGGAACTAAGCTAAAAAGGAATAGAACACACAAGGAAAAGAATGAAAAACACTTATTTACAAGGGAAATTAACTACTAAAACACCACCAAAATGAGAGACATCAGAATACCCCATACTTAAACTTGCTTGTCCTCAAGCAATAACAAAGTAAGCAAGACCGAAGCACAATCTTCAAGTAAAGCCTCATATGAAAAATCAAGTAAGCACAAGTGATAGACATACTAGCAAGATTACGTCATCACACATGATCAAGTGTTCAAGGAATAAAGTCTAATGCAACAAAGCCTCACTTTAGGTATGTCAAATGTGTATCACTCATCATGTGTTTAGGTTTAGCAATGAACACTCAAACTCAACAATCATGCAAGTAAAGACTTTACAATTGAAGCTAATATCACCAATTCCTCCACCTAGAGATGCCTATTACAATGCACACAAAGAATATGAACTTGGCTCAATGGAGATCCTCAAAGAGGTTCCATTCGGCCGGGTTATAATGGGGCTTTTGGTATTTCTCAAGGTGGGAATCATTTTGGTCTTGTGGTGCTTACAATGGGGATTGAACTTTCTAGTCTCTCACCAACTCACCAAATTATTCCACTTTCAACTGTCACTCTCATCCAAAAGACTTTGATTTTTCTTTTTCTTTCTTTTCTTTCAACCCACTCTTTCACTTAACATTCCACTTCATCTTTGCACTACACTTTTTGTTGGATTTTTCACTCTTTTTCCACTAGGATCGACTTGCACTACAACTCGGGCCCGAAGTGCACTTATCCTCGGTCGGTGCCCTTTTCTTTCACTTAAGCACTTTGCTTTCAATCCACTATTTTTCCAACTTTTTCTTTCTTTCTTCACAACAAAGTTGCACTACCCACTTGATTTATAACTCCATTTCTTGCCCTTCACCAAAGAGAATCTCAACTCTCCAAATATACTTCCAAACCTCTCACTAAAGTCCAATCCCATAAGGGTCAAGTCATATAGGCTAGGAATCATATTTTTGAGGAGTTTCAAACAAAGGTCTAAGGCTAAAACGGGGCTACAAACAACGGTTTATCTTCAAGGTAGGATATGGAACATTTTGTGACTAAATGAAATAAAGTTCAAATCAATGTGACAAAGCATAGAACAAATCTCATATTGGTCTTGTAAAATAGATAAACACCGCAATAGCAAGTTTTACTAAGCATGCATGAGCTAATTCACACAAGAAACATGAGGGATATGCAAATATGAACAAGCATCCCTAAAATGGCCAAAAATCATCTCACAAGGTTCACTCAAGCTTATGTTGGGAGGGTTTAACCTTAACAAATAAATTTGTCAAGACCCCGCTGAGTATAGCGAAGTCAGGATCGTCCACGGGAGTTAGTAGAACTATAGTCTAGCAATCAAACTACAAAAGCAAAACAAAACAAAGCAAAACGAGCCAAATTGCACGCCCTGAGGAGCCAAATTGCACGTTCTGAGGGGCGTCGCAGCCGACCTAAGGGGGGTCGCAGCCGACCTACGACAAAGCCTAAAAAATACAATAAAAACAACTACCGATGGGGGTCGCAGCCGACCAGTTGCAGGTCGCGGCCGACCTTCCTCGGCACGGAAATGGGTTTGTAAAAATACGAAAAGACAACTAGGGGTAGGGATTCACCACAACATAATCATGCATTCAAACAATGATAAAGACCAACTCAACTTATAATCTCATGGGTGACTTTCATCACAAAAGAACACATTAAAAGCCTACACTTACATGAAGATGTTAACATGCAATCCAACTTGTTTTTCTAGGGATTTCAACTTTCATCTCAACCCCGGATAGCCCTTGTTCACAAGATATTCTTTCAATTGGTTTGCAAACAAGAACAAGCCCCCAACTTTCATCAAGGGTAATTAAGCATGCAAGAGGGATTGGAGACTACAAGTCAAGCATAGATCTAAGCATCAAGGTCACAAATTGCATTTTCATGGTGGGGTTCACCCCAACCCTAGCAAGCTAACTACTCACACATCACAAACACACAAACAACACAAGAGAAGAGGGAAACATAATCGAAAACGACAACTTAAATTAAACCAAGATCCAAACTTACAAGCCTTGCAATTCCACAACTCTCTCCCTACAAACCCTCCTCCACCTTCGTCCTCTTCTTCCCTCCTCACCTCCCAAAGAGGGAGAGTGGGAGAGATCTCTCTCCAACCCTCAGCTTCCCACACAAGCCTCCCTCTCTCTCTATCAAAAGCTACTTAGAAAAGGAGCCCAAAAGCCCCTTAAATAAAGGCTGCCAAGTCTGCCACTTTGTCCCCCTTTTCGAATCTCAAAAATCCCGCAAAAAGCATTACTTGGGCGGCAAGGATTACACGGGCCGACCTCGGGGAGGTCGTGCTGAGAGGGGTCGCGGCCGACCTAGGGGGGGTCGTGGCCGACCTCCGACAGGACCTTGTTTTCTTCGCGTTTCGTTCGAACTTGCTCCATTACTAGCCTTCTTTCGGGGTTTCTTTTTCGATGATTCTTGGTTCCTTTTTGACTTCTTGTAGCTTCTTTTGAGACACTTTTTGGCTTGAAGATCCATCATTGAAATCCTTGAAAAGCTCCACTTGACTTGACTACGAACACCGCAACACCGTCATCTCCTAGAATGCTCGGTAAAGCCCGAAAACTCCTCTAAAATGCTCCAAATACCTACAAAACACAAATGCAAACACAAACGGCTCCAACTCTCGAAAGAGAGTGGAAATCTCATGCAAAACACAAAAACACATAGGAAAATATGCAAAACAAACTAGAAAACAACCTAAGAAATCTAACTAAAAAGCACGACATCAGCTTAGTTGCATCAAATCTCATCCTAGCACTCATGTGTTCAATAAAAACATGCAAGATATCATATCACATCAAAAGCAACATCCATTTAGAGGCTAAACTATCCAAAAATATGCAAAGGAATTTACATGCTCACATCATCATTAGCCTTCATATGGACATCTAAGATGGGAATTCCTAGTCCAAAAACAAAATCTTTTTGTTCTTTTTAACACAAAATTTTTCAAATTTTTAGGATTTTTCGCAAAATATTTTTCTCAAACAAAACAAACAAACTCATCTATTCATGCCATAAAATTCAATCATCATTCATGCTTCACATAATTCATCATGCCACTATCCCAAAATGAAACATCCCTTAGAGAAACACAAACACAAGCACTTGAAACTACACATGGAACTATGAGCAACTAACCCACCCCATACTTAAAATTTTGATGTCCTCATCAAAAGAAATCAAAACTCCATAAGTAAAGAGAAGAGTAGAGAAAGCTCACAATTTCCTTATTCTTGAATGGCTTGTTGAGGCTTAGTTCGGAGGTGGACCGCGGCGTTGTCTCCTTTGGAGCCGGGCGTGCCGCTCTCGCTCATACACTTGATCGTGTGAAGAGTCTTGACTTGGCGGTTGGATTTGTGGGGCGGGAGGCATCCATTGATCTTCACGGGAAGAGAAATTCCCGGTCATCCACTCATTGAAACTCTCTTGGACGCTCCATCTTTGGTCCTCGGCCGCTCGCAAGTCATCCACATCACGTCTCATGTAGGCCATGTTGCGGTTCACCTCATCAAATTGTACTTGGAAGTCTTCTTGGTGGTGGAAAAGTTGTTGTTGTTGGAAGTTGAGGTTTTGTTGTGGAAGATTGATTTGGTGCGCCTCTTGAAGCATTGTTGATTGTTGAAGTTGGAGATGTGCCATTTGGTTGGCCAAGAAGTTCATGTCCACCGATTGGTTTGGCTCGGGGAACACCATTTTGGGGCCGTACCATTGAGCATACCCCTCATACCCTCCATAGCTTGGTGGTGCTTGATGTGCTCCACTTCCCTCACCCCTCTCAAATCGGCTCGGGACCGGATCGGGCAAGTATGCATCGGACCGACGTTGGTGGATGTCGGGCCCGACGTGGGATGCACCTCGGTCCAAGAGTGTTGGGGCGTGGTCGGTGAGCAAATTGTGGTAACCACCTTCTTCTTCTTCTTCTCCATCTCTAGGCAAGTCCACATCCATGTCATCTCTTCTCACGAACTCATATTGGTTGGGCTCCTCTTCTTCGGTGTCCGGGGAAACTTGAGGAGAAGTAAAGCGGATGTGTTGTGGTTGTCTCCTAACCTCAAGTGTCCCCTCCGGCTCTCCAAAAGGGTTCACCTTGCCCGTCCACACTTGGAACCAATTGTAGTAGTTGGTGAGGTTGAAGAGGCGTGGCTCCAAGGGGATGTGCACATTGTTGAAGTTGGAGTGTGGGGCTAGGTAGGTAGTGGCGCCGGTCACTTGCTTCTCTTTGATAATGTTGGCCTTCTTGAAGTACTTTAGGTCCATGAGCTCCACACCATTTGGGGCCGGTGTGTAGGTAGACAAGTCCACCTCAAGACGATGAGCCAAACGAGCTATCACGCCTCCAAAATAGATCCATGAAGAGCTTTGGAAATCCCTCACCATCTTCACCCATTCCCATGTGAGGTTCATTGGCTTCTCATTCTCAAACAACATCTCATAGAGTAGCATAGCCTCTTCTTTCATCGGCTTGCTCAATTCATGCCTAGCAAAGATAGAACAACCCAAGGCTCGGATCATAACTCGGAAGAGTGGGTTGTCTATCTCATTTGTCGATGCACCCTTCCTCATCTCACTCTTCCCGGCTACGAACTTCCAAAGGTAGTCAACCTTCTCATTATCAACATAGGCCTCCTCTCTCGTAAATGGGAACCCAAGGTAGGTGGCCAAGTTACGGAGAGAGAGCTCTTGCAACTCGTTGCCCATTTGGAAAGAGATCATGCCTTCACTCTCGACCCCTTCATAGGTGCACTTGAATGTCGCCATGAACTCGGACGTCAAGGCGGGATAATGAGTGTTGTTCCACCTTAGCAAGACGTTGAGACCAATGTGATTATAGCACCGAGCAAGAGCCTCATCCATGCACATGTTTTGAATTGACTCCCAATCTAACCACCGAGTGTGGTGAGATAGACCCATGAGTCGCTCATACTCTATAGCCACATCCTCATCCTCAAAGCGCACATCGTCCATCCTTTGGACTCTCTTGGATGACTTCTTGGACTTTCTAGTTGCTTTCTCATTCCTTGAAGAAGATTATCGGGTAGACATGGTACCTACACACAATCAAGCAAAGAACTCCAAGATAAAATCTATACAATCACAACAAGGGCACAAGCTTCCATCACAAACAACTCATCATGCAAAGAGATGACCCCATACTTGTTTTTAACACACTCAATCCACAAAATCAATCATGTATGAACAAAGGGTCACATATCAATGGTCAAGCCACAAGACATATCATGATAAACATGCTATAACCAACATTCAAGCTCATGAATCCCTAAGTTCACACAAGAGAAAATCGAATTGCGAAGGACCGACCAACATAGCACATCGGGTCCGAGGTTCTCAACCTCGGTCCGAGTTTTGGACCGACTTTCAACATCGGTCCCGAGGTCCTGGGTACCTCGGGCCGACTCTAATCCGACATTTCTACCTAGTTTCATCCATTCAACACACTATCATACTCCTAAAATCCAAAATCAACCATTTCTCATCATCAATCGAAGTTCTAAGTGGGATTTAGCAACAATTAAGCACAAATTTCACAATGCATGCAAATCACCATGGATGCTCAAGGTCTAAGCTCACTCAATCATGGCATATCTCAAATCTAGCAATGAAAGCATGAAATTCACAAAGAATCAAGTAAAGATTGAGATTCACATACCAAATATGAAGAATCAAAGACTTCTAGCAAACAACTTCTTAGAACCCAAATTTCTCTTCTAAATCTAGAAGAGGGATGAAGATCTATGGAATTTTGGTAGGATTTTGGCTTGAGGATCGATGCTTGAGGATGCTAGGGGTTGGATCGAGATCTTGTGGTGAGATGGCTTGAGGTTCGAGTATGGTGGGAGATGGGGATCGATTTGGGAGTTTTTGAAGGGATTGGTATTTTGGGAAGGTAGTTATAGAGGTAATGGGTGTTAGGTAAGGGAAAGGGGGCTTAAATGGGGTAGAAGACAAAGGTAGGTCAGAAGGGTAAAATAGGAATTTCCATCAAAATCAAGTCCAAAATGGATCGGCTAGCTTGGACCGACGTTGGGACCTCGGGCCCGAGGTACTGGGTACCTCGGTCCTACCCGGTTTTGTTTCCTAAAATTCCCTCGGCTTGGTATTTTCTACCCACAAGTCATTGCATCATTTCCACAAATACCACACATAATCATCAAGCTCACATAACACATATATCCACAAAATACATGCTAAAGAAGAGATTAGGAAGAATCTATGCTAAGGCAAAGAAAAACAAACTAGAAACTACGAAAATGAATCTACTAAACCCGGGTTGCCTCCCGAGGAGCGCTTCTTTTAAGTCACTAGCTTGACTTCTAACCTCTACCCTTCAAGGAGGGTGAAACACGGTGAATTGATCCTCCTTGTCATATGCACCTCCACAATCCTCATAGCCAAAGTGCCACCATTTGTGTTTGATGAAAGTGTGGCCTCCAAATTCTCCATCTCCTTTGTCCTCCAAAGTGTAGGTGAGCATCTCTTGCATCTTCTCAACTTGCTCTTCATTACCTACATCACAAAAGTCTAAAGAATTTCTAGGGGACTCTATGACATTATAACTCAAGTCTTCTTGCAAATCACTCAAGCAAAGGTAGTCATCCTCTAAATCCTCTTTCAAATCACTTAGACAAATGTAAGAATCTCCCACATCAAAAGGATATAGATTAGGATACTCTTCATGGCTTGGTGGGCTATCTCCATTTCTTGGTTCTTCATGAACTTGAATATTGACCATATCATGTTCTCTCAATGGTGCTTCTTCCTCTCTTGTGGGTTCCAACTCCTCTCTCTTGCGCTTGGCACTTTCCTCTAGCTTCAAAATCGCCAATGCATCCGGTTCATTAAGGGTCTTGTTGAAATGGAACTCCACTTTTTCCTCGCCAATCTCAAAAGTGACTTTCCCATTCCTCACATCAAACTTGGCACCCGCCGTAGCTAGAAACAGCCTTCCGAGAATAATGGGCACCATCGGATCTTCTTTCATGTCTAAGATCACGAAATCATCGGGCACAAAATATCTTCCAACTCTAACCGGGACGTCATCTAGAATTCCAGTGGCCTTTGTTGATGAACCATCGGCCATAATAAGACTCATATCAACCGGTTCCATATCTCCGAGGTTAGCCCTTCTCCATATGCTCATGGGCATAACCGATATGCTTGCTCCTAAATCACAAAGAGCCTTGAATTGTTTGGATCCAATCCCCACGGTGATGGCAAATCTTCCGGGATCACCTAGCTTTTGAGGTAGCTCCAAGATCTTCACCTCATCTTGCATCTCAACAATTGACCTCTTTTTGCTCAAGATTTTCTTCAAAAACTTCGCATAGGATGGCATCTCACTTAGAGCATCGGTGAACGGAATAGTGATGTTCAAGCCTTGCAAAAGCTTCAAGAACCGCTTGAACTTGCCCTCAACAATCTCCTTGGGCTCCTTCATAGGATATGGAAGAGTGGTAGCACCTTGCTTCTTGCTTGGATCCACCTCCTTGGATCCACCTCCTTGGATCGACCTTGGCTTCTCTCCACATTTTCATCTTGGACCGACATTGGATCGACGTCGGGACCGACGTCAAGCATCTCGGACCGGGGGCAGGGTGCATCTGGGTAACTCGGGCCGACTTCAGGGCATGTCGGGCCCGACTTGGGTTCCACCTCGGTCCGACTCAGGGGACCTCCTCCGTCTTTTGGATCGATGTCTGGGCACGTCGGGCCCGAGGTGTTGGGTACCTCGGTCTGACTCTCTTCACTCGTCCTTGGCACTTGTGGCTCGGGCAAACTCCGTCCACTCCTCAATCCTATGGCACGAACTTCATTTTGTTGTTGTTGTGCACGGGGATTCTCCTCGGGTCGGCCCGGGAGTCTCCCTTCCTCTCTTGGAAGTTGATTTGCCATGTGAACAAATTGGTTGTCCACTTGTCTTCTTCACACACCGAACTCCTTGAATTGGGTCTCTATGTTGGTAACTTGATTCTTCAAATCTTGAGCCCATTGTGGTGTTTGCTCATAGAATCCGGGAGGTCGGTATAGTGGTGGTTGGGCCCTTGGCTCATGTTGGTTGAAGTTGTTGTTGTAGCTACTAGCTTGGCCTTGGTTCCACCTTCCTCCATTGTTGAAATTGGTTCTCCCTCCATAATTCCTTTGAACATAGTTGGCCTCTTCAATTTGCTCGGCCAATCGAACTTGGCGCTCATTTGGGCACTCTTGAGCTCCATGCTTCAAAGAACCACACTCTTCACATGCTCTTGTGTTTTGTTGGAGATGACCCATCTTCCTCCTCATCTTGTTCAACTCATCCTCCAAGAATTGGATCTTCACATCTTTGTCCACCTCTTCATTTTTGGGATCGTAGAGCCTCTTCGGACCGTCTCCATGGACTCTCACTTCCTTGCTCACTTGATTGACTCCATACATGGCCTCATAATCCGAGAGCTTGTCTAGCAACTCCCATGCTTGCTCCGGAGGCAAGTCAATGAACCCACAATCGGTATGGAGGTTCAATTTATCCTTGGTGGCGGGGTTGATTCCTTGGAAGAAAATGTCTTGAAGGACATAAGGTTGTTGCCCATGTGTTGGACACGCCCTTAACATCTCTTTGAACCTATCCCACGCCTCGAAGAGTGGCTCATGAGCTCCCTGTTGAAAGCTAGCAATCTTCCTTCTAAGCTCCATCGTCTTGGTGGGCGGGAAGAACTTCATCAAGAATGAGTCGTTGAGAGCCCTCCATGATGTGATAGAACGAGGTGCTTGGCTTTCCAACCAATGCAAAGCTTTGCCTCCCAAAGACCACTTGAAGGCCTTGAGTAGCACGTACTCAAGTGTCTCGTCGTCCGTCGAGATGGTCTCACAAAGGTCTTTGAATTGCTTCACATGCTCGATCGGGCACTCATTCGGTCTCCCTTGGAATTGCTCTCTCTTGATGAGTGAGATGAATTGAGTTTTTATTTCAAAATTCTTTAACACCTCCGGCAAGACGATGGCCGGCTCGGGCACTTTCAATTCCAGATGCATGTATTGTCTAGCATTCCGGGGTTGGGTGTTGATTTGAGCCTCCAATCTCATCCTTTGCTCCCTCTCTCTACGGGCCTCGGCATCTCGATTCGCCATTTCAAGTTGCATTTGAGCCATGTCGGCTCTCATCCTTTCAAACTCCTCATCACGGGCTTGGTTTGCCATTCTCTTCTTCTTTCGGGCTTGCCTTAGAATACTCTCCGGGTCACACACAAAGTCGAGCTCAAGGGTTCCTCGGACGGAACTAGCTCGCATGCACCTACAACCAATGACACAAACAAAACCGAATCAAAACAAATAAGGGGTTTGGGCTAGTCCCTCACCCAAATCACTAGGAAATTCAAAGACTCAACTAAGAGGGTACCTCGAACAAATAGAACTCCCCGGCAACGGCGCCAAAATTCTGATCGGTCCGGGATCGGAGGGTCTCACAATTTAAATTTATAAAACTGAACCTCAATTGTAGTATAGAGGTAGGGTGTCGAACACACAGGAGTTCGTGCGTCAAGAGTACCCGAAAGACTAAAAAGGGAGAAAAGAAAGGCAAAACAAAGAAAAACAAGGGAGATCGCCTCGGACCGACACTGGTCACTTCGGTCCGAGGGTGGATCGAGGTCGAGTTTGGCCGGGACCGACATTGGGAAAGTCGGGCCCGACTTGCTGGGTAACTCGATCTTGCACAAATAAGTAGATCGGTCTTGGGTTTTTGGGTTCCTCCCCTAACTAGACTTGGATATTCTTCCCCAATTCAACCAATAAGTGTTTGATCCTTGTGAGATCGAGGTTGCTAGCCCCGGATCCCTCCACTCTACACCTCGACCCAAGGGAGTTTTCACTCACCTTCGATGCTAGGAACATGTGATGGGATCGAGATTGCTTTCGCTTACTCTTACCAAACACAAGACCTAGATCTCTTGTTTTCACAAGAGAATTGAAGCTCAATGTAGAGAGGATTCACAAATCAAGCACTCAAGGCTATGGAATTGGGGTTTTCTACCCAATCCTAGCTAGGGGATTCCCCCATAGCCCAAGACTATGGAATCTACTCCATATGGTAAGAGAAAAACATAATCAAAAGGGAAATCAAGCAAATCTCAATCATCAACATCCAATCAAACTCCAATTGCATTCAAATCTAAAGTATCAACAAGATCCAAGTCTCAATTCTACTAGATCAAAGCAAAACAAAGTACAAAACTCACTAATCCTCCTCTCTAGGCCACCGATCTCCTCTTCTCTTCCTTCTCCTCTCTTCTCCTTGCTCTCCAAGCCTTCCTTGAGCCTTTGAGAGTGATTTTGGGTGTGGTGTTGTGTCAACTCTTGCTCCCCCTCTAAATGGTCACTAATCACCTCTAATTATCCTCCTCCTTAGATTGGGGACCAAGGAATTCCCAATTTAGAAAGGGGCAAATGTGGAAAGTTACTAAAAATATGCCTTGGGGAACAATCCACTCCGATGCCGACTTGGATCGACACGGGGCAACATCGGGCCCGACATTGGGAACGTCGGTCCTGGTGTCTAGCTGCTCGATCTCGGGCCCGACGTGGTGGTGCTCGGTCCTGGGCCTCGATCCTTGTCTTCTTCTTGGGTTTCCTTTGGTTCCTCTTCATTCTTAGCATGGCTCTTCCGCTCCTTGACTTGGCTCCTTCATGAGCTCCTCCAAAATGTCCTCATTTGTGCCAATTTTCCTACAAAACAAAGCAAACTCGCATAGTTTCCGAATCTCAAAGAAAACCGGGAACTAAGCTAAAAAGGAATAAAACACACAAGGAAACGAATGAAAAACACTTATTTACAAGGGAAATTAACTACTAAAACACCACCAAACTGAGAGACATCACTTGTTTTGCATGCTTTCCCGTCGTGTTTGTGTGTTTTGCATAAGATTTCGACTCTCTTCCGAGGGTTGGAGTCGCTTGTGTGTTGTTTCGTGTTGTGTAGGTATTTGGAGCCTTTTGGAGAAGTTTTTCATGCATTTTCGGAGTTTTCTAGGAACCGCTAGTCTTCAAGAGTCAAAGTGTCAAGGGTCAAGATCCAAAGTCGCAACCAAAGGAACCTCAAAGAAGTACAAGGAACTCAAGAAATTCAAGGAGCAAAAGGGAAGAAGCTCCGAGCAAAAGCCCAACCAATTGGAGCAAGAACGAAGCAAAGCGAAGAAAACCTCACGTTCTACTATAGGTCGGCGCCGACCCCCATATGGTCGGCCGCGACCACTCTCAGCATCCGAAAAGAAATCCGTGCTGCGCAAGTAACGCTTTTGGGCGGGATTTTCGAAACCCGAAAAAGGCAGGCGGCTGTGCAGACTTGTGGCAGAGATGTGGCAAACTTGTGGAGAGGAGGAAGCTTCCTTCCCTTGCTTTTGTGGGCTGCTACAAAGACCCATTTTGTCCCCCTTTCTAATCAGTTTTTCCAGGAGGGAAAAGGCTCAAGGGTGAAAGGGGAGAGAGAGGAGAAGAGTTGGTTGAGGAGGAGGAAGAAGAAGTTGAGTTTGAAGAAGAAGAAAGTGACAGGCGGAGAAAAAGAGTTTGAGTGTGAGAGAGATTGCTTGTAAGGACAGATAGTGAGGAAGAAGGTTTGTTTTAGTTGGTGTTCTAGGAAGAAGATGACAATGGTGTTTGAAGAAACTTGTGGGTTTTGCTTAAGTTTGTAAGTGGATCTTGAAATTAATTGAAGTTGCTTGCTTTGGATGATGATTTCCTCTTCCCTTCTGTTGTTTGTGTGTTTGATTATGTGTGAGTAGTTAGCTTGCTAGGGTTGGGGTGAAGCCCACCATGAAAGTGCATTCATGACCTTGATGTTAGGATCCATGCTTAGCTTGAAATCTCTGCCCATAAATCCCTCTTGTGTGCTTAAAACCCTTGAAGAAGGGGGAATGTTCTTGTTTGCAACCTAATTGAAGGGTTTTGTTGTGAATGTGGACTATCCGGGTTAGATGAAAGTCGAACCCTCCGAAGAACAAGTTGGATTGCATGTTAACCCCTTCATGGAAGTGGAGGCTCTTGATGTGTTCTTTTGTGATGAAAGTCACCCATGAGATTATGAGTTAAGTTGGTCTATTGTCATTGTTTGAATGCATGCTCGTGTTGTGGTGAAACCCCACCCCTAGTTGTTTCTCTTTGATTTTACAAAACCCATCTCCGTGCCCAGAATAGGTCGGCCGCGACCTGTTGCAGGTCGGCTGCGACCACCTCTGTAGGTGCTTTTAGTGTGTTGAGAAGTTCTGTTGTAGGTCGGCCGCGACCTCCCTAGGGTCGGCTGCGACCTCTTCCCGAGACTTGTTGTTTGTGTTTGTTTGCTTGTTCTGTTTTGTTTTGCTTGGTTTTCGTAGTTTGATTGCTAGACTATAGAACTACTAGCTCCCGTGGACGATCCTGACTTCGCTATACTCAGCGGGGTCTTGACAAATTTATTTGTTAAGGTAAAACCCTCTCAACAATCGGGTTCTACCGTGCACGCATCAGATGTACTATACATGGCCGTCTAGAGAAAGAATAGGTCAGCCAAGGCAACCACCACGCCCACAACTAGAGCACCGCGCCCGCGGTTTAAGGGCAGTGGCGACTTTGCTTTGTAACTTCGTCTCGGAAACTCTCGTATCTTCAATACTTGTGTCTTCGGTCGTCATTTTAAAATTAAGCTCAAAACACTAACCTAGAACACTCAATAAAACTCTAAAATACAAGAGTAACATATAAAAAAGAGGTGAATACTGCCTCTTTGTTAGTCTTTATTTAATTCCACGTATGATTAAAAAGAGACGAGTATTCACCTAAACGCGCAACTACAAATGTGAATTGAATGCGATTAGCAAAAAGTGCTTAAAAGACAAAAAAAATGTATAATTTAGGGGTCTATTTGAATATTTCAAAGTACATAGACTTGACTGACAAAGAAATCACAATTTCAGCGGACGTATATGTATTTTGCCAAGGCAAATTAGATTAATGCACGAAATATTTGTATATATGTAGAGTTAGGGTCCGTTCGGTAAAATTAATATTGACATTGATATTGATATTGATAAAATACTGAGACTGATATTGATACTGATGTTGATACTGATTTTAGGTATTGATACGCATACTAACATAACAAACTTATTTTTGTTATAAAAACTGAGTGTTCAGTATGGTATGTTGCTTATATTTTTGGGATGAATTTTGAAATTACCATATTACCCTTACAAATAATGCATTGAAAGGTTTTCCCATCACTCAGCCGTTCACCATCTCACTCTCCCTTATAGTTCCTTGCAAAGGCTGACGATCGCCACCTGTCCTCTCGCCGCCCCGCCTCTCACCGCCTGGCCTCTCGTCGGGCACTACACCGAAGATGCCTCTGGTAAGTCTCGTTACATGTCTAGGGTTTAGGGGGCGACAGGTTCGTTGGAGGAGACGAGTGGTGCGTCGGAGGAGATGAGCGGTGCGCCGGAGGAGACGAGAGTTTCACCGGAGGAGTTGTGTCTTGCCTTCTTCTTCGTTCAGTATCGGTGTTCTTCACTATGGAGGCGAGATGGGTTCGGGGGTAATGGGCAATGTGTAAAAATATTAATTTTTTGATTAAATAATGGGACCCACATACTTGTATGGAGAGGGGATAAGTTCACTTATGTCCATAAGTACGGGAGTACTGATTATTTTCTCGACTGATAAGTACCTAAAATAAGTATCTAAATCAATATAAGTACCTAAAAAAATTGTCGAACACGTTAAACGGATACTTATTTCAACATATATGTTAGGACGATATTAAGGACTGCCTTGTACTTAATATTGTGCCTATACAATTGTCATTTAGTTTTGATATGACAAACTCACTTTGATTCTAATAACGTTGTCCAAATGTTCAGGAACGTTAGTAATGAAAAGGACAACAAGTGTGTGGACGTCCCTAAGGTGAAGGGACGCCAACTTCAATTGTAAGGACAAGCTAAGATACTACTTGGGTCAAGGACGCAGTCCTCAAGCAAGTAGGAACGCAACCTTCAACTCCAAGCGTCCTTACTTGGAACCCGACAGGATGACATCACTCGACAATGTTTGATCATCAAGGACACGTGGAGGCCAATCCTGTAGATCAGTCCATCACCACGTGGAAGCAGATCCTGTAGCGGAGTCCTACACAGCTGGATATAGGAAGCTTCCCTCATCATCGCCATACCACGTGGAAGCCGATCATGTAGCCACGCCCATGAAGGGCATGATCGTCAGAAGGAATGACGCCCTTCCTCAAGTCCTATAAATACCCCCTAGGCATTTATTGTGACTCAAGCTTTCAGAGAATATTAAGAGAGAATCAGAGTGAAAGAGACTTTGATCAAGAACACCAAGAGCAAGTCAAGAACTCTTCTAGACTAGGTGTTTGATCGAGTAGAAGTTTGAACCCAAATCACAAAGTGTTTGTAAACAGAAAAACAAAAGAAAAGAGAAGTCCTACGAAGTACTGTGGGACGTGAGTGAGTAGCGTCCTTTAGAACATTAAGCAAGGTTTCAGGTATAGGCTTAAAGGAGTTTTTACTAGTGGACTTAGGACGTACACTGAGTGTCAGAGAAGTGTAGTGAACTCGCCGGTATAAATGTAAGAACTCTTAATAAGAAAGGAAAAGGCTATTCGAAAATCCTCCAATGAGGTAGAGGTTTACACTCAAGGACTACTTGGTCTTGAGTGGTTCCTCTATAAATAGACGCGTTCCTTGCTTATTTACTTCACATGTTTATTTTGATATTTCCGCTGCAAATCAAAGGACGCCTTTTATTCACATTAAGGACGCCACACTCAGGACGTCCTTATCAGAGTTAAGGACGCCCCTTGTATAACTAACGATCCAACAATTGGTATCAGAGTAGGCGCTCTAGATTTTTGTTGAGTTACAGGTAAAAATGGACATGGAACCTATTGGAATCAGTAGCATGAAGCCTCCGCGTCTGACGGACGGCAATTTCAACCGCTGGAAAACAAGGTTTGAGAACTTTGTAAGGAGTCAGAACTATCAGTGTTGGAGAGTGATAAAGAATGGTGATCTCAAAGTTCCTGCTGCTAAGGAAGGCAAGGAAGACGAATGGGGTCCCGATGAGTTTAAGCTAATGGAGACAAACGCTAAAGCAATATGCTTCTTGCAAACGGCTCTCTACGAAAGGGACGCCACCAGAGTAAGCAACTTGGCTACAGCTAAACTCTAGTGGGAAGCACTTGAAAAGTACCACGTAGGGACGCCAGAGATGAATGAAGACGTCCAACTAGAAGTTAAGAGGGACTTCTACGCATTCAAAATGCTACCAAATGAAACAGTCAAGGATTATTCTTTCCGTTTTGAAGCTCTTATCACCAAGTTGAAGAACTTGGGAATTCATGAAGCTGAAATCTCAATGAGGAACAAAGTCCAGGTGTTAATCGATGGCTTAACAGGAGTGTGGAACTTTGACAGGACTACCTTCAAAGAGAATCAGGCCAACACGAGTCTTGAAATGGAAGAGATCTATGGGAAGCTAAGGCAGTATGAAACAACAAGAAATGCAGACATGGCTGAGCTAGGAAGGAATCCTCAATCTGATTTAGCTTTGGCTACTGCATCAAGGACGCTAGAGTATGCAGAATATCTTCTTCGGCAAGCCTTGATGATGGACGCCAAAACTAAGGAGCATCGCGAAAACATGCGTCTTCAAGCTTTTGTAGAACATCAAGAAAAGAAAGAAGAACAAATTGCTAAGGAAGAAGAAGTCGCTCTCTTGCACAAGACTTTGCGTTCATGGGCTAAAAGAAACAAAAACTCAAAATTGAAAATGCCCTTCAAAAAGGAGAGTCCCAAGTACTCAGAGGCTGAGATGAAAGAACTGACATGTTACAAATGTAACAAGAAAGGCCATTTTGCTAAGAACTGCAATTCCGGAATGTCAGCAAAGGACTTTAAGAAGAAAGCCGTTATAGGTGCGTACGCAGCTGCCTGGGACGATCTTAGTTCAGATGATGAAGAACCAACCGACCAGGTTGCGTACATGGCTATGGAGGACGCTCTTGAAGTTCAAAAGGACGCCTCTAAAACTGAACAAGAGATAACTCATGACTCCATGATAAGTTCTTTAAACAAATGTTCAAAGCCTAAGCTCATCAAACTTATTGCTCAAATCATGCAAGAAAGTTATGCTATGAAAGAAAGGATGGATGAACTTGAGTCTGAAAATATTATGGTTAAATGTGAGAATTGTAGTACAATGACTTTTCAACTAGAGTCCTCACTTGAAGAAACAAAATCTCTTAAGACTGAAATAGTGTGTCTCAAACTTGACAACGCCAATCTTAGAGATGAGATTAAGGTTTTAGGAAAGAGTCCTATAATTGAAGTGGTAAAACATGTTGTTTTTGTTCCTGCCAAAAGAGGACTAGGATATGATGAATCTAGCTCAAAGACTCCCCTTCCTAATGACGTTAAAGCTAGCAAAACATCTGAGTTGGAACTAGAAAGAGAGAAAACTAAGAACCTTGAAGAACGTATAAGAGTCCTTAAAAGTGGAGAAAAAGGGCAAAAGGACTATTATACTAACTCCACTAGCCACAAAATTTACAAAAAAATAGCTAAGGGAGAAGGTTCAAAGGTTTGTAATCCAAAGAAGATGGAAGAAAATAGAATCCAACGTCCTAACAAAAAATATTCTTAGTGATTACTATAGGACGTGCTGGTATTGTGGTCAAGGTGGTCATTACAAATATGATTGTCTTAAACTAAAGGAAGACCTTGAGAATGGTAAGCATGCTAGGACTAAGAATGAAAATGATGAGTCTATTCCTAAGTAAATTTCTAGGCATCCTAGACATTCTAGGACTGCATTTAGAAGGCATGCTACGTCCAATGATGTTATAAATGACTATATTTCAACCAAAAAAAAATCTAAATGACTATGTGCCCGAAAGAGAGTTCTTCTATTGTAACGAACCAAGTAAGGAACACCTTGCCTGGGTCGCCAAAAACTAACTCTTTTTAACAGGTGGAAGTGAGAGGAAGCCCGTGGATCATTGATAGTGACGCCTCAAATCATATGACAGGAAGCCAGATCCATCTCACTTCTATCCAGTCAACTGCCACGGGAGCAACTGTCTCGTTTGGCAACAAGGGCAAAGGAAAGATTAAAGGGACGGGCATTGCAAATCTGAATTCGTCCATCAAAGCATCAAATGTTAGTCTTGTTGAAGGACTTGCCTTTAATCTCCTTAGTGTCTCTCAAATATGTGATCAAGGTGAAAACCTAGTCACATTTGACTCAAAGGAATGCCTTGTTATCAACAAAAAGACAAACAAAGTCATTCTCAAAGGAGTCCGTCAAAACAACGTCTACATATTCAATCAAAAGTTCAAACCTATTTCTGAGTTGTGCCTCTCTGTTTCTGCTGAGGACGCTGACCTCTGGCATCGCCGCCTTGGTCATGCTGGTCCTAGTACAATCCTTAACCTACACCAAAAAAATATACAAATAAGAAGACTTTACCGAATCGATCCTGAAAAGGCGGAACAATATGAAGCTTGTATCAAAGGGAAGCAAACAAGAACGTCCTTCAAGTCCAAGAACGAAGTGAGTACGAAGAAGCCCTTGGAAATTCTTCATATGGATCTTTGTGGACCCATAAGGACGATGAGCTACGGTGGAGAGAGGTACATGTACGTTCTCGTAGATAATTTTTCTCGATTTACTTCGGTTCTTTTCTTGGTGTCAAAAGCAGATTGTTTCAACGCCTTCAAAGTCTTCATTAAACAAGTGGAAGTTGCTCTAGGGACGCGCTTAAAAGCCCTACGATCAGACCATGAGACGGAGTTCCAAAACTCAGAATTCCTGGCCTTGTGTGATCAAAATGGTGTCTCCCACAACTTCTCAGCTCCAAGGACTCCTGAACAAAATGGTGTTGCGGAAAGAAAGAATATGACGCTAGAGGATATGGCAAGGACTATGTTGCTAGCAAGTGGCGTCCCCAAGCACTTTTGGGCCGAAGATGTTGCTACTGCATGTTACATCATCAATCGTGCCATGATCTGGCCTTTGCTAAAGAAGACGTCCTATGAGTTGTTGAAAGGCAGAAAACCTCGCATTGATTATCTTCGTGTTTTCGGATGCAAGTGTTTTGTTCACAACAACGACAAGGAGAAGCTTGGAAAGTTTGATGCTAGAAGTGATGAAGCCATATTTCTTGGGTACTCCCTCACAAGCAAAGCCTATAGAGTTTTCAACAAAAGGACTCTTAAGCTTGAGGAGAGTATTCATGTTGTGTTCAAAGAGAGTTCTCTTCACAAAGAAAAACCATGTAAGAAAGAACGCTCTTCTTCACAACAGCAAGACGACTTTGAAGACGAAGTTGATGATTGGTCCTCAGGAAAATACTATGTTCCTAAGGACGGCAACGCAAATCCAGAAGAAGTCTTAGTGGACGTTCCTAGCATTGATCAAGGAGTTCCGTCTCGTAGCGAATCTCCAGTTAAACAAGATGTGGCCGAATCAAGTCAACAAGGTGAGCAATGTCATGGTGTGGACGCTCTCTTTGAGGGGGAACACACTAAGGACGATGCTCAAGATGAAGACAATGATTCTGATGGTGATATTGATCCAAGGTTTGCTCAACTCTTTCAAAGGGAGTCCCGTTTCTCCAGGGATCATCCAAGTACTCGGATTATTTCAGATGTTTCAAAAGGAGTTCAAACAAGATCAGCTGCAATCAAGTCCCAAAGTGTAAATTTGGCTTTTTGTGCTTTCAATGCCTTTGTGTCTATGGTGGAACCCAAAAACATAAAAGAAGCACTCCAGGACGCTGATTGGATTCAAGCAATGCAAGAAGAACTCAATCAGTTTGAAAGAAACAAAGTTTGGACCCTCGTCCCTCGACCTAAAGGCAAACATATCATAGGGACGCGCTGGGCGTTTAGAAACAAACTTGATGAGAGTGGACGCATGCCAAGGAATAAGGCAAGACTGGTGGCTCAAGGATTCAAGCAAGAGGAAGGCATTGATTATGATGAGACTTTTGCTCCTACTGCTTGAATTGAGGCCGTCCGTCTCCTAACTGCCTTTGCCGCTCACAAAGGACTCAAGTTGTTTCAGATGGACGTCAAGATAGCCTTTCTGAATGGAAAATTGAAGGAGGAAGTGTATGTAGCTCAGCCTTCTGGCTTTGAGGACGCCAACCACCCAGATCATGTGTACCACCTCGACAAAGCTCTCTACGAACTAAAGCAAGCTCCTCGTGCATGGTACGACAGGTTTGCGTCCTTTCTTTTGTCAAATGGTTACACAAGAGGTTCAATTGATAAAACTTTGTTTATAAAGAAAGTCCATAAGGATATTTTGATTGCCCAAGTCTATGTTGATGACATAGTCTTTAGTAGTACTAACATGAAACTTGTAGATGAGTTCAAGTCCTTGATGAGTAGCGAGTTTGAGATGTCGCTCATAGGAGAACTTAACTTCTTCTTGGGGCTTCAAATCAACCAACTCAAGGATGGGACGCGATTCACCAACAGAAGTACGTTCGTGAGATGCTCGAGAAGTACGGTATGAATACGTCCAAGCATGTTGCTACTCCTTGTTCTCCCAACTCGCGTCTTTACGCAAATGAATAAGGGGAGGACGTTGATCAAAAGCTCTATCGTGGGATGATTGGTTCTTTGCTTTATCTGACTGCAAGCCGTCCAGACATCATGTTTGCTGTTTGCTTGTGTGCACGCTTTCAAGCGAATCCAAAGGAGTCCTACATGCAAGAAGTGAAGAGGATCTTTCGATATCTCAAGGAACGCGATGATCTATGTCTTTGGTATCCAAAGAAGACGTCCCTCAAGCTTGTTGGCTACACGGACGCTGATTATGCTGGTCATGTTATTGATAGAAAAAGCACTTCAGGAATGGCTCAATTTCTTGGTTCATGCCTTGTCTCTTGGGGATCAAAGAAACAGAACTCTGTGGCGCTTTCAACTGCGGAAGCTGAGTACGTTGCTGCTGCCTCGTTATGTTCACAAGTCATTTGGATCAAATATCAACTTGAGGACTATGGTATATCTCTTGAAACCGTTCCTATTCTTTGTGATAACACTAGTGTTATTGAAATTGCTAAGAATCTTGTTTTTCATTCTCGCACAAATCATATTCATATAAGGCATCATTTCCTGCGAGATAATGTTGAACTAGGACTTATTAGTATGGGGTATGTGAGGACTGAGGACTAAGTAGCTGATATTTTCACTAAGGCGCTTGATAGACGTCCCTTTGAGCATCTCATGCTGCTCTTGGGGATGATAACTTTTAAGTAGCAAGTCCCGTTCTACTATTACCTCAGTGATTGGCTATGTTTAGTAGATTCGAAGTGTTTAAGGACTATCATGCATTAAATTCATCTTTGCAAAGACGCTAGTCTAAAACTTCTTTTGTATGCTACTTTGGAACGCCATTCAATTTTCTCTATTTGTCTTGAAAAGAGTATCCCTGATCACCCAACCCACATCATAAGCCGAAATGATGGGAACTCTAAGCTTACCCTAGCCGAGAACTTTGCAAAAGCGTCCTATGAGCTTCACATTTTCTTTACGGGACGTACTTGCTTGGTTCTCAAATGGTTCGAAAGGTGATCACAGGGACGTTTGCTCAGGTTCTTATTTTGCTAAAGATGAAATTGTGTAAAGTCAGAAAGGACGCCAATTGTTCAGAATCTTTCAGTATGGGACACTAGTTGTTGAGATTTGATCAGACAGTTTTGGAAGGTGAAGTGTCGTGAGATTTGAAATTTGAACTTTTGAAATTCGCGTGTGGAAGACAGTTGTAACCGCCCAATCCTTAAGGAGGAAGTTATGCCACGTGTTGCACAGGGATTCACTGTACTCTTTACGAGCGTACCCCTGGCCCCTTTATATAAACCAACTCCTCCTCCCACTCAAAGTTTACCGTTTCCAAACTTCCTTGTTCACAAAATCGCTCTGCCCTCTCTCTAAAAAGTCTGATCACTTTCTCTCTCAAGAATCTCACCGGAATATGTCTCAACTACTAAATGACGTAGCCGGAGCTTCCACCGGCGGGAAGCGAAGGTTGGTCAAGTCCCACATTGTTGAAAAACCCAAGCAAATAAGGCTTGATGAATCACTTGTGGACTTCATCGATAAAAAGGCAAGGACGCTGTACAGGCTGATAGGGGAACGCATGGGAAAGCCTGATGTTGACACTCAAAAGCACAAGAACTATGAGACGTTCATCAATAGGTTCATTCTCCCCACTCTTCACAAGTGCGATTACAAGGATCAGCCCTACAATACAGGTGACTTGCTGTTTATCACCACTTATGGTCTTGAACACCTTCCCACCCTTCTAGACCTAATTCCAGACCTATACAATGCCATCCTTCCGGACATTCCCCTTTACCCTAAAAGCTCCCCCGCCTAAAGAATGTTGGAATAACACACGTTCAGACCCTCCCCACCTCCACAAAAGATCCTACCCCGCTAAACGTCCTACCCCCCCCCCCCCTCCGTCCCCTCTCTCAAAATCCTCTCTCCCCACTTCAATTTCATCCAAACCAACCTCCTCAAAACCCACTGAAATCGTGGATAAGTTCCCACGTGATCTCTCTGAGGGTCGAAGTAAGAAACTCCACGATAAACGGCCTCTCAAAAAGGCCAAAACCTCCAAAATCCCTCAAGCAAAAAGGCCTATCTCCTCAAAAGGCCCGTCCACCAAAAGATCTAAGCTTGCTCCTTCTCCCCCACCCATCCGCATCGAGCAATTACCAACGCCATCCTTCTCTCCCCCAAAAGACCCTAAAAACCTTGCTCTCTTTACCTTCTGCCCTTCACCTATAAACTTTGCCAACTTCCCTTCTGCCCCAGCTCACATCTCCCCTCCCAAAGACCCTGAAACCCCAAGGTCCCAACGTCCCTCCTCTGAAAGGGACGCTCATTCTGCTCCTGAGGACGTTGAGACCCGTCCTGTTGCTGCCCAAACCTTCCAACATCGCAAGGTAGGGACCACTCCAAAGGTCCTAGTCTCAGAGGCGGCTGAGCCAGAGCACATCTCGTCCTCAAGTTCCTCCTCCGCTAGCTCCTCAAAGAGTAGCAAGAAAGGGACGCCTGTCGTCGAGTCCTCCCCACTAATTGATATTATAGGGGACTCCAATGATGAGGCAGAGGGAGGAGAGAATGCTCAAGCAGTGGAGAATGTTGCTGTAGAAATTGTTGAAGTACAAGAGGACGTTGTTCAGCAACAGGTCCCACAAGAGAAGGACGCCGAGCTTAGTCTGGAAGAGGAGCTCGCGCGTGATGTAGTGGAAGTTCCTGCTTATGAACTCCCAAACCTACCAATCCTCCAACCCCAACCCCTATCTCAAAATCAACCCCAACCCCAACAAGAAAATGTTGCACCAGAGGACACTGAGCCTATTGAAGTCGAGCCTGTTGATGTTGTACAGGACGCTCAGGACACCGAACTGCCGTCCAACCAGCATACTCAAGATCAGGCTGTTGACAATGAGAATGCCGCTTCAGGTGGCAATACGGAAGCTGAGAAAGTCCAAGGCATAGAGGCGCTGGCAATAATAGTGCTAAGGACGATGGCAGTGATGAGTCTGATGATGATGATGAGGATGATGAGCCTAACTCTCCCAAGAGAAAAGGCAAAAAGAAGAAGAAGGACGACGAGCCGGTCAATATCCTTGGTCCCCTACTTTACACAAAGGACTGGCTTGCGTCATTTGATGATGAAGACGTGCAAGAGTTCTTGGAACTCCTCCGTTTCCAAGGCTGGACCAAACTGGGACTGGAGCCTGCCAAGATCCACTCCGATCAGATCCGCGCGTTCTTCAACTCTTTGCGCTTCAAATCCAACGATGGCTCCATGACCTTTAAGATCGACGGTGAGCTGGCTTCCATAACTGAACGCACAGTCCGCACTTTCATGGGACTTGGTACTAAGAAGCCGCCATCCGGAGCCCTTAGTTCTTTGCCTGTCAACAGATTTGACATGGCGGACGCCATGGTAGATGAGCTGCTTGAGAGAATTTTCTGTGGCAAGAAGCCCCAAGGCAATGATAGAGTGGCGCACGTCCTTTCAAAAACTGGGGTGATTGCACACTATTTCATATGCCGCGCTGTAGTCCCACGGCAAGAGAAGAAGAGTGTTGTTCAAACAATTGACTGCATACTTCTGGACGCTTTTCTTTCTCGCCGTCCCATCAATCTTGCATGCATTGCAAAGAAGAAGCATGCCTTGCCGTTCCCCGGACTTGTCAAGATTATTCTTTAACAGCAGGACGCATATGACGATTCCTTGGAAGGAGAAGTGTTGGGAATGCACTGGGACCAGCGAAAGGGACTGCTGAACATTAGAAACTCTGAAGAGCTGCCGTCCATTAGGAAACAGTTAGAGGCTGAAGTGGCTGCTGCTAAGAAAAAGGCTGAACAAGAACGGCCGGCGAAGCTTGCTGAAGAAGAACGCCTTGTCTCCGATGGACAAGAGCTTGCTGAGACTGGCCAAGAGGACGCAACAAATTTTGATGTCTTGGATCAAGTTCTGCTGAGAGATTCGCCTCCTCCATTGCCTTATTCGGACGCTCCCTCAAGCAGTACTGGTCGTCATCCAATTCCTCCTCCAGAGAACCCCTCTCAGTATGCTCCTCAAGAGTTGATGGTTGTTATCCTTCATAATCAATGTGTGATGATTCAAGCCATGAAAGAGTTTGTGGAACTCCATGAGAAACTCCTCAAGTACTATCAAGAGTCCTCCAACAGACGTCCTGAATGATCGTCGTCCCCTCTTTAATCCCTCAATATTTTGTGCCTTTGCTTCTTTTATTTTCAAACAATGATATTTTGGGTCTGTAATGACATTACTCTAAGTTCCGTTGAATGGCATTTCTTTGGTTTGCATGCATTTGATTGTTTAAGCGTTCCACTGCCTATAATTGTGTTTTTTGCTACCATCCTTATTCACTTGTTATCCTTTTCGATGATGCCAAAAGGGGGGAGTGTAGTTTTGCAGAGATGCGCTATATATTAGTTATCTAGAATAAGCAAGTGTTAAGGAGGAACTATTAGTAAAAGGACTAAGGAACGCCTTGCTAGAATAAACGAGAGGACGCTTAGAAAGTTATCTAGGACGTTACTCTGTCCTTAAAATCCAAATGCTAGATAGATCAAAGGCTGAAAACTTGTGCTTATAGAATTTCTTCTAAGTCTTAGAGGACTCTCTCTAAGTTTTCATGCATGTTAAGTTTCAATGTCAAAACTATTTTGCCTAAGGGTTTGTCATCATCAAAAAGGGGGAAATTGTTGGGACGATATTAAGGACTGCCTTGTACTTAATATTGTGCCTATACAATCGTCCTTTAGTATTGATATGACAAACTCACTTTGATTTTGATAAAGTTGTCCAAGTGTTCAGGAACGTTAGTAATGAAAAGGACAACAAGTGTGTGGACGTCCCTAAGGTGAAGGGACGCCAGCTTCAATTGTAAGGACAAGCTAAGATACTACTTGGGTCAAGGACGCAGTCCTCAAGCAAGTAGGAATGCAAGCTTTAACTCCAAGCGTCCTTACATGGAACCCGACAGGATGACATCACTCGACAATATTTGATCATCAAAGACACGTGGAGGCCGATCCTGTAGATCAGTCCATCACCACGTGGAAGCCGATCCTGTAGCGGAGTCCTACACAGCGGGATATAGGAAGCTTCCCTCATCATCGCCATACCACGTGGAAGCCGATCATGTAGCCACGCCCATGAAGGGCATGATCGTCAGAAGGAATGACGCCCTTCCTCAAGTCCTATAAATACCCCCTAGGCATTTATTGTGACTCAAGCTTTCAGAGAATATTAAGAGAGAATCAGAGTGAAAGAGACTTTGATCAAGAACACCAAGAACAAGTCAAGAACTCTTCTAGACTAGGTGTTTGATCGAGTAGAAGTTTGAACCCAAATCACAAAGTGTTTGTAAACAGAAAAACAAAAGAAAAGAGAAGTCCTACGAAGTACTGTGGGACGTGAGTGAGTAGCGTCCTTTAGAACATTAAGCTAGGTTTCAGGTATAGGCTTAAAGGAGTTTTTACTAGTGGACTTAGGACGTACTCTGAGTGCCAGAGAAGTGTAGTGAACTCGCCGGTATAAATGTAAGAACTCTTAATAAGAAAGGAAAAGGCTATTCGAAAATCCTCCAAGGAGGTAAAGGTTTACACTTAAGGACTACTTGGTCTTGAGTGGTTCCTCTATAAATAGACGCGTTCCTTGCTTATTTACTTCACCTGTTTAGTTTGATATTTCCGTTGCAAATCAAAGGACGCCTTTAATTCACTTTAAGGACGCCACACTCAGGACGCCCTTCTCAGAGTTAAGGACGCCCCTTGTATAACTAACGATCCAACAATATAAGCATCATTTAACTTATAAGCACTTAGAAAAGTGCTTACCGAACGGACCCTTAATTAAAGCTCCGTTCGACAATTGATTGCTGATGTTGATATAAATTGCTGATATCGAAACTGAAATTGAAAACTTATTTTTTGGATAAGTAAATGAGTGTACGGTAGGATGGTTTGCTGATTTTGTATGTATTAAACTTGATTTTACCATTTTACCCTTAAAAAATGAAAAAATAAAAGAAACAAAATCAGCACCATGGCCCTTGTTCGATCCCCCGTTTCCAAACCCTTGTTCGATCCCGAAGAGCACCATGGCCACCTTCTTCACCGGTTTGGTGGGTTGGGCGGCGGCGTCGGAAGAACCTCGGAGGGGTCGGCGGGAGGGGACGACGGCGCCGGAGTGGGATTCGGAATCTGGGAGGGGGGGTCCGCCATTAGGGATCTCCGGGAAGAAAGGCTGGTCGGGGTCGGGGTCGGCGGCGACAGGGGTGGTTAGTGGCGGGGACGGTAATGGGATGAAGATGTAGGGGTGTAGGGCGAGGTCGAGGGTGTTGGTGCCGAAGAGGTCGAGGGTGTTTCCTAGAGATGGCAATAGGCCGGGTTTTGGGTGGATGATCTATTTCAACACCCGACCAATTTGATAATTTTCCCCACCCGAACCCGACCCGACCCGTTAGCATAGATCACCCACACCCGATCCACCCTATATTATCGGGTGGAACGGGTGAAGTTTCGGGTGGTATAGTTACAATAAAACCTAGATTGGTTATGCCCTAAGCTCTAAACCCTAAACCTTATATAATAATGAAATTTAGTTGAAAATATTATATATTTATTTTGAGAGTTTAGACATTGGATCATATTATTCATATGCATAAACATTTTTATAATACTCTATACATTATTTTAATTAAATTTTTGCTCAAATAAGCGAACTTGTAAATATTATATTTTTCTCACCAAATATACTTAGTGAATTTACTATAGTTATCCATACATCTTATTGGTGTTAAGCTAAACTAGTTGAAGATAATAAAACATATTACTCTAGTACTCTATATTAGACGAAATACATGTGTAGGTCCCTAAACTTGCGTCTAATAGTCATTTAGGACCCTGGACTTTGAAGTTTACCAATTTAGCACCTCAACTCAATATTTGCGACCAATTAAACACATAATTGTTGACGTGTACAAAATGTTTGCCACATGGAGCCATCTATGTTTCCACATGTATGCCACATCATATTTAAATAAAATAAATCATTATAATAATTTTAAAAATAAAAAATAAAAAAACAAACCCAAAAAATTGACCCAACCTTTCTTAAAACCCTAACCCATCGGCCGTCGCCGGAGCTCGTCCTGCTTTGAACCGCCGGTAAAACTCCAGCCCCCTCAAGAACAATCTCCACCACCAATTTGGCAACCAACCTATAGCAATTCAAACTCGCACCGGAAGCCTAACGTGGTCGCACAGTCTCATTGGCTCCGCCGTGAACCTCCACCTCCGCCGCCGCCTCCCCTTCACCCCCTCCTCTTCTGGAAAATGCGCGGTTCGGACACTCTCCCCCTCCCCTCCGGTGACACCGCCCTCCTCCTCTGGGATCTAACTCGCGCCCGCTCCAAATTGACAAATGTTAAAGTTCGGGGTCCTAAATGACTATTAGGCGCAAGTTCAGGGACCTACGTATGTATTTAGCCCTCCATATTAGCTTGTTTTGTCATTGAAATAATCAATCAATCGATCATTGTCCATAAACAACTAAAAGATCCATATAAGATAAAGTAAGATACTAAGATATTTGCAAGTTACTTATCATAAGCTTTTATTATAGTACAAAGTCACAATTTTATCATGTGTTTAGATCATGGTCATTATCATATAAGACTTTTTAATTTTAATAGAAATTGAAGTTATACCTTTCACACGTACTTTTTATATGAGATACATTTTCTTCATTATCTTTCATATAATTTATAATTATACTTCATACAAATTATGATACTAAATATATATGGATCATAGATATTATTTTAACATATTTTAATCTTAAAAAATAGACATATTTTATTGTTAAAACATAATTAACTTAATGAGTAAAAGGAATCAAGGGAATGTAGATATAAAAATTTAAGTCGGGTTATCGGGTCGGGTCATGAATCGGGTTAATGGGTCGGGTAATGGGTGGATGGACCTTCAACCGTACCCGACCTGACCCATCACCCGCGTCACCCAAAACCCGACTTCGACCCGTCTTTTTTTGAGTTTTCACCCATTTTTTCGGGTCGGGTGAAGCGGATACCCATCGGATGCGGATGAAATTGCCATATGTAGTGTTTCCTTGCTTATAAACAATAGTGTGTTTATAAGCTCATTTTTTTTTTTGCCAAACAAGGATTGAAAATGCTTATATCCATTTATAAGCACTCTATAGTGCTTAGAAGCTCTTAAAAAATCCCCAACCGAACGCAGCCTAAATACACAGACAACACATGGTCGGTGCACAAAATTACAAAAACCAACCTTCTTGACCAAAATTGTACAAAAAACCGCCCCTGCCAGAGTTGGAACTTGTAATCGAACTTAAACCTGAAATGGAGGACGCCGAGCTAGCGCAGCCAACTCCCCCAAGTCCAGATGTTTCTGCCGTCCAACTGGGTGATTGCATCGAGCAGCTTTTGAGAGCAGTGCTAGAGTGGTGTGTCAATGGAACCCTAGGCCTCGACATCGGGCTCCCACCCGAATTCTGCTCTGCCCTTCTTGATCAAGGACAATGTGATGCTCATCCTTCCGCTTTTCCGGCGTCATCCTCCACCGGTAACAAAAAAGCACGTTACGAGTTCAAGTTTCGAAATTATATTTTTGCTTGCAATCTGGAGTATGTAATTTGCATCTTATTGATGCTTTTAGCGATTGGTTAGAGAGAAATGGAGATGTCCAATTCCAAAATTGTAAATAAAGTATCTTTACTACGAACTGTATGTTATCATATGTAGCATAGCCATTGTTCATCATTATTTACTTGCCAGTTGCAACTTTGCAGATTTTTCTGGAGTACCCTTATACCCATTATACAAGCCTCTGGCCTCTGTGTTATATCAATCAATCGTTTCTGGTTCCTTTATCTCAAGATACAGTGAACCATCATTGCGATGTGAAGACAGTTTGCCTAAGCAGATGAAAGAAGAGTGGGAAGGTTTACTTTCATACAAGGGCTCTGAACTAGTAACTGTATGTTGTTTTGAGTAATAGCTTTGTTTGCATATGTACATGCTTTCACACTATCATATGATATAGTAGTTATTGGGCTGTTCATGTAACATCTCCGTAGATACTGAAGAGCATCAATTTTCAACTTTCTGTTCAGGAGCCATTCTTTTCCCAACTAAAAGGTAGTTCTTTCTCATAGTAATCTTACTTCCACAAGTTCAAACGACATGTTACTTTTTGTTCTGTCCCTATCCATCCTGTTTCTCTCAGTTTAAAAATACTCTGTGGACATTCATAATACAGATGGTTCTAAAACAGTAGAAGGAAGATGTGCCGTTGGTGATTATAACAGGTGACCTATCTTCTGCCAGAATTTAAGATGTTTGATTTAGATTAGCTGTTGTGGAAAAATTGATAGCTTCTTGTTTGTAGAAAACCCACAAGTTTAAGAATGGTTCCACTCAACACAAAATAAAAAATAATAGCATACAGCTAAGGATGTGGAAAATCAGTACTCTAAATTCTCTAATGACCCTTATCAGAAAAATGGGGAATCAACCAAGATATGTTGCATCAGGGGGAGTGTGTGCAACTCTTTCCAAGAGTTAATTTCTGAATATGGAAATTCTAAGAGAGGCCAACTTTGTCTCAAATATAAGCTTAACCACCACGTGATTACTTAATTCTCTTTAGGCTTTAACGCTTCACTGATAATCTGAATTAAGAAAAAAAATATGAAGAAATGTTAGGATGAGATAACAAAATAATGGATAACCTGCTCTGACTAGAAGGCTGAAATTTCTAGTTTTATTAATTTTTATGTTTGTGTCATATCATTATCTGATTTTTCCTTTTTTGTTTCAGGATCTGTTCAAGAGATTTGATTATGTTCAATAAGTGCTTAGTCATGGAAGTTTTGGTAAGTAAGGCAATAAATTTCTCCTCCATAGATTTCTGCAATGTCCATCTTTCATCTAATTATGGCTGATTGTTTTGCAGGATGTGCATCATTACATATCATTTGCTGAAATGTTGGAGACAGAGGGTTTGAGTAAAGTTCTTCCTGGGGTGATGATGATCCCAGAAGGTAATAACTTTTAGCTCTTAGAGATTGATGATAACGGCGCTTTAAATATATTAAGCACATGTAGTAGTTTAATCATAGTCAAATGGCTACTAATATGGCTACTTGAAGTAACTGAAGAAAGATGTTTGGGTTTGATGTGTCAGCTGAAATATCTGCAAAACACCTGTTAGGTAGAATATAACTTCTTTTCTATCAACCCAGAAATTGATTATTTGATTTATGGAGATTGTGACAAAAGCATAATGTAAAAGCTAGAAGAGAACTCCTTAAGAAGAGCAACGGTCAAATTTGCAAAATTGTCTTTAAGGCACACAAAATGGTCGAAAGATACAGTTTTATTCTATTCATCTCCAGATTTTGACTAGCTATATGATCCTGTGTTAATCTTTATAAAGCTGACGATCTAATATACCATTGAGCTACCCAGATATCTATCTGTGGGATTTAATCTTTGAGGGGATTATAGGTTTTATGCACTTTTGGTTCGCTTTGTTTGCTTTACCTTTTTCCATGAACTTCATTTTACCAGCTAGACTTATTTTCCTTTTGGTTAGCTTGGCTGCTTTTTTTGTTTAAAAGATGTCGTTTTCAATTATGCTTACAATTTATTTTCTTACTATTATTTATTTGTGTTGTTAGAACTTATTAAAAATAATAAAAGTTTTATCTGTCACAAAATAATCCTTGTCTGGAGTCCACACAGAATGTCCTTCAATGCTTATGAACAATTGTGGATGTCAGTGCTTTAATTATATAAGCCCTTTTGTTATCCGTCAAAAAATAATCCATTCAAAGATGTGTAATGTATGACTACTGATGTGTAAATCATTGAACCTGGTGGGCATCTAGACTCAATGCTCGAAGTTTTATATATAGTAGGAGATTGAGAGCATAGTTTTTGGTATGCAAAGTGTTTTTATGCTTTGAAGGGATTTGTTTAATCGCAATTCTGTGCTTGCCTCAGGTGTGGAAATCTATAGGAACTTCTATACAGAAGAAAAGGAGAAATTAAATGGTGTTGCTGCGATAGCTGTATCTAAAACAGCTTCTCAACCTTACATCGTGTTAGCAAATATTATCTCTGTAAGTATGTTCTCATTATCACTTTGTTTTCTCACTGTGAAATGAGCAATTAGAATCTTACAAGGCTAATGGCTTTTCAAGGTCTAATAATATTTACTTTTTCCCGGACAATAAAAGTTGGATGAAGTGTGTAATTCATCCATAACTGTTTTCATTTACTTGTGTTCATGAGATGCTCTACCTATGCTGTACCCCTCCCCATTAGTATAAACCCTTTCAATACCGGCCCTTTTGTTGAGGGCTTGAGGCAACCTTTGTGCTTTGTGTTGCCTAATGTAAGATTGGACCTGGTGATCTGAAGATGATGTTCTTCTATTTGATCTCGATTGAATTTGGAAGATTGTTTTACCTTTTAAAAAATTCCATCTGTTATCCGTTCAATTTCATGATTCACTGGTTGTGAATTGCTCGCTGTCATTTGTTTGAACAGTTGTGATAAACTGTTTTGCCTTTTTTATTTTCAGTTTATGGAACATGCCTTCATGTGTTTCATATGCTAATGCTATGTTTGTAATTTAAAAACATCCTCATACTGTCACAAGAATCCAAATTTATTAATGATTACCTTTATGTGAAATAGTCAAGTTTAATTTTTTTTTTTTTTTTGCATTATGTCATGTTACAAGTTACCTACTACCTAATGTGTAGGTAAATGAGGGACCTACGGATCCTGTAGCCATATTTATGAACAAATCCGGGCAATTAAAAGATATTCATTTGTTTTTGGGTTGCAAATTATGGTATTTTCATGTCTCTACTATCTAGTAGAAATGACATACTATTATTTTCCAAACAAATTGAACTTGAAGGTGTACATTTGAACTAAAAACTGAAAGTGATATACTCGTATTAAATTTCAGTTTCCTATGATTGAAAGCAGCTCATCGTTTTCACTCTCAACGAGATAGTATTTGCGCTGGATTGCTGCTTCTATCTTTAATGTTCTCAACATTGCTCAACTCCATGTCCAAAACAACCTAGACAGCAAATCACTATATCATTACTTGCTGTTGTCTTCAAGCAGTATGTTTATCCTTCTACACTAACAACTTCCATACTTTTGCTTTTCTTTACATTTTGAAATAGCCATCCTTGTGATATTTCTCCTACAAAACACTGTCTTGGGATTCCTGGGGAGCATCATACCATCTTGTACCCAGAATTCACTGTTCTACCTTCCTTCCTCCTGTCATTTTTTTATTTATAGTTGACATCACCAAATTACATATTCCTGGCCTGCATGTTCTCTATAAACTTCTGAACAGCTCTTCCATGTTCTTCATTGCCTCGGGAGTTTCTAAAATCTGGTATTGTAAGAACAGCTCAACCTGGTGTAAAAATCACTAGTGTACAGAACATAAATTTAAATAGCCAATTTGAGAGTAGTTACATGTAGGCCTTGTTTCATTTTGAAGGCAAAATGAGATTTTGGGTGAAAAGTACTTTTGTTTGTATTGAAAAACATAAAAAATACAGGAATTGCATGACTTTCAAGAGTTTCAAAATGTATTTTGGGAGTTTGGGTGAAACGTACTTTTAGTTTTAAGGTGAAACAAGGATTTAACAAGAAGTAGTTTGGCCTAGTTATATAAATAAATAGATTTATAAGACTAAAGCCAAACATAGTAACATGTTACACCTGCCCGTAAAAATAACAATATATAGCCTCAGTATGAGAAAGGATGAAATTTGGTGCATGTCTATCTTGTGCCATATCAAGCACTTGTCACACATTAATCCATTTGCTTAAAAGGCATACTTAAGAGTTAAGAGCCGGGGTGAGAAACTTTGTTAGATTCCATCCTAGTGTTTTATGCCAGATGATTAAAAGGCATACTTCTTTTTGAAGTTATGCCATCATCTTTATGATGTCCAGGTCTTCAAAACGGGCATGTGGTTACCTGTGCTCTCTCAGTATTGATGTTTGATCAAGGTTTTTATGGTGGTAGTAGTTACAGGTTATCATTTGATTTCTTTGGTTGTTGCCTCGTTCCAGAGCTTAAGTTATCAAGGAATTCAGAGTCTCTTGGGGTTTAAGAATACTGCAGGAACCATTATCGAGGCCCTTTCACCTGCAAGATCAACTCTACTTTCGTCATTTACTTTGCCACATAGACCAGATGTATGGACAGATCTCTGATTCATTGTTGTTTTAATCTTATTCAAAAGCTTCTTAAATCAAACATGTATTACTCTTACTAGTTTAGGTCCAGATAAGACAATAAACCTGTAAAAAATGTCCATTATCATTAATCACTTTGTGCCTATCGATTTAATAGTTTATGAACTGTATGTAAAGCACTGTATACTCTAGACGAACATAATTTTTTAGTGCCTATTGATTTTGTGCCTTTTCTGTTCCATGCCCATTGTTTATTGTTCTCAGAGTATCTAGTTTTGATGGTTATCTAACATCTTTGTTTTTTCTGCCCTCCCGAGGTTAAAGGATGTACTTTGACAGTTGGGGCTAGAGCATTAGCAAAGCACATCAATCGGTGTGGATGTGGCTATTGGGGTGAACTTGAAGGAAATGGTTAGTGTCTTGGCAATCTGTATGGAGATCCATTGTGCACCATTCTGGAGTTGCATTATGTATAACCATGTATTTCAGACATACATTTGATTCCAACTACTACTGCTTGATTGGTTAATTTAGTAGTTTCCGGACTGAATCCCTGCAATATTACTGTAGAATAATGAGAATATCGTTTCTTCAACGAGGATATATCTTTGGTTGTGTTCCTTAAGAATCACTTGAATCTTATATTTTGCTGATGTCCTGTTCATGATACCTTATTATGACCTAGATTATTATTACTATCATTATTATTATTATTATTATTATTATTATTATTATTATTATTATTATTATTATATCTCCTGACAGATAGCGTCAAGAATGAACTTGCAATGGGGGCAATAGGGGAGATCATAGTTAACTCTCACTGGATGAATGTGCATATTGTGAAACCTCATGACGCTGTGTTTGAGATACGAGTGCCTGAAGGATATGGCGCTAGATGGTCCAGAGATGGCAGAAAGGTAACTTACCTTTGACATGTTGATGATATAATAGCACGTAATAATTGCTTCTTATTCCATACTATGGATGCCTTGGCAATAATCTAGTCCTTTTACTGTGGTATTGTGTGAACTATGAAGTTATTACTACTTCTTTCAAGTGATTTCTTTGGCCGACTTCAGCAGTACAATGGATGTTTGAAGGTTTTATGGTTTATTACAAATTAATTTCATACTTGAGATGGGATTTATTGGAAACTAAAGATATGCTCAAGAAAGATAATTGATTATGATGAGCATATATTACACAAGACTTTGGATCGTATAATGAACACTAGAAGATACGAGAAAAGAATAGTTGTTAATTTGAGTTCAAAAAATGTTTTTATGGTAAAGCAAATGGATCGTTTTGGGAAATTGATCTCATTTTGTGAATAGTGAAAATACAAATGGGAATCTACTTTTCGTTAAGTAACATAAAACCTTTGATTGCTTTAAAACAGAAAAATGTAGAATGTTCAAAGCATCTCTAATATAGACAAGTAATTGCTTTTCTTTAGGAGATATTTGGGACATCAAAATGTTTAAGGGTAGAATGGGTATTGGTGTGCGTGTTAAATGGTTTAGAAAAAAAGGTTTGCTGCTATTATGCATTAGCAATGAGCAAATAATAAGTGATAAGTACAATTTAGCCTGGATTTGTTTTTAATTAATCATGAAGTTGAGCTATATGCTCTGATAAAGAGGGCTCATAAATCATAATGGAAGATGCTTTGTGAAAAAGTAATGGAAGATGAAGAACTTAATGCTTCTCTGGACTAATGCTTTACATAATTGCATTTGGTTTGTTGGATCTTTGAGTTATTCTCATCCAGGTAAGAGCTTGAAGTTTATAGTACTTACTGTCTACTGCTGCGTTATGTTTCAGTTCATTGGATTTTTGGAACCCTACATGGAAGATGGTTTCATGAAAAAGTGGAGGCATTGAATTCATGTCATGAGGGCTGCAGTAGTGCTCAAATACTTGCTTGTCCTTACATGTGCAAATGTACAATTAAGTTCAATCCCGTTACATTCAGTCGAATACTTTTTAATGGGTTTGTATTATGGATCTTAATATCTATGCTTTTGAGTTATTGATTGGTGCTCAGCTAATTATGCTTTTGAGTCATTTGAGGTTTTGGGTCATCAAGTGCTCACAACCATAACGCCAACTTGTAGAAACACAAATTTACAGCAAAAGTCCTTTCCATATGTACAAGGAAGGTTCAGAAACTTAACAATCTACTTACAACATATTGAAGCATCAGATACAAAACCATCACAATGCACCATAAGACTCTGACTCCTTATGTCTTTTTTGATTCAATGAAGGTTTTTTTTTCATTCAGTGCCTCCCCGCATCTTACCACATCTGACATACCCAAACAAAGCTCATCCGAGCCTTTGGCTAGTCGACTCTCCAATGGCAACATGGTACCAAATTTCTCCTTGCTTAACACAAAACTCTTACTATAGCTACAGGAAGACGACATAGAAGATCTACCCGAGTCCAAGCTTTGAGACGACATGGAGAGTGAATTGCACCGTTGAATGATTGAGTAAGCCTTCCCCAAATCCTCAACCGAGCGTGACCTCACAAGGGTCGGTTTCTTATTGCATATATGTCTATGCCCATTCTTCTCCTTCCCGGTTATTAATCTTCTCATTCTGTCAAAAATCATTATTAGTTTCTTCGACCGGTGCGCAGGAGCATCAGGCAATGACCGTTGGCCATGCTCCAAGTCCTTTTCCACATTGCTTGCATACTCGAGCACAAGTTGTTTGGCTTTCGCTTCTGATGCTAGGCTCATGCACTTGCTCAAGTCCCTCGATGAGACGGTTTCACCTTGTGGAGGATTGTAGTTCCTCAGCTCGTAGCGTAAACAAGCATTCACCCAGCGGAGATAGACTAGCTCGACTACATCCGAGCATCGGTCGTTTTGAAGCCTCTCGGCATCATTCACTAAGTTTTTGTTTTCTTCCCGAAGACGAGATACTTCATTCTTTAACTCTCCGACCTACAAAAAAGTACCGCCAGATCAAGTTCATATTAGTTACTGTAAGAAAAAGCCATCAAACCAAAATGGATTCCTTTTGTTATCACCTCAAGATCTCCTACCATTGAATTCGCTAGAATTTGCATAGATTCCAACCTCGAACCTAGTTCCGAGTTTTGCTTTTGTAGTTCATACTTAGACTTGCTCAACTCCTCTAATTCATTCTCCAAATCTTCTATCCTTTGAGCCTCTTGCATGTCCATCATCAAAACTTTGTACTGGAGTCTTGGAATTTCCTCCTTGTTCTGCTTAGCACCAGACTGAAGCTTAGACTCCAGCAAATTTATCTTGGCCTTTGCAGCTTCGAGCTCTTCCACGACATTCAAGTGGCCAGCAGCTCGAACCGCCAATCTTCTGTTCTCTTCCTGCAGAGACTCAATCTTTAGAGAGAGAGCCCTGGCTTGGACTTTGTTGATCTTCAAACGGTTTTGAAGCTCCGTAAACGTCACCTCCTGCTCATTGAGGCGGTAGTATTCGAGTAACTGAATCTCGAGAAACCTTTCTCGCTCTCTAAGATCCTTCACCGTACTTGTTAAGCTCTTGATCTCGTGTTCATATTCATCCGTCCTGTCACTTATGGTCTTTGTAAGATCATCCACCCTGGAAAGAGGTGTTTCAGTGTCTTGGACGAGTTTGTTAAACTCTGGCAAGAGGAACGCGTCACCGTTGCTACTACTTGTCGCACTTTTCGGCAAAGAGTTACACGAGCCATTGTCAATCATGAGCGGAAGCAGAAATGTGAAAGTTGCAGACAGTAACAGGTTAATGAATCACCGATGCAGAATTGATCAAAAAAACACTGATTCAAACAGAAATGATCAAAGCATAAGAAATTGCAAATTTTAAATCCGTCCAACACTAGAATTCTAGAAAGTGTGCAACTTGACAAAAGCATGAAAATCTACTTCAGAAACTTGGTCTGACCACCTGACAAGGCTGAAGTTTTCAAAATCTAGGCGGACTCACGGTCATAGCTTGACTTGTTAATCAAGAATGACATGAAGGTGTGACACAATGCAGAATGATTCAAAAGAAAAACGGATTAGAGAAATTTTCTTTGAACTCAAAACTTAACTGACACAAAACATGGACTACTCAAATTCACTTGAGGAATGATAACTGGTATCTGGATTGCAACTTGAGGAATCTAACAGCATTAAGTTTCGGCTAGACCAACTGAGAATTACTGGTAGTATTAAAATTGCCAAGCAGAAATCAAATGCTAACATGTGGTTCGGAGTAGGAAGGCGATTCTGGACAGCTTGAAGTGGCATGAACATCAAGACTAATCGCCCCGGATTCAACCTGCTCATTAACATGTGCATCTGGATTGACAAAACAAACACATACAATAAGAAAAGGTTATGTGATGAGAATCAAAACCCAGGAACCGGCCATAAACTCCAAGTTTCAAAGTGAAAATAGAAGAGCAAACCTGAAAACCAGCCAAGGAGACGGTTGTTTCTTAGACGAGTACACAGAAAACCAGCCAAGGAGAGGGCCAGAGCAACCCCAACTTTCAACACCGCAGAATTAGTGTTGTCATTATTGTCTCTCTTTCGCGAAGTTGGCATAATCGATCACTTATTAGGAACGTTCTCAACTAATTAAGAACAAGAAGAGAGACAGGTTGTGATTTGAATTTATCTCTTCATCTATTGGAAGCAATATTCAACTATGTTGGGTCCTCTTCATCCTCATCCTCCTCTCCATCTGAAACAAACCTCATGAAGAAAATTTAACTTCTATTTATTCACAAGACCCACTTGGCAAATCCCAATTTTAGAGCCGAAGAATGGTTTGTTTCATGAAAGAAGATGACAAAAGTTGTATGTGAAGATGATGATGAAACTGAGAATACAAGTTGTATGTATGGTGCGAATCAGTGAAAGGGAAAAAGTGGTTGGAGAGAACCGGAGAGAAGGAATCGGATTCTGTGATAATGGAAAAAGTGTTTGCAAACAACAAGAAGAAGAACAAGAACAAGAAGAAGGAAGATTGTTCGAGTGGATAAACCGCCGGAACAAGCATTCTTAACGTGAATTTGCTAATGCCTCACACCGGTCAGCGCACATCTGTGGTATGGTATGTATGTATTGGCCAATGATTTTTAAATAGGAATGCCTTGTGATCACAACGAAGACAAACCTCATTTACTGACACATCAAATATATATTTTTTTATTCAGTTTGGAGAGGCTACCAACTGATTGGCTTTAATGAAGGAGATCCTTGTTAGGCAGCACCCATCTAAATGGTTTTAAGTGTTTTCCTGAAAATATACTGGATCCGTATCACCCAGAAGCCATTCAATTGTCACCTTCAATAACAAGTTCTGTCCTTCCTAAATCAACTTCGTCCAATTGTCACCTTCAATAACAAGTTCTGTCCTTCCTAAATCAACTTCGTCAATGTCTTCGAGCAGAGGTACCTATGACTATGAAGAAGATAATGAACCGCTAGAGACTACACAAGACCCTGGTATTGTTGCACTGTAAAGCTCTCAATCTTTCTTCCCTTTTGCCCATATTAACATTATCTGTATTGATGATATGTGCAGTTGAACATATCCTGGATAAGAAACGTTTTCTACGAGTTGAGTGAAACACTGCCGTTTAAGGCTCTACTATCATATAGGATGGCTGTTTAAGGACAACCATGTTCATTGCCTCTATGAAAATCATAGTGCCAAGAGAAGGTGTCAAGGTCCAGAATTGTAACGAGAGTCCATAAAGAAGGGTTTTACAAACGCAGCAAGCCACCTGGTTTCAATCCAATCGATTCATAGCATACAGAGTATGAGACCAAAACATAGGATTTAATGTCATTCAAAGCTCCAAATGCAAAAATAAGAACTACATAGTGCTTTCCAACAGCTAGACATCAAACCAAATGACTGGGAATAAGAGTGGAAGGCAAATCAATCAGGCTGCTTTCTGCACTCGCAAATTATTTTTCAAGCAGTATTCTTCTGTTTTTTTGTTTTTACCACATTCTTCGGCAGGTGGTAAAGTCATGCATGTAACAAAGGAGGAAAAAAAGAAGAAAAGATGCAAGCCCATAAACCCAAAAATATAAAAATGGAAATAAAAAAAGAAAAGAAGCAAACACGGTGATCATTGAACAGGACCTACATTCCCTGCTCAACCAGATAATCTCCCAGCCTCTCAACGACCATGTTGCACTGTCCAGGAGTCACTGGCTCATCATAGATACCGAAAATCAGAGCCATACCAGTTTTCTTCACACAGATACCACCAGCTCCCTGAAAGTTCATGCATGAAGAGAAGAAGACAGTGCGAGTTAAGTATTGATGTCACATTAAATGGCATGTGTATAAATCTATCATCTCAAACTTCATGAACGGAATTGATTTGTTTGACTCCAACACTTGCATTCCATCAGATAAACTAGCATACAACTAACCGCATTTTGCATTATTTCTCACAACCTCAAGTCTATGAAGATCAAACTTGCATCAATAACTAGGCAGTACAGAAAAGGAGAGCTGGTCAAAGGAAGATGGCATGGAATGTTAGATTATGATTTCAACATCTAAAAATAGAACAAGTCAATTGAACCCTTTCCAGTCTTACAAAAGAAGGAATAGCAGCCTACGAAGATAGATAGGAATTAAGAAAATACTTGCATGAAGAAAGACATTGACAACACTTGATAGGTTGTCATTTCAGCACCCAGTGGCAGCAAGCATATGAACATACAACTTTTCACTACATAAGGCATAAGGGGGTTGTAGTCTGCCTATCTAAAGACAGCTATACTATGCCTTATACATAGCTAATACATTGCTGCACCCATGGTAGTTGAAGACTTCACCCAGTACATCCTTACATAATCTAACTGATAGTAATATTTAGACAAAGTATTCAAGAACATAAAACCCAAGAACATCTATATTCCTCATTTCCTCAAAAGAAAATATCAGCAGTGTTTAAAAAGAAAATGCAAATATCATGTAATGTCACCTTCTTGCCACGGATAACAGCCCCTGCCTCGCCTTGAATGACCATGTACTTAGTGCCACCAAGGTGTAACCCAGTGGGGGCAAGGGACCCTGGTTCATCAAAATCCTTCATAATTGCAGAAATCTCTTCAGGTTTAAACTGCAAGATGTGAACAATTCAAATGTTAGATCAATTTGAAACGAGTAACATCAACGTTCTATTCACCCCTTCCCATGGAAACACAATCTACTATTCTCGTTTCTGAAACACAATCTACTATTCAAATGGTGGATTCATATGCAAACCAAGAAGACTATGATCAAGGCTAGATCCGTTCCTGCAAGAATCTAGATCAAAATTTCCCCTTTTCACAAGAACACAGCTTTTGTTTGGACATATATAACAATTCCGGTTGACTTTATGACTAGATCTATACGAACTCAATTTCTTATTTCAGACATGCTAACACACCAGCATCAATACGATGCTGATTGAGATCCCAAAAGACGGAAATCCATGGATCTGAAATCTGATCCCCACAGAAACGCGACATCAATCGAAACAAACAATAGGCATGAATCGCAGAAAGCATAGATCTGGTGGAAAGAGAGGAGAATGGACCTGAGGGAAAGTGGCGCTCTGAGCCCAAACGCTGCCGTCCTGCCCCAAAATGGCAGCGGAGGTCAGATGGTTGCCGCCCTCGATTTCGCACATCAGGTGCTCGTCGACGTATGTTTGCCACGACATTTTCCGATTCCTCTTTTCTTCTTCTGTCTTCGATTCGATTCGATCTCCTCTTCTCTTCTCTTCTCCTTTCGGGCGTGTCTGATTTTTTCAATGGAGGAGGAGGAGGCGTGAGGAGTAAAAATAAATAGCTGTCACAACAAGCCCATGGTGCGGGGTGGGCCCCCAACAGCGCAATGCTTGGGGCCCATGGGTGGTGGATGCCATCTCATCCGTCCGTTTCGGGAGATGGAATTGTGAGGTGCTCTTCACGTACCTCAAAGCTAAGATGCCATGTCATGCAATTGTGCCATGAGCTGGCAATTACTCCTACAATCATGTCCATTCTCCACCATGCTATTCTTCCAACTTTAGGCTTACAAAATATTATTTCATGATTTAGCCTCGAATAGAGATGTTTCCGTGATAGGCTGGCTTTACAGACTAAATCCCTATTTAGACTTTGGAAGGAGATATATTTATATGTGTATAAATAGAGTTATCAAAACTTCGACTCATTTTGAAAAAATTAATATTTTTGACCCGTGGAACCGCTCGATGATCTACTATTTCCTCAGCCAACTTAAATCATAACCCAATGAATCTAGGTCTGCTCTCAATCCGAATCCAAGCTGACTTAACTTGTTTGATAAATCCTACTATAAGTCCTCATTTTAAACACTTTTTGTTTTGATCCAAATGAAGGGCTAAGTCATTTAGCTATTACCGGCTAGAATTCAAATGTATACATAAAGTGTGAGATCAAACATTAGATAAGAAAGTTGGAGAACCAGAAAATTCAACAAAAGGTAAATGAGAGCCAGGGCATTTGCTAGACGATCACCAACCTTATTTTGCTACCAACATGGATGACTTCAAAACATCATTGGCCCGAAGAGAGTAATTGATGGCATTGGAATATAAGAGAGTAGTTGAGTGAGTTGATATATGATCAACCTTTATAAGATCAACCCCAATAGAAGAGTTGATAAATGACAATCTTTCGGGTGAAGGCTATCACGATCAGTGACGAACGCAGAACCAAATTTAAGGGGGGCACACTCTATATAGAAAATCCGATAAATTAAGAATAGTCGATAAATTTAGTTACGCAATACTCATAAGTAGTAAAAAACAATTACTTATTTATCAAAAAAAACTTATATTATGTGTGACATCTAATTTATGTATAAAAATGGCTAGTTTATAGAAAAAATTGGAGAGAAATACACTAAATATGAATAAAGAAGCAAGATGATGCTATGGGGAATTGAACCTTGGTGGAATGAAAACAAAATTGCACAATAGACCATCTAGATTAGTTGATTTTCATGTCATATTAATACAAACTAATTTAAAATATATTCTTATTTAACATAAAATTAACTAAATATACCAATAATAAACCGGACGGGAGGGGGGCACGGGCCCACTCATGCCCCCCCTAGGATCGCTATGATCACGATAGACAATTGCCCAAAGTATGGATTTTGAGTTCTCTCAAACAAACAAATAAGATTGAAAGAACAAGGAATGAAGAAGATACAAACAATTTGAGTTTTTGGGATGAACAAGTGCGGATCATCGTAGCCGGTGGTGTCTCACAATAATTCCATCACAATTTTATTAAACTAGATTACATGACAGGAGCTAGTCCTAATTTTGATAGGAAAGTAAAGTATAATAAAAGACATACTTTCCTAAAACAAAATATAGAAAAATCGAAATAAATAGAAGATAAGACAATAGTTTACAAATAGAAATAAGGAAACTCAAATATTCTCGTAAGATCTTGTACTACTCTGAGTAAACCACGATTTTGACCATCTTCCCGTTGGGTTCTTATCTTGACATTAACTATGAAGTTGTAGATCTTTGAATAAACTTCCCAACGCATATTGATTGACGTAAAGATCAATTTCTTAGCCAAAGTTATGGCTATTTTACTAAAAGCTCTAACGAGATCTTGGCATTTAATATTTTTTTTGGTGGTGGCCTTAAACTTTCAAAAATATCTCCAATTTAATAATTTTTTGAGGAGGCCATAAACTTGTGGATAGCATTTAAAATATGATCACATACTTTTAGACCTACTTGAATTTGAAAGGTCGTGACTTGCGGAAAGGTCTTGGCATAACTCGTCAATTGACCTCCAACTCCATCTTACAAGACGCATACAGTATCCTTGCATCAAGAGTTTGTTTCCATAACGAGATAGTGGAAATTAAAAGTAAAACTTTTTTTGTAAACCATAACATAACACCTAAAGCTCAACCCTTATCGCATTATAGTTTCCTTAATTTAAAGTAAATCCATGGATGATTATACTCTAATGGTCTCAAGAAAGTGTCCCACCACCTACGGCTCCTTGATTTCCTTTAGAAATTCCATCAACATTCAACTTGATCCATCTAGTATGTGGGGTGATCTAATGATCTCATGAATGTGAATCAACTATAGAGTGGGTCACCTGATACAACTTAAGTTTATCATGGTTGTCTCTCTATAACTCTAAAACTGACACCATGGGAAAAGGGGGAAAGGGAGAGAGTCAAGTGAATTAATTCCATCAAAGACTAAGGCATTATGACCTTTCCATGTACACCACAACATGTTGGCAAATTGAGTTGCAACTCGATCTCCCTTCTTGATGTTGTTCACAGCAATCGAATAAATTCGTAGAACAAAACAAGAAACTTTGAAGGGAAATACCATAAAGTGCCATCCAGACTTTGACGAATTGAAGGACAATCCCGTAAATGGTGCTACTTTGTCTCTTCATGAGTGCAATGAGGACATGCTAACGAAGAAGCAATATGGTGCCAATTCTATTAGCATTATAGAGCAAACTATTGTTGATCAGTAAATGTTTTGCTCGTCAATTTGAAAAAATTGAATGTTCTTACTGTCCATAGATATTTTAAAACTCAATGATATTTCAAGGAATCTTGAAAAAAAAGATTACTTTTAAAATTGATTTTTTTTGATATCCTCATCTTTAATTCCGTAGTATGAAATCAAGTAAATTTTATAATTTCTCTTAATTTGTTTCAAAGTATGAAAGCTTAGAAATGCTCAAATGTTAAATCAATTTATATGTTGGTCTCTTAAGGGCAATTTGGTTTAATATTGGATCCAAGAAGATTAAATCTTAGATTACCATACATGTACATTAGTACGTGTATGGTAAGCTGAGCCTGCTCGTGGCAGGGGAGGACTTTGTGGATCAATGTGAAACGGGTTAAGGCGAAGACATTGGTGATGCCCTCGTTTCTAGGGCATCGACGAGCACGTCACAGCCCTTATGATGTCTCTCATTTTGGTGGCGTTTTAGTAGTTATTTTCCCTTGTAAATATGTGTTTTTCATTCCCTTCTTTGTTAGTTTCGTTCCTTTTTAGCTTAGTTCCCGGTTTTCTTCAAGATTCGGAGGCTATGCGAGTTTGTTATGTTTTGTAGGCAAAATGGCGCGTTTGAGGACAATTTGGAGGAGCATCAAAGGAGGAGCTAAGCAAGGGAGCTAAGAAACGGAAGAGCCATGCAAAGAATGAAGAAGGACTCAAGGAAAACCAAGAAGAGACAAGGATAGAGGCCCAGGATCGAGTTACCACGAAGTCGGGCCCGAGTTCGAGCACCAGAGCTCAAGACCGACGTTCCCAACGTCGGGCCCGAGGTTGCCCCGTGTCGGTCCGAGTCGGCAAATGAGAAGATTAGGCTCCAAGGCACAAATGTTGTGATCGGAAATTTTGCCCTTCTTCTAATTTGGAATTCCTTGGTCCCCAATCAAGAGAAGAGGATAATTAGAGGTGATTAGAGAGGATTAGGGGGAGGATCACACACACACACCAAAAATCACTCTCAAAAGGCTCAAGGAAGACTTGGAGAGCAAGGAGAAGAAAGGAGGAGGAGAAGAGGAGGAAATCGGTGGAGCTAGAGAGAAGATTAGTGATTTTGTACTTGTTTTGCTTTGGATTTAGTAGAATTAAGACTTGGATCTTGTGAACCCCTTTGAATTTGAATGCAATTTGAGTTTGATTTGAGATTGATGATTGAGATTTGCTTGCTTTTCCATTTGATTGCTTTTTACTCTTACTTGATGGAGTAGATTCCATAGTCTTGGGCTATGGGGGAAACCCCTAGCTAGGATTGGGTAGGAAACCCCAATTCCATAGCCTTGAGTGCTTGATCTATGGAGCCTCTCTACATTGAGCTTCAATTCTCTTGTGGGAACAAGGGACCTAGGGCTTGTGATTGGTAAGAGTAAGGGGAAGTGATCTCTAGCCCATCACTAGACCTAGCATCGAAGGAGAGTGAAAACTCCCTTGGGTCGAAGTGTAGAGTGTAGGGATCGAAGGCTAGCAACCTCGATCTATCAAGGATCAACAATTATTGGCTGAGTTGGGGTGGAATTACCCAAGTCTAGTTAGGGAAGGAACCCAAAAACCCAAGACCGATCTACTATTTGAGCAAGACCGAGTTTCCCAGTACCTCGGGCCCGACGTCGTGTAAGTCGGTCCCGGCCAATCTGACCTCGATCCACCCTCGGACCGAAGTGACCTGTGTCGGTCCGAGGTGATTTCTCTTGTTTTTCCTCGTTTCGCCTTTCTTTTATCTCTTTTTAGTCTTTCGGATACTCTCAACGCACGAACTCCCGTGTGTTCGACACCCTACCTCTTTACTACAACAGAGGTTCGGTTTATAAATTTAGATTTTGATATCATCCGACCACCACACCCGGACCGATCAGAATTTTTGGCGTCGTTGCCGGGGAGTTCTACTTGTTTGAGGTACCCTCTTTTGTTGAGTCTTTGATTTGGTAGTGATTTGGGTGAGGGACTAGCCCAAGCCCCTTGTTTGTTTTGATTCGGTTTTGTTTGTGTCTTTGGTTGTAGGTGTATGCGAGCTCGTTCCGTCTGAGGAACACTTGAGCTCGACTTTGTGTGTGACCCGGAGAGTATTCTAAAGCAAGCTCGAAAGAAGAAGAGGATGGCGGATCAAGCCCGTGATGAGGAGGTTGAAAGGATGAGAGCCGGCATGGCTCGTATGCAACTTGAAATGGCGAACCGAGATGCCGAGGCTAGGAGAGAGCGCGAGCAAAGGATGAGATTGGAGGCTCAAATCAACACCCAACCCCGGAATGCTAGACAATGCATGCATCCGGAGTTGAAAGTGCCGGAACCGGCCATCGTCTTGCCGGAGGTGTCAAAGAATTTTGAGATCAAAACTCAATTTATCTCACTCATCAAGAGAGAGCAATTCCAAGGGAGACCGAATGAGTGCGCGATCGAGCATGTGAAGCAATTCAAGGACCTATGCGAGACCATCTCGACGGATGATGAGACACTTGAGTACGTGCTACTCAAGGCCTTCAAGTGGTCTTTGGGAGGAAAAGCCTTGCATTGGTTGGAGAGCCAAGCACCTCGTTCAATCACATCATGGAGGGCTCTCAATGAAGCATTCTTGATGAAGTTCTTCCCGCCCACCAAGACGACGGAGCTTAGAAGGAAGATAGCAAGCTTTCAACAAGGAGCCCACGAGCCACTCTTCGAGGCTTGGGATCGGTTCAAAGAGATGTTGAGGGCATGTCCAACGCATGGGCAACAACCTTATGTCCTTCAAGACATTTTCTTCCAAGGAATCAATCCCGCCACCAAGGATAAATTGAACCTTTATACCGATTGTGGGTTCATTGACTTGCCTCCAGAGCAAGCGTGGGAGTTGCTAGACAAGCTCTCCGATTATGAAGCCATGTATGGAGTAAACCAAGTGAACAAGGAAGCAAGAATCCATGGAGACGGTCCTAAGAGGCTCTACGATCCAAAGAGTGAAGAGGTGGATAAAGATGTGAAGATCCAATTCTTGGAGGATGAGTTGAACAAGATGAGGAGGAAAATGGGTCATCTCCAACAAGACACAAGAGCTTGTGAAGAGTGTGGTTCTTTGAAGCATGGAGCCCAAGAGTGCCCAAATGAGCGCCAAGTTCGATTGGCCGAGCAAATTGAGGAGGCTCACTATGTTCAAAGAAATTTCGGAGGGAGAGCAACTTTCAACAATGGAGGAAGATGGAACCAAGGTCAAGCTAGTGGCTACAACAACAACTTCAACCAAAACGAGCCAAGGGCCGAACCACCACCATACCGACCTCCGGGATTCTATGAGCAAGCACCACCATGGGCTCAAGATTTGAAGAATCAAGTCACCAACATGGAGAGAAAATTTGATGATCAATTCAAAGAGTTGGGTGTTTGGAGAAAGCAAGTGGACAACCAATTTGTTCACATGGCGAATCAACTTCCAAGAGAGGAAGGGAGACTCCCGGGCCGACCCGAGGAGAATCCCTGTACTCAACAACAACAAAACGAAGTTCGAGCCATAGGATTAAGGAGTGGACAGAGTTTGCCCGAGCCACAAGTTCCAAGAACAAGAAAAGAAGGTCGGACCGAGGTTCCCAGCACCTCGGGCCCGACGTGCCCAGACATCGATCCTGTAGACGGAGGAGGTCCCTTGAGTTGGACCGAGGTTGAGCATCACTCGGGCCCGACATGCCCTGAAGTCGGCCCGATGTCCCCAGAAGCTCCCTGCCCCAGGACCGAGGTTCCTGAAGTCGGTCCCGAAGTCACTCTAACGTCGGTCCAAGCTGAAAATGTTGAGAGAAGTCAAGATCGGTCCAAGGAGGTGGATCCAACCAAGAAACAAGGTGGCACAACTCTTCCATATCCTTTGAAGAAGCCCAAGGAGATTGTTGAGGGCAAGTTCAAGCGGTTCTTGAAGCTTTTGCAAGGCTTGAACATCACTATTCCATTCACCGATGCTCTAAGTGAGATGCCATCCTATGCAAAGTTCTTGAAGGAAATTTTGAGCAAGAAGAGGTCGATTGTTGAGATGCAAGATGAGGTGAAGATCTTGGAGCTATCTCAAAAGCTAGGTGATCCCGGAAGATTTGCCATCACCGTGGGGATTGGATCCCAAAACTTCAAGGCTCTTTGTGATTTAGGAGCAAGCATATCGGTTATGCCTATGAGCATATGGAGAAGGGCTAACCTCGGAGATATGGAACCGGTTGATATGAGTCTTACTATGGCCGATGGTTCATCAACAAAGGCCACCGGAATCTTAGATGACGTCCCGGTTAGAGTTGGGAGGTACTTTGTGCCCGATGATTTTTTGATCCTTGACATGAAAGAAGATCCGATGGTGCCCATTATTCTTGGGAGGCCGTTTCTAGCTACGGCGGGTTCCAAATTCGATGTGAGAAATGGGAAAGTCACTTTCGAAATTGGTGAGGAAAAATTGGAGTTCCATTTCAACAAGGCTCTTAACGAACCGGATGCTTTGGCAATCTTGAAGTTGGAGGAAAGTTCCAAGCGCAAAAGAGAGGAAGTGGAAGCCACAAGAGAGGAAGAAGCACCATTGAGAGATCATGACATGGTCTATGTTCAAGAGCAAGAAAGAGAGTTGCTAGATCCATTGGTGAACCATGAAGAGTCAAGAGATGGAGATAGCCCACCAAGCCATGAAGAGTATCCTACTCTATATCCTTTTGATGTGGGAGACTCTTACATTTGTTTAAGTGATTTGAAAGAAGATCTAGAGGATGACTACCTTTGTTTGAGTGATTTGCAAGAAGACTTGAGTTATAATGTCATTGAGTCCCCTATAAATTCTTTAGATTTTTGTGGTGTAGGTAATGAAGATCAAGTTGAGATGATGCAAGAGATGCCAACCTACACTTTGGAGGAGAAAAATGATGGAGAATTTGGAGGCCACACTTTCATCAAACACAAATGGTGGTACTATGGCTATGAGGAGTGTGGAGATGCATATGACAAGGATGATCAGTTCACCGTTTTTCACCCTCCTTGAAGGGTAGAGGTTAGAAGTCAAGCTAGTGACTTAGAAGAAGCGCTCCTCGGGAGGCAACCCGGGCTTAGTAGATTCATTTTCGTAGTTTCTAGTTTGTTTTTTTCTTTGCCTTAGCTTAGATTCTTTCTAATCTCTTCTTTAGCATGTGTTTTGTGGAAATATGTGTTATGTGAGCTTCATGAGCATGTGTGGTATTTATGGAAATGATACAAGGACTTGTGGGTAGAAAGTAGCCAAGACGAGGGATTTTTAGGAACCCAAAACAGGTAGGACCGAGGTACCCAGTACCTCGGGCCCGAGGTCCCCAACATCGGTCCCCTTTGGCCGGTCAACTTTGGTCTTACTTTGGACGAAATTCCTATTATACCCCTCTGATCTAACTTTGTCTTCTACCCCATTTAAGCCCCCTTTCCCATACCTAACACCCGTCACCCTCATAACCACCTTCCCAAAATACCAAGCCCCTTCAAAACCCCCCAAATCGATCCATCACCTCCACCATACTCGAACCTCAAGCAAATCTCACCACCAAAATCGATCAATACCTCTAGCATCCTCAAACATTGATCCAAAGGCCAAAAATCCCAACAAAATCCCATAGATCTTCATCCCTCTTCTAGATCTAGAAGAGAAATTTGAGTTCTAAGAAGTTGATTGCTAGAAGTCTTTGTTTCTTCAATATTTGGTATGTGAATCTCAATCTCTACTTGATTCTTTGTGAATTTCATGCTTTCATTGCTAGATTTGAGATATGCCATGATTGAGTGAGCTTAGACCTTAAGCATCCATGGTGATTTGCATGCATTGTGAAATTTGTGCTTAATTGTTGCTAAAACCCACTTAGAACTTCGATTGATGATGAGAAATGGTTGATTTTTGATTTTAGGAGCATGATAGAGTGTTTTATATGGATGAAACTAGGAAGAAAAGTCGGATGAGAGTCGGTCCGAGGTACCTAGAACCTCGGGACCGATGTTGCATGTCGGTCCAAGACTCGGACCGGGTTGAGAACCTCGGACCTGATGTCTTTTGTTCGTCGGTCCTATGCTTTTCGATTTTCTCTTGTGTGAACTTAGGGATTAATGAGCTTGATTGTTGGTTATAGCTTGTTTATCATGATATATCTTGAAGCTTGACCATTGATATGTGATTCTTTGTTCACACATGTTGGATTTTGTGGATTGAGTGTGTTAAGAGCAAGTATGGGGTCATTTCCTTGCGTGATGAGTTGTTTGAGATGGAAGCTTGTGCTCTTATTGTGATTGTATAGATTTTATCTTGGAGTTATTTGCTTTGATTGTGTGTAGGTACCATGACTACCCGAGCATCTTCTTCAAGGATGGAGAAAGCAACAAGAAAGTCCAAGAAGTCGTCCAAGAGGGTCCAAAGGATGGACGATGTGCGTTTCGAAGATGAGGATGTGGCTAGAGAGTATGAGCGACTCATGGGTCTATCTCACCACACTCGGTGGTTAGATTGGGAGTCCATTAGAAAGATGTGCATGGAAGAGGCTCTTACTCGGTGTTATTCTCACATTGGGCTCAATGTCTTGCTAAGGTGCAACAACACTCATTATCCCGCCTTGACGTCCGAGTTCATGGCGTCATTCAAGTGCACATATGAAGGAGTCGAGAGTGAAGGCATGATTTCCTTCCAAATGGGCAACGAGTTGCAAGAACTCTCTCTCCGGAATTTGGCTACCTACCTTGGGTTTCCATTTTCGAGAGATGAGGCCTATGTTAATAATGAGAAGGTAGACTATCTTTGGAGGTTTGTAGCCGGAAGAAGTGAGATGAGGAAAGGCGCATCAACAAATGAGATAGCAAATCCACTCTTCCGAGTCATGATCCGAGCCTTGGGTTGTTCCATCTTTGCTAGGCATGAATGGAGCAAGCCAATGAAGGAGGAGGCCATGCTACTCTATGAGATGTTGTTTGAGAATTAAAAGACAATGAACCTTACATGGTAATGGGTGAAGATGGTGAGGGATTTCCAAAGTTCCTCATGGATATATTTTGGAGGCATGATAGCCCGCTTGGCTCATCGTCTTGAGGTGGACTTGTCTACCTACACGCCGGCCCCAAATGGTGTAGAGTTCATGGACCTTAAGTACTTCAAGAAGGCCAACATCATCAAAGAGAAGCAAGTGACCGGTGCCACCACCTACCTAGCCCCACACTCCAACTTCGACAAGGTGCACATTCCCTTGGGGCCACGTCTCTTCAACCTCACAAGCTATTACAATTGGTACCAAGTGTGGGTGGGCAAGGAGAATCCTTATGGAGAGCCGGAGGGGACACTTGAGTGTAGGAGACAAGCACAACACGCTCGTTTCACTACTCCTCAAGCTTCCCAGGACACCGAAGAAGAGGAGCCCAACCAATATGAGTTCGTGAGAAGAGATGACATGGACGTGGACTTGCCTAGAGAAGGAGAAGAAGAAGAAGAGGGTGGTTACCACAATTTGCTCACCGACCACGCACCAACACTACTAGACCGAGGTGCATCTCATGTCGGGCCCGACGTCCACCAACGTCGGTCCGATGTCTTTTTTCCCGATCCGGTCCCGAGCCAATTTGAGAGGGGTGAGGGAAGTGGAGCAAGACAAGAACCACCAAGCTATGGAGGGTATGAAGGGTATGCCCAATGGTATGGGCCCAGAATGGTGTTCCCCGAGCGTCAACAATCGGTGGACATGAACTTCTTGGCCAACCAATTGGCACATCTCCAACTTCAACAATCTACCATGCTACAAGAGGCACACCAAATCAATCTTCAACAACAACACCTCAACTTCCAACAACAACAACTTTCTCACCACCAAGAAGACTTCCAAGCTCAATTTGAAGAGGTGAACCGCAAAATAGCCTACACTAGACATGATGTGGACGACTTGAGGGCGGTCGAGGACCAAAGATGGAGTGTCCAAGAGAGTTTCAATGCATGGATGACCGGGAATTTCTCATCCCGTGAAGATCAATGGACGCGTCCCGCACCACAAATCCAACCGCCAAGTCAAGACCCTTTCCACGACCATGTGTATGAGCGAGAGCGGCACGCACGGCTTCAAAGGAGACGCCGACAAGGACACCCTCCGAACTAAGCCTCAACAAGCCATTCAAGAATAAGGAATTGTGAGCTTTCTCTACTCTTCTCTTTACTTTTGAGTTTTGATTTCTTTTGATGAAGACATCAAAATTTTAAGTATGGGGTGGGTTAGTAGCTCATAGTTCCATGTGTAGTTTCATGTGTTTGTGTTTGTCTTGTTAAGGGATGTTTCATTTTGGGATAGTGGCATGATATGTTGGATGAATGATGATTGAATTTTATGGCATGAATGGATGAGTTTGTTTGTTTTGTGTTGAGAAAATTTTTGCAAAAAAATCCTAAAAAAAAAATTTGAAAAATTTCGGTTAAAAAGTCAAAAAGATTTTGTTTTTGGACTAGGAATTCCCATCTTAGATGTCCAAATGAAGGCTAATAATGATGTGAGCATGTAAAGTCCTTTGCATATTTTTGGATAGTTTAGCCTCTAAATGGATGTTGTTTTTAATATGATGTGATATCTTGCATGTTTTTATTGAGCACATGAGTTCTTGGATGAGTTTTGATGCAACTAAGCTTGAGTGAACCTTGTGAGATTATTTTTGGCCATTTTAGGGATGCTTGTTCATATTTGCATATCCCTCATTTTCTTGTGTGAAATAGCTCATGCATGCTTAGTAAAACTTGCTATTGCGGTGTTTATCTATTTTACAAGGCCAATATGAGAATTGTTCTATGCATTGTCACATTGATTTGAACTTTATTTCATTTAGTCACAAAATGTTCCATATCCTACCCTGAAGATAAACCGTTGTTTGTAGCCCCGTTTTAGCCTTAGACCTTTGTTTGAAACTCCTCAAAAATATGATTCCTAGCCTATATGACTTGACCCTTATGGGATTGGACTTTAGTGAAAGGTTTGGGAGTGTATTTGGACAGTTGAGATTCTCTTTGGTAAAGGGCAAGAAATGGAGTTATAAACCAAGTGGGTAGTGCATCTTTGTTGAGAAGAAAGAAAGAAATGTTGGAAAAAGTAGTGGATTGAAAGCAAAGTGCTTAAGTGAAAGAAAAGGGCACCGACCGAGTTAAAGTGCACATCGGGCCCGAGTTAGTGCAAGTCGATCCAAGTGGGAAAAGTGTGAAAAATCCAACAAAAAGTGTAGTGCGAAGATGAAGTGGAATGTTTAGTGAAGTATGGGTTGAAAGAAGTTGAGAAAAGAGAAAAATTCAAAGTCTTTTGGATGAGTGTAAGTTGAAAGTGGAAGAATTTGGTGAAGTTGGTGAGAGACTAGAAAGTTCAATCCCCATTGTAAGCACCACAAGACCAAAATGATTCCCACCTTGAGAAATACCAAAAGCCCCATTACAACCCGGCCGAATGGAACCTCTTTGAGGACCTCCCTTTACTTGCATGATTCTTGAGTTTCAGTGTTCATTTTCAAGCCTAAACACATGATGAGTGATACACATTTTCACATACCTAAAGTGAGGCTTGGTTGCATTAGACTTTATTCCTTGAACACTTGATCATGTGTGATGACGTAATCTTGCTAGCATATCTATCACTTGTTCTTACTTGTGTTTTTCATATGAGGCTTTACTTGAAGATTGTACTTCGGTCTTGCTACATTGTTATTGCTTGAGGACAAGCAAGTTTAAGTATGGGGTATTCTGATGTCTCTCATTTTGGTGGTGTTTTAGTAGTTAATTTCCCTTGTAAATATGTGTTTTTCATTCCCTTCTTTGTTAGTTTCGTTCCTTTTTAGCTTAGTTCCCGGTTTTCTTCAAGATTCGGAGGCTATGCGAGTTTGTTATGTTTTGTAGGCAAAATGGCGCGTTTGAGGACAATTTGGAGGAGCATCAAAGGAGGAGCTAAGCAAGGGAGCTAAGGAACGGAAGAGCCATGCAAAGAATGAAGAAGGACTCAAGGAAAACCAAGAAGAGACAAGGATCGAGGCCCAAGATCGAGTTACCACGAAGTCGGGCCCGAGTTCGAGCACCAGAGCTCAGGACCGACGTTCCCAACATCGGGCCCGAGGTTGCCCCGTGTCGGTCCGAGTCGGCAAATGAGAAGATTAGGCTCCAAGGCATAAATGTTGTGATCTTCCAATTTTGCCCTTCTTCTAATTTGGAATTCCTTGGTCCCCAATCAAGAGAAGAGGATAATTAGAGGTGATTAGAGAGGATTAGGGGGAGGATCACACACACACACACACACCAAAAATCACTCTCAAAAGGCTCAAGGAAGACTTGGAGAGCAAGGAGAAGAAAGGAGGATCGGAGGAGAAGAGGAGGAAATCGGTGGAGCTAGAGAGAAGATTAGTGAGTTTGTACTTGTTTTGCTTTGGATTTAGTAGAATTAAGACTTGGATCTTGTGAACCCCTTTGAATTTGAATGCAATTTGAGTTTGATTTGAGATTGATGATTGAGATTTGCTTGCTTTTCCATTTGATTGCTTTTTACTCTTACTTGATGGAGTAGATTCCATAGTGTTGGGCTATGGGGGAAACCCCTAGCTAGGATTGGGTAGGAAACCCCAATTCCATAGCCTTGAGTGCTTGATCTATGGATCCTCTCTACATTGAGCTTCAATTCTCTTGTGGGAACAAGGGACTTAGGGCTTGTGATTGGTAAGAGTAAGCAAAAGTGATCTCTAGCCCATCACTAGACCTAACATCGAAGGAGAATGAAAACTCCCTTAGGTCGAAGTGTAGAGTGGAGGGATCGAAGGCTAGCAACCTCGATCTATCAAGGATCAACACTTATTGGCTGAGTTGGGGTGGAATTACCCAAGTCTAGTTAGGGAAGGAACCCAAAAACTCAAGACCGATCTACTATTTGAGCAAGACCGAGTTTCCCAGTACCTCGGGCCCGACGTCGTGTAAGTCGGTCCTGGCCAATCTGACCTCGATCCACCCTCGGACCGAAGTGACCTGTGTCGGTCCGAGGTGATTTCTCTTGTGTTTCCTCGTTTTGCGTTTCTTTTATCTCTTTTTAGTCTTTCGGGTACTCTCAACGCAAGAACTCCCGTGTGTTCGACACCCTACCTCTTTACTACAATAGAGGTTCGGTTTATAAATTTAGATTTTGATATCATCCGACCACCACACCCGGACCGATCACCTTACAAAGCTCAACAGTGGAGATCAGCACATTGATGAACAGTATTATATGAGTACATTGATAGCAAATTGATTTCAAATATCGAGGGATACCTAGAAAGCAAAAGAAAGGATAGAGAAATTTGTCAAAAGAAGGTGATGAATTGGTGTAATTCTCTTAGGATCATTCTCTAATTTTTGTTGAAAAGCTAGAAGTGTAGATAACCATGTGTACATCTAAGAATGCTTTGATTTCAAAAATAATAAAATGTGTTTTCCTTTGAGGAATTTTGCTATTGGATAATTATTGATGTGTTTAACTTAGTTTTACCACTTGTCTCAACAAGTTGCTTTTTAGTATGAGTTGCAAAGTTTAAAGTCTGGTTAGAATGTGAATTGTTTCAGTATATTGTTATGTGAAGATAGATTTGAAGCCTTGCATGTTCTTTCCTTTAAGTTGTAAAGGTTGTAATTTTCGTTGTTGGTTATTGGTTCTCACAATAACTATTCTATCATGAAAACTACATGTCGGCCAACTTTGATTTTTCATTCTCCCCTTCCATCTAATGACTGTTCGTGCTATGATCTTGATATTTACACTAGGTGTAACTAAATTACCGTCATAACACAATGTTTTGATATGTCACTGAAATCATCTTAACTTGGGTCGGTCACTATTTGTTTTTGTTGATTTCTTATGAATGCAGATTTGGAATGGGTTTGGAAGGGGGGAGAATGCAGATTTAGAAGTAACAAAGGGGGTAAGGTTGAAGACTTCTTAGCCTCTTTACCAAAAAGTGACCACTTTGCTCTTATTATTTATTGTTACGAGTTGTGGTCTTTTTTCTTTCTTGCAATTATCTTTCAATCTATATACAAGATGTTTCATTGCAGATTGTTTGCTTCATTATGTGTTCTCTTTAACTTATTTAACAATATACATCTACTATTAACATATGGAGCATTGGGGGTATATATGTTGAAATAATGACAAGAAAACCATTGTTTCATGGGAACAGTGTTGTGCATTGGGGGTAATGCCTCTTTGGTAGTCTGATTTACCTACTTGATTTATGATTCGTATCTTCTACCTTTGGTTGAAATGTCTTCGGCTTATTCTATCAAAAATTTGTATCTAATGATCTGTTTTCTTATAGGTGAACAGTTTTATGAGATAATAAGTAGTACTTACTACATTGCTCCTGAACTTCTAAGTTGGATATATGGACCAAAGATTAACGTTTGGAGTGCTAGTGTGATCTTGTACATATTGCTTTGTGGAGTTCCTCCATTTGATAGGTCTCTTCTTCCTCTTGTTTCTTTACTTCATGTTTTTTTTTATTTTCATAGGAAAAAAAAGCAGTATTTTGTTACTGAGAGTTACACTAGAAATTTTTCTTAGTAATTAATTGCACTTTGATTCACTAACTAAAGGGAAGAGACGGTTGTGCTTAGGGTTGTCAAAACTTGACTCAATCTGAGAAACCCATCCAACCCAATCAACTCCGAACCCGACCCAATACCCAAAAAGAGGAGAAAATGTGTAAACCCAAGATTTTCCAATTCGAACCCGAAATGAACCCATAATCGATTATATCCAAATTTACTAGCTCGATATTACCCGATATCTAAAGTAACCCGGCCTGTAATCATGCGAAACCCCGAATTTACCCGACTCTATTTCAATCCAAAAATTGAACTTTCTTGAGTCAAGAGTAGTTGACCCAAAATAATCCATATCCTTGAAGTTAATGACCAAATTTTCACGAATTATCTTATATATATTTGTAAGAAAACATGCATAATATCATTTAATAAAATAGTTTAGATACATTAAATATATGTTTCAGCTCAAATAAATATTTTATTTAAAAAGTTCAAAATGATGCCTTTTATTATAATTATATCTTTGAATTAAAGTGCTACATTAAGTATATAGTGTTAATGGTAATGTTAATTGGACAAAAATTATCATTCAAAAAATATTTAGAAAAATTGAAACGCAACTAACCCAAAACCTGACGTAACCCGAAACCCGAAACCCGACTAATCTGAAACCCAACTCAACACGAATTAGTTGAACCGAAAACCGAATACCCCGACCAAAATGGACCTGGAAATCAAACTTTACTATATGAATTGAATACCCGACCCAAAATAGTCCAACCCGATCTGACCTATTTATTAAAATATATAAAATTAATTGGAATCCGAATTGACCCGAACTCGAAATGACCCGGTCCAAACCACCCGATTGAGACGCTTGGTTGTGCTTAAAGAATGTCTAGAAGCTCATACAATGTGGATAAAGAACTTGAGTAGAAGGAAAGAACGTAAAATGAAAGTACAAGTTTGTTTTTCTAATGTCCATTCTTCATTGTGATAATATAAAAGTTTAGGGAAATTCCGCATGGTAACCACGAGGTTTTGCAAATTCCGCATGGTACCCAAAGGTTTTAGGTATTCCGTGTGGTAACCACGAGGTTTTGCATATTCCGCGTGGTAACCTTGGTCTATTATAAAAAGTTAAAGTTATATAAAAACTTACCCATCCTTTCTACTTAATTACACAAACCACCCTATCTTTAGTTTTTTTTAAACTATCTAATCTATTTTATAAAACACCTAACTTTATAATTTTAGTATTATGCATATCTTTTTTTATTTAACCTTTTTCCATGAAATTATATATTATTATTTTACAAAATCTTATAGTTTTTAATTATTTAAAAAAGCACCACATTTTTCAAATTTGTATTAAAAAATTAAAATAGATTTGATAGGTTTGTTGAAAAAATAAAAAACAATTTATTATACCTAATTTGAAGTATCATTTAAATAGGTTTTTTCAACAAAACTATCAAATCTATTTTCTTAAAATACTTAGTGAGAAGTATTACTTAATACATATTTTATTTTCAAATGTTAATTTATTATAAATACAAACAATTGCCTAAAGTTGTACATGTTGTAAAAAAACCTATAATGTTTACACATTTTTAATGTCATGATATATGTACATTATGTTAAGAAAAACCAATCTTATATCTTATATTATTTTTAAAACACATTACTTAAAGAACACCCTCTTAAAGGATCAACTATTAATAAAGTTCAACTTTATATTTTGTTAATAAGAAATGGTAATTTTTTAAAAATTAGGTATGCTTTTGTTAATTTGAAAAAAAGAACTATTTGTTTTATACAAATTTGAAAAATGTGGTTCTTTTTATAATAATAAAAAAATATAAGATTTTGTAAAATAACAATATATAGTTTCATGGAAAAAAAAAGTAAATAAAAAATATAATACCAAAATTATGATTTTAGGTGTTTTATAAAAATAGATTAGATAATTTTAAAAAAAAACTTAAAAAGGGTGATTTGTGTAATTAAGTAGAAAGGATGGGTAAGTTTTTATATAATTTTAACTTCTTTATAATAGACCAAGGTTACCACGCGGAATCTGCAAAACCTCGTGGTCACCACACGGAATATCGAAAACCTTTGGGTACCACGCGGAATTTGCAAAACCTCGTGGTTACCGGGCGGAATTTCCCAAAAGTTTATTATAAATAAATGAAAGTGTAATAATGTAGAATAATCATCATATTATCTTTTATTTGGGTTTTGAATGGATTAACTTATGATTTCTAGCTTGGATTCAGGATGGATATAGTAGTAGTAGATGTGTGGTGGGTTGGGGGGGGTCATTAACTAACGATAGTCGTTTTTTTTGTAATTGCATACCGCTTATGTAAAAACCGGTATGCAACTTGAATATTTTTCATAAAAAAAACTTTTATATCAGTTTTAAAAAAAATTGGTATGCGTGTCTTTGTTTATACCCGTATTAGAGAGTTTATTATGGCTAAGTTAATAACAGTCATAAAACCCTATCCCCTTTATTAAAAACACCGTTATAAATCAATGTTTTTGTACTAGTGTTACTGACTCGACTAAAGTCGTCGTGCCAAAATCAAAGATAAATAACCCAAACTACAAACTAGTATAGCATGCAAGTAAGGGGTCGAACCCAAGAGAACTATGGCTTCTAGTATTAATATAATTATTAACCAAAGATATGGGGCGAAATCAAAGATAGATATTTAAACTAATCTAAACTAGAAAACAAGACAAACAAATAAACAATCAAATAAGGGAAACAAGTTCACTCAAAAGATCCACTCAAATATAATCACTCGATCATAGATTCATCCATTGATTTCATTCACACCTATGGTTAATTCCTATCCTGATCATTAACAATCGCAAGTCCACGGTCCAAGCAATTCTATAACCATAGGCAAGGACGCTTAACCTAGAATTAGCATAGAGAATAAAGATATGCAGGATATAATATCAAACAATCAAGCTACGAGTCAATTGTAAGATAAAACAATCAATTCTCTTCTTAATCCTAGTTGCATAGACAATAGGTCTAGGGTAAGTTGTTTTCACAGATTAGTTCTGTCCACGGTCCAAACCTTAATCCAACAGTAGAACATCAATCAATTCAATAGGGTCGCGAATCCTAGAGAAACAATCAATAATCATATAATGAAGCACAAGAGAATCAATATTAACCAAAGGATAGAAATCAACAATCTTAGAGCTTCTCCCTTGAACAAACCCAAGGAGACTAGCTCTCCATAACTAAACTAAAACCTAAAAGAAGAATTGATGATAAAAAAGAAGATAGAAGGTACCTAAGACCTAAGGAGGCTCCTCCTTATATAGACCCAGGGAACATGCTCCCCTAATCTAATTAGGAAAGGGGAAAAGATAGAAAAGGAAAGAGGAAAGATAAGAAGAAGAAAATAACATAGATCTTCGGCCCGTATCGGATTCGGCATCGCCACGGTCGCGTCGCCTTCACCACTCGCGCTTTCACAACAGAATAGAACGTCGTCTCTGGGCAGCCACCGCGGTCGTGTCGGCCAATCCGCGGTCGCGGATTTGGGACAGAAACACTAGCGTCACTTCGAAGGCAGTTTTGACCCTCTTTGTCTTAGAATCTGACTTCGGTGTAAAAAGATGAATTGCAGCTCTTCGATTTAGCTTTCCAATGGCACCGGAATCATCTCCATCCGAACACTATAGCTCAAGATATAGCCTTCACAAGCAACAGGTTTCGCGTAGACAGCTTAAAACGCCTTAAAACTCTTGAAATATAACTTCTTGTGTCTTTGGACTAGATATTACAATTATCACAAGCTCTAACCTACACACACACACACACTCAATATAGCCCTAAAATACAAGAGTTAACCCATACAAAATGGGGCGAATCAGTTACGTCATTGCTTTAGTAGAGGGTGATAATGTTTAGAACATATAAGTTTTTTTCAAAAGTGAAGAGAGCATCCTAGGTATAAGATATTTCCCCATAAATGTGTAAATCATATACATCGTTGTTGTAAATCAAGAATAAAATAAGAACGTGTTATTTTCAAAAGAAAATTTGGTCACCTTAATAAATAAAAATAGATCACTTCTCAGTAACTAAACCTTAGCTAAATTTGTAAGGATTAGCTAAAGAGTTGATCTAGGGAATAGAACAAATCGCACCATCAAGTTTAGATGATGCATTATCTTAATGTGCCTGGATCTAGGGAACAAAACAAATCGCACCATTAAGTTTATCTAGCGAAAGCCAATCGACCCCATGTTCGATGTGTAGAGTGGTTTAGATGAGGTGAAAACCTCTCAATCCAACCTAGATCATCACTTGTTGCTTGAATTGGGGTGGAAAAGGCTCAATCTACTAGAGAAGGAACCCAAAGCCCAAGATCTAACTCCATAATTTGAAGTTCGATTTACCCAGGAACCTCGGGCCCGACTTCCAGAGTATCGGTCCTGATTTCCATTATTCAACTAACTCGGGCCCGACATGACATTGTGTCGGTCCCGGTTGCTTCTTCTCGATTTCCTTTGTTTTAGTTCTCTTTTCTCGCTTACCTAGTATTGTGGCACATCAATCGAGTAGATTTCCCCGTGTTCGACACCCACCATGTACTACATCGGGGTCGGTTTCAAAATTTATCTCTAAACCCTCGCATTCGAGAGCGATCAAAAGATTGGCGCCGTTGCCGGGGAAGTCAAAGTGCATTGAGTGCCAATTTGTTGAGTCTTTTGTGTTTTGTTAGTGATTTTGGGTGAGGGGATAGCCTAAACCCTTTGTTGGTTTTTGATTTGTTAGTTTAGTGTCTTTGCTTTGTAGGTGCATGCGAGCTTGTTCCTGCCGAGGAACCTTTGAGCTTGAGTTTAACAACTCATAGGACGTCTTCTTCAGCAGAGGACGGATCATGGCACGATTGATGATGTAGCATGCAGTAGCAATGGCTTCAGCCCAAAAATACTTGGGGACGCTATTTGCTAGCATCATAGTTCTTACCATATCCTCTAGCGTCCTGTTCTTTCTTTCTACAACACCATTTTGTTGAGGAGTCCTTGGAGCTGAGAAGTTGTGAGAGACGCCGTGTTGATCACAGTAGGCCAGGAACTCTGAGTTTTGGAACTCCGTCCCATGGTCTGATCGAATGGCTTTCAGGTGCATCCCTAGAGCAACTTCTACTTGTTTGATGAAGATTTTGAAGGCGTTGAAACAATCCGCTTTTGACACCAAGAAAAGAACCCAAGTGAATCGAGAAAAATCATCTACGTGAACGTATATGTACCTCTTTCCACCGTAGTTCATCGTCTTCATTGGTCCACAAAGATCCATATGAAGAAGTTCCAAGGGCTTCTTCGTACTTACTTTATTCTTGGACTTGAAAGACGTTCTTGTTTGCTTCCCTTTGATACAGGCTTCACACTGTTCAACTTTCTTAGGATCAATTCGGGGAAGTCCCTTTACAAGATTTCGTTGGTGTAGCTTGAGGATTGTGCTTAGTCCAACATGACCAAGACGGCGATGCCAAAGGTCAGCGTCCTCTCTTGAAACAGATAGACACAACTCAGTAGCAGGCTTGAACTCTTGGTTGAAGATATAGACATTGTTCTGCCGTGCTCCTTTGAGAACAACTTTGTTTGATTTCTTGTTGATAACAAGGCATTCCTTTGAGTCAAATGTGACTAGGTTTTCACCTTGATCACACATTTGAGAGACAATAAGGAGATTGAAGCCAAGTCCTTCAACAAGATTGACATTTGATGCTTAAATGGACGAATTCAGAATTGCAGTTCCCGTCCCTTTGATCTTTCCTTTGCCCTTATTGCCAAACGAGACAGTTCCTCCCATGGCACTATTTTGGACAGAAGTGAGATGGATCTGGCTTCCTGTCATGTGATTTGAGGTGCCACTATCAATGATCCTTGGGCGTCCTCTCACTTCCACCTGTCAAAACAAAGTTAGTTTTTGGCGACCCAGGCAAGTTGTTCCTTACCTGGTTCGTTACAATAAAAGAACTCTGGTTCTGGCATATAATCATTCTGATTAACATCATTGGATGTAGCATGCTTTCTAAATGAACTTCTAGAACGTCTAGGACGCCTAGCATTTGCCTTGGGAATAGACTCATCATTTTCATTGTTAGTCCTAGCATCTTTTCCCTTTTCAAGGTCTTCTTTTAACTTAAAGCAATCATACTTGTAATGACCACCTTGTCCACAGTACCAACACGTCCTATAATAATCACCAAGGTAATATTTCTTATTGGGACGTTGGATTTTGTTTTCTTTCATTTTCTTTGGGTTGCAGACTTTTGACCCTTCTCCTTTAGCAATTCTTTTATAGATTTTGTGGCTGGTTGAGTCAGTATAGTAGTCCTTATGTCCTTTTTCTCCACTTTCAAGAACTTTAATACGTTCCTCAAGGTTTTAAGTCTTCTCCCTTTCAAGTTCTAGTTCAGAAGTTTTGCTTGCTTCAAAATTACTAGGGAGAGAGTTCCTAGAGTCAGACTCGTATCCTAGTCCTCTTTTGGCGGGGACAAAGACTACAAGCTTTACAATTTCAGTTATAGGACTCTTTCCTAAGACTTTAACTTCTTCCCTAAGCTTGGCGTTCTCAAGTTTGAGACACATGACTTCAGTTTTTAGGGACTTTGTTTCTTCAACAGAGGACTCTAGTTGTAAGGACACTGTACTACAGTTCTCACATTCAACTACAATGTTTTCAGCCTCGTTCATCAAGGCTTTGTTTCATTCCATAACTTTTTTGCATGATTTGAGCAATATGTTTAATCAATTTAGGCTTTGAACACTTGTCTAAAGAACTTATCATAGAGTCATGAGTTACCTCTTGTTCAGATTCAAAGACGTTCTTCTCAACAACTGGAGCGTCCTCCATAGCCATGTATGCATGATGTTCAGCTGGCTCCTCATCATCTGAATCATCATCATCCCAAGCACTTGATAAGGACGCAGACTCAAAGGCACTCATCAAGGCCTTCAACTTCATATCTTTTGAAAACAGTACCGAGGTGCATTTCCTAGCGAAGTGTCCTTTCTTGTTGCATTTGTAACAAGTAAGCTCCTTCATCTTAGCTTCAGTGTACTTGGGACTCTCCTTATTGTAAGGCATTTTTGTCTTTGAGTGAGCTTTGTTCCTTTTAGCCCAAGAACAGAGAGCGTTGTGCAAGAGGGCAAGTTCTTCCTCTTCATCAAGCTGTTCCTTTGACCTACTTTGATTTTCTTTCAAAGTTTGAAGACGCAAGTTCTCACGATGATCTTTTGTCTTAGCTTCCATCATCAAAGCTAGATCTCTTGGACGACGTAGGTACTCTGCGTACTCTGGCGTTGTTGAAGCCAAGTGAGATCTGTTTGAGGATTCCGTCCTAGCTCAGCCATGTCAGCGTTCCTCCTTGCTTCATACTGCCTTAGCTTCCCATAGATCTCTTCCATATCAAGAGTCTTGTTAGCCTGGTTCTCTTTGAAGGTAGTCCTGTCAAAGTTCCATATCCCTGTTAAACCATCATTTACCACTTGAACTTTGTTCCTCATTAAGATTTCAGCATCTGGGATTCCCAAATTCTTTAATTTGGTGATGAGAGCTTCAAAACGAAAGGAGTAGTCCTTGATTGTTTCATTTGGCAGCATTTTGAAAGCATAGAAGTCCCTCTTGACTTCTAGCTGGACGTCCTCTTTCATTTCTGCTGTTCCAACGTGGTACTTTTCAAGTGCTTCCCAGCATATCGCCTTTACATTTGTTTCCATCAGCTTGAACTCATCGGGACCCCAAACTTCCTCCTTGCCTTCCATGGCACGTGGAACTTTAAGATCGTCGTTCTTAATCACTCTCCAGCATTGATAATTCTGACTCCTTACAAAGTTCTCAAATCTAATTTTCCAGCGATTGAAGTTGTCGTCCGTCAGGCGCGGAGGCTTCACACTACTAATTCCAATCGGTTCCATGTCCATTGTCACCTGCAACTCAACAAAAATCTAGAGCGCCCGCTCTGATACCAATTGTTGGATCGTTAGTATGAAAGGGGACGTCCTTTACTTGGGTAAAGGCGTCCTTGAGTGAGACGTCCTTACTAAGTATAAGGACGTCCTTGAGTGCAGCGGAAAATAACAAACTAAACAGGTGATAATAACAAGTAAGGAACACGTCGATTTATAGAGGAACCACTCAAGACCAAGTAGTCCTTGAGTGTAAACCTCTACCTCCTTGGAGGATTTTCGAATAGACTTTTCCTTTCTTATTAAGCGTCCTTACAGTTGTACTGGCGAGTTCTTTATACTTCTCTGGCACTTAGCGTACGTCCTAAGTCCACTAGTAAAGGACTAGAGCCTACAACTTAAGCGAGCTTAATGTGCTAAAGGACTCTATTCCCACGTCCTATAGTACTTCGTAGGACTTCTCTTTTCTTTTTGTTTTCTTGTTTACAAACAGTTTGTGATTTTGGTTACTACTTTCACTCGATCAAACACTAAGTCTAGAAGAGTTCTTGGCTTGTTATTCGTGTTCTTGATCGAGGTTGCTTTCACTCTGATTCTCTTTGAATATTCTCTGAAAGCGTGAGTCACAACAAATGCCTTGGGGCTATTTATAGGACTTGGGAAGGGCGTCATTCCTCTGGACGATCATGCCCTTTGTGGACGTGGCTACAGGATCTTCCTACACGTGGTATGGTGGTGATGAGGGAAGCTTCCTGTATCCAGCTGTGATGGACTTCGCTATAGGATCGGCCTCCACGTGGTAATGAACGCTGCTACAGGATCGGTCTCCACGTGTCCCGGATGATCAAAAGTTATCAAGTGATGTCATCTTGTCGGCTGCCGAGTAAGGACGCTTCTAAGTTGAAGCTTGCGTTCCTACTTGCTTGGGATTGCGTCCTTGCTCAAGTAGTCACTTCACTGGTCCTTACTTCTTGATAGCTAGCGTCCCTTAACCTCAGGGACGTCCATACACTTGTTGTCCTTTTAGTCACTGGCGTTCCTGAACACTTGGACAAATTTATTAGAATCAAAGTGAGTTTGTCATATCAAAACTAAGGGACGGTTGTATGGGCACAATATCAAGTACGAGAGCGTCCTTGATAGCGTCCCAACAGTAGTTTTGTCTTTGGACGAAGTACTCCATTCTGCCCTTCCAGCGATTGTAGTTCCTGTCCGTAAGGCGAGGAGGCTTGACCATACTAATTCCGATTAGTTCCATGTCCATGATTACTTGCGACTACTAAAAATCAAGAGCGCTTGCTTTGATACCAATTGTTGGATCATGAACGTTAGTAGTCAGGTAGGGACGTCCTCAGGAGGAGTCCCTTGGAAGCGGAAAATGAAATAAACTTAAGCAGGTAAACAGATAAGATAAGGGACTCTGGGATTTATAGAGGAACCCCACTAAGACCAAGTAGTCTTATGGGTAAACCTCTACCTCCGAGGAGGATTTTCGAATAGCCGTCCTTATCTTATTAGAGAGCGTCCTTACAGAGTACAAGGCGAGCAATTACAATTCTCCGAGTCTAAGTGTACATCCTTAGCCTCACTAGTAACTCTCCTTTTAGCCTAACACCGTAACCTAACTCTCTTTCCTATAAGGTAGCTAAACACTCACGTCTCTCACAGTAGCTTCATGAGAGACAAACTTTCTTTCTAAATTTTGTGATTTGTTTTGGGATTTGTTGTGGTTGGACTTCTTCTTCTTCTTCTTCCTATTCAAACTCACTTGATCTCCGTTCTTGAGCTTGAATGCTTTGGGAGTGAGCTCAGGAGAAATGTTCTAAGTCCACACACTATGAATAACCCTTGAGAGGTATTTATAGTGGTAGTAGCTTTTGTCCTGGAGCGTCTTCAGTGATCATTGCAGATTCTGTCGCTTCGCTTCAACGGTGTGATTTGCATCTTGAGGAAGTCAAGTCTGTCACCGCTTGGGAAGCTTCCACGTGGTCAGGGGACCATCTTCTGGATAGCAACTTCTTTGGAAGCATGCGCACGTGCCTTGATGAAGGACCATCCAGTCAGCCACCTCCAAGCGCCCCAACACTCTTTGAGGGGCCAATCACTAGATCCCGAGCCAAGAAGCTACAAAGTGGAATGCATGCCTTTGTGTGTTACATTTGTGCTAAGGAGGCGAGAGCGAGCATGGAGCCATGTGCCAAGGCTGTGTGCCTAGCAAGTGTGGGCGCCGTCCATGAAGAGAGCCAAGGCACAAGCGATGTCGCATGAGTGCCGCGTTCGGGCACCGAAGCTAGAGTGCCTCGTTTGGGCACCGGCGCTGCGGGTGTGCCTCGTTTGGGCTCCGGCGTGCCTCTTTTTGGACACTCGGATGTATTTTACACCTTTGGGCTGATTACTTGTAATTGGGCCTATTTATCCTAGTTTTTAAGTATTTCTTTTATTTTCGGATATTAGAACATATAAGTAGTGTTTTGTTGGTTTTGGAACATTCAGACAACTTTGAATAGAAATCAATTTCTCCCTTTGAAAAGAGAGACTTTGAAGCTTGGCTTCAATGAGTGTGTGCATTGCAGCTTGGTTTGTTTGAATTGTGTCAAATTCTCATCGAAGGTTGGTGCCTTTCAACAATCACGAGCCCCCTTCTTGTGCTTCAAGGATCCGTCCTTGATTGTGTAAGATTGTATAAGGTTGGTTCTTCGTCCATTCTATTAGGATCTTGGTCGAAATATACACCAAGGGTTTAATAGTTGTCTCGGAGGGTTATCCTTCTTCTATCCTTCTATCCTTCTCTTGAATCTGTTTGTGTTTCCTTGTGTTCTTCTTGTTTGAGTCTTGTACTTCTTGTCCAAGCCTTATTCCAGCCAGTGTTAACCATCTCCTTTGTTGTTCTTGCTTGTATCGAGTTGATGTTGAAAGATCGGGCCACCAACGACTAACCCCGCATCAAAGTGGTATCAGAGCTGCGTTGTCGACATTCAACTCGTCTTCCACCATAAAACCAAAAACACAAAAAGAAATCCCAGATCATGTTTGATTAATCTAATCTTCTTAAATAAACATGATAGTACTAACCGGTTTGTTTACTTGTGCAAGTGGTTTGTTTGCCCAGCCAAAAACCTCCTTCGCCTAAGTAAACCGCCACATTCCGACCACCATCATCCACCATCTCCCAGCACAAAAACCAGCCATTAAAGGATGATGAAAGCTTGAACTAAAGAGCTGAATTCAAATCCTTCACATTTCAGCCCATCCCACCACTTCTACCAACTTTCACCACCTCACCATACCATTCCATCACTATTCTACCAACTCAAAACCATTCCCTTCCAGCCCACACTATTCTACCAACTCCCATCAAATTCAAACCCACCCCCCCCATCAATCTAGTCAAAGAGATGACTTCTTTTATTTTGTACACCTTATCTTTTATTTATTATATTTCATAAGTAGCTGATTGTGATTTTCGAATTTTATAAAAAATAAAAAGAAAACAAAAGAGGGAAAAAAAGAGAAAAAAAAAAAGAAAAGAAAAAAAGAAGAGGAAGTCAAAATTCAAAATTGCACTTGTTGCCTTTTAGATAATGCAAATGTTGTCTTCTTGATTAAGTGCCTAAATTGTGTATTATTTTGATTAAGTGCCAAGTGAGTCTTTTTCCCTTGTCTAGTTCTTGATTGATATTGGAGATACCATTCACAAAAAGCCAATCCATCTCACTTTACAAACCTCTCCAAGTATTCATCTTGGTTTAGGAATTCAAGGCGAGAAAGGCTTAATCAAGGTTTGATCTCTTCCTCTATTCATCTTCTTAAACACTTTGAGTCATCTTTTCTTGGACGTTTCTTCCCCAGCCTTCATCTTCTCGTGAATTGTTGTTTACTAATCTTTGCATTGAGTTGTTAATCATTTCAAGCAGATTGAAACAACGAGCTCGATCACACACCGAGAGTGAGAGCGAGAGAAACACTTGCGAGGCTGTTTTGGATTAAACTAAATTGACAAGTTGCTTGTTAAGTGTTTTTGTTGATTGTGCAAGATGTCCAACGAAAGTAATGATAACGCACCCAAGAGCCCAGAGCCAATCCACCCCGAGGTGTTCAAGTTGCTGACCTCACTCAACAGCAACATCACACGCCTCAATTCTAGGATGTCGGCATTAGAGACGAGAGCCTTGGCGTTGCCTCCACCCGTGCCGAGCGTAGCCTTGGGCACCGATTCAGCGGCACACCAACAAGTCACCGGCGATGGACAGGACCAAAATGCCACCAACCAGCCCCATGGTGATCCATTCAGAGCATCCACATCACAACAACAAGGTTTTCAAAACCAAACCAGGGAAGTGCCTCATTACTCTAATCCATTACGTAATTCCTCGGGCAATCTTCCTAGAAGAGTGCCTATTGGTTCCCAGCTCACTCCCCTTCGGGATGAGCATAATCGTGCTAATAGTTTTAAAGGATTTCAGGAACAAAGAGGATCGCCAAGTGATATGGATCTTTATGACGATGAGTATGATGGCGAGGAGGACGATAATTGGGAGCGTTTCTCAAGAAGGGGAGGTAGGGAGCGCCGAGATGATAGGCGTCTAAGGAGACCCCGAGAACCGGAGCAGGATGGTGTCGGGAAGGTCAAGGTGAAAATACCCTCGTTTGAGGGCCGGTGTGATCCCGACGTGTACATGGAGTGGGAGACTAAATTTGAGCACATATGGAGCTGCCACAATTTTCCCGAGACCAAGAAGGTGCAACTCGCTGTCCTTGAGTTCTCCGGTTATGCCCTCATACGGTGGGATAACTTGGTGAAAGAGAGGAGGCGCAACCTGGATGCACCGATAGCAAGCTGGGAGCAAATGAAGGCGTTGATGAGGGGTCGTTTTATACCTCAACACTACGCTCGGGAGCTAAGACAGCGGCTGGAGAGTCTCAAGCAAGGGTCGATGAGCGTCGAGGAAACTTACAACGCCATGCAAGTGGCGATGGTGAGAGCTAACGTGGTTGAGGACAACGAAGCCACGATGGCCAGGTTCCTTCGTATTCTCCACCCTTCTTTATCTAATGAGGTTGATCTTTATCCTTATTCTACTATGACTGACCTTTTGCATCTAGCTACCGAAGTAGAAAGGAAATTCAGGTTTCGGAACCAAGGAGGTCGAGGCGCGCCCAGCCAGCCAAGCAATTGGAGGAGCCAAAGCCGAGGGGCACAAGCTGGCCAAGGAAGGGAAGCCACGCCTCACAAGGAGAAGGGGAGCGCAGCTGGCGCCCAAGGAGAACAAGGGGGACGAAGCAAGACACCATGGAGCAATTCGTCATCCAACAAAAAGGGCAACTTCAAGGGTGCTTCCACAGCCGTTAAGGGGAGTAATTCTAACACCTCTTCAAGAGCTAGGGACATAGTGTGCTTTAAATGTCAAGGGAGAGGTCATTACATGAAAGATTGTCCTAATTCTAAAACTCTTTTGACTAACCATCTAGGAGAGTATGAATCTGAAGTTGAGGATGAAAATGATAATGCTTGTGTTGATGAATCTGATTTGCATGATAATAATGTTAATGACGATGAGAATGAAGTAGAATATGAATCTGGGGAGTCTTTGATTGCTAGGAGAACATTGCATGCTAAACCTGCCCCATGTGAAGATAATCAAAGGGAAAATCTATTTCATAGTCGTTGTTTAGTTCAAGGCAAGGTGTGCAACTTAATAATTGATAGCGGTAGTTGTTGTAACATAGCTAGCATGGAAATGGTACAAAAACTGCAACTTCCTATTTTTCATCACCCTAGGCCTTATAAATTGCATTGGATGAATGATAGTGGTGAATTGAGAGTGAATAAGCAAACACATGTTACTATTAAGCTTGGTCATTATGAAGATCATATTTTATGCGATGTAGTTCCTATGAGGCTTGTCACATCTTACTAGGACGTCCATGGCAATTCGACCGGAAGGTGACACATGATGGATACACCAACCGCCACTCTTTTGTGCATAAGGGCCAGAATGTCGTGCTCAAGCCTATGACACCAACCCAGGTGGCCGAGGCTTTCGACAAGGGCAAGGTAAGCAAGGTAAGTTGTGATGGTGAGGGGGAGAATGGGAAGAAGGGGAAAGCTCGGGGTAAGACGAGCCAAACCGACAGCCCTACACCCTCCTCCATCCTATTAGCTTCCAAGAGGGAGTTAGGGGACGATTACTTGGACGGGGAGACAACGCTTATGCTCTTGTGCAAGGAGCTGAGCTTGTTAAGTGATGAGCTTCGCGCCTCACTGCCCCCGCCCATTTTGGGGCTCATCGAGGAGTACAAGGACGTATTCCCCGAAGAGATACCGGCCAGCCTACCCCCAATTAGAGGAATCGAGCATCAGATTGATCTCATTCCCGGGGCGTCTTTGCCAAATCGACCAGCCTACCGTATGAACCCCATGGAGACCAAAGAGGTCTAATCCCAAGTCCAAGAGCTCTTGGATAAGGGATACATAAGGGAGAGTTTAAGCCCCTGTGCTAGTGCCTAAGAAAGACAACACATGGCGTATGTGTGTCGATTGCAGGGCAATTAACAATATCACGGTGAAGTATAGGCACCCCATTCCTCGTCTTGACGATATGTTGGATCAGCTGCATGGTTCCACTATCTTTTCAAAAATCGATCTTAAAAGTGGGTACCATCAGATTCAGATGAAGGAAGGGGACGAGTGGAAAACAGCCTTTAAGACAAAGTTCGGTCTATATGAATGGCTCGTTATGCCATTCGGGCTTACTAACGCCCCTAGCACTTTCATGAGATTAATGAACCATGTTTTGAGGCATTACATAGGAAAGTTTGTAGTTGTGTATTTTGATGATATCCTCGTGTATAGTAAGTCCTTAGCTGAGCATGAAGATCATTTGCGAAATGTGCTTAACACATTGCATTTAGAGCACTTGTATGCTAATTTGAAAAAATGTGAATTGTGCACTGCTTCCGTTACTTTCCTTGGTTTTGTAGTGAATGAAAGTGGGCTGCAAGTTGATGAGGCTAAGATGAAGGCGATCCAAGATTGGCCTACGCCTACGTCCATTGGGCAAGTGCGGAGTTTTCATGGACTAGCCAGCTTCTACCGGCGGTTTGTGAGGGACTTTAGCATAATTGCTGCTCCCTTAACCGAGATAACCAAGAAGAGGAGCGAATTCAAGTGGGGAAAGGCGCAAGGGAGGGCATTCCAGGCCCTTAAGGACAGATTGACGCATGCTCCATTGTTGGTGCTGCCGGACTTCACAAGGCCTTTCGAGGTGGAGTGCGATGCCAGCGGCATTGGTATTGGAGGTGTACTCATGCAAGAAGGTAAACCTGTAGCCTTCTTTTCTGAAAAGCTTAAAGGTGCATGTTTAAACTACTCTACTTATGATAAAGAATTGTATGCATTGTTTCGAGTGTTGAAGACATGGCAACATTACTTATGGCCTAAAGAATTTGTACTTAAAACTGACCATGAATCTCTAAAACACTTTAAGAGCCAAGATAAACTTGATAGGAGACATGGTAGATGGATGGAATGCATTGAAACATTTCCATATGTTATTAAGTACAAAAAGGGCAAAGATAATGTAGTGGCTGATGCTTTGTCTAGGCGTCACACTTTATTGACCACATTAGATTCTAGGGTGCTTGGATTTGCTTATATTAAGGATCTATATGTGGATGATATTGATTTTGGGGTTGTATATAAAGCATGTCATGAAAAGGGGTCGTTTGAGTCTTATTATGTGCATGATGGATTCCTGTTTCGTATGGATAAAGTTTGTATTCCTAGATGCTCATTGAGATTGCTACTTGTTGATGAAGCCCATAAGGGTGGATTAATGGGTCATTTTGGTAGGGATAAGACTTATCATATGCTGCGTGCACATTTTTATTGGCCTCATATGCTTAGAGATGTAGAACATGCTATTAAGAGATGCATAGGTTGTTTGAAAGCTAAGTCTAAATTGAAGCCCCATGGATTGTATACGCCCCTGCCTATACCTTCAGCCCCTTGGGAAGACATATCTATGGACTTTATAGTGGGCTTACCTAGAACTAAGAGGGGGAGAGACTCTATTTTTGTGGTTGTAGACAGATTCTCTAAGATGGCTCACTTCATAGCTTGTCATAAAACCGACGACGCCACTAATGTAGCTTCTTTGTTCTTTAGGGAAATTGTTAGGCTGCATGGTGTGCCGAAAACCATAGTTAGTGATAGGGATGTGAAGTTTCTTAGTCACTTTTGGAGAACTCTTTGGGGTAAGTTGGGCACTAGGCTGTTATTCTCTACATCTAGTCACCCACAAACCGACGGCCAAACCGAGGTCACCAATAGGACTTTAACCACCATCCTTAGAGCTATTATTAGGAAGAACCTGAAAGCTTGGGAAGAAATGCTGCCTCATGTGGAATTTGCATACAATAGGACATTGCATTCATCTACTATGCTTACTCCATTTGAGTGCGTTTATGGTACTAACCCCCTAACTCCTTTAGATCTTACCCCATTTCCGATGAGGGAAAAAGAAAGCTTTGATGCAGGAAAACAGGTTGAGTTCATTAAGGAGTTACATGAGAGGACAAGGATCAAGCTGGAACGAAGGGCCAACAAGGGACGGCGCAAGCTTATTTTCCAGCCCGGCGATCTAGTATGGGTGCATTTGAGGAAAGAGAGGTTTCCCGAGCAACGGAAGTCCAAACTATCACCACGTGGAGATGGACCTTTCAAGGTGCTTCAACGCATTGGTGATAACGTCTACAAGCTGGAGTTGCCCGGAGATTACGGCGTGAGTGCTACATTCAATGTGGCTGATCTTACTCCTTATCTTGCTGTGGATGAAGACCTTGATTCGAGGTCGAATCCTTTTCAAGAAGGGGAGGATGATGAGGGACCATCCGTCAAGCCACCACCGAGCACGCCCATCCTCTTTGATGGTCCAATAACAAGTGCGCGAGCTAAGAAGCTTCAAAGGGACTTGTTTGCATTTGTGGCGTACCATGGAGTCAAGGAAGCCAAAAATGCTCCTGAGAACAAGTCATCACTCATGTGCCTCGTCGCCAACAAGTTAAGCCAAGAAGTGCCAGATTTGGGGCACCACGGCGGTGCCTAGGCTGCGGCACAAGCGGGCACCGGCGCCAGCGCACAAGTTCGCCTCAGCCGGCAAAGCGTGAGCAAATCCCCTAAGGCGTGATCGCGCTTTGCCTTGACATGTCGCGCTTTGCCTCCTGCGTACTTGATTGTGCGTGTCTTGCATGGGCTTGTTAGGCCTTTATGGGCCGCCCTTCTATTGCTTTACTTAGTCGTTTTTATTGCTTTTAGGAGGACATATAAATAGCCTTTAGCTGCTCTTTATTTTAGTCAGACAACCTTCATCTCAAAACTGAGTGTTTTCTCTCCATAGTGAGAATCGAAGACTTTGTTCTTCAAGTATTGCAATTTCAACTTGGTTTGTCTTGATTGCATCAATTATCGATCATAGTTGGTGTGCTAGTCGAATACGAGCATCTTCTTCGTGCTTTCAAGGCTGGATCCTTGATTGTGTGGAGTCGTACAAGGTTGGTCACTTGATCATTCAATTTGGTTCTCGTTTTCAAAGCAACGAGGGTCTCTTTGTTGTTTCATTTGGTTGATCTTCATTTCCTATCATTTTCATTGAGTCGAGTCTGTTCTTGTTTCCATTTCCATTTCAGTCGTTCATCTTCATTTGTTGCATTTCTGACCATTTGCTTGTTTCCTGGTTTTCGAGTCGTTGATTGTCGAAGATCGGGCCAATTCACGGTAACCCCGTATCAGCTTCACTGCCCCCACGCATTTTGGGGCTCATCGAGGAGTACAAGGACGTATTCCCCGACGAGATACCGGCTGGCCTACCCCCAATAAGAGGAATCGAGCATCAAATTGATCTCATTCCCGGGGCGTCTTTGCCAAATAGGCCAGCTTACCGTATGAACCCCCAGGAGACCCAAGAGGTCCGATCCCAAGTCCAAGAGCTCTTGGATAAGGGATACATTAGGGAGAGTATGAGCCCTTGTGCTGTACCGGTGTTATTAGTACCCAAGAAAGAGAACACATGGAGAATATGTGTCGATTGCAGGGCCATTAATAACATTACGGTAAAGTATAAGCACCCCATTCCTCGTCTTGATGACATGTTAGACGAGCTGCATGGATCCACAATATTTTCAAAAAATCGATTTAAAAAGTGGATACCATCAGATTCGTATGAGGGAGGGGGACGAGTGGAAAACAGCCTTCAAGACGAAGTTTGGTCTCTGTGAATGGCTCGTTATGCCATTCGGGCTAACGAACGCCCCTAGTACATTCATGCGTCTCATGAACCATGTATTCAGACATTATATAGGGAAATCTGTAGTGGGCTATTTTGATGACATATTAGTGTATAGTAAGTCCCTAGAGGAGCATGAGTGTCATTTGAGAGATGTGCTTAACACCTTGCGTCTTGAACACTTGTTTGTGAATTTGAAAAAGTGTGAGCTATATACTACTACTGTTACCTTTCTTGGTTTTGTGATTAGCTCGCAGGGATTGCAAGTGGACGAGGCCAAGATTAAGGCCATAAACGAGTGGCCCACGCCAACCACTATTGGCCAGGTGCGGAGTTTCCATGGGCTGGCGAGCTTCTATAGGAGGTTTGTCAAGGGTTTTAGCTCCATTGCAGCCCCATTGACGGAAATTACCAAGAAGAGAAGTGATTTCAAGTGGGGGCGTGCAGGAGAGAGCCTTCGAGACTCTCAAGCTGAAATTGACGCAAGCCCCACTATTTGTGTTGCCTGACTTCACACGACCTTTTGAGGTGGAGTGTGATGCAAGTGGAGTCGGCATAGGGGGTGTGCTTATGCAAGAAGGTAAACCTATCGCCTTCTTTTCTGAGATATTAAAAGGTGCATGTTTAAACTACTCGACCTATGATAAAGAGTTATATGCTTTGTATCGAGTGCTTAAAACATGGCAGCATTATCTTTGGCATAGGGAGTTTATGCTTAAAACTGACCATGAATCCTTGAAACACTTTAAAAGTCAAGATAAAATGGATTGGAGGCATGGCAGATGGATGGAATTCATTGAAACATTCCCTTATGTGATTAAGTTTAAAAGAGGAAAATATAATGTTGTAGCTGATGCCTTGTCTAGACACCACACTTTTCTTATTTCATAAGACTCTAGAGTATTAGGATTTACTTATATTCGTGAGTTGTATGAAACTGATCTTGATTTTGGTGATGTGTTTAAGGCTTGTCTTGAAAAGAATTGTGCTGAAAAATACTATTTGCATGATGGCTTTCTTTTTCGAGTTGATAAAGTTTGCATACGTCGTTGTTCATTGCGTTTGCTGCTTGTTGAGGAAGCCCATAAGGGCGGCCTAATGGGGCATTTTGGGAGGGACAAAACTTATCACACTCTTAGGACTCATTTTTATTGGCCACACATGCTTCGGGATGTTGAGAATGTAGTTGAAACTTGAAAGATGCATGGACTATCTTAGGGCTAAATCTAGACTTATGCCACATGGACTTTACACACCATTGCCCACGCCTACAGCCCCTTGGGAGGACCTTTCTATGGACTTTATAGTTGGGTTATTCTTTAGGGAGATAGTCAGATTGCATGGGGTTCCTAAAACCATAGTTAGTGACCGAGACACTAAGTTCCTTAGCCACTTTTGGAGAACCTTATGGAGTAAGCTAGGAACTAAGTTGTTGTTTTCTACCTCTAGTCACCCTCAAACTGATGGGCAAACCGAGGTCACCAATAGGACACTAGCTACGATTCTTAAGGCCATAATTAGGAAGAACTTGAAGATGTGGGAAGAGGCATTACCTCATGTGGAGTTTGCATATAACAGGATTGTTCATTCATCTACTAAATTGACTCCATTCGAATGTGTTTATGGTACTAACCCTCTAACCCCACTAGATCTTACCCCATTGCCAATGAGAGAAATGAGCATTTTGACGCAGGGAAACATGTGGAGTTTATTAGGGAATTGCATGCTCGCACCAAACTGAAGTTGGAGCAAAAAGCTGAGTACAATGCTAGGAGAGCTAACCATGGGAGGCGCCACATTGTTTTCCAGCCCGGAGACTTGGTGTGGGTTCATTTGAGGAAAAAGAGATTCCTGGAGCAAAGGACGAACAAGCTGTCCCCTCGAGGAGATGGACCTTTCAAGGTGCTTAAGAGAACCGGGGACAATGCATACAAGCTGGAGCTGCCCGGTGAATATGGTGTAAGCGCAACTTTCAACGTCGCCGATCTCACGCCATACCTTGCTCTTGATGAAGACTTGGATTTGGGGTTGAATCCTTTCCAAGAAGGGGAGGTTGATGAAGGATCATCTAGTCAGCCACCTCCAAGCGCCCCAACACTCTTTGAGGGGCCAACCACTAGATCCCGAGCCAAGTAGCTACAAAGTGGAATGCATGCCTTTGTGTGTTACATTTGTGCTAAGGAGGCGAGAGCGAGCATGGAGCCATGTGCCAAGGTTGTGTGCCTAGCAAGTGTGGGCGCTGTCCATGAAGAGAGCCAAGGCACAAGCAATGTCGCATGAGTGCCGCGTTCGGGCACCGAAGCTGGAGTGCCTCGTTTGGGCACCAGCGCTGCGGGTGTGCCTCGTTTGGGCACAGGCGCGCCTGTTTTGGGGCACTCGGATGTATTTTACACCTTTGGGTTGATTACTTGTAATTGGGCCTATATATCCTAGTTTTTAAGTATTTCTTTTATTTTCGGATATTAGGGCATATAAGTAGTGTTTTGTTGGTTTTGGAACATTCAGACAACTTTGAATAGAAATCAGTTTCTCCCTTTGAAAAGAGAGAGTTTGAAGCTTGGCTTCATTGAGTGTGTGCATTGCAGCTTGGTTTGTTTGAATTGTGTCAATTCTCATCGAAGGTTGGTGCCTTTCAACAATCACGAGCCCCCTTCTTGTGCTTCAAGGATCCGTCCTTGATTGTGTAAGATTGTATAAGGTTGGTTCTTCGTCCATTCTATTAGGATCTTGGTTGAAATATACACTAAGGGTTAATAGTTGTCTCGGAGGGTTATCCTTCTTCTATCCTTCTATCCTTTTCTTGAATTTGTTTGTGTTTCCTTGTGTTCTTCTTGTTTGAGTCTTGTACTCCTTGTCCATGCCTTATTCCAGCCAGTTCTAACCATCTCCTTTGTTATTCTTGCTTGTATCGAGTTGATGTTGAAAGACCGGGCCACCAACGGCTAACCCCGCATCATGCCTAGACATAGGAAGCTTCCATGATGTAATCATGTTGGTGCGGCCTTGATTTGAATTTGAACTTTTCTGCACAATTTTATCGCGCGTCCCTTCTCGATGAGGACGTTGTCACAATCTCGTAGAGACTTCATTCCTGTTCAACTTTAGATATGCTGAGGGAGTGTGTCCCTATTGCTTAGGGACTCTCGTTCACTTGTTGTCCTCTTTACTCATGGGCGTCTTTGGGACTTTCCTGAGATAAGCACTTGGACAAACATTAACTACAATTGAGTTTGTCATAATCAAAACAAGGGACTTTCATGATAGGTCAGATATTAGAGATTGACGTCCTTAATATCGTCCCAACAGAATACTCAATGACAAGCTGCATGGTTTAATATGCAAATGACTTTCAAAGGTGTTGTAATATCCGCAAAGTTTATAAAATGGATCAGGAAATTCTCCTTAGTTTTATGACTCAATTTTGTCTTTGGAACAACAAGAAAAAGGGCAAAGGTCACCCGATTAAACGAATAGCGTTGGATAACGCTAAACGGACACCTTAACTTCAAAAATTCATAAAACCTTCATTAGAGCTCGGAATCGAGTAATTCAAAAGCCTAATGGTAGATAAAGGAGTCTAGTTTCATCCCTCAAAATTTGAGGCAATTCCGATAAGTATCCCAAAAGTTATGCCAATTGTATCGAAACGTTGCCCAGTCCCCAAAAGGCAGCGACCGCCGCCAAAATGGCAGCGACCGCCGCCTTGCTGTAGATGCAAGTGGCCCGACGGGACGTTTTCCTTGTGGGCGCCGGGGTTTTGGGAGCTGTGGTAGTTTTGCTTGGAGATCTATCCTAACACCTTTTGGGCATTGTCATCCATGGTTTTGTCAACCCCTTTTGGATTGTTAGGCGTTTTTGTCAACTCTCCTTCTTGGATTATTAGGGAGATAGAACACTATAAATAGGGGTTGAAGATGGTGGATTAAGGCATCCAAATCTCTCCTCTCTCCCTTTGAAACCTCTTCCATTACAAAGTTAAAGTGTTCTTCTTGCTACTGTTGGCAAAAGTTCGTTGAAAGGTGGTCGGAGCTGATCGGAGGAAGCTTGCAAAATCACGCCGTTGACACACATACGGGCAGCGACCGCCGCCAGCATCCTAGCTTGTGTTTTGTCCCGGGCCGTTGCCTAGCCGTTGCTCGGGCCGTGCCTTGCCTTTGCCTTGCATCTTGCCTTGCCTTAGGCCTTGTCTAGGGCCTTGCTAGCCTCGACTCCACGCCTCGATTAGCGTTTTTAAAAACGTCTTAAGGCAAGTGGATGGTTCTTCGTTTCCTTACTCGATAATCGTGAAATTGCTTTCCGTTATCAAAATAATCGTTGGGAACAAACTTGTTTGCTAATAATTTGATTAGGATTATTATGCTTAGAAATAATGACCATTGTTTAGTATTATTATCGAATGCTAGACTTGGACTTAGGTCTCCGATGATGTGTGGCCTTTGATTGTTTCAAGTCTCTTTTCGAGACTTTGCTCTGGATTAGCTTAAGATAGGGATTGTCGGTTTAGTGATCCGCTGTCTCTTTATAACGTATTAGGAATATATATTTAGCTATCGGCTCCTGATACTGGGTCATGACTCTGCCTTTCTCCGAATAGAGAGGCTAACACTATTGCAAAGTGTTGAGGACTATGTTCCTTACTTTGGCTCGTCCCTCATTAGGGCTTGCCTATCTCTAAAAGTCACTAAGTGAAGTGCTTTGATTTATAACTAATGAACGATTAGTGCTTCGTGCATAGTAATCAATGAACGCGGGGTGATTAGTACAACTTGGAAAATCACTCCGGGTCCACATTATTGACAATCGCCTATCCAATCTGAATGCATAACTCGAGTTGTTAAAATGACTATAAAATGGTAAGATGGGTTCAGGTGTATAAGCGTCCTTGTGGCCACCTCCCTGTCGGCATCGTCGAGTTATGATGAGGTTGATACGATTCGATATATGTTGGATGCTTTTCAAAATCTCAAATGTTTAAGTTCCCAACGAATCGATAAACACATTTCCTTTCTTAGGCGTTATCTTCTAATAACGTCCTATTCCCGAGGGAGTTCTATCTTCTCTCATTACCCTTCGTACACCGTGCCAAACACTTAAACCTCTCGATCAGACTGCTGTTTTGCTATCGTCATGATGAACCTCGACTAACGTGCACCTACGAGTCATCATATGGCTAAGGATTGCCGTTATGTCCTACCTTTCTCAGAACCGAAACATTAATGTTGGGACGATATTAAGGACGCCAGTCATTAATATCTAAACCAATAATGATCGTCCCTTGTTTTGATAATGACAAACTCAAATGTATTTAACAAGTTGTCCAAGTGTTGATCTCAAGTAGGTCCAACGGACGCACATGAGCGAAAAGGACAGCAAGTGAACGACAGTCCCTAAGCTGTAGGGACGCACGTCATCAGAACTTCCAAAGCTGAACGTAAATGGCGAAGTTCCTCCGCAGATAGGACGGCGTCCTCATCAAGAAGGGACGCGCGCCAAAATACGGACGAAGTTCAAATTCAAATCAAGACCGCCCCAACATGATTACATCACGTTCGGCCGTAGTCCTCAGAAGGAAGCTTCCCTTGTCTGGGCACGTGTAGACAACTCCAAGGATGTCGCTTTCCCAGCAATGGTCCTCTATCCACGCGGAGGCTTCCAAAGTGTCAACAGAGTTGACTTCCTCAAGATGCTCATCGCACCGTTGATGGAAGATCAAGGATCCTGCCAAGCATCAGAGGACGCTAGAGGACAAGAATCACTTCCGCTATAAATACCCCCCAAGGGGTATGCATAGCGGTGTGGACTTTGAAGACTTTCTCTCAAGCTCTACCGAAGCATTCAAGAACACGAACGAAGATCAAGAAGATCAAGTGAGCTTGAAGCAAGAGAAAGAAAGTCCAACCACATCAAATCCAAAACAAACCACAAAATAGTTAGAGTTGTAGTTTGTCTTTCACAACGAACCGTGAGAGACGTGTGTGATAGCTTCCTTATAGCTAAGAGAGTTAGGTTACTTTGTTAGGTGGAAGGAGTGTTACTAGTGAGGCTAAGGACAGACACTTAGCTCAGTGAAGTGTAACGACTCGCCTAAGTTGTAAGGACTCTCTCTTAATAAGATAAGGACAGCTATTGAAAATCCTCCAAGCGGAGGTAGAGGTTTACCCATAAGACTAGTTGTTCTTAGTGGGGTTCCTCTATAAATACTCGTGTCCATTATCTCATTGCGTTTCCTGTTAAGTCTAATTTCCGCTGCACCTAAGGACGCCCTTAACCCAGTTAAGGACGCCTTCACTAACAGACTTACGATCCAACAACTGGTATCAGAGCAGGCGCTCTAGATTAAGTTTGAGTTGCAGGAAATATGGAGATGGAACCTATAGGTATCTCAAGTGCAAAACCACCTCGCCTGACGGACGGCAACTTCAATAGGTGGAAGACAAGGTTCGAATGCTTCGTGCGTAGTCAAAACTACCAATGCTGGCTGGTGATTAAGAACGGCGACCTCGAAGTTCCTGCCGCCAAGAAGTCAAGGAGGCAGATTGGGGTCCTGAAGAGTTCATGCTTATGGAAGCAAATGCAAAGGCCATCTGTTTTCTACAGACGTCCCTCTGTGAAAGGGACGCCACCCGTGTAAGCAATCTCCCAACTGCTAAGCTTCAATGGGAAGCCCTGGAGAAGTATCATGTTGGGACGCCTGAGATGAAAGAAGACGTCCAGTTGGAAGAAAAAAGGGACTTCTACAAATTCAGGATGTTCACAAACGAGACCATCACCGACTACTCCTTTCGCTTTGAGGCCCTTCTAACTAAGTTGAAAAACTTGGGTGTCAAAGAAATAGAAATCACTCAGAGGATGAAGGTTCAAGTTTTGATAGATGGACTCACGGGACCATGGAACTTTGATAGGATGACGTTCAAAGAAAACCAGGCCAACAAGGGACTGTCCATGGAGGAAATCTATGGAAAACTCAAAGGGTATGAAGCAAGAAGAAACCAAGATCTAGCAGAAATGGGAAAGAGTCCCCAAAATGAGCTGGCTTTGACTCTCGCGGCTAGGACGCCAGAGTATGAGCAATACTATCAAAGGCAAAGAGAGTTGAACTCGATGCTAGAAGCCAAAACTCAAGAGCACCAAGAGAATCTTCGTCTTCAGGCGTTAGTGGAACGCAAAGGAAAAACAGAAGAACAAATCTCCGAGGAAGATGAATTGGCCCTGTTGAGCAAAACTCTTCGTGCTCTGTACAGAACAGGCAAAGTCCCAAGAATGAAGATGCCTGTCAAGAAAGAATCTCGCAAGCTCACAGATGCAGAGATGAAGGAAATAGTGTGCTACAAAGGCAACAGAAAGGGACACATGGCCAAGAAATGTACCACAGGACTAACATCAAAGGAAATGAAGGAAAAGGCGCTTGTTGGTGCATTTGAGGGTGCATGGGACGACCTTGACTCAAGTGATGAAGAGCCAGAAAATCAAGTGGCTTACATGGCTATGGAAGACGCCCCAGAGGACGTCTCTGAAACTGAGCAAGAGGTAACCCATGAAACCATGTTAAATTCTCTTGAAAACTGTTCAAAACCAAAGCTCATTAAATTGATAACTCAAATCATGCAAGAAAGCTATGCTATGAAACAAAGTTTTGAAGAAGCTGAATCTGAGAACATTGTTGTGGAATGTGAAAATTGTAGTACCATGTCTTTTCAACTAGAGTCCTCTCAGGAAGAAGTCAAGTCCCTTAAAAGTCAGATTGTGTGCTTAAAGCTCGAAAATGCTAGTCTTAGGGACGAGGTCAAAGTTCTAGGAAAGAGTCCGATGACTGAAACGGTTAACCCAATAGTTTTTGTTCCAGCTAGAAAAGGACTAGGGTATGAATCAGGATCAAAGAACTCTCTCCCTAGTGACTTTGAAGCTAGCAAGACTACTAAACTAGAGCTTGAGAGGGAAAAGACAAGGAACCTAGAAGAGCGCATTAGAGTTCTAGAGAGTGGTGAGAAAGGACAAAAGGACTACTACACAAATTCTGTCAGTCACAAAATCTACAAGAATATTGCTAAGGGAAAAGGATCTAAGGTAGTGGACCCTGAGAAAATGAAAGAGAATAAAATTCAGCGTCCTAACAAAAAGTACTATCTTGGAAACTATTATAGGACGTGCTGGCACTGTGGCAAAGGTGGTCACTACCAGTATGAGTGTCTTAAGCTGAAACAAGATCTTGAAAATGGAAAGAAGGCTAGGAATGGCCGTGAGAATGCCAGGCCTAAATCTGCTGATAGGACGCATGCTAGTGTACCAAATGCTAAAACTCGATCTCCTAGGACGCATGCTAGAAGATCAAATGATGTGAATGTTTATGATCATTTGCCTATGAAGAAGTTTTACCCTTGTAACGAACCAGGTAGGGGTCACCTTGCCTGGGTAGCAAAGAACTAACTCTTCTTTTCAGGTGGAAGTGAGAGGAAGCCCGTGGATCATCGATAGTGGCGCTTCAAATCATATGACTGGAAGCCAGATCCATCTCACTTCTATCCAAACTAATGTCACGGGAGGAATTGTCTCGTTTGGCAACAAGGGCAAAGGAAAGATCAAAGGGATGGGCACCGCAAAGCTGAATCAATCCATCAGTGCGTCCAAAGTTAGTCTTGTCGAAGGACTAGGCTTCAACCTCCTTAGTGTCTCCCAAATATGCGATCAAGGTGAAAACCTAGTCACATTTGACTCTAAGGAATGCCTAGTCATCAACAAGAAAACAAATCAAGTCATTCTCAAAGGGACTCGTGAAAACAATGTCTACGTCTTCAATCAAAGATTCAAGCCTGCATCCAAGTTGTGCTTATCTGTCTCCGCAGTGGACGCCGATCTCTGGCATCGACGTCTAGGACATGCAGGACCTAGTACAATCTTCAAGCTTCATCAAAAGGATCTTGTAAGAGGTCTTCCCCGAATTGATCCTGAGCAAATTGACCAATGTGAAGCATGCATCAAAGGGAAGCAGACAAGATCGTCCTTCAAATCCAAGAATGAAGTGAGCACAAAGAAGCCATTGGAACTTCTTCAAATGGATCTGTGTGGACCCATGCAAACCCAAAGCTATGGTGGAAAAAGGTACATGTACGTCATTGTAGATGATTTTTCAAGATTCACTTGGGTTCTTATCTTGGTGTCAAAAGCGGATGCCTTCGAGATGTTCAAAATCTTCATCAAGCAAGTAGAAGTTGCTCTTGGGACGAGCTTGAAAGCTCTAAGGTCAGATCATGGAACGGAGTTTAAAAACTCAGAGTTCCTTGACTTCTGTGACCAACAAGGAGTCTCCCACAACTTCTCTTCTCCTCGAACTCCTCAGCAAAATGGTGTTGTTGAAAGAAAGAATAGGACGCTGGAAGACATGGCAAGGACGATGCTCTTGGCTAGCGGCGTCCCCAAACACTTCTGGGCAGAAGCCGTTGCCACCGCAACCTACATTGTCAATCGAGCTATGATTCGTCCATTGCTCAAAAAGACGTCCTATGAGCTCTTGAATGGAAGAAAGCCAAACATTTCACAACTCAAAGTCTTTGGGTGTAAATGCTTCATTCACAACAACGGCAAAGACAACATCGGCAAATTTGATGCTAGGAGTGATGAAGGAATATTTCTTGGGTACTCCCTCACAAGCAAAGCCTACAGAGTCTTCAATAAATGGACTCTTAAGCTTGAGGAAAGTATCGATGTAGTATTCAAAGAAAATGCCTCTTTCAAGAAAGAACCAAGTAAGAAAGAACGTCGCTCCTCTCCTAGGGACGATGATGAAGATGATGAAGAAGAACCAAGAGGCTCCTCAGTCAAATATTATGTTCCTGGGAACGCCCCTGAGTCTCGCGATGAGGTTTCAATGGGAGTTCCTAGTGAACAACAAGAGCCTTCTCAAACTTGGTCGCTAAATCAAGTTGAGGCCGGTGAATCAAGTCAACAAGGAGAAAGACACAGTGTGGACGCTCCAGTTGAGGGGGAACACACTGAGCTGAGAAATGAAGAAGACGGATTTGACTCTGATGAGTCTGATTGGACGGACCCTAGGTGTACCCCTGCCAGGGACGCTACCCATAGGGGATCCAACCTTTCAAGACTTCATTCAACAGATCAAATCATCTCAGACATCTCAAAAGGAGTCCAAACAAGATCAGCTGTGAATCAGTCCCTCAAAACATAGCGTTCTGTGCCTTCAACGCCTTTGTGTCCTTAGTTGAACCTAGGAACATAAAGGAAGCACTCCAGGACGCTGATTGGATTCAAGCCATGCAAGAAGAACTCAATCAATTCGAGAGGAACAAAGTTTGGACCCTCGTCCCTAGACCGAGAAACAAAAACATAATAGGGACGAGGTGGGTCTATAGAAACAAGCTTGACGAAAGTGGCCGCGTTTCAAGGAACAAAGCAAGGCTTCTGGCTCAAGGCTATAGGCAAGAGGAAGGGATCGATTATGATGAGACCTTCGCTCCTATCGCTAGAATTGAAGCCATTCGCCTCCTCATTGCCTACGCTGCTCACAAGGGGTTCAAGCTATTTCAAATGGATGTCAAGACAGCCTTCCTCAATGGCAAGCTTAAAGAAGAAGTGTACGTCGCTCAACCTCCAGGATTGAGGACGTTGATCACCCTGATCATGTGTACTTCTTGGACAAGGCACTCTATGGACTCAAGCAAGCCCCTCGTGCATGGTACGATAGGTTTGCGTCCTTTCTCTTGTCCAACGGGTACACACGAGGTAACATTGATAAAACACTATTCTTAAAGAAAGTCCTTAACGATGTTTTGATTGTCCAAGTCTATGTCGATGACATAGTCTTTGGAAGCACTAACATGAGACTTGTAGAGGAATTCAAGAACTTGATGAGTAGTGAATTTGAGATGTCCCTCATAGGAGAACTCAACTTCTTCTTGGGACTCCAAATCACCCAGCTCAAAGATGGGACGCGCATTCACCAACAAAAGTACATCCGTGAAATGCTCGAGAAGTATGGAATGAACTCTTCAAAACCCATTGATACTCCCATCTTCCCCAACACTCGCCTTTATGCTGATGAAGAAGGCAAGAGTGTAGATCAAAAGCTTTACAGAGGAATGATAGGGTCCTTGCTATATCTAACGGCAAGTCGTCCCGACATCATGTTCGCTGTATGCTTGTGTGCTCGTTTCCAAGCAAATCCAAAGGAGTCTCACATGCAAGAGGTTAAGAGAATCTTCAGATACCTCAAGGGACGAGATGACCTATGCCTATGGTATCCCAAAAGAACGTCCCTAAACCTGGTAGCGTACTCTGACGCAGATTACGCTGGCCATGTGGTAGATAGGAAGAGCACATCCGGCATGGCACAATTCCTTGGCTCATGCCTTGTATCTTGGGGATCCAAAAAGCAAAACTCCGTGGCACTCTCAACCGCGGAAGCTGAGTACGTTGCCGCTGCTTCGTGCTGTTCACAAGTCCTATGGATCAAGTACCAACTTGAAGATTATGTTACGTTCCTCAACACAGTCCCTATCTTGTGTGATAACACCAGTGCTATAAGTATTGCCAAAAATCATGTTCATCATTCTAGGACGAAGCATATTCATATAAGACATCAATTTCTTCGTGATAATGTTGAACTTGGATTAATTAAGGTAGATCATGTTAGGACTGAGGACCAAGTGGCCGATATTTTCACAAAAGCACTTGATAGACGTCCCTTTGAGCACCTTCGGCTGCTCTTGGGGATGATAACTTTCAAATGATCAAGTCCCGTTCTATTATTCCCTCCATGATTGCCTATGTTCTGTTGAGAACTCGTTTTAAAGTAATGTATTCATTTAAAGCCATCTTTAAAGGATGCTAGTCTAAGACATATGTTTTGCCTGTGTTTTTGAATGGTATTCAATTTGCTTTTTATCTCATGAGTATCCCTGATCAAACTACCCTCATTACAAGCTGAAATGATGGGAACTCTAAGCTTACCTAAGCCGAGAATCTCGCAAACGCGTCCTATGAGCGTTCTTTGTTTTATCTTTACGGGACGTACTTGCTTGATTTTCAAAAATAGTTCTAAGTGATCAAAGGGATGCATGTTAAGAGCTGAGAGTTGTCCGTACAGAGTTCTAAGTTCAGAGGTTGAGATCAGTGTTTGGGACGCCGTGGTTCAGTCTGAGTATTGCAGTGTTGTGTGCCTAAAGGACGCCAAGTCAGAGTTCTTTACAGTTGTGAGATTTTGAAATTTGAAAGAAGGAAGTTGAGCCGTTTCGGAGAAGTTGAACGCAAATCTCGGGATATGTGCATCGGGTGCAAAACAGCTGTATTTCTTAGCAAAGAAGGAAGCCACGTGCGGGATTGCGGATGGAGGAAGTCATGTGATAATACCCTTTTACCCTTGACCGTTCCACTTCGTCTTCTTCCTATAAATAGGCCCCTGTATCCTGCTGAAAAACCTTCTTTGCTCCCCTGCCCTTTACACCAAATTAGCAAACTCTCAAGATCTCGCAAAATCTTCAATCTCTCTTCCCGAAATCAACCTCTCAACCCTAATCTTCCTCTATATAAACCTCAATCTCAAATGGCCAACACCAGAGCAACCAAAAACCCATCTCCCTCGTCGGCGGCAAAGAACCCTAGTTCCTCGCGGTCTCCTCCGGTAAGAGGCTGGTCGCTCATGGACTCGCGAGGGCGACCTACTGGGCGCCAAGAACTCCCTCGCCACCATTCTTCTTCCCAAACCACCCAGCGCCGCCACTCTAACACCCCTCCCCAGCCACTTCGCTCCCAACCTCCAAAACAAAAACAACAGCCTCCTCGCTCTCAATCCAAATCTCTTCAAAAACGGTTTCCATTTCTGGAGAAGCCCTTCAAACCCGAGCCTGAGCCAGACAATGTCTCAAAAGCCTCTGTTTACAGTGGCTCCATTGGACGGCTTCCCTCCCAGCCCAAGCGCCGTCCTCCTCTTGACCCATTTATAGAGGACTGGCTAGAAAAAGAGCCAAGGACGCTCGCCAATATCTGCCTACGGACGTCCGCTCATGACCACCCTCAAAAGATCCAACGCCTCCTCCACTACTTCATGGTTACGTATGTCAAGCTCCGCCTCGAAGAAACCAACCATACCAACCCACCCTTTATGGGGCCTGGCATCATCTCCGATTCTTTTGGTGGGACGGTCGACGAGCTCGCCAAACTCCTCCCCGACATCATGGAGTTCTTGGTGGCTCCTGCCGGCTCCGTCCCATCAGAGAAACGGAAACGGCCCTCCTCCTCATTACCCTCCAAACCACAAGCCAAAGGGCCTCCCTCCTCCTCCCAAGTCACCCCGGTACATTCCTCACCGCCTCCCGCCCCTAAAAGACGCTTGACGACGTCTGCTGAGCTCGAGGGCGTGACCGAGCAACAAATGGCAGCTATCCGCCTCTCGGAGCTTGAAATAGAGAGAGAGGAGAAGGCCAGGCAAGAGCAGGCCGAAAAGGACGCCATTGCTGCGGCGATCCAGCAAAGCTTGCAGGATGTCCCACGACTCCCTCCTCCTCCACCAAGGATAGAGGACGTCACTCCTGCTCCTACTCCTGCGGCTACATCAGATCCGCTCCAGGCGGAAATCGAGGCGGACTTGGCCAAGTCCATGCCAACCGCTCAGCAGGCAACTCCTCACGTACAGGTCCTGGCCAAGGACGCTGTACCAAAAGTTATTACGCTTGAGGACTCCCCCGCTAAGCCGTCGCCGCATCCCCCTGCTCCGCTCAATGTCAAGCCTATCTCTATGGCTCCGCCAAGCTCCTCATCTGCCCCCACAAAGGCCAAGATAAGAGCACCCTCTCCCCCTCCTCCCAGAGCTTCAACTCCTCCTCCTCCTCCGCCCGCTAAGGCTGTCGAGGAAACTGCTAAAGTCCAAGGGACGCCTCCTTCAAACGTCCCTACAGAGTCCTTGGCACGGACTCCAGCAGTGGACGCGCCTTCTACAGAACAGGCGTCCGCTGCTGAGGACACTGAAATGGTCGAGTCCCATGAGCAAGGGGACGAGGCCTCAGACGAAGAGGACGCTCCTCACCAGGATGAGGATCCTGAGGACGAGGAGGGAGACGGCGATGAAGAAGACGCCGGTGATGAATTCATAGTGAGCAACGGCAGTAAGCAGAAACGCTTGAAGAAAATTCTGTCGCCGCTCCTGTTCACCGCCCAGTTCTTAGAAGAGAATCAACGCCAAGAGTTTTTGGAACTGCTTGAGTTCCAGGGATGGACGCACCTAGGCGCCGAGGCCTCCGAAGTAGACCCCGAACAGGTTCTCTGCTTTTACTCCAAATTTGAAATATCAGAAGTAAAAGGGAAGCCTCAAGGGACGTTCGAAATTGATGGGGACGAGTACTCAGTTGCTGAGGGTACCGTCCACAATATGCTAAGTCTGCGTCCCTCTCCGCCAGATGCCATGCACGACCTTCCCAACAAGAATTTTGGTCGTTTCTCCCAGGAAGAGATCTTCAACAGAATATTCAACGGGAGACAACCAATTGCTAGGGACAGGGTCGCTCACTGTCTTTCCAAGACGGGCGTCCTTGCGCATCACTTCATTGTGCGCATGGTCGTCCCCCGCCAAGAAAAGAAGTCGATAGTCCAGATCACTGACAGTATCTTGCTGGACGCCTTCTTAGAACGCAAACTGATCAATTTGCCGCAGGTAATCTTGGAGCACATGAGCAAGTGCACAGGAGGCAGGCACTCTCTTCCCTTCCCTGGATTGGTCAAGTAGATTCTTAAGCAACAGGGCCTCTATGCTCCGAAACAGGAACAGTCCTTTGGCATCTACTGGGACGTTAGGCAAATCACCTTGCCCCCAGTTGGAAAACTCCGTTGTGATGAGCCGCTTCCATCAGTCAAACGCCAAATGGAAAAGGAAAGGAAAGAGGCTCAGAGGAAAGCTAAGGCTGCTGCCGCCGCTGCTGCTCACGAAGCTCAAGGTAATCCAAAGGCTGAGAATTTGCAAGTAGTTGGGACGCCGGTTGAGGACGCTGCTGATGACGAGGACGGGCTCGATGGTATGAGCGTCCCTGATGAGGCCGAGAAGCACTCTACGAAGTATCTGATGGGCATGATGATAGAGAACCAATGCATGATGATTGATCTAATTCAGCAGGTTCACGACACTCTCCACACCCACACAGAACTTCTTGAGCGGAACAACGAGCTCCTTGCCCAGAACAACCATCTTCAGGAGCAGCACCTCAAGGCCCTTAGCAAGCGTCCACGCAAATGATCACCCTCCCTCTTCCAACCCCTGAAACAATTTATCTTTTCTTTGGTTTTTGCTAAGACATTGGGACGCTGTCCCCGTTTTGAACTATGTGTTTGAATGTCTGTAATGATCGTACTTCTATTGCTTTATGAATGCCGTTCATTATATTTGTGATTCATTTTGTCTAAGCGTTCCTTTTTGTAGTTATGACTTTATACTTGCATGCTTTTCAACTTGTTCTCCTTTTCAATGATGCCAAAATGGGGAAGTACTGTTTTGCAGAGATGCGATTGTCTTTAAGTTATCATAGAAAGCATGTGTTTAGGGGGAATTTCGGCCAAGTCCTGAGGACGATAGTAGAAAATAAAAGAGAACACACTTAAAAGAATGTGTTGCATGCCAACCTAAGCTGAAGAGAAAATCTAGTGTAGTCTCTCATGCTAAAAGCTTTACTTCTATGCGTATTGTCTGAAAGAGTTTGTCATCATCAAAAAGGGGGAAATTGTTGGGACGATATTAAGGACGCCAATCATTAATATCTAAACCAATAATGATCGTCCCTTGTTTTGATAATGACAAACTCAAATGTATTTAACAAGTTGTCCAAGTGTTGATCTCAAGTAGGTCCAATGGACGCACATGAACGAAAAGGACAACAAGTGAACGACAGTCCCTAAGCTGTAGGGACGCACGTCATCAGAACTTCCAAAGTTGAACGTAAATGGCGAAGTTCCTCCGCAGATAGGGCGGCGTCCTCATCAAGAAGGGACGCGCGCCAAAATACGGACGAAGTTCAAATTCAAATCAAGGCCGCCCCAACATGATTACATCACGTTCGGCCGTAGTCCTCAGAAGGAAGCTTCCCTTGTTTGGGCACGTGTAGACAACTCCAAGGATGTCGCTTTCCCAGCAATGGTCCCCTATCCACGCGGAGGCTTCCCAAGCGTCAACAGAGTTGACTTCCTCAAGATACTCATCGCACCGTTGATGGAAGATCAAGGATCCTGCCAAGCATCAGAGGACGCTAGAGGACAAGAACCACTTCCGCTATAAATACCCCCAAGGGGTATGCATAGCGGTGTGGACTTTGAAGACTTTCTCTCAAGCTCTCCCGAAGCATTCAAGAACACGAACGAAGATCAAGAAGATCAAGTGAGCTTGAAGCAAGAGAAAGAAAGTCCAACCACATCAAATCCAAAACAAACCACAAAATAGTTAGAGTTGTAGTTTGTCTTTCACAACGAACCGTGAGAGACGTGTGTGATAGCTTCCTTATAGCTAAGAGAGTTAGGTTACTTTGTTATGTGGAATGAGTGTTACTAGTGAGGCTAAGGACGGACGCTTAGCTCAGTGAAGTGTAACGACTCGCCTAAGTTGTAAGGACTCTCTCTTAATAAGATAAGGACAGCTATTGAAAATCCTCCAAGCGGAGGTAGAGGTTTACCCATAAGACTAGTTGGTCTTAGTGGGGTTCCTCTATAAATACTCGCGTCCATTATCTCGTTGCGTTTCCTGTTAAGTCTAATTTCCGCTGCACCTAAGGACGCCCTTAACCCAGTTAAGGACGCCTTCACTAACAGACTTACGATCCAACAATTACTCTCCCACTTGTTTAGTCTCGTATTAGACTAACATCCCTTCTTTCTTTCCCAACTTTGTTGGCTGGTATTCCTTGCTTTTATGGGGATATCAGATAGGAAAGGGAAGGCTATCCAGGAGTAACCGAAGACCCACGACGGAAGGAAGGATAGAAGGAAGGAAGAAAAGAAGGAAGCAAGACATCTTCAAATATTTTGTCTACTTTATGGTTTCCACTCGCTTTCGTCTCTATCCGAGACTTGTATATTCCGTTGCAAACTCCTTACTCTTGTATTACTAAACAACTTAAGGCGTATGAGCCTTTGTAACCGAATCCAACTTTTGTTATAAAATATGGTTTGGTTTTGTTATTCTCGTGTTATGGTACTCAAGCCTTAAACGGCCAATATTTGCCTACGGGCGTCCGCTCATGACCACCCTCAAAAGATCCAACGCCTCCTCCACTACTTCATGGTTACGTATGTCAAGCCCCGCCTCGAAGAAACCAACCGTACCAACCCACCCTTTATGGGGCCTGGCATCATCTCCGATTCTTTTGGTGGGACGGTCGACGAGCTCGCCAAACTCCTCCCTGACATCATGGAGTTCTTGGTGGCTCCTGCCGGCTCCGTCCCATCAGAGAAACGGAAACGGCCCTCCTCCTCATCCCCCTCCAAACCACAAGCCAAAGGGCCTCCCTCCTCCTCCCAAGTCACCCCGGTACATTCCTCACCGCCTCCCGCCCCTAAAAGACGCTTGAAGACGTCTGCTGAGCTCGAGGGCGTGACCGAGCAACAAATGGCAGCTATCCGCCTCTCGGAGCTTGAAATAGAGAGAGAGGAGAAGGCCAGGCAAGAGCAGGCCGAAAAGGACGCCATTGCTGCGGCGATCCAGCAAAGCTTGCAGGACATCCCACGACTCCCTCCTCCTCCACCAAGGATAGAGGACGTCACTCCTGCTCCTGCTCCTGCGGCTACATCAGATCCGCTCCAGGCGGAAATCGAGGCGGACTTGGCCAAGCCCATGCCAACCGCTCAGCAGGCAACTCCTCACGTACAGGTCCTGGCCAAGGACGCTGTACCAAAAGTTATTACGCTTGAGGACTCCCCCGCTAAGCCGTCGCCGCATCCCCCTGCTCCGCTCAATGTCAAGCCTATCTCTATGGCTCCGCCAAGCTCCTCATCTGCCCCCACAAAGGCCAAGATAAGAGCACCCTCTCCCCCTCCTCCCAGAGCTTCAACTCCTCCTCCTCCTCCGCCCGCTAAGGCTGTCGAGGAAACTGCTAAAGTCCAAGGGACGCCTCCTTCAAACGTCCCTACAGAGTCCTTGGCACGGACTCCAGCAGTGGACGCGCCTCCTACAGAACAGGCGTCCGCTGTTGAGGACACTGAAATGGTCGAGTCCCATGAGCAAGGGGACGAGGCCTCAGACGAAGAGGACGCTCCTCACCAGGATGAGGATCCTGAGGACGAGGAGGGAGACGGCGATGAAGAAGATGCCGGTGATGAAGTCATAGTGAGCAACGGCAGTAAGCAGAAACGCTTGAAGAAAATTATGTCGCCGCTCCTGTTCACCGCCCAGTTCTTAGAAGAGAATCAACGCCAAGAGTTTTTGGAACTACTTGAGTTCCAGGGATGGACGCACCTAGGCGCCGAGGCCGCCGAAGTAGACCCCGAACAGGTTCTCTGCTTTTACTCCAAATTTGAAATATCAGAAGTAAAAGGGAAGCCTCAAGGGACGTTCGAAATTGATGGGGACGAGTACTCAGTTGCTGAGGGTACCGTCCACAATATGCTAAGTCTGCGTCCCTCTCCGCCAGATGCCATGCACGACCTTCCCAACAAGAATTTTGGTCGTTTCTCCCAGGAAGAGATCTTCAACAGAATATTCAACGGGAGACAACCAATTGCTAGGGACAGGGTCGCTCACTGTCTTTCCAAGACGGGCGTCCTTGCGCATCACTTCATTGTGCGCATGGTCGTCCCCCGCCAAGAAAAGAAGTCGATAGTCCAGATCACTGACAGTATCTTGCTGGACGCCTTCTTAGAACGCAAACTGATCAATTTGCCGCAGGTAATCTTGGAGCACATGAGCAAGTGCACAGGAGGCAGGCACTCTCTTCCCTTCCCTGGATTGGTCAAGTAGATTCTTAAGCAACAGGGCCTCTATGCTCCGAAACAGGAACAGTCCTTTGGCATCCACTGGGACGTTAGGCAAATCACCTTGCCCCCAGTTGGAAAACTCCGTTGTGATGAGCCGCTTCCATCAGTCAAACGCCAAATGGAAAAGGAAAGGAAAGAGGCTCAGAGGAAAGCTAAGGCTGCTGCCGCCGCTGCTGCTCACGAAGCTCAAGGTAATCCAAAGGCTGAGAATTTGCAAGTAGTTGGGACGCCGGTTGAGGACGCTGCTGATGACGAGGACGGGCTCGATGGTATGAGCGTCCCTGATGAGGCCGAGAAGCACTCTACGAAGTATCTGATGGGCATGATGATAGAGAACCAATGCATGATGATTGATCTAATTCAGCAGGTTCACGACACTCTCCACACCCACACAGAACTTCTTGAGCGGAACAACGAGCTCCTTGCCCAGAACAACCATCTTCAGGAGCAGCACCTCAAGGCCCTTAGCAAGCGTCCACGCAAATGATCACCCTCCCTCTTCCAACCCCTGAAACAATTTATCTTTTCTTTGGTTTTTGCTAAGACATTGGGACGCTGTCCCCGTTTTGAACTATGTGTTTGAATGTCTGTAATGATCGTACTTCTATTGCTTTATGAATGCCGTTCATTATATTTGTGATTCATTTTGTCTAAGCGTTCCTTTCTGTAGTTATGACTTTATACTTGCATGCTTTTCAACTTGTTTTCCTTTTCAATGATGCCAAAATGGGGAAGTACTGTTTTGCAGAGATGCGATTGTCTTTAAGTTATCATAGAAAGCATGTGTTTAGGGGGAATTTCGGCCAAGTCCTGAGGACGATAGTAGAAAATAAAAGAGAACGCACTTAAAAGAATGTGTTGCATGCCAACCTAAGCTGAAGAGAAAATCTAGTGTAGTCTCTCATGCTAAAAGCTTTACTTCTGTGCGTATTGTCTGAAAGAGTTTGTCATCATCAAAAAGGGGGAAATTGTTGGGACGATATTAAGGACGCCAGTCATTAATATCTAAACCAATAATGATCGTCCCTTGTTTTGATAATGACAAACTCAAATGTATTTAACAAGTTGTCCAAGTGTTGATCTCAAGTACGTCCAATGGACGCACATGAGCGAAAAGGACAACAAGTGAACGACAGTCCCTAAGCTGTAGGGACGCATGTCATCAGAACTTCCAAAGCTGAACGTAAATGGCGAAGTTCCTCCGCAGATAGGACGGCGTCCTCATCAAGAAGGGACGCGCGCCAAAATACGGACGAAGTTCAAATTCAAATCAAGGCCGCCCCAACATGATTACATCACGTTCGGCCGTAGTCCTCAGAAGGAAGCTTCCCTTGTCTGGGCACGTGTAGACAACTCCAAGGATGTCGCTTTCCCAGCAATGGTCCCCTATCCACGCGGAGGCTTCCCAAGCGTCAATAGAGTTGACTTCCTCAAGATGCTCATCGCACCGTTGATGGAAGATCAAGGATCCTGCCAAGCATCAGAGGACGCTAGAGGACAAGAACCACTTCCGCTATAAATACCCCCTAAGGGGTATGCATAGCGGTGTGGACTTTGAAGACTTTCTCTCAAGCTCTCCCGAAGCATTCAAGAACACGAACGAAGATCAAGAAGATCAAGTGAGCTTGAAGCAAGAGAAAGAAAGTCCAACCACATCAAATCCAAAACAAACCACAAAATAGTTAGAGTTGTAGTTTGTCTTTCACAACGAACCGTGAGAGACGTGTGTGATAGCTTCCTTATAGCTAAGAGAGTTAGGTTACTTTGTTAGGTGGAAGGAGTGTTACTAGTGAGGCTAAGGACAGACACTTAGCTCAGTGAAGTGTAACGACTCGCCTAAGTTGTAAGGACTCTCTCTTAATAAGATAAGGACAGCTATTGAAAATCCTCCAAGCGGAGGTAGAGGTTTACCCATAAGACTAGTTGTTCTTAGTGGGGTTCCTCTATAAATACTCGTGTCCATTATCTCATTGCGTTTCCTGTTAAGTCTAATTTCCGCTGCACCTAAGGACGCCCTTAACCCAGTTAAGGACGCCTTCACTAACAGACTTACGATCCAACAACTGGTATCAGAGCAGGCGCTCTAGATTAAGTTTGAGTTGCAGGAAATATGGAGATGGAACCTATAGGTATCTCAAGTGCAAAACCACCTCGCCTGACGGACGGCAACTTCAATAGGTGGAAGACAAGGTTCGAATGCTTCGTGCGTAGTCAAAACTACCAATGCTGGCTGGTGATTAAGAACGGCGACCTCGAAGTTCCTGCCGCCAAGAAGTCAAGGAGGCAGATTGGGGTCCTGAAGAGTTCATGCTTATGGAAGCAAATGCAAAGGCCATCTGTTTTCTACAGACGTCCCTCTGTGAAAGGGACGCCACCCGTGTAAGCAATCTCCCAACTGCTAAGCTTCAATGGGAAGCCCTGGAGAAGTATCATGTTGGGACGCCTGAGATGAAAGAAGACGTCCAGTTGGAAGAAAAAAGGGACTTCTACAAATTCAGGATGTTCACAAACGAGACCATCACCGACTACTCCTTTCGCTTTGAGGCCCTTCTAACTAAGTTGAAAAACTTGGGTGTCAAAGAAATAGAAATCACTCAGAGGATGAAGGTTCAAGTTTTGATAGATGGACTCACGGGACCATGGAACTTTGATAGGATGACGTTCAAAGAAAACCAGGCCAACAAGGGACTGTCCATGGAGGAAATCTATGGAAAACTCAAAGGGTATGAAGCAAGAAGAAACCAAGATCTAGCAGAAATGGGAAAGAGTCCCCAAAATGAGCTGGCTTTGACTCTCGCGGCTAGGACGCCAGAGTATGAGCAATACTATCAAAGGCAAAGAGAGTTGAACTCGATGCTAGAAGCCAAAACTCAAGAGCACCAAGAGAATCTTCGTCTTCAGGCGTTAGTGGAACGCAAAGGAAAAACAGAAGAACAAATCTCCGAGGAAGATGAATTGGCCCTGTTGAGCAAAACTCTTCGTGCTCTGTACAGAACAGGCAAAGTCCCAAGAATGAAGATGCCTGTCAAGAAAGAATCTCGCAAGCTCACAGATGCAGAGATGAAGGAAATAGTGTGCTACAAAGGCAACAGAAAGGGACACATGGCCAAGAAATGTACCACAGGACTAACATCAAAGGAAATGAAGGAAAAGGCGCTTGTTGGTGCATTTGAGGGTGCATGGGACGACCTTGACTCAAGTGATGAAGAGCCAGAAAATCAAGTGGCTTACATGGCTATGGAAGACGCCCCAGAGGACGTCTCTGAAACTGAGCAAGAGGTAACCCATGAAACCATGTTAAATTCTCTTGAAAACTGTTCAAAACCAAAGCTCATTAAATTGATAACTCAAATCATGCAAGAAAGCTATGCTATGAAACAAAGTTTTGAAGAAGCTGAATCTGAGAACATTGTTGTGGAATGTGAAAATTGTAGTACCATGTCTTTTCAACTAGAGTCCTCTCAGGAAGAAGTCAAGTCCCTTAAAAGTCAGATTGTGTGCTTAAAGCTCGAAAATGCTAGTCTTAGGGACGAGGTCAAAGTTCTAGGAAAGAGTCCGATGACTGAAACGGTTAACCCAATAGTTTTTGTTCCAGCTAGAAAAGGACTAGGGTATGAATCAGGATCAAAGAACTCTCTCCCTAGTGACTTTGAAGCTAGCAAGACTACTAAACTAGAGCTTGAGAGGGAAAAGACAAGGAACCTAGAAGAGCGCATTAGAGTTCTAGAGAGTGGTGAGAAAGGACAAAAGGACTACTACACAAATTCTGTCAGTCACAAAATCTACAAGAATATTGCTAAGGGAAAAGGATCTAAGGTAGTGGACCCTGAGAAAATGAAAGAGAATAAAATTCAGCGTCCTAACAAAAAGTACTATCTTGGAAACTATTATAGGACGTGCTGGCACTGTGGCAAAGGTGGTCACTACCAGTATGAGTGTCTTAAGCTGAAACAAGATCTTGAAAATGGAAAGAAGGCTAGGAATGGCCGTGAGAATGCCAGGCCTAAATCTGCTGATAGGACGCATGCTAGTGTACCAAATGCTAAAACTCGATCTCCTAGGACGCATGCTAGAAGATCAAATGATGTGAATGTTTATGATCATTTGCCTATGAAGAAGTTTTACCCTTGTAACGAACCAGGTAGGGGTCACCTTGCCTGGGTAGCAAAGAACTAACTCTTCTTTTCAGGTGGAAGTGAGAGGAAGCCCGTGGATCATCGATAGTGGCGCTTCAAATCATATGACTGGAAGCCAGATCCATCTCACTTCTATCCAAACTAATGTCACGGGAGGAATTGTCTCGTTTGGCAACAAGGGCAAAGGAAAGATCAAAGGGACGGGCACCGCAAAGCTGAATCAATCCATCAGTGCGTCCAAAGTTAGTCTTGTCGAAGGACTAGGCTTCAACCTCCTTAGTGTCTCCCAAATATGCGATCAAGGTGAAAACCTAGTCACATTTGACTCTAAGGAATGCCTAGTCATCAACAAGAAAACAAATCAAGTCATTCTCAAAGGGACTCGTGAAAACAATGTCTACGTCTTCAATCAAAGATTCAAGCCTGCATCCAAGTTGTGCTTATCTGTCTCCGCAGTGGACGCCGATCTCTGGCATCGACGTCTAGGACATGCAGGACCTAGTACAATCTTCAAGCTTCATCAAAAGGATCTTGTAAGAGGTCTTCCCCGAATTGATCCTGAGCAAATTGACCAATGTGAAGCATGCATCAAAGGGAAGCAGACAAGATCGTCCTTCAAATCCAAGAATGAAGTGAGCACAAAGAAGCCATTGGAACTTCTTCAAATGGATCTGTGTGGACCCATGCAAACCCAAAGCTATGGTGGAAAAAGGTACATGTACGTCATTGTAGATGATTTTTCAAGATTCACTTGGGTTCTTGTCTTGGTGTCAAAAGCGGATGCCTTCGAGATGTTCAAAATCTTCATCAAGCAAGTAGAAGTTGCTCTTGGGACGAGCTTGAAAGCTCTAAGGTCAGATCATGGAACGGAGTTTAAAAACTCAGAGTTCCTTGACTTCTGTGACCAACAAGGAGTCTCCCACAACTTCTCTTCTCCTCGAACTCCTCAGCAAAATGGTGTTGTTGAAAGAAAGAATAGGACGCTGGAAGACATGGCAAGGACGATGCTCTTGGCTAGCGGCGTCCCCAAACACTTCTGGGCAGAAGCCGTTGCCACCGCAACCTACATTGTCAATCGAGCTATGATTCGTCCATTGCTCAAAAAGACGTCCTATGAGCTCTTGAATGGAAGAAAGCCAAACATTTCACAACTCAAAGTCTTTGGGTGTAAATGCTTCATTCACAACAACGGCAAAGACAACATCGGCAAATTTGATGCTAGGAGTGATGAAGGAATATTTCTTGGGTACTCCCTCACAAGCAAAGCCTACAGAGTCTTCAATAAATGGACTCTTAAGCTTGAGGAAAGTATCGATGTAGTATTCAAAGAAAATGCCTCTTTCAAGAAAGAACCAAGTAAGAAAGAACGTCGCTCCTCTCCTAGGGACGATGATGAAGATGATGAAGAAGAACCAAGAGGCTCCTCAGTCAAATATTATGTTCCTGGGAACGCCCCTGAGTCTCGCGATGAGGTTTCAATGGGAGTTCCTAGTGAACAACAAGAGCCTTCTCAAACTTGGTCGCTAAATCAAGTTGAGGCCGGTGAATCAAGTCAACAAGGAGAAAGACACAGTGTGGACGCTCCAGTTGAGGGGGAACACACTGAGCCGAGAAATGAAGAAGACGGATTTGACTCTGATGAGTCTGATTGGACGGACCCTAGGTGTACCCCTGCCAGGGACGCTACCCATAGGGGATCCAACCTTTCAAGACTTCATTCAACAGATCAAATCATCTCAGACATCTCAAAAGGAGTCCAAACAAGATCAGCTGTGAATCAGTCCCTCAAAACATAGCGTTCTGTGCCTTCAACGCCTTTGTGTCCTTAGTTGAACCTAGGAACATAAAGGAAGCACTCCAGGACGCTGATTGGATTCAAGCCATGCAAGAAGAACTCAATCAATTCGAGAGGAACAAAGTTTGGACCCTCGTCCCTAGACCGAGAAACAAAAACATAATAGGGACGAGGTGGGTCTATAGAAACAAGCTTGACGAAAGTGGCCGCGTTTCAAGGAACAAAGCAAGGCTTCTGGCTCAAGGCTATAGGCAAGAGGAAGGGATCGATTATGATGAGACCTTCGCTCCTATCGCTAGAATTGAAGCCATTCGCCTCCTCATTGCCTACGCTGCTCACAAGGGGTTCAAGCTATTTCAAATGGATGTCAAGACAGCCTTCCTCAATGGCAAGCTTAAAGAAGAAGTGTACGTCGCTCAACCTCCAGGATTGAGGACGTTGATCACCCTGATCATGTGTACTTCTTGGACAAGGCACTCTATGGACTCAAGCAAGCCCCTCGTGCATGGTACGATAGGTTTGCGTCCTTTCTCTTGTCCAACGGGTACACACGAGGTAACATTGATAAAACACTATTCTTAAAGAAAGTCCTTAACGATGTTTTGATTGTCCAAGTCTATGTCGATGACATAGTCTTTGGAAGCACTAACATGAGACTTGTAGAGGAATTCAAGAACTTGATGAGTAGTGAATTTGAGATGTCCCTCATAGGAGAACTCAACTTCTTCTTGGGACTCCAAATCACCCAGCTCAAAGATGGGACGCGCATTCACCAACAAAAGTACATCCGTGAAATGCTCGAGAAGTATGGAATGAACTCTTCAAAACCCATTGATACTCCCATCTTCCCCAACACTCGCCTTTATGCTGATGAAGAAGGCAAGAGTGTAGATCAAAAGCTTTACAGAGGAATGATAGGGTCCTTGCTATATCTAACGGCAAGTCGTCCCGACATCATGTTCGCTGTATGCTTGTGTGCTCGTTTCCAAGCAAATCCAAAGGAGTCTCACATGCAAGAGGTTAAGAGAATCTTCAGATACCTCAAGGGACGAGATGACCTATGCCTATGGTATCCCAAAAGAACGTCCCTAAACCTGGTAGCGTACTCTGACGCAGATTACGCTGGCCATGTGGTAGATAGGAAGAGCACATCCGGCATGGCACAATTCCTTGGCTCATGCCTTGTATCTTGGGGATCCAAAAAGCAAAACTCCGTGGCACTCTCAACCGCGGAAGCTGAGTACGTTGCCGCTGCTTCGTGCTGTTCACAAGTCCTATGGATCAAGTACCAACTTGAAGATTATGTTACGTTCCTCAACACAGTCCCTATCTTGTGTGATAACACCAGTGCTATAAGTATTGCCAAAAATCATGTTCATCATTCTAGGACGAAGCATATTCATATAAGACATCAATTTCTTCGTGATAATGTTGAACTTGGATTAATTAAGGTAGATCATGTTAGGACTGAGGACCAAGTGGCCGATATTTTCACAAAAGCACTTGATAGACGTCCCTTTGAGCACCTTCGGCTGCTCTTGGGGATGATAACTTTCAAATGATCAAGTCCCGTTCTATTATTCCCTCCATGATTGCCTATGTTCTGTTGAGAACTCGTTTTAAAGTAATGTATTCATTTAAAGCCATCTTTAAAGGATGCTAGTCTAAGACATATGTTTTGCCTGTGTTTTTGAATGGTATTCAATTTGCTTTTTATCTCATGAGTATCCCTGATCAAACTACCCTCATTACAAGCTGAAATGATGGGAACTCTAAGCTTACCTAAGCCGAGAATCTCGCAAACGCGTCCTATGAGCGTTCTTTGTTTTATCTTTACGGGACGTACTTGCTTGATTTTCAAAAATAGTTCTAAGTGATCAAAGGGACGCATGTTAAGAGTTGAGAGTTGTCCGTACAGAGTTCTAAGTTCAGAGGTTGAGATCAGTGTTTGGGACGCCGTGGTTCAGTCTGAGTATTGCAGTGTTGTGTGCCTAAAGGACGCCAAGTCAGAGTTCTTTACAGTTGTGAGATTTTGAAATTTGAAAGAAGGAAGTTGAGCCGTTTCGGAGAAGTTGAACGCAAATCTCGGGATATGTGCATCGGGTGCAAAACAGCTGTATTTCTTAGCAAAGAAGGAAGCCACGTGCGGGATTGCGGATGGAGGAAGTCATGTGATAATACCCTTTTACCCTTGACCGTTCCACTTCGTCTTCTTCCTATAAATAGGCCCCTGTATCCTGCTGAAAAACCTTCTTTGCTCCCCTGCCCTTTACACCAAATTAGCAAACTCTCAAGATCTCGCAAAATCTTCAATCTCTCTTCCCGAAATCAACCTCTCAACCCTAATCTTCCTCTATATAAACCTCAATCTCAAATGGCCAACACCAGAGCAACCAAAAACCCATCTCCCTCGTCGGCGGCAAAGAACCCTAGTTCCTCGCGGTCTCCTCCGGTAAGAGGCTGGTCGCTCATGGACTCGCGAGGGCGACCTACTGGGCGCCAAGAACTCCCTCGCCACCATTCTTCTTCCCAAACCACCCAGCGCCGCCACTCTAACACCCCTCCCCAGCCACTTCGCTCCCAACCTCCAAAACAAAAACAACAGCCTCCTCGCTCTCAATCCAAATCTCTTCAAAAACGGTTTCCATTTCTGGAGAAGCCCTTCAAACCCGAGCCTGAGCCAGACAATGTCTCAAAAGCCTCTGTTTACAGTGGCTCCATTGGACGGCTTCCCTCCCAGCCCAAGCGCCGTCCTCCTCTTGACCCATTTATAGAGGACTGGCTAGAAAAAGAGCCAAGGACGCTCGCCAATATCTGCCTACGGACGTCCGCTCATGACCACCCTCAAAAGATCCAACGCCTCCTCCACTACTTCATCGTTACGTATGTCAAGCTCCGCCTCGAAGAAACCAACCATACCAACCCACCCTTTATGGGGCCTGGCATCATCTCCGATTCTTTTGGTGGGACGGTCGACGAGCTCGCCAAACTCCTCCCCGACATCATGGAGTTCTTGGTGGCTCCTGCCGGCTCCGTCCCATCAGAGAAACGGAAACGGCCCTCCTCCTCATCCCCCTCCAAACCACAAGCCAAAGGGCCTCCCTCCTCCTCCCAAGTCACCCCGGTACATTCCTCACCGCCTCCCGCCCCTAAAAGACGCTTGACGACGTCTGCTGAGCTCGAGGGCGTGACCGAGCAACAAATGGCAGCTATCCGCCTCTCGGAGCTTGAAATAGAGAGAGAGGAGAAGGCCAGGCAAGAGCAGGCCGAAAAGGACGCCATTGCTGCGGCGATCCAGCAAAGCTTGTAGGATGTCCCACGACTCCCTCCTCCTCCACCAAGGATAGAGGACGTCACTCCTGCTCCTACTCCTGCGGCTACATCAGATCCGCTCCAGGCGGAAATCGAGGCGGACTTGGCCAAGTCCATGCCAACCGCTCAGCAGGCAACTCCTCACGTACAGGTCCTGGCCAAGGACACTGTACCAAAAGTTAATACGCTTGAGGACTCCCCCGCTAAGCCGTCGCCGCATCCCCCTGCTCCGCTCAATGTCAAGCCTATCTCTATGGCTCCGCCAAGCTCCTCATCTGCCCCCACAAAGGCCAAGATAAGAGCACCCTCTCCCCCTCCTCCCAGAGCTTCAACTCCTCCTCCTCCTCCGCCCGCTAAGGCTGTCGAGGAAACTGCTAAAGTCCAAGGGACGCCTCCTTCAAACGTCCCTACAGAGTCCTTGGCACGGACTCCAGCAGTGGACGCGCCTTCTACAGAACAGGCGTCCGCTGCTGAGGACACTGAAATGGTCGAGTCCCATGAGCAAGGGGACGAGGCCTCAGACGAAGAGGACGCTCCTCACCAGGATGAGGATCCTGAGGACGAGGAGGGAGACGGCGATGAAGAAGACGCCGGTGATGAATTCATAGTGAGCAACGGCAGTAAGCAGAAACGCTTGAAGAAAATTCTGTCGCCGCTCCTGTTCACCGCCCAGTTCTTAGAAGAGAATCAACGCCAAGAGTTTTTGGAACTGCTTGAGTTCCAGGGATGGACGCACCTAGGCGCCGAGGCCGCCGAAGTAGACCCCGAACAGGTTCTCTGCTTTTACTCCAAATTTGAAATATCAGAAGTAAAAGGGAAGCCTCAAGGGACGTTCGAAATTGATGGGGACGAGTACTCAGTTGCTGAGGGTACCGTCCACAATATGCTAAGTCTGCGTCCCTCTCCGCCAGATGCCATGCACGACCTTCCCAACAAGAATTTTGGTCGTTTCTCCCAGGAAGAGATCTTCAACAGAATATTCAACGGGAGACAACCAATTGCTAGGGACAGGGTCGCTCACTGTCTTTCCAAGACGGGCGTCCTTGCGCATCACTTCATTGTGCGCATGGTCGTCCCCCGCCAAGAAAAGAAGTCGATAGTCCAGATCACTGACAGTATCTTGCTGGACGCCTTCTTAGAACGCAAACTGATCAATTTGCCGCAGGTAATCTTGGAGCACATGAGCAAGTGCACAGGAGGCAGGCACTCTCTTCCCTTCCCTGGATTGGTCAAGTAGATTCTTAAGCAACAGGGCCTCTATGCTCCGAAACAGGAACAGTCCTTTGGCATCCACTGGGACGTTAGGCAAATCACCTTGCCCCCAGTTGGAAAACTCCGTTGTGATGAGCCGCTTCCATCAGTCAAACGCCAAATGGAAAAGGAAAGGAAAGAGGCTCAGAGGAAAGCTAAGGCTGCTGCCGCCGCTGCTGCTCACGAAGCTCAAGGTAATCCAAAGGCTGAGAATTTGCAAGTAGTTGGGACGCCGGTTGAGGACGCTGCTGATGACGAGGACGGGCTCGATGGTATGAGCGTCCCTGATGAGGCCGAGAAGCACTCTACGAAGTATCTGATGGGCATGATGATAGAGAACCAATGCATGATGATTGATCTAATTCAGCAGGTTCACGACACTCTCCACACCCACACAGAACTTCTTGAGCGGAACAACGAGCTCCTTGCCCAGAACAACCATCTTCAGGAGCAGCACCTCAAGGCCCTTAGCAAGCGTCCACGCAAATGATCACCCTCCCTCTTCCAACCCCTGAAACAATTTATCTTTTCTTTGGTTTTTGCTAAGACATTGGGACGCTGTCCCCGTTTTGAACTATGTGTTTGAATGTCTGTAATGATCGTACTTCTATTGCTTTATGAATGCCGTTCATTATATTTGTGATTCATTTTGTCTAAGCGTTCCTTTTTGTAGTTATGACTTTATACTTGCATGCTTTTCAACTTGTTCTCCTTTTCAATGATGCCAAAATGGGGAAGTACTGTTTTGCAGAGATGCGATTGTCTTTAAGTTATCATAGAAAGCATGTGTTTAGGGGGAATTTCGGCCAAGTCCTGAGGACGATAGTAGAAAATAAAAGAGAACGCACTTAAAAGAATGTGTTGCATGCCAACCTAAGCTGAAGAGAAAATCTAGTGTAGTCTCTCATGCTAAAAGCTTTACTTCTGTGCGTATTGTCTGAAAGAGTTTGTCATCATCAAAAAGGGGGAAATTGTTGGGACGATATTAAGGACGCCAGTCATTAATATCTAAACCAATAATGATCGTCCCTTGTTTTGATAATGACAAACTCAAATGTATTTAACAAGTTGTCCAAGTGTTGATCTCAAGTACGTCCAATGGACGCACATGAGCGAAAAGGACAACAAGTGAACGACAGTCCCTAAGCTGTAGGGACGCATGTCATCAGAACTTCCAAAGCTGAACGTAAATGGCGAAGTTCCTCCGCAGATAGGACGGCGTCCTCATCAAGAAGGGACGCGCGCCAAAATACGGACGAAGTTCAAATTCAAATCAAGGCCGCCCCAACATGATTACATCACGTTCGGCCGTAGTCCTCAGAAGGAAGCTTCCCTTGTCTGGGCACGTGTAGACAACTCCAAGGATGTCGCTTTCCCAGCAATGGTCCCCTATCCACGCGGAGGCTTCCCAAGCGTCAATAGAGTTGACTTCCTCAAGATGCTCATCGCACCGTTGATGGAAGATCAAGGATCCTGCCAAGCATCAGAGGACGCTAGAGGACAAGAACCACTTCCGCTATAAATACCCCCTAAGGGGTATGCATAGCGGTGTGGACTTTGAAGACTTTCTCTCAAGCTCTCCCGAAGCATTCAAGAACACGAACGAAGATCAAGAAGATCAAGTGAGCTTGAAGCAAGAGAAAGAAAGTCCAACCACATCAAATCCAAAACAAACCATAAAATAGTTAGAGTTGTAGTTTGTCTTTCACAACGAACCGTGAGAGACGTGTGTGATAGCTTCCTTATAGCTAAGAGGGTTAGGTTACTTTGTTAGGTGGAAGGAGTGTTACTAGTGAGGCTAAGGACGGACGCTTAGCTCAGTGAAGTGTCACGACTCGCCTAAGTTGTAAGGACTCTCTCTTAATAAGATAAGGACAACTATTGAAAATCCTCCAAGCGGAGGTAGAGGTTTACCCATAAGACTAGTTGGTCTTAGTGGGGTTCCTCTATAAATACTCGTGTCCATTATCTCGTTGCGTTTCCTGTTAAGTCTAATTTCCGCTGCACCTAAGGACGCCCTTAACCCAGTTAAGGACGCCTTCACTAACAGACTTACGATCCAACAATTACTCTCCCACTTGTTTAGTCTCGTGTTAGACTAACATCCCTTCTTTCTTTCCCAACTTTGTTGGCTGGTATTCCTTGCTTTTATGGGGATATCAGATAGGAAAGGGAAGGCTTTCCAGGAGTAACCGAAGACCCACGATGGAAGGAAGGAAGGAAGGAAGAAAAGAAGGAAGCAAGACGTCTTCAAATATTTTGTCTACTTTATGGTTTCCACTCGCTTTCGTCTCTATCCGAGACTTGTATATTCCGTTGCAAACTCCTTACTCTTGTATTACTAAACAACTTAAGGCGTATGAGCCTTTGTAACCGAATCCAGCTTTTGTTATAAAATATGGTTTGGTTTTGTTATTCTCGTGTTATGATACTCAAGCCTTAAACGGCTTCGGAACGTGAAATCCGAGGTCGTTGGCGGTAATACCCTTATGCTTGTGAAATCGGGGTGTTACAGTTGTGGTATCAGAGCTAAAGGTTTCTTTTCCCAATTTTAAAATATCTTTAATATTTTTAGAACCAAGTTTTTCCAAGGACTAATACCGATTTGGATATTGGTATTAAAGGAGTCCTTTCTCATTTTCAAAGATTTCTAAAAATAAACTTTTTCCTTCCGAGGGTTTCTTGTAACAGACCTCAAGAGACCACCGCTTTATACATCGGTTTCTCGTAACAGACCTCGAGAACCGATCATTTCTTCAAACCTTCTCGTGATAGACCTCGAGTAGTGAATTTATGTTTTCCCTAAATATACTTCCTTCACATCATCTTCATAGACTTGCACTGCTGTATCTAACCTTCTATTCCTTTACAGGAAGATGTGTTATGATCGCCAGATTGCACCTTACCAGACTTGCAACATCGTCAGAGATGTGGTGCCTTCCGAAGAAGGGCTTGCCGAGTGGCCAACCTGGGATGAGCCTCTACAACCGGCTAGGTTGGAAGAGCCGAGGTTATACACCCGATGGTCTGGTATGAGGACATGGGTTATACACAGTCTGAGCTGGAAGAGTTTGATCTCGGGAACACTGACAGTTCCAGCGAGGGGGAGTCACCTAATGGCCAGTATTCCGCCAATAACCCCTCTACTTTCATCCTGATCAGTTCGGATGAGGAGGATCCCGAAGAAGACCCCGAGGAGGATCCCGAAGTGGTTGTGGACGAAATGGAGTACACACCAATGCCTGTTAGAAGGTATCCAACTAGGTACTCGAGTTTCGACTATGAGCCTATTTGCTACCGTCCCAATGTTCCGGACCTCAACCAGACTCCTCCGCTGAGTCCTCCTCCTTCGAGTATGTTTGAGGCATTAGGAGACTATGTGGATCAACGCTTTGCTCAAGAGCACCCAGGAGAGCAGCGGGACACATCTATTCCTATCCCGCCTATAGACATCCAAGTGAGGATGGATAAACTCAGTTGGCATGCGACACGTCAGAATCGCCAGGCATCTTTTGCAATGTATGAATTATCAGCTATCAATGAGAGGAGGCGCATAAAGCTTCTTGACCATGATATCGAGCAGGCGGAATGGCTAATGGATGATAATAGGGATGAGGTGGACGCGAATGACTTCCGTCCAGGATTCCTTGACCGCTACTGCTACCTGCCTTCAGCGTCCTTTTAGTTAGTAATTAGGGTAGTGGAGTGCGTAGCCCAAGGTGGCCCACTCTGGATGTAACTTGACTATCCAATTTTGTAGCATGGATAGTTAGGTCGGGGGTAAAGCTTTTTAGTCTTCTAGTTGTTGTACAGTTCCTCTGTAAATATTGCCTTTGTTTTCAAAAGACGTGTTCGTATGGCTTTGTCACACTTGTTATAACAAAAACAATTGTGAATCAATTATACAGATGGTAAACACTCGGAACACTACTAGGAATGACTGTAATGCCACTCCAGTTGGGGGTGACCGAGATGCTGCTACCTCGGGAGTTAGGAGAAATGCGCGAGGTAATGCCGCACCACCAACTATGATCTTAGATGAATGTACGATGACCATCTTTCGCAACATGGTCAGTCAGCTAGTAAGAGAGGCAATACCACCTGTGACTCCGGGCCAAGTTGACCCAACAGAGACTATTCCTGCTGGGAACCCAAGAGTCGCTAAAGGCTCAGAGCGTGATGGGGGGTCTGACTATTCTAAGGCATTGAAGACTTTCCTGTCACTAAGGCCTGAAACATTTGGAGGTGCTGGAGAGCCTTCAAGTGCTTATCACTGGTTTTCCAACATGGAGAAACTTTTAAGGAATGTGCATTGCTCGGAAGCTGAAAGAGTGCAGATTGCCGCCATCCAGCTGAGGGATGAGGCAAACGACTGGTGGGAAACATCTGGGCTTGCTGAACATCCTGATCTGACTTGGGATATGTTCAAAAGTAAGATGTTGAGGCGTTTCTTCTCGCCGGCTATGCTTGAAGAGAAGAAAGATGAGTTGTACAACCCTCAGGTGAAAGGTCTCAGTGTCCTAGATAGGGCAAAGAAATTCAACCAGCTGCTGAGATACGCTGGCTCCGAATTCACCACCGAGGAGCAAAAGATCCGACGTTTCCATAAGTGGATGAGTGATGACATCAAGCCCTGGATGATGAATCGCGTTTTCTCAACCCTTGAAGAGTATGTCGACCATGCCTACAGTATGGAAGTCACTCTGAATGGGGTTGCCCAGAAGAAACCTGGGGACGGGAAATTTAATCCACCGGGTAGTGGAGGTTTCAAACGACCTGCTTCACCTATGAGGTCAGGTTGGCCAAAGAAAGGGAAGATAGAGTCTTCTGTGACTACTTCCTCAAGAGGGTCTGAACGCATTGAGGGTCCGTTGGTGTGCTACAATTGCGGTGAACCCGGGCACGTCAATCGAAAATGCACGAAACCCAAAAAGACCTGCTTCGGTTGTGGGAAGGAGGGTCATGTCCGGACCTACTGCCAGCAAATCAAGGGTGGTCCCGGGCAATCTAAGGCCTCTTCCGTCTCACAGAGCAATCAGGCACCAGCAAAGTCGACAACGTCTACTTCGATTCAGTCGACGGCTCAAAATAAGGGCAAAGGGCCAGCTGCTGCTCCGAGTCAAGGCCAACGCCTGTATGAGATGCGTGCGACTGATGAACCGGAAGCTCCCATCTGTCAAGGTACCCTATACGTTCGCTCCACTGCTGCTTTTCTGTTATTTCATTCCGGAGCATTGCATTCGTTTATATCTGAAAGCTGTGTAGAACTGTTAGATCTGAAATGCTAAGATATCTGCGAACCCTTCATAGTTAACCTTCCCAACGGGGATAAGATAGTCGGTACCAGGCAACTTACTAACTTTCCCATAGGCATTCAAAGCGGAAAATTCATTTCCAACTTGATATGCATTCCGATGTCGCCCTACGATATCATTCTAGGAAGGGATTGGTTATCACGACATGGGGCCGAGATTAATTTTAATACCCGAACAGTCACCATTAATTCTGGAGGGAAGCATGTGTGCAAGTTCAAGGGATCTCGAGACGAGGAGAATGGGAGTCTGATCAATGCAATGAAGGCTAGTCGACTTCTACGCCAAGGTTGTGCTGGGTACCTGTGCTATCTGGAATCAACGGATAAGGAAGTGGTTGACATTCGCGAAATTCCCGTAGCATGTGAATTTCCCGATGTCTTCCCAAAGGACTACCTGGACTTCCACCTCAACGTGATGTGGAGTTCACTATCAGCCTAGAGCCAGGGACAGCTCCGATCTTTAAGGCCCCATACAGAATGGCACCTGTAGAGAAGCAGGAACTTAAGAGTCAGCTTGAGGATTTGTTGCAAAAGGGTTTCATCAGACCGAGTGCATCACCTTGGGGAGCCCCTGTGCTATTCGTGAAAAAGAAGGATGGTACCCTACGTTTGTGCATTGACTACCGAGAGTTGAACAAGGTCACCATTAAGAACAAGTATCCTCTTCCAAGGATTGATGACTTGTTGGATCAACTACGTGGTGCTAAGATATTTTCCAAGATGGATTTGAGGTCAGGTTATCACCAGTTAAGGATCCGCGATGAGGACATTATGAAGACGGCTTTCCGAACTCGTTATGGCCACTACGAGTTTGTAGTAATGCCATTCGGGTTGACGAATGCCCCTGCAGTCTTCATGGACCTGATGCATCGATGTTTTCATGAGTATCTCGATCAGTTCGTTGTTGTCCTCATCGACGACATCCTAATCTACTCAAAGAGTCAGGAAGAATATGAGAAGCACCGAAGGATCGTGTTGCATATCTTGAGTCAAAATCAGTTGTACGCCAAGCTATCGAAGTGTGAATTGTGGCTAAAAGAAGTTTCCTTCTTAGGGCACGTCATCAACAAGGACGGGGTGATGGTGGATCCCCAGAAAATTCAGGCAGTAGCTGAATGGGAACAACCTCGCAACGTCAAGGAAGTTCGAAGCTTCCTAGGATTGGCCGGGTACTGCAGGAGGTTCGTGGAGGGATTCTCAAAGATTGCCCTGCCCATGACCAAGTTACTCCGCAAGGTTCACAAGAAATTCATTTGGGATGAAAAGTGTGAGGAAAGTTTTCAAGAGCTGAAGAAGCGCTTGACCAGCGCACCTATGTTGACTCTACCGGATGGTCATGACGGTTATGTGGTATATAGTGACGCTTCTAAAATGGGTCTTGGTTGCGTGTTGATGCAAAACGGCAAAGTCATAGCCTATGCATCCCGCCAACTCAAGCCATACGAAGTCAACTACCCGACCCATGATCTTGAGTTAGCTGCTGTGGTTTTTTCTCTAAAGATATGGCGACATTATCTTTACGGCGTGAAGTGTCAGATCTTCACCGATCACAAGAGTTTGAAGTACGTCTTCACCCAAAAGGAACTCAATATGAGGCAAAGAAGATGGTTGGAGTTGATCAAGGACTACGACATTGAGCTGCAGTACCACCAGGGTAAAGGTAATATTGTCGCAGATGCCTTGAGTCGGAAGTCCCCACTAGAGAAACTTGTTGCAACGTTGACAGCTCAGCCGGCTATACAACAAGACTTGGTCCGTGAAGGGATCGAAGTTTGGTTTGAAAGGCAACAGAGCGGTTTGTGTACCTTGGAAATCCATTCCGACCTATTGGACCAGATAAAAGGAAAACAGCCGGATGATGTCATGCTAATCAAAATCAGTGGAGAAGTTTTGATCGGAAAGGCACCGGGATTCATCATACAGGATGATGGATCGTTGTGGTTTAGGGACCGCATATGTGTGCCGGCAGTGGATGAACTCCGAAAGACTATTTTGAGGGAGGTACATTCATCTGCTTATTCGGTCCATCTTGGATCAAGTAAGATGTATAAGGACTTACGAAGTAACTTTTGGTGGCCAGGCATGAAGCAAGATGTAGCTGAGTTTGCCTCAAAGTGTCTGGTGTGCCAGAAGGTCAAGATAGAGCATAGGCGACCTGGAGGAATGTTGTAGTCTTTGCCCGTGCCAGAATGGAAATGGGAAGACATCGCCATGGACTTCGTAACCGGTTTGCCTAAAACTCAAGGGCAAAAGGATACAATCTGGGTGGTTGTGGATCGACTCACCAAGAGTGCCCATTTCATTGCCATCAAAATGACTTGGGGGGTCCAAAAGTTGGCCGAGGTTTTCATCCATGAAATCGTCCGTTTGCATGGAACTCCAAAGTCTATCGTCTCTGATCGGGACGGCCGGTTCACGTCGAGGTTTTGGAAAGAATTGCACAACGCACTAGGGACTGAGCTAAGGTTCAGTACTGCTTTTCATCCTCAGACTGATGGGCAGTCCGAGAGGACAATCCAAACATTAGAGGACATGCTCCGAGCCTGCGTACTAGATCGCACAACGAGTTGGGATGTCAGCTTAAGTTTGATAGAATTCACATATAACAACAATAGCAGAGATAGCCGGCAAAGAAGGACAAAGAAGTTTCCATCTCAAGTGAAAGTGATCGCAAATTAGTGTTCCGGGGTTTGGCATGCTACTATCAAGATGGCTCCGTTTGAGGCTCTATACGGTCGTAATGTCGTTCGCCTATCTGTTGGGACGATAACGCGGATAAAATTCTTGTTGGACCAGAGTTGGTAGAACGAACCGCCGCCGACATCACCCTCATTCGCCAAAGGATGTTGACTGCTCAGAGTCGACAAAAGTCCTACGCTGACTTGAAGAGACGGGACGTTGAGTTCACTGTTGGCAATAAGGTCTTCGTAAAGGTATCACCATCTGAGGGGGTTTTTCGCTTTGGGAAGCGGGGAAAGCTCAATCCTCGATATGTGGGCCCTTTTGAGATTCTTGAAAAAGTAGGCAAACTCGCATATCGGCTTGCTCTACTGCCATCGGCTCACCCTATCCATAACGTCTTTCATGTGTCACTCCTTAGGCAGTATGTGCCGGATGAATCCCATGTTCTCGATTTTGGAGACATCGAGATACAATCAAATGGTACCTATGAAGAGAGACCAGTAAGGATTCTCGAATGCCGAGTAAAGAAATTACGCAACAAGGAAGTACCATTGGTCAGGGTACTTTGGTCTAGAAATGGTGGTGAAGAGACTACCTGGGAGACATGGGAAACCGAGCTAGATTTGCAAAAGCGTTTTCCTGACTAGCTAGCAAGTGACTAAAGAAAAGGGAATTTCTTTAAGGGGGTACTAGTGGAAGTATTCCTTAGTCAATTCCGGATATTCTAAAGATGTACTCTTCCTTTTTAGTTTATAGGACCTCGGCTAGTTTCGGGGTCGAAACTATTTTTAAGGGGGTACTGTTGTAATATCCGCAAAGTTTATAAAATGGATCAGGAAATTCTCCTTAGTTTTATGACTCAATTTTGTCTTTGGAACAACAAGAGAAAGGGCAAAGGTCACCCGATTAACCGAATAGCGTTGGATAACGCTAAACGGACACCTTAACTTCAAAAATTCATAAAACCTTCATTAGAGCTCGTAATCGAGTAATTCCAAAGCCTAATGGTAGATAAAGAAGTCTAGTTTCATCCCTCAAAATTTGAGGCAATTCCGATAAGTATCCAAAAAGTTATGTCAATTTTATCGAAATGTTGCCCAGTCCCCAAAAGGCAGCGACCGCCGCCAAAATGGCAGCGACCGCCGCCTTGCTGCAGATACAAGTGGCCCGATGGGACGTTTTCCTTGTGGGCGCCGGGGTTTTGGGAGCTGTGGTAGTTTTGCTTGGAGATCTATCCTAACACCTTTTGGGCATTGTCATCCATGGTTTTGTCAACCCCTTTTGGATTGTTAGGCGTTTTTGTCAACTCACCTTCTTGGATTATTAGGGAGATGGAACACTATAAATAGGGGTTGAAGATGGTGGATTAAGGCATCCAAATCTCTCCTCTCTCCCTTTGAAACCTCTTCCATTACAAAGTTAAAGTGTTCTTCTTGCTACTGTTGGCAAAAGTTCGTTGAAAGGTGGTCGGAGCTGATCGGAGGAAGCTTGCAAAATCACGCCGTCGACACACATACGGGCAGCGACCGCCGCCAAGGGGGCAGCGCCCGCCGCCAGCATCCTAGCTTGTGTTTTGTCCCGGGCCGTTGCCTAGCCGTTGCTCGGGCCGTGCCTTGCCTTTGTCTTGCATCTTGCCTTGCCTTAGGCCTTGTCTAGGGCCTTGCTAGCCTCGACTCCACGCCTCGATTAGCGTTTTTAAAAACGTCTTAAGGCAAGTGGATGGTTCTTCGTTTCCTTACTCGATAATCGTGAAATTGGTTTCCGTTATCAAAATAATCGTTGGGAAAAAACTTGTTTGCTAATAATTTGATTAGGATTATTATGCTTAGAAATAATGACCATTGTTTAGTATTATTATCGAATGCTAGACTTGGACTTAGGTCTCCGATGATGTGTGGCCTTTGATTGTTTCAAGTCTCTTTTCGAGACTTTGCTCTGGATTAGCTTAAGATAGGGATTGTCGGTTTAGTGATCCGCTGTCTCTTTATAACGTATTAGGAGGTATATTTAGCTATCGGCTCCTGATACTGGGTCATGACTCTGCCTTTCTCCTTATAGAGAGGCTAACACTCTTGCAAAGTGTTGAGGACTATGTTCCTTACTTTGGCTCGTCCCTCATTAGGGCTTGCCTATCTCTAAAAGTCACTAAGTGAAGTGCTTTGATTTATAACTAATGAAAGATCCGTGCTTCGTGCATAGTAATCAATGAATGCGGGGTGATTAGTACAACTTGGAAAATCACTCCGGGTCCACATTATTGACAATCGCCTATCCAATCTGAATGCATAACTCGAGTTGTTAAAATGCCTATAAAATGGCAAGATGGGTTCAGGTGTATAAGCGTCCTTGTGGCCACCTCCCTGTCGGCATCGTCGAGTTATGATGAGGTTGATACGATTCGATATATGTTGGATGCTTTTTAGAATCTCAAATGTTTAAGTTCCCAACGAATCGATAAACACATTTCCTTTCTTAGGCGTTATCTTCTAATAACGTCCTATTCCCGAGGGAGTTCTATCTTCTCTCATTACCCTTCGTACACCGTGCCAAACACTTAAACCTCTCGATCAGACTGCTGTTTTGCTATCGTCATGATGAACCTCCACTAACGTGCACCTACGAGTCATCATATGGCTAAGGATTGCCGTTATGTCCGACCTTTCTCAGAACCGAAACATTACTCTCCCACTTGTTTAGTCTCGTGTTAGACTAACATCCCTTCTTTCTTTCCCAACTTTGTTGGCTGGTATTCCTTGCTTTTATGGGGATATCAGATAGGAAAGGGAAGGCTATCCAGGAGTAACCGAAGACCCACGATGGAAGGAAAGAAGGAAGGAAGAAAAGAAGGAAGCAAGACGTCTTCAAATATTTTGTCTACTTTATGGTTTCCACTCGCTTTCGTCTCAATCCGAGACTTGTATATTCCGCTGCAAACTCCTTACTCTTGTATTACTAAACAACTTAAGGCGTATGAGCCTTTGTAACCGAATCCAGCTTTTGTTATAAAATATGGTTTGGTTTTGTTATTCTCGTGTTATGATACTCAAGCCTTAAACGGCTTCGGACCGTGAAATCCGAGGTCGTTGGCGGTAATACCCTTATGCTTGTGAAATCGGGGTGTTACAGAGCAAAGCTCGAGAGCAAAGGAGCGGAAGAGCCAAGCAAGGAACGAAGAGGAACTCAAGGAAAGCCAAGAAGAGAAGAGGATCGAGGCCCGGAACGACGTGCCCAGCAAGTCGGGCCCGAGTTGGCGCATTGGAGGCTCGGCCCGAGGTTGGTGACGTCGGGCCCGAGGTACTCCGTGTCGGTCCTAGTCGGCAAAAATGAGGATTGGGCTCTAAGGCACATATAATTGTGATCTACCACTTTTGCCCTTCTTCTATTTTGGAAGTCCTTGGTCCCTAATTAAAAGGAAGAAGACAATTAGAGAGAGGGGAGAAGCTTGGAGGCTAATCCACACATCTAATCACTCTCAAAGGCTCAAGGAAGACTTGGAGAGCAAGGAGGAGGAAGGAAGAGGAGAAGAAGAGAGAAATCGGTGGAGCTTAGGGAGATTTAGTGAGTTTGAACTTGTTTTGTTTTGCACTTAGTGGATTTGAGATTTGGATCTTGTGAATTCCTTTTATTTGAATGCAATTTGAGTTTGATGATTGAGATTTGTTTGCTTTGCTATTTGATTGCTTTTTACTCTTTCCACATGGAGTAGATTCCATAGTCTTGGGCTATGGGGGAAACCCCTAGCTATGATTGGGTGTGAACCCTCAATTCCATAGCCTTGAGTGCTTGATTTAGGAACCCTCTCTACATTGAGCTTCAATTCTCTTGTGAGAACAAGGGATCTAGGGCTTGTGTTTGGTTAGAGTAAGCGAAAGCGATCTCGAGCCCATCACTTGGCCTAGCATCGAAGGGAAGGTGAAAACCTCCTATGTTCGATGTGTAGAGTGGAGGGATCGAAGGCAAACAACCTCGATCTCATAAGGATCAACACTTAATTGCTGAATTGGGGTGGAATTAGCCAAGTCTAGTTAGGGAAGGAACCCAAAAACCCAAGACCGATCTACTATTTTGCCAAGACCAAGTTATCCAGACATCGGGCCCGACTTCCACTAGTGTCGGTCCCGCCTAAACTCTCATCGATCCTCCTCGGACCGAGGTGACCTAAGTCGGTCCCGAGGAGTTCCCTTTGATTTTCCTTGTTTTTGCCTTTCTTTTACCCTTTTTAGTCTTTTTGGTACACTCAACGCACGAACTCCCGTGTGTTCGACACCCTACCCTTGTACTACAATAGGGGTCCGGTTTATAAATTTTAATTTTGACCCTCCGATCCAGAACCCATCAGAAGGCACTTCATTGGCTCGAGAGTTTGCCCGCTAGGTCGATCACTACATGGAAGGCTTTGCACGACTTGTTCATGATGAAGTTCTTTCCACCGGCCAAGACTACCGAGCTAAGGAAGCGCATCACTTCCTATTATCAACTTCCCAACGAGACTTTTGTTGAGACTTGGGAGAGATTCAAAGAGCTTCTTCGGCAATGTCCTACTCATGGACAACCTCCTTATGTTCTTCAAGAGATATTCTTCCAAGGGATCAATGTCGCAACAAAGGACCGCATCAATCTTCATACCGATTGCGGTTTCATTGAGATGGATCCCGATGAGGCATGGCCTCTATTGGACAAACTCACCAACTATGATGCCATGTATGGAACCCAACAACCCATCCGGATTCAAACAAAGAAGCTTTATGATCCAAATAGCGAGCCAATTGATCAAGATGTGAAGTTCCAATTCATGCAAGATCAGATCAACCAGCTCGAAAAGCAAGTGAGTTACTACAAATCCGTTGCCCCAACTTGTCAAGAATGTGGTTCTCAATCTCATACCACCGCTTCTTCTACGAATGTGGAGCAAGTCCGGGCCGCCGAGGCATATGCGGAGGCCAACTATATGCGAGGACCCTACCGAGGCCAAAACAGTGCTTATGCGGGGAGGAACAACAACAAGTACTCTCAATGGAATAACAATGGCCAAAGCCAAGGTTATCCACCTCCTCCACAAGAGCAAAGGGTGCCTCCTTATAGACCTCCCGGTTATCAAGAAGAACCACCGGCTTGGGCTCACGGTTACTTTGAAAGAATCAAAAACAAGTTTAGTGGACTCAACAACAAACTCGATGGCGTTCAAGACCAATTGGGAAACCTTGAAGCATGGAGGAAGAATGTTGATTCCCAACTTGGTAATCTAGCTGCTCAAATTCCACGACCTCAAGGACAACTCCCGGGCCGCCCCGAAGAGAATCCTAGAGGCCGAGCAAGCAATGGTGGAATCCGAGCCATGAATCTATGGAATGGCAAAGCATTGCCCGATCCACCGAAGAGAACGGCGAAGGATGATGTCTCAGGACCGACCCCACTTGGGTCGATCTCGACCCCCTCAAGGGTCGGTCCTGAGGCGACTGATGAGGAGGACGAAGAGGCGATCGACCCAGCTGAGGTCGAGCTCGACCACCCTACACCAGGAAAGTCTTCTAACTCTTCCCCTCAGCTCACTCCCGATCCCACTCCTTCCTCTTCCAACTCTAAGATACTTCCTTTCCCTTCTAAGAAACCCAAGGACTCGACGGAAGGAAAGTTTAAGCGCTTTGTTAAGTTGCTTCAAGGCTTGAATTTGTCTATTCTCTTCGCCGAGGCCTTGAATGAAATGCCCGCTTACACTAAATTCTTGAAGGAGATTTTGTCTAGGAAGCGATCAATGTCGGAACTAACGGATGAGGTGAGGTCATTGGACCTTCCCGAGAAGCTCGGTGATCCCGGCAAGTTTGCTATTACTATCGGTATTGGAGCTTATCGTTTCAAAGCATTGTGTGATCTAGGTCCTAGTGCTAGCTTGCTCCCACTTTCAATTTGGTCCAAGACCAACATGGGGCCATTAGTACCGGTGAACATGAGGTTATACATGGCGGATGGGTCATGCGTTCAGCCCACGGGTTAGTAGATGATTTCCCCGTTCAAGTGGGGAAGTTCTTTGTGCCCAATGATTTCATAGTTATGGAGATGCCCGAGGACCCCGTAGTACCCATCATAGTCGGACGGCCATTCTTAGCCACCGCGGGAGCTGTCATTGATGTCAAGAGTTGACTTCTTACTTTCAAAACTGGTGAAGAAGTGGTCGAGTTCCGTTTCAACCTAACTTTGAAGGAATCAAGTCATGAGGAGGTCAAGATGCTATACACACACTCCGACTACATTGAGTGCAACAACCCAACGGGACGATTTTTGACATGGGAACCTCTACCGCAAGACTTGAGGGTCTCAGGACCGAACCTACTTGAGTCGTGCACGACCCCCCTGGATGGTGGCGAGGATTCTTTCCTTGTTATGGATGCACTCAAGGCGGAGCACGAGGATGAAGTTAGCTTGCCCGAGCCTACTCCTAAGCTAAAGGAGCTCCCCGATTCTTTGAGGTACGCTTTTCTTAGTCCAAATTCTTCTCTCCTCGTCACTATTAATGCTAATTTCAGTGTGGAAGAGGAAGGCAAATTGCTTGATGTGCTTAGGACCCATAGGAAAGCCATAGGATATTCTCTAGAGGAACTTAGCGGTATTTCACCCTCATTTTGCATGCATAGGATATATATGGAGGATGATTATAAACCCACTATTGAGCACCAACGTAGGTTAAACCCGAACATGAAAGAGGTAGTGAAGAAGGAAATACTTAGAATGTTAGATGCCGGTATCATCTTTCCAATCTCCGATAGTAAGTGGGTTAGCCCCGTACATGTGGTTCCTAAGAAAGGGGGGATGAAGGTTGTAGAGAATGAGAAGGGGGAGTTGATTCCTACTAGACCCACCACTAAGTGGAGGATGTGCATAGACTATAGGAAACTTAATAGTGCCACTAGGAAGGATCACTTTCCACTCCCCTTCATTGACCAAGTTTTAGAACGTTTAGCTCAACATGATTACTTTTGCTATTTGGATGGCTATAGTGGTTTTTGGCAGATTCCCATTCACCCCGATGATCAAGAGAAGACCACATTCACTTGTCCATATGGGACGTTTGCTTACAAGAGAATGCCGTTTGGGCTTTGCAACGCCCCGGCTACATTCCAAAGGTGTATGATGGCCATCTTCTCCGACATGATTGATCAGATAGTGGAGGTGTTCATGGATGATTTCTCGGTTTATGGTTCCTCTTTCGATTCATGCCTTGTTAACCTCTCTAGGGTCCTTAAAAGATGTGAGGAAACAAACCTTGTGCTCAATTGGGAGAAGTGTCATTTCATGGTTAGAGAGGGAATTGTCTTAGGTCATCTAGTGTCTAAGTGTGGGATTGAGGTGGACAAGGAAAAAATTGAGCTTATTGAGAAATTGTCCCCTCCATCCTCCGTGAAAGACGTTAGGAGTTTCTTGGGGCATGCGGGGTTTTATAGGCGCTTCATTCAAGACTTTTCTAAAATTGCTTAACCTTTGACTCACCTACTAGTGAAAGATGTAGAGTTTAGCATGTCTTCGGATTGTCTTGAAGCGTTTTACAGGTTGAGGAGAGCTCTTGTGACGGCCCCCATCATGCAATCACCGGATTGGACACTTCAAGTTGAAATCATGTGTGATGCTAGTGACTATGCCATTGGTGCGGTCCTTCGGCAACGGAAAGACAAGAAGCTTCATGCCATTTACTATGCAAGTAAGACTCTTGATGAAGCCCAAAGTAAGTACACTACCACCGAAAAAGAGTTTCTTGCCGTAGTATTTGCATTTGAAAAATTCCGCTCTTATCTAGTAGGTTCTAAGGTGATTGTTTATACTGACCATGCCGCGATTAGATTTCTAATGGCAAAGAAAGACGCCAAGCCTAGGTTGCTTCGTTGGATGCTTTTGTTGCAGGAATTCGATCACGAAATCCGAGACAAAAAGGGAGCGGAGAACTTAGTGGCGGATCACCTATCTAGACTACCCCTTGATCACATCATGGAGTCCGGCAGATCAATCCCCATCAATGATACACGCCCGGATGAGACCCTTATGCTCGGCAACAAAGATCACCATGAAGCCATTGGAGGAGGAGAAGCGGAGCTCTCAGGACTGACCTCACCAGGGTCGAGATCGACCCAAACAGAGGAAGTAGCTCTCAGGACCGACCCATCTGGGTCGTGCACGACCCTATCCTTGGGTCGAGCGAGTGAGTCCTCTTCTTTCTCATCGGTTCTTTTGAGTTCTAATGTTCTTCCATCTTCATCTTCTTCTCCTCCCCCTTCTATTCTTACTATACGTGGGTCAAAGACCCCTTGGTATGCGGATTTTGCTAACTATGTTGTTGGAGGCATTATCCCGTATGGGTTGACTTCACAAGGCAAAAAGAAGTTCCTCCACGACGTCAAGCGTTACTATTGGGATGATCCCTACTTGTTCAAACAAGGGAGTGATCATATCTTTCGACGTTGTGTGTCGGACGATGAGATAGAGGGAGTCATCCGACATTGTCACACCCTACTGACGGGTGGCCATGCTAAGGGATTCAAAACAATCGCAAAGATCCTCCAAAGCGGACTCTATTGGCCAACTCTCTTCAAAGATGTGCAAGAATATGTGACAACATGCGATGAGTGTCAACGGTCGGGGAACATCACATGGAGGAATGAGAACCCACTCACCGGTATCTTGGAGGTCGAGCTCTTTGATGTTTGGGGTATTGACTTCATAGGACCCTTCCCCTCTTCGGGTCCCTACAAGTACATACTCGTGGCGGTTGACTATGTTTCCAAGTGGGTCGAGGCCATAGCCACAAGGACGATTGATGCTCGAGTGGTGGCCAAGTTCATGATGACCAACATCTTTCCCCGCTTTGGTTTCCCTCGAGTCCTCATTAGTGATGGAGGATCTCACTTCATTGAGCGGAGCTTTGAGGCACTTTTGACCAAGTATGGGGTGTCTCACAAGGTGGCCACACCTTATCATCCTCAAACTAGCGGTCAAGTGGAAGTTTCAAACCGGCAAATCAAGAGCATTCTAGAGAAGACGGTCTCCCGCTCAAGAAAAGATTGGTCTTCCAAGCTCGATGATGCTCTATGGGCATACCGCACCTCCTACAAAACACCACTTCGCACCACTCCTTTCAATCTAGTGTATGGCAAGTCATGCCATTTGCCCGTCGAACTCGAACCCAAAGCTTTATGGGCTCTCAAGAAGCTCAACATGGACCTCGACGCGGCCGGAGCAAAGCGTTTCATGGACTTGCAAGAACTAGAGGAATTGAGACTCAAAGCATATGAGAACTCCAAAATCTACAAGGAGAGGACCAAGAAGTGGCATGATAGAAAGCTTGTGCCAAAAACAATCAAGGCCGGTGACCAAGTGCTCCTCTTCAACTCAAGGCTCCGACTCTTCCCCGGAAAGTTGCGGACCCGATGGAGTGGACCATTCATGGTTCATCACATTTACTTGGCTAGAGAGGGGTTATGTCTCTCATTTTGGTGGTCTTTTAGTAGTTAATTTCCCTTGTAAATATGTGTTTCTCATTCCCTTCTTTGTTAGTTTTGTCCCTTTTTAGCCTAGATTCCGATTTTCTATGAGATTCGGAGACTATGCGAATTTGTTGTGTTTTGTAGGTAAGTGGGCACGTTTTGAGGACAATTGGCTGGAGATTCCAAGGAGGAAAAAAGCTAAGGAGCAAAGGAGCGGAAGAGCCAAGCAAGGATCGAAGAGGAAATCAAGGAAAACCAAGAAAAGAAGAGGATCGAGGTCCGGAACGATGTACCCAACTCGTCGGGCCCGAGATGGAGAGATGGAGGCCAGGACCGAGGTCAACAACGTCGGGCCCGAGGTGTGTCCGTATCGGTCCAAGTCGGCTTAAGAGAGCATTGGGCTCCAAGGCACATAATTGTGATCTACCACTTTTGCCCTTCTTCTATTTTTGGAAATCCTTGGTCCCTAATTAAAGAGGAGAAGACAATTAGAGAGGGGGGGAAAAACTTGGAGAGAGAAATCCACATCTAATCACTCTCAAAGGCTCTAGGAAGACTTGGAGAGCAAGGAGGAGGAAGGAAGAGGAGAAGAAGAGAGAAATCGGTGGGATCTAGGAGAAATTAGTGAGTTTGAACTTGTTTTGCTTGTGTTTAGTGGATTTGAGATTTGGATACTGTGAACCCCTTTGATTTGAATGCAATTTGAGTTGGATTTGAGTTTGATGATTGAGAATTATTTGCTTTGCTATTTGATTGCTTTTTACTCTTTCCACATGGAGTAGATTTCATAGTCTTGGGCTATGGGGGAAACCCCTAGCTAGGATTGGGTGTGAACCCCCAATTTCATAGCCTTGAGTGCTTGATCTATGAATCCTCTCTACATTGAGCTTCAATTCTCTTGTGAGAACAAGGGATCTAGGGCTTGTGGTTGGTAAGAGTAAGCGAAAGCGATCTCGAGCCCATCACTTGACCTTGCATCGAAGGGAAGGTGAAAACCCCCCTATGGTCGATGTGTAGAGTGGAGGGATCGAAGGCAAACAACCTCGATCTCATAAGGATCAACACTTATTGGCTGAATTGGGGTGGAATTACACAAGTCTAGTTAAGGAAGGAACCCAAAAACCCAAGACCGATCTACTAATTTGACAAGACCGAGTTACCCAGAACGTCGGGCCTGACTTCCCCTGTGCCGGTCCTGTCCTAAACTCTCATCGATCCTCCTCGGACCGAGGGGACTAAAGTCGGTCCCAAGGAGTTCCCTTTGATTTTCCTTGTTTTTGCCTTCCTTTTCCATTTTTTTAGTCTTTTTGGTACACTCAACGCACGAACTCCCGTGTGTTCGACACCCTACCCTTGTACTACAATAGGGGTTCGGTTTATAAATTTAAATTTTGACCCTCCGATCCGGAACCCATCAGAATTTTGGCGCCGTTGCCGGGGAGTTCAACTTGTTTGAGGTACCATCTTTGTTGAGTCTTTGAATTTGTAGTGATTTGGGTGAGGGACTAGCCCAAACCCCTTGTTTGATTTGATTCGGTTTTGTTTGTGTCTTTGGTTATAGGTGTATGCGAGCTCGTTCCGTCCGAGGAACACTTGAGTTCGACTTTGTTAGTTATCCGGAGAGCATCATCAAACAAGCTCGAAAGAAGAAGAAAATGGAGAACCAAGCACTACGTGATGATGAGGTTGATAGGATGAGGGCCGACATGGCTCGTATGCAACTTGAGATGGCGAACCGAGATGCCGAAGCTAGAAGAGAGCGTGAGCAAAGGATGAGATTGGAGGCTCAAATCAACACCCAACCCCGGAATGCACGACAATACATGCATCCGGAGTTGAAGGTGCCGGAGCCGGCCATTGTTTTGCCGGAGGTGTTGGATTGTTAGTACTGAGGGACGTCCTTTACTTTGGTAAAGGCGTCCCTACGAGGAGTAGGGGCGTCCTTGAGTAATGCAGCGGAAATAAAATACTAAACAAGTAAAGATGAACGCAGTGAATTATAGAGGAACCACTCAAGACCAAGTAGTCCTTGAGTGTAAACCTCTACCTCCTTGGAGGATTTTTGAATAGCTTTTCCTTTATATTGAACGTCCTTACAGTTGTACTGGCGAGTCTTTACAGTTCTCTGGCACTTAGCTTTTCCCTAAGTCCACTAGTAAAGGACTCCTCTAAGCCTACAACTAAAGCGAGTTCAATCTTATAAAGGACTCTATCCCTACGTCCTACAGTACTTCGTAGGACTCTCTTTCTCTTTTTAGGTTTTTCTGAATACAAACTGTTTTGTGGTTTTGGTTACAACTCTCACTCGATCTAGCACAAGTCTTAGCACTGTTCTTGAGTTCTTGAGCTAGTTCTTCGTGTTCTTGAGTGAGTCGCTTTCCTCTGATTCTCTCTGAATATTCTCTGAAAGCGTTAACGTCACAATAAATGACTTGAGGCTATTTATAGGACTTGGGGAGGGGCGTCATTCTCCTGGGACGATCATGCCCTTGGTGGACGTGGCTACAGGATCTTCCTCCACGTATGATGGCAATGATGAGGAAGCTTCCTGTATCCAGCTGTGTTTGATGAACTCCGCTACAGAATCTGCCGCCACGTATTGATGAACTCTGCAACAGGATCGTCCGCCACGTAGTGTTGGACTCCGCTACAGGATCGGTCTCCACGTGTCCTTGGATGATCAAATATTGTCGAGTGATGTCATCCTGTCGGCTAGTGAGTAAGGACACTTGGCTTTGCGTTCCTACTTGCTTGGGACTCCGTCCTTGCTCAAGTAGTCTCTTGCTGGTCCTTACTTCCTGTTAGCTAGCGTCCCTAAGCTTATGGGACGCCCATACACACTTGTTGTCCTTTTGTCACTGGCGTTCCTAAACACTTGGACAAATTTATTAGAATCAAAGTGAGTTTGTCATATCAAAACTAAGGGACGGTTGTGGGCACACTACCAAGCACGCAAGCGTCCTTGATAACGTCCCAACAATTTCCCCCTTTTTGATGATGACAAACTCTTCAGCAAAATAGTTTTGGCATTGGAACTTAGCATATATGAAAACTTAGAAGCGTCCTCTAACACTTAGAGAAATTTCAGTAAGCACAAGTTTTCATTCTTTGATTCTCTAACATTTGGATTTTAAGGAGAGAGTCGCGTCCTAGAAAACTTTCTAGGCGTCCTCTTTTATTCTAGCATGTCGTCCCTTAGACCTTTCACTTAATAATTCCCCCTTAACACTTGCTTATTCTAGATAACTATTTTATAGCGCATCTCTACAAAACTACACTTCCCCCTTTTGGCATCATCGAAAAGGATAACAAGTGATAAGGACGTTAGCACAAACACACAACTAGAAGCAGTGGAACGCTTAAACAAACATATGCAAACAAACAATTGAATTGCCATTCAAATGGAAAGTAGAGTACGGTTATTACAAACCAGATCATAGTGTTTGAAAAACAAAAGAAGCAAGAACAAAAAGATGTGGGATAAAGGGGTTGAGGACGGCGATCACTGAGGACGGCGTTGGTCTTGGTAAAACTTAAGAAGCTCCTCATGAAGTTCTGCCGACTTGGTGAAGGCCGAAGACAAGTCCCTTAGAGATGAGATAATCAGGCACTGGTTGTTCAAGATTGCATCCATAAGTTCTGCTGGAGGATGCAGTTCAGGATTAGCTAGGGCAGGAATAGGCGCGGGACCAGAGCTGGAAGAAGGTGCGTTCACATGAGGTACAGAGGAAGGAGGAGAAGCGGCCATGAGCATCTGGTCAAGAGCAGCAAAGTTTACAGCAGGCTCTTCCTCGTGAGCGGGCTCTTGATGCATAGAGGCAAGGCGTTCTTGTTCTGCCTCTTGAGCGAGGCGTTCTTGATCAGCCTTCTTCTTAGCTTCCTCAGCTTCAGCTTCCAACTGCTTCTTGATTGAGGGCAGTTCCTCATTGTGTCTTATTTCAATAAGTCCCTTCTTGATATTCCAGTTTAACCCGAGCAGTTCTTTGGGAGCAGAGTCATCATAGGCGTTCTGCGACGAGAGAATCAGTTTGACTAACCCAGGGTATGGCAAAGCGTGTCTCTTCCTCCCACACTTAGCCATATGTTGCATTGCAATTCTGGTAAGATTGATGGGTCGGTGTTCGAGAAAAGCGTCTATTAATATGATGTCATGTGTTTGAACTATATAACGCTTCTCTTGCCTGGGAAGGACGGCGCGGCAGATAAAGTAATGTGCAATGGCGCCGACTTTGCTTAACACGTGAGCCACCCTGTCAAGTCCATAAGGTCTTTTACCCTGGAACACTCTTTCAATCATAGCAACTTCTTCGTCCTCTGTCATCTCAAAACCGTTCTCTAGAAGGGAGCTTAGAACGTTGGACGGCGGCTTTTGAGTATTGAGTCCCATGAAGGCACGGACTTGACGTTCATTGACAAATGCTTTCTCGTCCTCTATCTTGAAGTGGAGAGAACTGTCCTTAGACTTGTAGCGGAGGCTTTTGTAGAACGCTCGGACCTGTTCTTTATCAACTTCAGTAGGAGCGGGTCCAACGTTCAGCCATCCTTGAAATCTGAGAAGCTCAAGAAACTCCAGAACGTCTTTTTCTTTGGTGAATGAGGCAAGCCATTGCTCAGAATAGACCAAGGGGCCTAGAACGTTTACAGGAGCACCATCGTCCTTGCGCTTCTTTTTGCCTTTTGGGGACTCAGAGTCCTCATCATCAGAACTTTCATCAGCATCGTCGTCAGACTCATTTTCAGCATCGTCCTGGGCAGGAGCATCCTCAGTGCCTTGAACATTTTCATCATTACCACCAGCTGTGGCCTGATCTGCATCGGAGGGAGCTATGCCTTGGGACGTGTCCTCTGCGTCCTGAGCTTTTGATGGAATTTCAGTGTTTGGCTCAGCGTTCACAGGGACTTGGTGGGATTCTGTTTGGATTGTGGGGGAGGGGTTTTCTTGTGGAGTTGGGAGGGGATTGAGGAGGGGAAGGGATTGGTTGTAGGGTGGGATCTCAGCAGCATCACACTCGAGCTCATTAGAGAGAGTAGGCTCGGCGTCCTTGTGAGCGACCTGGTGCTCGCCAGCGTCCTCAACTACTTCAACAATTTCCGCCTCCTTTTCAATAGGAGCAGTTTCAACTTTCTCAGCCTGAACATTCTCAGCCTCATCTTGGGAGTCCCCTGTTATATCGACAAAGGGGGAGGACTCGCCAGTAGGAGTTCCTTGGTTACTCTTCTCAGAAGAGCTTGAACTGGAGGAACTAGATGAGGGAACGGGTTTTGGCACTGCCACTTCCTTGGCAAGCAACACTTTAGGCTTTTCACCTGTTTTGCGACGGCGGAAGGTGTGCGCGAGGGTGGAACGAAGCTCAACGTCCTCCGGGCCACTTTCGGATGAAGGACGGCGGGACCTGGGAGTCTCGGGGTCCTTGGGCGGGGAAATGTGGGCCGGGGCGGATGGGAAGTTGGCAAAATTAATGGGTGAGGACTGAGGATTGGATTGGAAGGGAATGAGAGCGTTTGCCTTTGAAAGTTTGGGGGACGGAGGAGGAGTTGGAAGTTGGACAATTTTGAGAGGATTTGGAGGAGGAGGAGGAGTGGATTGCTTTGAGAGTTTGGAGGGGCCTTTTGTGGTGCTAGGCCATTTTGTGGAGCTTTTAGTAGGGGGGACGCTTGAGGACTTGGCCTTTTTAAGGGGCCGAGGGTCATGGGTCTTCTTGGAGCGTTCCTCCTTGATATGAGGTGGAAACTTGTCCACAATCTCAGTTTGTTTGGAGGAGGAGAAGGGTTTAGAGGATTTTGAGAGAGGGGACGATGGGGCGGGACGCTTTAAAAGCTTTTTGGTTGTAACAGAGGGAATTTGAGGAGATGGGGGAGAGGGACTCGCCAAGCGGTGTTTTAACATTTGGAAGGCGGGGGAGTCCCTTGGGTACATAGGGAAGTCGGGAAGGACTTGGTTATGTAGGTCTGGGAGAAGATCAAGTAAGGGAGCAAGATTCTCACCACCAAATTGTTGGAAGAAGAGCACGTCTTCCATCCGGCCAGGCAGGTCGTGGTAGTTGGTTTTGTGTAGGCCGTGGATGACGAAGCGTTCAATGAACTTCTCATAATTCCTCGTCTTTTCAGCGTCCCGCTTGACGTCTGGACGGTCCATGCGGTCCCTGATCAACATGTAAAGAGTTTTGGGCTTCTTATTGATGAAGTCCAAAAGAGATTCGTTGAGAGCAATGGGCTTAGGCTTCTCAATATGGTGGGACTTCACTAGCTTCCTCCTCTTACCGCCGGTAGAATATCCGGCAGCGTTCCACTGTCTTTGAGACATATTCTGATTGAGTTTAGAGAGAGAAAGTCGCTGGAATGCAAGAGAGAGGGCAGAGTAGATTTGAGAGCAGGGAAGTGGTTGAGAATAATAAATTCTGAGAGCGACTGTTCTGGCCTTATATAGAAGAAGCGGTGGTACAAACTGTAATTAATCGCTGATTTCCTGTGCGACACGTGGCATAACTTTCCCCTTAAGAGTTGAGAAAGAACAACGGTTACTGTTCAAACTTTCTAATGTTCAAATTTCTGACTTTTCAACTTCTTCTCAAAACTGAACTGGCGTCCTCTCTTACAAACATTGAGCGTCCTCTCAAACGTAGTAAAAATTTACCTCTTCAAGCAAACCAATAACCTTGACAACCGTCCTTGTGATCACCTTGCGAACCATTTGAGAACAAAGCAAGCACGTCCCGTAAAAGAAAATATAAAGCTCATAGGACGCTTTTGCAGAGTTCTCGGCTAGGGTAAGCTTAGAGTTCCCATCATTTCGGCTTATGATGCGGGTTGGGTGATCAGGGATACTCTTTTCAAGACAAATAGAGAAAATTGAATGGCGTTCCAAAGTAGCAAACACATGAAGTTTTAGACTAGCGTTCTTGCAAATATGAATTCAATGTAAAACTGTCCTTAAACACTTAGAATCTACTAAACATAGCCAATCATTGAGGGAATAGTAGAACAGGACTTGCTACTTAAAAGTTATCATCCCCAAGAGTAACCTTAGATGCTCATAGGGACGTCTATCAAGCGCCTTAGTGAAAATATCAGCTATTTGGTCTTCAGTCCTTACATGCTCCATACTAATGAGTCCTAGCTCAACATTATCACGCAGGAAATGATGCCTTATATGAATATGCTTTGTGCGTGAATGAAAAACAGGATTCTTAGAAATTTCAATAGCACTTGTATTATCACAGCGAATAGGAATAGTTTCAAGATTGATACCGTAGTCCTCAACTTGATATTTGATCCAGATGACTTGTGAACAGCACGAGGCAGCAGCAACGTATTATCACAGCAGCAAATGGCAAACATGATATCGGGACGGCTTGCGGTCAAATAGAGCAAAGAGCCAATCATTCCTCTGTATAGCTTTTGATCAACGTCCTTTCCCTGTTCATCTGTGTAAAGACGCGAATTTGGAGAACAAGGGGTTGCAACAGGTTTGGACGTGTTCATCCCGTACTTCTCAAGCATTTCACGGACATATTTTTGTTGGTCAATATGCGTCCCTTCCTTGAGTTGGTTGATTTGAAGTCCCAAGAAGAAATTGAGTTCTCCAATGAGGGACATCTCAAACTCACTACTCATTAAGGACTTGAACTCATCTACAAGTTTCATGTTAGTACTACCAAAGACTATATCATCAACATAGACTTGGGCAATTAAAATTTCCTTGTGAACTTTCTTAATGAACAAAGTTTTATAAATTGACCCTCTTGTGTACCCATGAGACAAAAGAAAGGACGCAAACTTGTCGTACCATGCACGAGGGGCTTGCTTGAGTTCATAGAGCGCTTTGTCCAAGTAGTACACATGATCTGGGTGAGAGGCGTCCTCGAAGCCAGGCGGCTGAGCAACATACACTTCCTCCTTGAGTTTTCCATTGAGAAAGGTAGTCTTGACGTGCATCTGAACTAACTTGAATCCCTTGTGAGCGGCAAAGGCAATAAGGAGTCGGACGGCTTCAATTCTAGCAACAGGAGCAAAGGTCTCATCGTAGTCTATGCCTTCCTCTTGCTTGAATCCTTGAGCCACCAGTCTTGCCTTGTTCCTTGACACACGTCCACTTTCATCAAGCTTATTTCTGAACACTCAACGCGTCCCTATGATGTTTTTTGCCTTTGGGACGAGGGTCCAAACTTTGTTCCTTTCAAACTGGTTGAGTTCTTCTTGCATCGCTTGAATCCAGTCAGCGTCCTGGAGTGCTTCTCTGGGACTTGCTTGCTGCTGACCTTGTTTGAACGCCTTGAGAGATATCTGAGACAATTTGAGATGTAGGGTGGTCCCTAGAGAAGCGGGACTCCCTTTAAAACAATTGAGCAAATCCTGGATCAATCTCTCCATCAGAATCATCACTATCAGCTTGAGCATCGTTCTCAGTGTGTTCCCCCTCTGAGAGAGCGTCCACAACTTGTCGTTGCTCACCTTGTTGACTTGATTCAACCACATCTTGTTGAACTGGGGATTCACTACGAGAGGGAACTCCCTGAACAACACTAGGAACGTCCACTGAGACTTCTTCTGGATTTGGAGTAGCGTCCTTAGGAACATAGTATCTTCCAGAGGACCAATTTTCAACTTCGTCTTCAGAGTCGTCCTGCTGTTGTGAGAGAGAGCGTTCTTTCTTACTTGGTTTTTCTTTGTGAGAACAACTCTCCTTGAACACAACATGAATACTCTCCTCAAGCTTTAGAGTCCTTTTGTTGAAAACTCTATATACTTTGCTGGTGAGAGAGTACCCAAGGAATATGGCTTCATCACTCCTTGCATCAAACTTTCCAAGTCTTTCCTTGTCATTGTTGTAGACGAAGCACTTGCACCCAAAAACTCTGAGATAATCAATGCGAGGCTTCCTTCCATTCAACAACTCATAGGATGTCTTCTTCAGCAGAGGACGAATCATGGCATGATTTATGATGTAGCATGCTGTAGCAATAGCTTCCGCCCACAAGTATTTGGGGACGCTATTTGCCAAGAGCATAGTCCTTGCCATATCCTCCAACGTCCTGTTCTTTCTTTCCACAACTCCATTTTGTTGAGGAGTCCTTGGAGCTGAGAAGTTGTGAGAGACGCCATGTTGATCACAGTAGGCCAGGAACTCTGAGTTTTGGAACTCCGTCCCATGGTCTGATCGTATGGCTTTGAGAGGCGTCTCAAGGGCAACTTCCACTTGTTTGATGAAGACTTTGAATGCATTGAAACAATCTGCTTTTGACACCAAGAAAAGAACCCAAGTGAATCGAGAAAAATCATCTACGAGAACGTAAATGTACCTCTTTCCACCGTAGCTCAGCGTCTTCATTGGTCCACAAAGATCCATGTGGAGAAGTTCCAAAGGCTTCTTCATACTGACTTCGTTCTTGGACTTGAAGGACGTTCTTGTTTGCTTCCCTTTGATACAGGCTTCACACTATTCAACTTTCTCAGGATCAATTCGGGGAAGTCCTTTCACAAGATTTCTTTGGTGTAGCTTAAGGATTGTGCTTGGTCCAGCATGGCCAAGACGGCGATGCCAGAGGTCAGCGTCCTCCTTTGAAATAGATAGGCATAATTCTGATTTAGGCATGAACTCCTGGTTGAAGATGTAGACATTGTTTTGGCGTATTCCTTTGAGAACAACTTTGTTGGACTTCTTGTTGATGACAAGGCACTCCTTTGAGTCAAATGTGACTAGATTTTCACCTTGATCACACATTTGAGAGACGCTAAGAAGATTAAAGCCAAGTCCTTTAACCAGACTGACATTTGTTGCCTTGATGAACGGATTGAGAATAGCAGTTCCCGTCCCTTTGATCTTTCCTTTGCCCTTGTTGCCAAATGAGACAGTTCCTCTCGTGGCACTACTTTGGATAGAAGTGAGATGGATCTGGCTTCCTGTCATATGGTTTGAGGCGCCACTATCAATGATCCACGGGCGTCCCCTCACTTCCACCTGCCATGACAAAGTTAGTGTTTGGCGACCCAGGCAAGATGTTCCTTACCTGGTTCGTTACAGGAATAGAACTCTTGTTCTGGCATGTAGTCATTTATATTAACATCATTTGAAATAGCATGTTTTAGGAAAAAACTCCTAGAACGTCCAGGACGCCTAGTGTTAGCCTTAGGGACAGACTTAGCATTTTCATTGTTAGTCCTAGCAGCTTTTCCACTTTCAATATCTTCTTTTAGTTTCACACAATCATATTTGAAGTGATCTCCTTGTCCATAGTACCAACACGTCCTATCGTAAGTACCAAGGTAGTACTTCTTGTTGGGACGTTGGATTTTGTTTTTCTTCATCTTTTGAGGATCACAAACTTTTGAACCATCCCCTTTTGCAATTTTCTTGTAAATTTTATGACTTGTAGAGTTGGTATAGTAGTCCTTCTGACCTTGGTCTCCACTTTCTACGACTCTTATACGCTCAAGAAGGTTCTTGGTTTTCTCCCTTTCTAGTTCAAGTTCTGAAGTTTTGCTAGCCTCAAAGTCGCTAGGGAGAGAGTTCCTAGTGTCAGACTCATAACCTAGTCCTCTTTTAGCTGGGACAAACACCATTGGTCTAACTTCCTCAATGACAAGACTCTTTCCTAAGACTTTGACTTCTTCCCTAAGTTTAGCGTTTTCAAGCTTTAGACACATAACTTCAGTTTTTTGGGATTTGTTTTCATCATAGGAGGACTCTAGTTGTGAGGACACTACAACACAGTTCTCACATTCAACAATTATGTTCTCATCTTCAAGTTCATCCATCCTATGTTTCATTGCAAGACTTTCTTCCATGATTTTACCGATGAGTTTAATAAGTTTTGACTTTGAACATCTTTCTAAGGAATTCATCATAGATTCATGAGTTACCTCTGGTTCCTTTTCTGAGACGTCCTCTTCAACAGCTGAGGCGTCCTCCATAGCCATGTACGCCACTTGTTCATCAGTTTCTGAGGCGTCCTCGATAGCTATGTACGCCGCTTGTTCATCAGGTTCTTCATCATCAGAACTGACATTATCTCATGCAGATGCGAACGCTCCAATGAGGGCCTTTGTCTTCATTTCCTTTGAGGACATTCCCGTTGTACACTTTTTAGCAAAGTATCCTTTCTTGTTACATTTGTAACAGGTAAGTTCTTTCATCTCTGCCTCAGTGTACTTGGGACTTTCTTTTTTGGAAGGCATCTTGCGTTTGTTGAAATATTTGTTCCTTTTGCCATAAGAACGGAGAGCTTTGTGAATAAGAGCAAGTTCTTCCTCTTCATCAAGTTGTTCCTTAGTCTTGCTTTCTTTCTCCTTCAAAGCTTGAACGCGCATCTTCTCATGGTTCTCATTTTTATTGGCTTCCACCATTAAAGCAAGTTCTCTTTGGCGACGCAGATACTCAGCTTACTCTGGTGTTGCTGTTACCAAGGCAAGATCTGTCTGAGGGTCCCGTCCCAGCTCAGCCATATCGGAGTTCCTCCTTGCTTCATATCCTCTTAGCTTTCCATAGATCTCTTCCATATCCAGAGTCTTGTTAGCTGTATTTTCCTTGAACGTAGTCCTATCAAAGTTCCATTTTCCTGTAAGTCCATCAATGACCACTTGAACTCTGTTCCTCATTGAAATTTCAGCTTCTGGGATGCCCAAGTTCCTCATTTTAGTGACAAGAGCTTCAAAACGGTATGAGTAGTCCTTCATCGTTTCATTGGGCAGCATTTTGAAAGCATAGAACTCTCTTTTGATTTCGAGCTGAACGTCCTCCTTCATCTCGGCCGTACCCACGTGGTACTTCTCGAGAGCTTCCCACTGTAGTCTGGCTGTTGCCAAATTGTTGACTCGGGTGGCGTCCCTCTCGCAAAGGGACACTTGAAGGAAGCATATTGCCTTAGCATTTGTTTCCATGAGCTTGAATTCATCAGGACCCCACTCGTCCTCTTTATCCTTTTTGTCAGCAGGAACGGTAACGTCACCTTTCATGATCACTCTCCAGCATTGATAGTTCTGACTCCTGCAGAAGTTTTCAAATCTAATCTTCCAGCGGTTAAAATTGCCGTCCGTCAGGCGCGGAGGCTTCACGAAAGAAATTCCAATTGGTTCCATGTCCATCTTTTACCTGCAACTCAGTAAGAATCTAGAGCGCCTGCTCTGATACCAATTGTTGGATCGTTAGTACTGAGGGACGTCCTTTACTTTGGTAAAGGCGTCCTTTGGTCAGGCGTCCCTACGAGGAGTAGGGGCGTCCTTGAGTAATGCAGCGGAAATAAAATACTAACCAAGTAAAGATGAACGTAGTGAATTATAGAGGAACCACTCAAGACCAAGTAGTCCTTGAGTGTAAACCTCTACCTCCTTGGAGGATTTTTGAATAGCTTTTCCTTTATATTGAACGTCCTTACAGTTATACTGGCGAGTCTTTACAGTTCTCTGGCACTTAGCTTTTCCCTAAGTCCACTAGTAAAGGACTTTTCTAAGCCTACAACTAAAGCGAGTTCAATCTTATAAAGGACTCTATCCCTACGTCCTACAGTACTTCGTAGGACTCTCTTTCTCTTTTTGGGTTTTTCAGAATACAAATTGTTTTGTAGTTTTGGTTACAACTCTCACTCGATCTAGCACAAGTCTTAGCACTGTTCTTGAGTTCTTGAGCTAGTTCTTCGTGTTCTTGAGTGAGTCGCTTTCCTCTGATTCTCTCTGAATATTATCTGAAAGCGTTAACGTCACAATAAATGCCTTGAGGCTATTTATAGGACTTGGGGAAGGGCGTCATTCTCCTGGGACGATCATGCCCTTGGTGGACGTGGCTACAAGATCTTCCTCCACGTATGATGGCGGTGATGAGGAAGCTTCCTGTATCCAGCTGTGTTTGATGAACTCCGCTACAGGATCTGCCGCCACGTATTGATGAACTCTGCAACAGGATCGTCCGCCACGTAGTGTTGGACTCCGCTACAGGATCGGTCTCCACGTGTCCTTGGATGATCAAATATTGTCGAGTGATGTCATCCTGTCGGCTAGTGAGTAAGGACACTTGGCTTTGCGTTCCTACTTGCTTGGGACTCCGTCCTTGCTCAAGTAGTCTCTTGCTGGTCCTTACTTCCTGTTAGCTAGCGTCCCTAAGCTTATGGGACGCCCATACACACTTGTTGTCCTTTTGTCGCTGGCGTTCCTGAACACTTGGACAAATTTATTAGAATCAAAGTGAGTTTGTCATATCAAAACTAAGGGACGGTTGTGGGCACACTACCAAGCACACAAGCGTCCTTGATAGCGTCCCAACAGGAGGTGTCAAAGAACTTTGAGATCAAGACTTAATTCGTCTCACTTATCAAGAGGGACCAATTTCAAGGGAGACCGAATGAGTGTCCAATTGAGCATGTGAAGCAATTCAAAGATCTATGTGAGACCATCTCGACGGATGAGGAGACGCCCAAGTACGTGCTACTCAAGGCCTTCAAGTGATCGTTGGGATGCAAGGCATTGCATTGGTTGGAGAGCCAAGCACCTCGATCCATCACATCATGGAGGGCTCTCAACGAAGCATTTTTGATGAAGTTCTTTCCTCCAACCAAGACAACGGAGCTTAGAAGGAAGATAGCGAGCTTTCAACAAGGAGTCCATGAGCCACTCTTTGAGGCTTGTGATCGGTTCAAAGAAATGTTGAGGCAATGTCCAACGCATGGGCAATGTCCTTGGAAGAATATGTCATTCAAGACATATTCTTCCAAGGAATCAACCCCGTCACCAAGGACAAGTTGAACCTTCACACCGATTGTGGGTTCATTGATTTGCCGCCGGAGCAAGCATGGGAGTTGCTCGACAAACTCTCCGACTATGAAGCCATGTACGGAGTGAGTCAAGTCAACAAGGAGGCAAGAGTCTAAGGGGATGGTGCAAAGAGGCTCTATGACCCAAAGAATGAAGAGGTTGATAAGGATGTGAAGATTCAATTTCTTGAGGATAAGTTGAACAAGATGAGGAGGCAAATGAATCACCTCAAGCAAACCACAAGAGCATGTGAAGAATGTGGTTCCTTCAAGCATGGAGCTCAAGAGTGTCCCAATGAACGCCAAGTTCGCTTGGCCGAGCAAATCGAGGAACCAAGGCCAAACCAATGGCTAGAACAACAACTACAACCAAAACGAGCCAAGGGCCCAACCACCACCATACCGACCTCCGGGGTTCTATGAGCAAACTCCTCAATGGGCACAAGACTTGAAGTATCAATTCACCGTGGAGAGAAGAGTTGATGAGGTGAGCACCCAATTCA